>CM064424.1:3125000-3750000 GCA_032690845.1 Eleusine coracana subsp. coracana
TGTTCTTTTGGGATTTCTCGTCATAATTTGTCAGGAGAGCAGCCATCTGCTGGCTGCTACATGCCGTCTTGCTTTCCGTGCTGCTCTTCTTGGCAGTGTACTAGAACATGTCATGCCAACAAAACTGTAGGTCAATGGGTACGGTATTTCTAGATGTTTGAATATTGACATGAACCCTATACTAGAATAGTCATAATAAAGGGACATTTTTGCACATCTCTTCAGTCTCTCCGGATGGAAGAACAAAAATTATCTTCCGTATAATTCAGTTTTAACCTTTACAAAACAGCTTCATTTTTTTCTTTTTTTTTATTCTGCACTAACTTGATAGCGTTGTACCTAACCACTAATAATTACCAATAAATACAATGTATTGGAATTCTCTTCTTTCCCATTTTCTACCGCACATGATTCATTAAATTATTAGATCTTTTGAATAAGCAATAGCCTTGTTTCGAAAAACCTTAGCAACACAACATTATACAAAATTGAAAATGCTTAATCTCTTTTTTACTTACCAAAGAATAGATATAAGGAGCACCGACGCGTTAAATCAGGCCATCCTCGTCCCCTCCAAGTTTTGCTCCTAATAGTGATGGTGTCGTGACAATGGGTTGGATTATCATTTCGTTCCAGCACAACCTAGATCTCAAGAAGGTGAAAAGCAATTGTGAACGTGTTATAGATCTCGAACATAGAACCAGAGAGTGATTGGCAAAGTCGTGGAAGGAAGACATTCGACACAACGATAAAAGGTTGATATCCAGGAGGGGGGAGATCAGAGGCAATCACTGACATGGGAGATAAAAGCAATACGCAGCTAAGGTAGAAGAGAGTGGCGGCGGAGAAACAATAGGGACGGATTAGGGTAGAGGGTGAGTGTCACGCTTATATATGAGGGTGAGACTGATAGGTGACCGTCCGATCTAGATCTATTGGTTAAGGAAAAGATGATATAGATTGGCTTCCTTAGTTATTTGTTTTGGTTCTTTATTTGGCACTAAATATTCGTAGGGTTTATGAATTTTTTATGATCCGACAAAGAATGAAAGAAAAGTATAATTTTTGCCGTACACAAGTTGTAAGCTCGCTTAAAAGCCAACAAAAGAAAAAAAATATTGTGTGTGTATTTTTCTAAATAAAATGTTATGTGTTGGTTAATGTTCTTATACTCAATGAACAGAACAAATAAACCTGATCCGATAGATGTGGTACATCTCGTGAGATACGTTGCTTGGTGATCGATGACATTTGCATTGATGAGCGAGTGCCCTTCTTCCTAAGCATCATCATGCTGTAAATAAACACGTTATCATGACGTAAGTACTCCCAATCTCACCCCCATACATACCGGGAACTTGATGTAACTACAGATATCAAATAAGATTACTCTCCGGGGGCATCGACGTGAAACAGTCGTGTGCCGCCGTCCTTAATTTCCAAACTGGAACGGGAAAGCGCGCAAGCGCAAGAAGTTTTACCATTTCTGAACCCGCTGCGGAATCAGCAACCGATCGTCGCATGCTCGTCACGCCGCTGCCCTTTTCCGCACATCACGTTGTCCTGTTTTGGTGGTTCGCCTTTGTTTCCTTCTCTGTGTTCATCGTCATCAGCTTTCCAGGATTTTGACAAGAAACTCTCGTACGTGGCCTTTCTGGACACAGAAGAGAGCTTTGGCGCCACAACTCCCAACCAACACTCACCCAACCCAACCTATCATCCTCTTTACTCTTTTCAGTGTGCAGGTGACATCGATCGGTCGAGCTCAGCGCTCACCTCATGGGCCATTGCCGTCGCACCTGACAACATGATGACCATTATCCACGAGGGCAGGTGACATCGAGCTCACTAGCTCACCTCATGGCCCATCAACATCGAACATGATGAAATGATGACCATTTTATTATGGGATTTACTAATTTTCAGCTGATTAAAAATTTAGATAACTTTTAATCGTCGTTTGGTTTATAATTATTATATAAATAATATAAAAAAATCAAAAGTCAAAGTAACAAATTATTGATTGAAAGTTTTTAATCAGTTGAAAGTTAGGAAACATGTTTGATTATAATTGGATGCATTCGGCATGAGCATGTGTTCTTGACAGTGTTGACGAACACTGACTGCATTCCATTCCATCAAGTAATTAATTATCGGAAATTCAGCATCGGTACATGTATGTTACATATATACACGTCGATCGAATCGACACGCAGTAGACAGTAGTGGCACGCGATGCTAGTAATAATCGACGGCCAACACTTGTCTAATTGTAGGCGGCTTGTTGGACGGCACGTCATTCGGCTTGAGCAGCCTCGGTGCCGCGGCGGCGGCGATGACGGCGGCCGTCAACGGGGCCATTTTGCTCGGCGCGGCCGGGGGTCTCGCCTTCGCGGCGGTGGTCAGGACGCCGCCGCCGCCGTGCCGGAGCATCTCGTTCTGGAGGTGGTCGCGGTACCTGTGGTAGACGCGGTGGCTGACGGCGACCTCGAAGTCGAGCAGGAGGAGCAGCTCCAGCTCCAGCTTGTTCATTTCCGCGTTGGTGACGCCGCCGACGCGCGCGAAGAAGGCGTTGCTGTGGTGGCTGCATGTATAATGAAGTAGTTGGAGTTGAACACCATGTCACTCAATTGAATAACAAGAAGAGGAAGAAACCATAGCAGTACGAATTTGTTTGCAGAATCGATGA
Source organism: Eleusine coracana subsp. coracana (assembly GCA_032690845.1). Taxonomy (NCBI): domain Eukaryota; kingdom Viridiplantae; phylum Streptophyta; class Magnoliopsida; order Poales; family Poaceae; genus Eleusine; species Eleusine coracana. The sequence goes on from CM064424.1 coordinate 3,127,690, forward strand.
GGAGTATGTGCGAATTTGAAAAATATCGTTCCATCATTCTCTGATGATTTTTATGTTTGGAAAAATGGTAGAGAGCTGTCACTTAGCGCGGCAGGGTCTACTTGATTAATTGACTACTTGTTTATGTAATGTCGTTGTCGAACAGCTAGCTCATGATGCAAAACTGATCGGCAACAGCGAAAATGCAGACACAGGTTCCTTTCTCAGAACATGAAAAATATCCCTTTTTTTTTTCTATATATGTTTCGAGTAATAATTGTGGTCATCGTTAGTCACACTCCGCCCTTCAGAAGACATTTCAACTGTGGTTATATATGCTACAAAATGCAGCAGTTGTTAATAGGATGCAAAGTGTAGAAACCAAGCAAGTGGTGGATAAATCTTAGTATGATTTGCAACGTATAAACCTCCTGAACTGAACGACCCTCGCAATTGCTCTGGTACTTTGCATGAAGCTGTGTTGCACTGTACGCAGGAGCAAGTAGAGGCTCTAATAATAATGAGTTTGGGTGATAAGAAAGAAAAAAAAGGAGCAGAGATAGGGGAGGCTTTGTTCTTACAAGTCGTCGAGGACCTTTGAGGCGACGAGTAGGCATGCGAGGAGCAGTCGGTGCACGTTCCCGGAAGACGCGACGGCGTTGGCGGGGCGTCGGTGCGCGGCGCGGTCGACGTAGGCGTAGGCGACGACGTAGCACTCCGGGTCGAGCGCGGCGTAGCGGTGCACGCGCTCCATGTACTCCGCCACGCCGATGCGCGCCGCCGCCCTCTTCTTCGTCTTGCAATCCCCCTCGAACGCCGCCATCGTCCCGGCCTTCTTCTTGCTCGTCGTCGTCCCCTCCTGTTCCTGATCCCCTCCGCCTAGCGTCATCAGCAGCGCGTCGTTCCGCGCCACCAGACGCTGCACGGCGCGCGCCACCATGGCCAGCTCTGGCGGCGGCGGCGCGGAGAACGAGGCAGCAAGCTCGCCGCCGGGGGCGTCCATGCGCTGCACACAGCTAGCCGGTCTCGGGACCCGTGTGGCTCAGGCGTGTTTCGCTTGGCGGTGGTTTACTAACTGCCGGGACGAACAGGGAAAAAAATTCTATACACAACGAACAGAGGGCAAGGGGGATGTGGGGCCACGGCCGTTGGATGACCACATCGACATGTGTGGTACCGACGCGCCTGGTGGAACCTTCTCTTTGTCTCCATCGACCATCGGCCGGCTCGAGCTCGAGTGGATGAGATGAGGAACAGGAACAAATAGATAATAGAGCCGCGAAACTGTTTCCATTTTCTCGCCCTCTTGGGTTTTCGATCGAGACGGCTCCTGGAACCGTCGTCGTCTCCGCTTCAATCGGCTTTGTCGGGATGGTATGTCATGCCAAAACAGAGATCTTAATCTGGGATGAAGAAACGAAACATCGAGTTCGAGTGGTCTTGGGGCTTCCCGCACGTACGAGTTCAGCATTTGGACGAGCCCACTTTGCCGTTCTGGCCTGATAGCGCCTCTGATTCAGCCCCAGGGAGGCCTGACGGTCAATGGTTCCTGCAGGATGAACAGCTTTAACCCGAAGCGACATGGTGGCTTTCTCCCCCCCGCAAAGCCAAAGCGCATGTCATGTCAACTCGGGATGGAAGAATGAAGATGCAATTGCCATGCTGCTTTATGTGCGATGGACTCCAGGAAAAAAAAAGTTGGACGACGTGGGGGCAAAGGGAGCGACATCGTCCACACGGTGGTGGGTTTCCGGACCTCTGACTTTTGAGCGCAGGGTCCTCCTCTGTCTAGTGCTGCACCACTCACTTCATCGACCCAAAGCATAGATAATAACCATTGTCATTCTCGGTCCGGAAACATTCAGATTTCCTTCAGTCTACCACACGGAAAGCCCCGTTTCTTCATCCCCCCCCCCCCCTTCTTTTACGGACACACGCTCGGCTCGATTTGAAAGCTGCAAGGCTGATATCTGTTCTGGGTTTCAACGTCTGCTGTTGAGATTCACTCAAGTCTGAATCGACGATTCTACACTGAACGTGACGCATCATAGATGATGCATGGAGCAAAAGCACAAACCGGTCGGCTGTAGGCGGAGCTAGAGGAGAATGGTGGGGGTGCGCCATATAAAGAATTTTGTCTGGTGCTCAAATTAGTATGGTGAAATTTGGGCTCGAGTCGAAGTCGAGCGACAATCAGGCTCTAACCTCCTGGTCGACGGCTCCGTGCTCGTGACCAATTTGGCATTTGGGCTAGTAGTGGACGGTGGACGTTAATGTGGATCTTTTATGGATTGGATTCAATTTTAACTCTTTTTTTTAGTTTTATGATTTAAATCAAATATATAGGATATAATATATATACTTGCTAGAATTTCAAGGTATACCGTGCATACCTGGTATACCCTGTAGCTCCGCCACTGCATACAACCATGCCCACCGCAGAGAACCTCATCCAGCCAAATTCTGGTACCCTTCCATTATTAGTTCAGCTGCAGCGTCAGGCATTTGTACCTTACTTAGCACAGATAACCATCGTGATTCTCGTTTCCATTATTTTTTTACTAACCAGGATCGAGTGAGTGGGCATAAACTTTGGTGCAAATACAATTCTCTGCGTCTCCGTCTCACATGCCGCAGATCGACCACCGTTTGTTGGTCCCATCCATGTGTACGCATGCTGCGTTTGCATGGGTTCCCAATGGGAACAAACGTCCAGATCTGCCCGTCTGTGTCGGCGCCGCAGCTGCAGTGCCCGTAATTAACCAACCTTTCGGTGGTAAACCTACTCTACGCAGCTGTCGTCCTTAATGACCGAGTACAACACGCGATCTGCCGTTCCCGGAATCCGAGACACGACTAGCTGGTTGAGCTTACCGGGAGGTGAAGCTTCGTCTGGAGCCAGCCCTCTGACAGTGCTGGAGTACTATTTAACTTCTCTTTTAAGGTTTCAGCAGCAACTTTTTGTGATGGTCAGTTAGATTTGTTTTTTCGGTAACATGGTTAGATTGCCGCTTTTGTTAAACAGGAACAGGATAGTAGTAGATCATAGGTGTGATTAAAAATTAATACTCCTATGAGAAAAAGTGGGTGTGTAAAGGTACGGATAGGAACAGTAAGACCATGAGGCCAGAGTTGTCTCTGTCGGTTGGGCTCTACTGAAACACTACAGTCCTTTCTGATCTAGCCTTCCACACTGGAACTGATTATTTAGTTCCCAAACATTTCTGCTGCCTCACATCTATATTTACAAGACAGTGGAGTTTATTACGAATACCCTTGTGGATGCAGAATCAGTGTGTATCTAACTGAATTACAAACGAGAAACGATATTCAATTACTGACTGATTGATCTAACACGAATCGACACAGTGGAACACCTTAACGTATGCCAAAAATAGATGCCCAAGTAAAGAATCACAGCGATGCAAACGTGCCAAACTGTAAATGGCACTCTTTCTTACATAAAGAAGTAATAAGAAAAGTCGAAATAAAAAGGCTTAAATCAAAAGCAAGTCTCATCAGTCTCGGACCTAAAAGGGCCCACCGTCCCTTCACACATCCTCCTTCCACCTCTCCCTTTTCTCCTCTCCATCTCGCCGGAATCTCACCTCCGATCCGGCGGTGCTTCACGGCCGACGCTGGGGAACCCCAGCCGCCGGTCCAGAAGCCTTCAAACTGACTGTCCCGGGGCGTTCTAGGAGGCTGGGGGATGGAGTCGATCATAGCGCGGGCGCTGGAGTACACGCTCAAGTACTGGCTCAAGTCCTTCTCCCGCGACCAGTTCAAGCTCCAAGGCCGCACCGCGCAGCTCTCCAACCTCAGTAGGATCCCTTTTCCCTGCTAAAAACCTACCCTCGCTGAAGCCGATTTCGTAGGGGTTTGTGATTCCGGTGCTAAGTTTGTTTGTGATTCGTGACCTGTGGGGGTGCAGATATCAATGGCGATGCGTTGCACGCCAGCCTGGGGCTACCTCCGGCGCTTACCGTCGAATCCGCGCGCGTCGGGAAGCTCCAGATCACGGTAAATGCGCCACCCTCAGCGAGTTTTTATTTTTGTCACTTATATTTCAGTTGCCTTTCTATTTTATCTGTGAGCTTAAGGGGCGTGTCACAGTGTCACTGATACTACTAAGCTGCCAGATTTTGATGGATTGGACTGAATTTTGTTGTGCATTCTAGTTGTGTTCGTGGGTAGTATGTGGATGATAGAATTGTGACGAAGTTGCGATTTTGACCGTCAGTCTGTCACTGTTGGGAGTGTTAGAGTGGGATAATGGTCCTCGTGGTGAAATGATGATTTTATGACAGTATTATTTTTCGCATTATGCTACACATTTGTTATCCTTTGACTTGTGGTTAGAATTGTTGAATTTACTTTACAGTCGAGTGGGAGGGTTTTAATTTTTGTTTGTCTGGATGTTACAAATCATGGCCAGGGGGTTGTCGCGGCTATATTTGAACACTTCCGTACAAATCATAGTGAAGCCTTTGCTTGCAATTAACAATGACCTTGTCGTTAGGATGCTTGATAGCCTTGTGTTTGGTGGTTTCAGCAATGAAATTCTTTGGTTTACTGCTGCAGTTACCATCTGTATCGAACGTTCAAGTGGAGCCAATTGTGGTGAATATCGATAAGCTTGATCTCGTTCTTGTAGAGAAAGACGAATCTGAAAATCTTTCCAGTCCTAGCAGGTAAGTTTGTTCCATTAGGTTGCGGTTTTTTGTGCCATCATGTGATATTCATTAATTGTAGTTCTTTCTGTTCGTCTTTCCTCATTTAACAGTGTATCATCTCCGTCAGCAAGAAGCAGTGGATATGGTTATGCTGATAAGGTTTGTTTCCTTGTCTTGATGTTTATAAACTACAAATTTAATGTGTTAATTATGCTGCAAAACCATGAGTATTATGTTTATGTGTCTGCTCTTGAATGATCGGAAATGCCAGGTCCATGAATGATATCTGAAATCCAATCTATTCTTTTACTCTACTGTTGCTCTACAATCTGATTTTCCCTCTCTGTTGTCAAATCTGATATGCTACCCCTTTATGATGACTACCCTGTTCTGGACTATAGATAAATTCAGTTAAGCAAGATGTACTTGCAAAACCTGAACTAGGGATATGGTTTAATCTGCTTTATCGTGCTTAGATTGCAGATGGAATGACTGTTCAAGTAGGTATTGTGAACCTGCTACTGGAAACACATGGAGGTGTTCGCCGTCTAGGAGGTGCAACATGGTATATACCTTTGTTTCATTGACCTTGATCCTTAGTTTTCTATTGGTCCTTGGCGTATCTCAGTTCTTGTTCATCTATTTATTTTTCACCAAATGTATTTTTGCTGCAATGTTTGTGCCTGAAATCTGGAATGCTAATTTCTACTTTCCATTTAGGTCACCACCTCTAGCAGCTATCACATTTCGTGATCTTGTACTGTACACAACAAATGAAAAATGGCAGGTACCCATTCTGATTTTGAATTATAACTCTTATTAATAAATGATGGCACCTCATTACCTGACTTTAGTGTCTTCCATATAGGTAGTAAATTTGAAAGAGGCAAGGGATTTCTCCAACAATAAAGGGTTCATTTATGTTTTCAAGGTTTGATGCCCCCCTATTTGCTTCCAGAAGATTAATATCTGCTTTTATTGTTAGCCAAGTATTGTAAACTAAGATTGTTGAACTCGAAAAAAGATTTCTGATCTGCTATACTTCCTCTTGAAATTTGCAGAAATTGGAGTGGCAATCACTGTCAGTTGATCTCTTACCTCATCCTGACATGTTCACCGATGCACGATTTAACTCCTCTAGCAGTGAAGATAACAAACGGGACGATGATGGTGCAAAACGAATGTTCTTTGGCGGTGAAAGATTCTTGGAAGGAATATCTGGGGAGGCTAATGTGAGTGCTTTGAGGTTTAGAACATGCTGTGTGGAACTCACTAATTTTATTTATTTCTTGTCAAACTTCACCTTGGGCTTCTTGGCTTACATGTTGCATTGAAAATCAGATCACTGTCAAACGGACAGAACAAAATAACCCGCTCGGACTTGAGGTTCAGCTGCATATTACTGAAGCTGTCTGTCCTGCGTTAAGTGAACCTGGTAAATAGTTATTTTCTATGAAGCTTGACCTTTTTGTTCTCCGATTCCGTTCTGTATGCATTCTTCACACGGTATTTTTATTTTGACAGGCTTGAGGGCCTTTCTTCGATTCATGACTGGTGTATCTGTGTGCTTAAACAGGGGTGACGTGGATCCAAAAGCTCAGCAGGTTCACTCTCTTATTATTGCGTCACATGATTAGTGTATATGTTTTGTTTGTATCCTTATTCTCTCTCTCTCTCTCTCTCTCTCTCCCTTATTTCTTGACCAGCATGCAGAAGCAGCAGGATCTTCCTTGGTGTCCATTATTGTAGATCACATATTCCTCTGCATTAAAGATACTGGTTCGTAGTTGTGTATATTATTTTCATATTTTACTCTTAGTCCTTGACTTTTTTTGTTAAATCAATTGTGCCAACAGAATTTCAACTTGAACTTCTAATGCAGTCTTTGTTCTTCTCTCGGGTAAGTTGATTTTGGTGTATGATTTGCTCACTGTGGATATTCCGCTGGTGTGATAATTTTTACTGTTTGACCTCATAGAGTATTGATGTGTTTTATTTATTGTAAAAGGCGAGCGTTTCAGATGGAGAGAATTCAAATAACTTGTCTTGCATAAAGGTCGGCGGTCTGTTTCTGAGGTGTGCATTCATGTTACCAGAGACTCCACAAGTCCTGACATTTATATTCATTTACTTACAATCTGTGCTAAACTTCACGGCATTGTGACTCTTCATGTTTAAGTGTTAAATGACATTAACTAAACCAACAATAGTATATGGATCATTGGATGTATGCACCACTGAGGTAATTCAGGTTGCATTACATGCAATTGGGAATACAGGATTACAGGATATTGGGACAGCTTTTCTCAGACAGAATCTTGGGACACTTCATGTCGAAAGTACCTATGGTCATAAACTAGCACTAAGGTTGTGCATACAATGCTAAACATAGATACATTGAATTTAATTGTATTTCAAAAAAGAAGAAGAGAATTTGTAATCGATCTGAGCTTCTCAAACTTACATTTGCTGGACCTCATATATCCTTATTTTACTGCAGAGACACCTTTTCTCGCCCTCCATGCACATTGATACAGCCATCTATGCAAGCAGTTTCACAAGAACCACCACCTGTGCCTGACTTTGGTAACTCAATTATTCCTATTCTTGTAGGAATTATATATCTGTGACTATGGTTGAATCTGATATCTTAATTTGATTTATCAGGTCAAAATTTTTGCGATCCAATCTATCCATTTGGGAATCAACTGTTAGAATTTGAGGCCAGAGTTCCTTTACTTTCCCTCTATTGTCTTCAGATCACTCCTTCACCATCACCTCCAAAGTTTGCTTCAAAAACTGCCATTACATGTCAGCCTCTCATGGTTTGTATTCTTTACATTAACAGTGAAGTATGTTGTTTAGGCCGTTCTGCTTGGTTAAATATTTCTTGTACATCTCCATTATAGGTAACCCTCCAGGAGCAGTCCTGTTTAAGAATCGCCTCGTTCTTGGCGGATGGAGTTGTGCCCAACCGCAGTGCTATATTGCCTGATTCTTCAATCAATAGCCTGACATTTTTGCTTAAAGAGCTTGATCTCTCTGTTCCATTGGATGCTGAGGAAATCACAAGGTGCAGTGGAACCAATAATACTTGCCCCCAATCATTTTCAGGTGCACGACTTCATGTGGAAGACCTATACTTCTGCCAGTCACCATCAGCAAAGTGTCCATTGCTAAACCTTGAGAGAGATCCAGCTTGCTTCCTTCTCTGGGCATATCAACCTATTGATGCAAGTCAGATGAAGTGGGCCACTCGAGCTTCTCATCTAAGCCTCTCACTTGAAACTTCTAGCAGTTCTAATGAACAAAGAACAGTGAAGGACTCATCTGCAAATTTGTGGAAATGTATTGAACTAGATGACATCCGATTTGAGGCAGCTATGGTTACATCAGATGGTAGTCCTCTGTTGGATTTGCCACCCCCAGAGGGTGTCGTAAGAATCGGTGTTGCTTTCCAACAGTTTACATCCAACACCTCAGTTGAGCAACTGTTTTTTGTCTTAGGTTTTTATACTTACTTTGGCCAAATTGGAGAGCGTATTTCAAAGGTCAGCAAAGGCAACAGGTCTGGTACAAGCAAGCCATTGGCTGACAAAATTGAGAATAAACTGCCAAGTGATACTGCTGTTAGTTTAACTATGAATAGCCTCCAGCTCAATTTCTTGGAATCATTATCACCAATCAATCGACATATTCCCTTAGTACAGTTTGGTGGAGAAGATCTGTTCCTCAAAGTTTCTCATCGCACTCTGGGTGGTGCCTTTGCGGTCACAACTAAGGTGACATGGAAAACTGTCTCAGTGAACTGTTTGGAAGGAGAAAGTGCTACGATTCCTGAGATGAGAATGGCACTTCAGTAACTGGTGGTCACAACATTGTGGTGCATGAAAATGGACATCCGAAGATGAGAGCAGTTTTTTGGGTTGATCATAGGTGCAAACACCAGGCTAAAGAAGCTCAATTTATTGATATAAACATCACTCATGTAATGCCTTATGACATGCGGGATATGGAATGCCACAGCTTGAATGTATCGGCCAAAGTATCTGGTGTCCGCCTTGGAGGTGGAATGTCTTACACCGAATCTTTACTGCATCGCTTCGGCATCTTGGGGCCTGATGGCGGTCCAGGGGAAGGCCTTTTGAGGGGATTAAAAGATTTATCTTCTGGTCCCCTTGCGAAACTATTCAAATCATCTCACCTTACCGAGAAGGAAGGTAAATGCTTGCAACTGGGTGTTCAGTTTTACTAATTCAGGGAAAATTTGTTGTAATGATACTCAGATAGGTATGGCTTGCATTCCTTGAGTACCCAGGATAGCACTACTTAGTTCAGCATCTGTTGGTGTTAACTTCTTTCCATGTTGTGATCATGTTCATTCTCGATCATCCAATATTCGCTCTCAGATCTCAATCAGTGTCTGAGTCTGAGATAACACATTGCATATTCTCCACCATCCATTACCATGTCTCCTTTGCATATGGGTCCAGAATGTGATTTCCTTATTAAGTGTAACATGCTCAATTTCAGTAACTTGGATCCCTTTGAAACTCCGCCTATGTTGAGTCTCAATATAGCCAGTCCCAAGCCTGGGTAAAGGAGGAGGGTTGTGTTAGGTTTGGCAAACCAACGTCAAAAAACCCAGCCACTCAAATGGATATGAAACCCATAAGAAATTCGTTGGGGCGTAACCCTCTTAGCGACGCGCTACATCGGAACCCGGGTGTGGTGTCAAATGGGCAAGGGCCGGGTCGTCACAACCTTAGTGGCGCGTCGTATCGTGACCTGGGTACGATGAATAGTGAGCAAGGGTCGGGTCGTCGCAACCTTAGTGGCGCGCTACATCTACGCCCGGGTGTGGTGAAAAATGAGCAAGGGTCTTCGCACTTTCCTCGACGGGTGCGAAGGGTAAGAAAGTTAGCCGAGCCAACTAGGATTCGTCTAGGGAGTTGGAACGTAGGGTCCCTAACAGGCAAGTTACGAGAGCTAGTCGATGTGGCAACTAGGAGGCGTGTAAATATCCTATGCGTTCAAGAGACTAAATGGAAGGGCCAGAAGGCGAAGGAGGTGGAGAATACGGGCTACAAGCTTTGGTACACGGGTACAACATCGGGTAGAAATGGTGTAGGCATCTTGATCGACAGGAGCCTTAAGGATGGAGTCGTAGATGTTAGGAGGCACGGGGACCGGATTATCCTTGTTCGGCTGATAGTTGGAGATTCGGCTTTAAATGTGATCAGTGCATATGCCCCTCAGGTAGGTCTTAATGAGAGCATCAAGAATCAGTTTTGGGAAGATTTAGATAGCATGGTTAGTGGCATACCTATCAGTGAGAAGCTTTTCATAGGAGGAGACCTTAACGGCCATGTGGGGACGTCTAATGTAGGGTTCGAGCGGGTCCATGGGGGGTTCGGGTATGGTAGTAGGAATCAGGAGGGGGTGGATATACTTAATTGGGCGCTAGCTTATGACTTGTTGGTAGCGAATACCATATTTAGGAAGAGGGAATCCCATCTAGTGACCTTTAGAAGTGCACAACACTCGAGCCAAATCGACTTTATCCTTGCCAGGAGGGAGGACAGGCGTGCTTGCTTGGACTGTAGGGTGATACCTGGGGAGTGTGTCGTCACTCAACATAAGCTTGTGATGGCGGATTTTCGTTTTCGGGTACGGGTATACAGGGACAAACGTACCAAAACCGCGAGAACGAAGTGGTGGAAGTTTAGAGGGGAGCTGGCGCAAACTTTTAAGGAGAGGATGCTAGGAGAGGGACCCTGGGAGGAAGGAGAAGGACCAGATGACATGTGGCTAAAAATGGCAACATGTGTTCGGAAGGTAGCTTCAGAAGTGTTTGGCGTGAGTAGAGGAGGCAAACAAGAAGCAAAAGACACCTGGTGGTGGAATGATAAGGTGCAAAGGGCTATCAAGGAGAAGAAGGAGTGTTTCAAACGCCTACATCTTGACAAGAGTGCAACCAACATAGAAGGCTATAAAATAGCCAAGAGGGCTGCAAAACGAGCAGTGAGTGTAGCAAAGGGTCAGGCATATGATAACCTTTATCAGCGACTAGGCACGAAGGAAGGAGAGAAGGACATCTATCGGATGGCTAGGATCCGTGAGCGGAAGACGAGGGACATCAACCAAATCAAATGTATCAAGGATGGGGTAGACCGACTCCTGGTGAGAGATGAGGAGATCAAGGACAGATGGCGAGAGTACTTTGATAAGTTGTTTAACGGAGAGGAGGAAGGTCCTATACTTGAGTTGGATGACTCATTTGATGATAACAACAGACGCTTTGTGAGAAGAATTCAGGAGACAGAGATAGAGGAAGCTTTGAAGAGGATGAAGAGTGGTAAAGCGATGGGCCCTGATGGTATCCCCATCGAAGTATGGAGATGCTTAGGTGCCAGAGCCATAGTATGGTTAACTAAGCTTTTTAACCTCATCTTTCGGTCAAACAAGATGCCGGAAGAATGGAGGAGGAGTATAGTAGTACCGATCTTCAAGAACAAGGGAGATGTTCAAAGTTGTACTAACTATCGTGGGATTAAGTTGATGAGCCATACGATGAAGCTCTGGGAGAGAATCATCGAGCATCGTCTAAGAAGAGTGACAAGTGTGACGCAAAACCAGTTTGGGTTCATGCCTGGAAGATCAACCATGGAGGCGATTTTCTTAATGCGACAATTGATGGAGAGATATCGGGAGCAAAAGAAGGACTTACACATGGTCTTTATTGACCTCGAGAAGGCATATGACAAAGTGCCAAGAAGTGTCATGTGGTGGGCCTTGGAGAAGCACAAAGTCCCAACTAAGTATATTACCCTCATCAAGGATATGTACAGGGACGCGAGGACGTGTGTTCGGACATGTGATGGCGATACCAAGGACTTTCCGATTAAAATAGGACTACACCAAGGATCAGCATTGAGCCCTTATTTATTTGCTTTAGTGATGGACGAGGTCACACGAGAAATACAGAGTGATGTCCCTTGGTGTATGCTCTTTGCTGATGATGTGGTGTTAGTTGACGAGAGTAGGGATGGGGTTAATAGGAAGTTGGAGCTGTGGAGGCACACATTAGAGTGCAAGGGTTTCAGACTTAGTAGGGCCAAGACCGAGTATATGATGTGCGAGTTTAGCGTGACTAGACATGAGGATGGAGACGTTAGCCTTAATGGACAATTGGTGGCCAAGAAGGATACATTTCGTTATTTAGGATCGATGTTGCAAAAGGACGGTGACATCGATGAAGATGTTAGGCATAGAATTTCAGCCGGCTGGTTGAAATGGCGTCAAGCATCCGGCGTCTTATGCGACAAGAGGGTGCCACAAAAGCTAAAAGGTAAATTCTATAGGACGGCAATTCGTCCGGCGATGTTATACGGTGCTGAGTGCTGGCCTACGAAAAGACGACATGTTCAACAACTAAGTGTAGCAGAGATGCGTATGTTGCGTTGGTTTTGCGGGCATACAAGAAGAGACCGAATACGGAATGAAGATATCCGGGACAGGATAGGAGTGGCACCTATCGAGGAGAAATTGGTTCAACATCGGTTGAGATGGTTCGGACATGTCCAACGGAGACCTCCGGAGGCGCCGGTATGTAGTGGGGTTCTAAAGAGAGATGCTAATGTTAAGAGAGGTAGAGGCCGACCTAACTTGACTTGGGACGAGTCGGTTAAGAGAGACCTGAAGGCGTGGGATATCCCTAAGGAGCTAGCTATGGATAGGAGTGCTTGGAGACTAGCAATAGACGTGCCGGAACCGTGATTCTCTTCTTTTTTGGGTTCCCATGGGTTTCATCTCTAGCCTACCCCAACTTGCTTGGGATAAAAAGGCTTTGTTGTTGTTGTTGTTGTTGTTACTCTCAAAGTAGTCCATGAAGAAAGTACTCTATTCCTTAAGATGCAAACCAAGTGCTCTCTATCTTTCCTTTTGCTACTTTTCTAAAATGAATGTTTCCTGTTACCGTGAAACTTACAGGTGGAAGGTCCAAAGTTGATGATCACAATTCAAAGTTTGACCTTGGGGTGCCTGACGACCTTGATGTGTCAATTCAGCTTAGAAATTGGTTGTTTGCACTTGAAGGAACTGGAGAAGTAGGAGATTATTTTTCTCCTCGTGGTAGTAATTGTATCAGTAGAGAAGAAAGATGTTGGCATACAACCTTCAGGAATCTGCATGTCTCAGGCAAGAGCATTGATCAGCTTAACATGGGAGGCACAGAGAAGGTGTTGCCCAAGAAGGCATTTCCAGTGGAACGGTTTACGGTACAATAAACGGGACTTTCATGCCCTTATATTTCAGTTTGGTACTATTTTTGCTCTTCATTTGTGTGATATGTTGTACTTGTAGGCTGGAGTTGAAGGCTTACAAGCAATAAAACCTCGCCTTAGAGATCAACTCACCGGAAAAATAACATCTAGTGATCATCATGCGGGCAGTGAATTTAACAGTGCATATTCTGTTGGTGACCAAGGTGTTGATGTTGAAGCTACCATGGTCTTTGACGAAGATGAGATGGAGGGTGCCAAGTGGACAATGGATAATGTCAAGTTTTCAGTAAAAGAACCTGTATGAACACATTTTAATTGTTTATCTAAACCTTTAACAGATTTGGATCTGTTTCCTGAACTACTTTATATATTTGAGAGTGCAGATCGAGGCAGTTGCAACAAAAGAAGAACTGGAGGACCTTGCCATGCTTTGCAGATCTGAAGCTGATGCAATGGGAAGGATTGCTGCTGCAATTCTTCGTCTTCTCAAGCTTGAGAAATCCCTTGGTCAGGGAACTATAGAACAGCTCCGTAACCTAGGTATCAACTTTCCACAAAAGTTCTCTGAATTGTATTCTTGTATGATGGTGTTACTAGTCGAAGAGGAATCAAAAGGTAGCAAGAGATTAATTCTTGTTTACCCTCACTCGGGCCATGGCTTGTATTGGTGCTCACAGATCATTTAAAAAAACTTATCTCTAACCTGAAGGCTAAGCAAACTAACAAACAAAATTGCACAAACTGATCAAGAGATCATTGTGACTTTGCTCGGAAGTTGTGGGTGCCTTCTACTCTGGTAGGTGCAGCCCATGGATGAGAGCAAGTTTTATGATTTGTCATAATTATTCACAAGTAATTCAAGGCTCGTAGCTTGTTGCTGTTATTTTGAATGGCTATCTCATAATTTAGTTCCTTGTAGGATTCTTGCATACTGGAATAAAAAATAAGTTTCTACTAAGATTGTATTTGAAGGGCAAGCACCTTTCATGGTTTTAGTGTCCTTTATTGTGGAGGATTCAAAATGTTTGTTATGATGTTATGCTGTTACAGGAAGTGGAGGCATGGACAATATTTTTTCGCCTAGGAGGCTCAGCAGGCAGAACAGCTTTGGCAGCATAGGCACTCCTAAGACTCCAACTATGCATGCAATTGCAGATGTTGTGGGATCAAAAAACACCCTAGAAGCAACAATTTCATCATTACAAGCCGAAATTGCTGATTCCAAGGCCAGATGTGCAGCACTAGTTACCCAAACAAGCAGCACGGAGGATCAGAACCTTACTGACGATGTCAGGCAACTGAATGAAAAGCTCGAGAGCATGCAATCCTTGGTGACGCGATTGAGAACTTTGATAAATTGATTTAAGTTGTACATCGGTTCTTTTTTGTACAGTACATGGTCATTCTGTCCAAGACTTGGAAGTGGCTAATGCTACACTTCCTTTGGTGGCCCATTCAGTTATTTATTTTTGTACATTTCACAAATGTTTTTTGGTAGATGTGTAAAGGTAGAGAGGGTGGAATAATCGGTGGATAGGAAGCGGAAGAAAATTTTGTAGGAAGCTGGAAGGATAATATATCATGATCAGTTAAGCGGAGTTAACTTGTGTCATTGTATTATACTATTATAATGTCAGTTCAAGCATTGCAGTTGGCAGCACTTACTTTTTCCCTCCTGAGCGTTGTGTTAAGCGAACAATGTGTATTTACAATGTGTATTTACTCGGTGTTCCCAAAGTTCAAGTGACATATTTTTTCACCTTTTTCTGTCAGTTGAAATGTCAACCTCGGTCACTTATTCGGCTCGATCTTTTTAAGGCCATCGTTTCTGGCACAAGTAATGTCTGCCATTCCAACCTTTGGATGTATTTGATTGATCGGATTTCCAAATAAAATCTGAAGATACTTCAGCACTTAGCAGTTTTTCTTTTGAGAAGCAAAATGAAATGTGCAAACAATACAAAAGAAGGGAAGTGGAAAGATCGGCCCAATACAAGCATAGGGTTTAGTAGCAAATTAAGCCCATCTAATAGCGTTTACATCCAGCCCATTTAGCCCATCCAGAGCGAATCAGCCCACTACCCGAGCCCAACCTTACCCGCCGCCCGCCCGCCCGTAGATCCAACTCGATGCCCTAACCGTGCCCAGTGCCCAGTGCCCACCGCCCACCGGAGTCTCGATCCCTTCCCATCGTCAGCGAGGCAAGGTGCCCAATCCCCAGGTACCCCCGCCGCCTCGATTTCACCCGGATTTTCTCTGCGATTGTTGATTTGCTACCTCTATGAGCTTGTATCCGACGATCTGAGCTCCCAGAATGCTACGATTTACGCGATCTGTTAGTTTCTGTGATTATTATGGGAGCACTGTGTCTATGCAGATCTTGTTATTCTTTAGCTGTTTGGTATTTTTGATCGATGCGCATGCTCTGCTCTATCTATTCTTGTAGCTAGCCTCGTGCTGGTTATCGAATCCACTTGCTTGACACACTGTGATGTCACTATGTGCAGTCATGGAACACTCTCTAATCCAGCGCGTTGCGGAGAATCCTGATGAGTTTGAGGACGACGAGGAGGAGGATAACAGTAATATCATGAAGGTGAGTGTAGCATTTGAGGGGGTGCAAACCCCGTTCAGGTACAAGCACAAGAAGAGGTCCAAGGTGTGGGAGGAGTACAAGCCCATCTTCATGAATGGGAAGGTTCAGTTTGCTGAGTGCCTCTACTGCCACTGTCGCATGAGCTGCAAGGATTCCAACGGGACGAGTCATCTCTGGCGGCATCAGAAGATCTGCCCGGGCAAGGACGAAGTAGCGCAGAGACAGCAGAAGGATTCCTTCTTCCAATGTGGTATATTTTTGCATTTTACCTATTCCTGATCTGTGCATTGGTTCTAGATGGTTCATGATGCTTGGTAAAGCTTATCAGTGCTCTTTCAGTTTGTCAGCATGATGTTGCTTAGGATCTAGTCATGTAGATATTACTTTTCTCAAGAGAATTAAGCTGTGGCATATATGTGACACATCCACATTATGTGTGCAGTTGTGGTGAATGAGAATGAGCCGGTCACACAAAATGATGCGGTTGACCAGATTATTACTGAGACGCTTGATGATATAAGAACAGTCAGCTCTGTACTGCCCAGCAGATTCAAGTCGAAGGTGTGGAAGGAGTTTATACCTGTCTACGTCGACGAAAAACTCCAGGCCGCTGACTGCATATATTGCCACAAACGCCTCAGTGCAAATAAGTATGGGGGAAGAAGCCATCTAAGTCGACATCTTCAAACCTGTCAAGCACGATCAGGAAGGGTCCGCAGTCATCAGAATGATCAGAAGAGTATGCTATGCTCATCTAGTCTACATAAGTCCAGGGGCCAAGATGAGCTCTCACCTGCCTTGACAAATGGGAAGGTTCGGATTGCAGAATACTCCAGCAGGCTCCCCAGGGCTAGTAGCTCTGGTAATATGTCCCCTATAGTTCGTCCCATTCAAGTAGTGCCGGCGGATCAGCCCCTGCCATCACCAGATGTTCCAAGCCTGAAGAAACAGAGGACCTCATTTGTGACCACATCCACTGACTTAGGCACAAGGAAGGTTGGTCAAGAAAAAGCTTATCAAAAGCTAGCCAGAATGATAGCTTTGCATAGTTATCCTTTGTCAATTGTAGATCATGAAGAAATGAGAAGATTTGTAAAGAGCCTTAACCCCATGGTCAACGCGATCACTCCTGATGATATAGAAGGCCATTGCTATGCCCTATTCCAGAAGGAAAAGGCAAAACTGAAGGATAAAGTTGCACTTTGCCCCCGACGTTTCTCCCTGTCAGCTAACATCTGGACTCCTGATGGAGATGAACCATCAGTGAAGTATCTTTGTTTGACAGCACATTTTATTGATGAAGAGTGGAAGATTAATAGAATTATAATAAAATTTGGCATGTTCTGGTCCTCACCTACTAATGTGGAGAGGATGATATACTGTAAGGAGGCTTGTGTTCCAGAATCTGAACTTGGAGCATACAATGTTATATGGGATGGCATTGGAGATTGGAATCTTGATCAGAAGCTTTTGAGCTTGATATCTGTTGGTGAGGTTAGGAATGATGCAAGTTCCTCAAAGCTGAAGGAAATGCTCATAGTGAACAAGTGCCTTCCTGTCAGAGGCAAGCTATACAATATTTCTTGTGTGGATGAAGTCCTTAACAGTATTATTTCCAATGTGCAAGGAAACATCCTTCGCCTTGTTGGTGACATGGTAATGGACTTCTTTGTGGCGCATACATCCTCATCATCAACACAACAGCAGCTTCTGGAAGTCATTTCACAGATGAGTTTGAAGTGCCCACAGGAAGATGCTAAGTGGTGGCATAGGTTTTATTTTAGGCTTGAAGTTTTTTTGCATTTCAAGAAGTTGTTTCCTTCTGAAGAAGTGGTATCTCCAGAAGGTATAAGCCTTGTTGAGTCTATTTGCAAGATCTTGAGGACATTTTATCGCGCTATTGAAGTCGTTTCAGGCCCCAACTCCCCAACAGCAAATATCTATTTCAATGAGATATGGAAAGTAAGGACAGTTTTGCAAGAAGAAGCATCAAATAATTGTGGAGAAATTTCAGCAATGGCAATGGAGATGCAGGAAGCATTCAGTGAGTTTTGGCAAAGCTCATACGCATGGCTGTCAATACCTGTTATTCTAGATCCAAGATTCAAAATCAGTTTCATAGAGTTCCGTCTGAAACGAGCTTTTGGCACAGAGTCAGCGAGCTACTTATCTGACATATGTGAAACACTCCGGGAACTATTCAATGAATACTACAATTATATTGATCAGCCAAACGGAGGAGATTCAAATATTACAACTTTTGATGCAGGGGATAATGATTCATTGGAAGATTGGGATCAGCATCTCAATGAGCAAGCAAGTAGTCAGATGTCTTCAGAACTTGATAACTACTTGGAGGATGGCTTGGTTCCAAGGAAGGACGATTTTGATATTTTAAACTGGTGGATGTGCCATACCACAAAGTACCCAACGCTTGCAGCTATCGCACAGGACGTCTTGGCCATGCCTGCATCTGCTGTTCAAGGCGAAGTGGCATTCAGTAGCAGTGGACCAGTAATTCCAAAGCATCACAGCACCTTAAGCATCAAGACAATAGAAGCTCTTGTTTGTATTCGAGACTGGATGAGATAGAGTGGTAAGATCCTATACTTCATTTAATCCTATGCCATAAACCAACTTTTGCAATACTGTGATCCAGTGCATTAGGACTTTCTTATTTTTAGAACCCCTTTTCGTTGTTTCGAGATTACCATCCATGGGTTTTAATCCAAGTGTTGGACCTCCTGGCTTTTGTGACAATTGTATGCAACTACTAGTTTTCAGTATTACAGTGTTTGAATCGAAGCACCTCAGGTAGCACAAAATGATGTGATAATGGCTAAAAATGTTCTTATCCCAGGGTACGTCCCATGCTGCAGTGCGCGATGAGGAGGGATTGGCTGCAGTTTTCGTCCATGTATGACTATGTCTATGGCGGTCTGGACCAAAGGTGGCTCTCTGCCGGTTATCGATTCTCCCACCATTGTTAGTCTACTAGAGAGAGAGAGAGAGAGAGAGAGAGAGAGGAACAAAGATGAAAGATCTGGTAGCTGTGGTTAACTCTCTTGTTCTCCACCGATATGTACATAATATATTAGTCCATGTCATTTGCTTGTTTAGGATTGTAGCTCCAGGGTGTATCGTGCCCAGAGTCGGGTTCAGGCTTTACCGTTGGGCCCCCATAAACTGAGTTTCGCAGGCGTGCTATGCTATGACCGCTTATATAGTTTTGATTTGATTGATGACTGGATGCCTGTACTTTAATGTGCGTTAACTCAAGAGAGCGGCCTGCTATACTTGCCGTTGCCGCAGCAAAATTGTGCTGTAACCGCCTGGTTCTTGATGCTACTCGTCAGGATTAATCAGGAGACCGGTAGGTAGTGCTTTGCAGCTGGTGCGGCGCGGCCAACAACGGGCCAGGCAGAACGGTGTTAGGGGCAAGGGCTAGTGGCTGTTTGGGACCTTGTGGTGGTAGATTTGAAATTCAAGTTTTAAAAAATTATTGGAAGCATATGTTGAGCGGTTCACTCCTCAGCTCACCGGTTTTGGCTCAAACCGGGTTGAACGCATTATGGTGGCTGCTCATACGCCGGCCGCCTATTGGTTTACAAATTACAAAACCACCGTCATCATCAGCTGTAATAAATTGTAATAAAATTACTATACAACAATCGCCTCTGACGGCGGTCTCCTAGCTAGAAGAAGTCTATGCTGCACCGCTTCTGCTGGTACTCCGGTAAAAGCTGGCCGTCGGGCCCCACTGCTACGTCGCAGCTGACGTGGAGCGGGTGCCAGTGGCGGTTCCCCCAGAACGCCAGCCGCGCCTTGATCCTTGACCGCACCTTCACCGTCATCGCCACCGTTCCGCCGCCGCTCGCCGCCGCAGCGTCGCGCGCCATGGCTTGGCCGGCGTCGGCGCCCCCCACGGTTAGGCCCTGGAACGGCACGGGCGTGGTGGTCTTGGGCGTTTGGTAGAGGGGCCCGCCCGTCAGGTCGGCGTCCCGCACCACCTCGGCGTCGCGGTACACGACGGACAGGTAGAGCCGGTCGAAGAGGAAGGCCACGTCGTGGTTCGGGTTGCGGATGGAAAGCTGGCCGGAGAGCGTGACGCCGCCCGACTGCTGGAGGCCCGCGGCGGAGAGCGCCGTCACGTGGAACCGCGGCCGGTGCGGGCGGACGGCGAGGTAGACGACGAAGATGGTCACGCCGACGACGAAGAGGACGCCCAGGAACGCCGAGCAGAGGAGCTTCGTGCAGCGCGTCAGGTGCGGACGCTCCGCCTGCACCGGGCGGCGGATGCGGCCGGTGATGAAGCCCGTGTTGGAGGTCGCCGTCGTCGCCGCCGGTGCCGGCATGGCCAGAGAGAGCGGTCGTCGACGTTGTGTACCTGGAGCGGTTGCTTGGTTTTGTATTTTTGGTGTAGGCGTATAGTATAGACGTGCACACATTATCATTTGTTCTAGTTTCGGATTCTTTTTTATGGCGCGTATGGTGTGGTGATTCTTTGTTGAGAGCGGAGGGAACAAAAGGCGAGGAAGCCATGCTGTCTAGGCTACCTAGCTAGTAGTTTTCTTCGCGCGTTGGTGTAGGGTTAGATTCTTCCTTCTCGGTTCTTTCAGCTGCCATTGGAGGAGCACCTAGCACAGAAAGGTGGTGAAAAGGTTGAAGCACATTGTAGCCGAAACACATATAGTTGCAGCATTTATATGAGAATGAGCCTTGAACTTCTATTAAAGCATTGCCAGCAACATTTTATTTCTGACTGTATTTGTAACGATTATACTGTCAATGGACATCACAAAATTATGCCTGCTGGAAAGTGCACCCGGGAGGAGTGCGAGGTAAGCTTTCAAAGTTGACCGGTGCAGGTGGTCCACGTGGAGGTAGCTTGATGAGTTCTCTTTATGCTTCATCTCTTTGATAAGGACACTTCATGAGAATATCTTAAGCACAATGAAACTATACTCTGCCAACTGGACACAGAGCATATCTCATCTTAAAGTTTCCTAGCCGATCGACAAGAACCAGTGTGTGTGCAATGACACTGGGACATCAACGCCTGCCAACGCACTGGTAATTTACGGCGCGGCTAAATCAAAATGCCAACAATAATTTAGATTCAATGCACCCGCAGAGTACATTTTACACTTCTCTGAGATGAAAAAAAAGGCATTGTTTCATCAACCAAGCAGTTTATTCGATGACATCACAATAGTACAAATGAACTGAATACATGATGCGGACTCTATCTTCTTCTATGTTATAACACAATAATGTCTCTACACATGAACGAAATTAACCCCAATCCATAATCCTCTTTATGAACCGCGTCACAAACTAGCAGAGCTATACACGCACATCCTAGTTCACGAAGGCGCAGTGCCTTCTGACCTCGCCCTGCGCGCCAGTAATCACCTGAATGTTCCCCATTTTCACCATGGACGCCGCGAAATCTGCGAAGAACTCGGCCGGGTAGGCGCCGGAGTCAGCGACGGCTGCCTGGCGCTGGACGTATGACCTGGCGAAGGGATCGTTCATGAGCGTCTGGTCCGAGGTGAAGAGCGATCTGCCCTTGGCGATGTGCCGTAGTAGCTGGCGTCGAAGGTCCGGAAGCTGCCCGGGTCCATCTCCACCAGTGTCGTCGTGTCGCTGGGGCTGGTGCACTTGTTCTTCAGCCGTGGGAGGTAGCGCTTGTCGAGTGACGGGTCCGGCATCATCGTGCCGGTGAAGTTGTAGAGCCGGTCGGAGAAGGCCGAGCAGTGCGAGGTCCCCAGTGTATGGCCCCCTGTTGTGGACGAACAAGGCAAATTATCAGTATCTCGAGGTGAGATGAAATGATCAGTGCAGATTACAAAGTTGGACAGAGTGAATGGGTTTAGTTGCTTGTATTGATATTGTACACGATTCAGTCAGAAATAAGTTGATAAGGAATCTTAGTTAGTGACCAAGTACATATCTCTCTTCTCATAAATATTCATACTGATGTCCAAAAATCTGTTTTCTGCCGAGTTGGATAAAAAATCTAGCTGTGTTTAGATAAACACAGTAGTTTTTCCCGTGGCCTCTGTATGTTGTCATGTCATAGTATAAAGTAAGAACCAAGTATCTCGTTTCCCCTGTTCTTGTTGACTTGATACGCGCATACCGGCATACGCCACCCCCCCCCCCCCCCCTTTTTTTATCAGAAGTTGCTTAACATTAGCTCTACAAAATGATCACCTTTATTGGAGAATGCTACCACTATAAAAATTAAATTTTATCGGGATCGGGCACTGTTTAAACAAACTGAAAGGAGCATAGGCCACAAGAACCAGGAGAATGCAGCAGAATCAATCATCCTGTTACATTTTGATTAATATAATGCGTTGAGATTTGCTCCTCAAGAATAGTAATATACCTAGCAAAACCACCTGATCCTTTGCATCAAGACCCTTGGGGATGAAGAACTGGTACAGGTTCCGAGTGGCATCAAAGAAGGGTGGAGGGAGGTTGTTCAGAGCATCCCCCGCCACCGATTTTCGCCCGTCCCTCCGTCCAGTTGGAACATCCCAGTAAGGCCCTTTGGTCTGTTGAACAAGAGGAATTTGGCTTAGTTACAATTCAGCTTCATTCAGAATCATTGTCAGCAGCACAAAGTGCCAGTGGTGTCCGCAACACTCTTAAAGTCAGCTGCTGTCAAAAACGCAAGCTGAATTGAAACCACTGTCCAGATAAACCAATCAATTTCCCATAGAATGTTGACTTCTCTTACTTGAATAATGCAGCAAAAACCAAGATTAATAAAACAAGACTGCAAGCACTTACCAGTACAACTACATCCCTTGCCACCAGAGCCAAGATATCAGCACAGGACACCACTCCAGGGCAGGCCTCTTCCAGCTTCTCCTTTACACGGTCGATCGTGCCAAAGCCTCGCAGGCTGAGGTTTGGTATTGACTCCTTCTCACACGGTGATCCAGGTGCGCAATTCAGCAGAATAGAAGCATCGCAACCCTGCAACGCAGCACAAACAGTTCAGTGACATACCTTCTCAACACAGCGGAGACAATTCAGAATTATGTTGTGTACACACATTCACGAAACAGTCATGGAAATGCATCCGAAGTAGCGGACCGGCGAGACTCGGTACTTGGGAGATGATCTGTGCCATCTCATCACGAACAATAGCCTCTGCAATAGGGCATGTATACTGGTAAAAGCCAACCCCCAGCCCTCGCGGATTGGATTGCACTAAGGAGGATTGTAATTCTGATGGGTAGGATAGAACTGATGAAGATTGTAGGAAGAAAGGAAAGGCAAATCCCAAGAGGAGTATGAAAACCATGTTGTGCATGAGTGATGCAAAACTAGAGTACTGGATACAAACAGAGGAGTTGTTTTCTGGATGATTTTTGAGGTGAACTCCAACTTGCAGCCTGCTTTATAGTTCAGTTGCTTAGGTTGCACATAAATGATAGTAAGCCAGCCATTTTGCTCATTTGAATACTGGATCTAGGTGCCTATATGCCCTTGTAGATGGATTCTTTTATTATGTAATTTAACCAGCAGATCGCCTAGGACTCTATCATGTTTTTGGCTTGTATTTGTGTACAGTACTCCAAAGTACATGCAACTCTTGGATCAGGCGTCAAGGGAGAGTATTACATTTGGTAAATAAACAAATGATAACCATAATTGAAGGGCTGCTAGTTTCCAGTTACAAACTGTGCATCGCAGACAGTATTGGTTCAATGATGGTAATTCTTCGTTACTTGTGCAAGAGACAGTATTGGTTCAATGATGGTCATCCGCACACTCAAGATGATGCAGAGTGTGTCAGTGTGGCGCTCCTAAAAAGTGCCACATCAGAGACTTCAAGTCTAAGCCGCTAGCTGTGATTCAGAATTCTATATCCTATTTTAATACTAATAATTGGGGGAAGGCTGATTCTGAATACATAAATTCTCAGATTCGATATCGACCAAATGATGCAAAACAGAGTAAATATTTTGACGGTTCATTGACTAGTAATGACTCCTCAAAATTACAGAAACTATAAGAAACATGAGAAACATATAAGTCGTATACGAGAGGGAGAGAAATGGTTAGGTATTCCTGAAAACGGATTCCTTGCAGGGTTACAAATAACAGTCAACATGCATTTACAATATCTTTTAGCAGGAACCTATAACTGATCACAGCATATGTTTTTTGCAGCTATATCTATGTTGAGTAAATGAATAATCATTGGGGCTTAATAATGAAAGTTAGGCGCACAGTCATCTACTAAATGAACTTATTAGATTATCAATCTATCCTTCGTTTGTCCAGAAGAAATCTGAATTGACATATGCAAAAAGGAAAGAAAACAAATGTCAGCATTTAAATGCATTATTAGTTTCAAGAAACATTATATTAAACATATAATAGCTACCTTCTCCCTTCCAGTACAGATCTATTGGATTATCAGGTCCTAGCCCAACAAAAATGTGCCAATAAAAATAGTTCTCAGTTGATATTAGGCGGTTATGCCAAAATCATTAAAGCACCAGTCTAGTAGTGATGCAAGCCCACCCTTTCTCAGAAGTAAATCGTCAAGCAAAGAAAGAGGAGATAACTAGAATAAGGAGCTGTTAGTTTATTATGAAGGTTATCAAGGTGTTGCAGTAGGTAACTTCTTCTATTTTACTTCATTTTGGTTTGAAGCCAATTTAAATCTAAAATGTAATGTAACTCAAGACAAATGGAAGCAAATCAAGAAATAAGAATTATCTGGCGCCCAGTAGCACATGGATATGATATGCATTCAATCATTCATCGAGTAACTAAGACGTGATAGCTTTTGATTGTTAGCTGCTTAAAGTCTAAGACATTAACAGAGGATACAGGTTGCTCGGTTGACTCATTGTAGCTTGCAATGTCCACTTCAGCCAACACATTCAGGGTGCTTGCATCATCAAGTTGGATTGTCCGAAAGAAAAGATAGCGAAAAGGGCACAACAAGTATTTACCTCCACGTTGACAAGCACAGGCAATGCCGCTATTTGATGCAAAATATTGCAAATGATTGTGATACGATAAGCTGGTATAAGCTATGATGAGAACAACAGTGAAAACTAATAGAGGATAAAGGAAAAGGTACCCTGCATTTGAGGGAGAATATATCATGGATAGTGCATGTCATCATCTAGCATCGTAGTATAATGTGCAGCAAAAAAGAAAAAATCAGCTCTGCTTACTGAGCTTTTTGCAAGCAGGCCGAGTGGAATCAAGTTCAAGAGAATTTCGTAATTTAGTCAGAATTTGGGGTTTGAGCCTCCTGGGATGTAGCAGCAAAAAAATTCAGTGACAGTATACGTTTCCTTACATTTTAAGGACATGGCGAGGTTAAAATGAAACAAAAGGAACAGAAACACAGGGATGATGAACTATCAGCAATGCCCATGAACTATCAGCGTTTGCTTGCATCATCACTATCCGTAGTGAGGTTAAAATGAAACAACAGAAACCAGCGAAGGAATGCTTAACAGCAGAAATAATGGCTAGCATTATAATCCAGATAAGTTCAAAAGGCTCAAACGGCCTTGCACGACATAACTAAACATGATAACTGAGCAGACGGGACGACTTCAAAGCAGCAGAAGCTCACAGACCACCGCGGAGGCGGAGGACAAGGTTGTCAATGGTGTCAGAGGACTCCACCTCCAGAGTGATGGTCTTGCCAGTCAGGGTCTTCACAAAAATCTGCGTACCACCGCGCAGGCGGAGGACAAGGTGAAGGGTGGACTCCTTCTGGATGTTGTAGTCGGCGAGGGTGCGGCCATCCTCGAGCTGCTTGCCGGCGAAGATGAGGCGCTGCTGGTCCGGAGGGATGCCCTCCTTGTCCTGAATCTTAGCTTACACATTGTCGATCGTGTCCGAGGACTCGACCTCCAAGGTGATGGTCTTGCCAGTGAGGGTCTTCACAAAGATCTGCATCTGAAATAAGGTTGGGTTAGCATCAATTATCCTGTCACAACGAGAGACATGTTTGATTGTTTGTAATAATCAAAATCACATAATGAAGAAGATGCCACTGGAAAGTTATGTGCCAAGGGAACACTACTAAGGTGAACGAAACAAAAAACTTGTTTAAACTGAGTTTATGCCCTCAGACATCCAAGGAAGGAAAAGCAGCATTAGCTCTCAAGCCTGGCAGGGCGAAAGCTCTTAGGCGGCAACTGCGAATGTTAGAGAAACAAGCCTTGAATCTTTCATCAT
Source organism: Eleusine coracana subsp. coracana (assembly GCA_032690845.1). Lineage (NCBI taxonomy): Eukaryota > Viridiplantae > Streptophyta > Magnoliopsida > Poales > Poaceae > Eleusine > Eleusine coracana. The sequence continues at coordinate 3,153,462 of CM064424.1, forward strand.
AGGGCATTGCATCATAATAAACCATGATTCAAGGCAACACCTACAAACGAAGCATTGCATCCAGAATTTATTTCAGTACAGACATCTTAGAATTCAGATCAATGATTTCTGCTAACCCAAATTGAATGAATCGTACACTACTGCTGTTAGACGTAACCAAAATTTCACGAAACCCTAAGACGCCGAATAAATAAAACCAAAATCACGCGAAACACAGCATAAGATCGCACGAAACATAAATAAGATCATCAAGAGGGCGCAACAGTAATCGAACGAATCTGCAGAGACGGCGAGAGGAGGACTACTGAGATTTCGATGGATGATTTATTAGTTACCTTGATTGATGAGGCGATTAGAGGCGCAAGATGATTTGCTCATCAATCGATGAGAAGTCCCCGTGAGGGGACTCTCGTTTTATAGCCTGGGTAAGGCGGTGCGAAGAGAGATCGGGTGCGGTTACCGCCTCGCCAATCTACCAATCAGTTCGAGCCACGTGGCACGGGTGCGGTTTCTTGTTCACCCTGGATATGATCGTCGAGCGGCGTGCCCAGAGCGGACGACGGTTTAGGTCCCGGCCCAAGTCGGCGTGATCAGATTTTATGAAGGGCCTTGTTCGGGCTCAAATGAAGCCCAGTTAATCACGGCCCAACCATTGATCCCTAGGCTGACTCCAACGGATAACCTACATAACTTAAACTCAAAATTGGTTCTAAAGAGTATAAAAATTGTCTCCAACAGAAGACTAAAACGGATGACCTATTTTGAGAGCCACCCGGTCGGCGACACACAAATGGAGCAGGCGAGCGCGCGACCCAGCGGCCAGACACCCCTCCTCCCGCTCTAGCAATCCCTGCCACCCACCTGTCGTTGTTGCATCTACGGCTTCGCCTGCCCGAGCTCCTCCTCCGTCCGCCACTCCAGAACTCTTTGCCTCCTCCTCCTCCGCCCCCCGCTTGCCCGAGCTCCTCCTCCGCCCGCCGCTTGCCCGAGCTCCCTATCCACTCTGCTCCGATCGAGCTCCACTCGCATCTGGCCCTCCATCGTGCTCGAGCTTCACGCCGGCTGGGCGAGCTTGAGGCAGGGGCGGCGGCGGTGCGAGACGGCAGGTCGAGGCAAGGGGGACGCGCGATAGTTGCTGCAATGACGCGAGGCAGGGGCGCCGACGACGGTAGCGATGGCCGGGCGTCCTCGAGGCAGGGGCGACCACGGACAAGGACGAGAAGATGGATCTCTTGGGACCCAATTTTGGGAGTCTATTGGAGACGACTGCTTTTGGTTCTCCTATTTTCAAGCTCACAGTAACCTATTTGGTGTTTTAGGTCTTCGATTTGGATTTCCATTGTTGGAGATAGCCTTAGGTAATCGACCGGCTCACACAAGCACGTGATCATCGACGCCGCCCTGCCAGCATAGCGGCTCCCTGAGCAGCGGCGTTGCTGCCCTCTAATCTCTTCGCACCTGGTGTCGCCTTCCTCCTCTACCCCGAGAGGCTGTGTCTCGGTCATCTTCCTCGATTGTCGCCTCTCGCGACGCACCGATGGGGACACTTCATTGGAAATGCTCCGGTGTCTCGGTGATTTCCAGGGAGTCTCGGCTCGACGCGAGGCCAGCAGCGACTTGTCAGATCGACCTACTTGACTAGTGAATTTTTCTTTTCCGATCTTAATCTTATCACTAGTCTTTTGTGCATGTGTTGTCGCATGTGCTAAAATTTACCCCATAACACACTAACAATGTTTTATTGAGAGAAATGTGTATTACACATAGTAGAAGTTTTATTTTCCATAGCTGCTTTGTTGATAACATGACTCGTACATCATTTATTTCTAAATGATTAACAAATGTCTCATCCAAAAAACAAATTAAGTTATTGAAGTTACACAAGTCAGAGCATGGTATACGGAGTCAGAACCTGAAACAATCTGGCTTCACTCCATTTAGGAAGACTCATCCATCATGGCTAAACTCATAAAGTAGCTACTAATATAGAAACCGAGCCATGAATAAAGAAACCTATTCCCAGATCTCACCCCATTTGATCAATTCCAAATGACACAGGCTTCTTAACCTAATTTATTCCTCCAAAATTTGTGGAAACTTCTCATCAGCAACAGTAACCTGCAAGTTATGCTTTAATCAATCATGGGAAAAAAGCAACAGAACAATGTGAAACTGAATTTGATAACAGAGTCACAAGGGAATAAAATGGACGTAACTGAATTGGACAAGAAAAAAATGAAAAAAAAATTACCATCCATTTTGAGGAGGAACAACAAGGGAGACAAAGCCCACGTCTGTCAGTGGTGCCAGCTACTTCAATTTCTCGTGGACCCTTGCCATATTGGGCTCTACCTCAACCCCCCCCCCCCCCCCCCCCCCCCCTATACTCGACCAACCATCGCAAAAAATTGGAATGACAAAACAAATAGCAGGTAATCGGATAGACATTGATGTCATTTGACAGCATATCCTCAAACAAACATGATCCTAGATTCACATGTCCGATGATAAACATATTTGCAAGAGGAGAACAAACACATGTATAGCTCAAGCCATTGATTCAAGTAACACAAAACCAAAGAAACAAAATTAACTTGTCTTACCAGACTTTTATTCAAAATTTGTTTAACAAAATCAACTCAAATAGTTTAGAAACAGTTCACATAATTCTACACCCTGCCAGGGTTGTTCTCCCTTATTGCGAAAAAGGAAAGAACAAACAAAATGAAAGGCACTGCCTATCCGCTTGATACAAAATAGATGTTCTGTAAGAAACATCAAATTTAGACTAAATAAATCATGAATTGGCTCACCCTCTAGCAGTGATGTGTGAATTAGTGGCCTGAAATGTGTGTTCTTAGACTCGACCAATAAGTCAAAGTTCAAGCAATGCATCAAGTTATCATATGCCTAATATTGCAAAATACCCTCCGACATCAGTTTTTAGAATACCTGTTTTTCAGATTCGAAAGTTGCTTTATAAATATGTATTGCAGTCTCTAGAGCTCTAAATATATGGTTTCCATTCCAGAATGATGTGAATGTGCACCAAACTCTTACTGTAAAATAAAGTCAATGGAAGCTTTGAAAATCTCATGATAGTTTCTAATATGGAACATCCATTTTCTAGGAGTAATTGTGCTAGTGTGTCTCTTGTACAAGACTTGTACAGAACCATTTCGAGATAAAGAAGCTAGAATCAAGTTACCTGATGCTAGTAAAAAAAAAAATTGAGTTGAGTCAATTAGACCTGATTTCAATATTGATAGTTGTGTTTTTGCATATAACTTACTATTATTAAAATTTTGCAAATAAAAAAGAATTTACCATTTTGGCTGTATGAGCGAGGTGTCCCATAACCACCTGCATTAGCATGAACAATAATAGTTGTCTGTAGGGTATGTGAAACACACTATGAGTCGAGATTCAAAAGGAGTGAGTGAGGCACAGACTATAAAATAAAAGGGCAAAAGGGTGCAAAATTGAATGTCCGATGCCAATGTTGTCGACCAACCTCTTAGCACCCGTTATCACTTGCTGGCACTCGAGTTTGTCACAAGGTAAGAATGTTAAGTACTTGGACCTTTCCTAGCCTTGAGCTGCTTTACATCCGATGTCTGCCTTAACATAGCTGAAATGAAAACATATATGCCAAGATGCAGATCCAGTAAAGCATGAAGATTATCTGCCAACTAAAGATCACTGTGATGCCTGGATAGACATCAACTTCAGTACTTGATATTTTAATTGACTTTGCAAAGAATAAGTAATTATTTCAGCACAACTAACCCTTAAGACAGAATAAAAGGAAAATGTGGTGACATGTCAGTAGATAATGTTATCTATTAGGACATGACAGATCAAAACTGCAAACAGAATATAATGTTATCTATCTGTAAGTCTCATACGCTATACATATACATTAGTCACTTCATTTTTCTTATATCTTATCAGGGAGTGCGTTGATCCTACACACCATGCGAAAACAAGCGTAGTGCCATGCCCGCCGGATGCCTTGCCACAGGGTCGGGTTCAGAGGGGCGTTTGGTCAACAGGTGGTGCAGAGGCAATCTGCAGTAAGGGACTCATTGAGCCAAGAATTGTTCGATCATGACAAAGATTGCTCGTACCTGTTTTCTTTCATGTTGAACATAGTATCATATTGGCTTTGCCTGGCACAACTGACTAATGGACAATGGAAAACTTGGTAGAATGCTTACAGCCGAACGTCAAACACTTTCAGAACCTAGCTCCCTCCGATTGAACCTGTATAACAAGCCGAAGTTCATGCATATGATGAATATTTCATGAAGGCACTAACCGTGATCTAAGCTGGACACAGAGAATTCCAGGATGAATCGAATCACGCCAGAGCTCGAGTGCCCTCCGCCGAATGAAATCAATCACACTGAGATGGATCGGCAACCACGAAACTCTCCCGTGTCAGCTCCGCCCCCCTCCTGCCATCGGTTCATTGCTGCGGCGATGCTCCGGTCTCCCCCACTCTCGATCTACGTGGAGGCGAGCTTCATGGTCCGGCGCGCTGGTGCGGGAGGTCCCGAAGCTGGAGGAGATCCAGACACACCTCCCGACAATGGCAGCCTCGGTGCGTCCGATCCGCGTCCCACGGGAGTCCCTGCCGCCGCGGGGGCTGTGCACAGCCTCATGCCGCAGCTGCTCGCGCGCGCCGCTGTCCTGAATGACCTTCCCGGGTACCTCGCGGTATACATCTGAATATAAAAAAAATAATTTAGATAATCTCATCTTAATTAATAAGTTATAGAAAAGAACATCTCTAATAAGAACATGTATCTAATCTCCTATCCTAAAATTTGTATAAAAAAATATATATATTTTCCAGTAGGGCTACTATTTTTGGCATGTGTTTTGTATAGCTGTCTAAATTACCCTCTCCTAGCCCCAAGTTTTGAAGGCACTATTCTCACCTGAATATGAGCTCCACATATTTTTTTTATTTTTTCTTTCTCCTCACTTTCTCTCCTCTCTCTCTCCCCCCGACGGCGCCCCTGCCTCCCTTCCCCCGGCCGCCGGCCGGAGCGCCACCTCCCTCCCGCCGCCGCCGGCCAGGCGCGCCGCCACAACCCCCATCGTTGGCCTGGCCGCCCTCTCCCTCTCCCTCCCCCCACCCCGCCGCCCGTCTTCCCCTTCCCCTTCCCGATCTCTCCCATCGGCGGCGATCCACCCCAACCACCGCCGGCCACCGCCAGCCTTCCCCTTCGCCTCCGAAGACGGCAAGGACTACCCGCCTCCTCTTTGCCTCGGCTGTCGCGAGGCCCACCCCGCCTTCACTTCGCCTCGGCGACCACGAGCCCACCGCGCCTCCTGTCAGCCTCAGCGACCGCGCCGCCTACCGCCGGAGAAGGCCGGAGTGAGCGACTCCGAGCTGGTGCTTCGCGGGCGCGGCGGCGCTGGAGCAGGAGCGCTCCGCTGGCTGGGTGCAGCGACGCCTGGAGCTGCGGCGGAGGTGGAAGAAGAACTGCTACAAGTGAATGACAGACTGGTCCCACAGGTCAGTAAAAAAATAGTGGCTTGATTTCTATTTACCACTGGAGAGGGCAACGTTTTTTTGAGGCTCACTAGAAAGATAGCGCAGCTTTGCTGCGCGTGATAGCCCTCCCAGGGATGATGAAATAATAAAAGGCAGTTCTGTATTAACATCTGGTACTGAAAGTGTAGAGGGTTTCAAATTATCTTTAGGTGCAGCTGCAATTGCCCCCCTTTTTTTCCAAGGAGGTAAATACTTATCAAGGGTTCTCCACACATATGCATATGCAACTCATAGCTATGTGAAATTAAGAAGAAGAAAAACTAATATTACACAATTTAGGAAAAAATGACTTGACATTTACATTCTACATGAAGTATGACATAGGAACTTACTTTTGAAGGTACAATAAAGTAGATATCTCCTAAAATTTCATATAACTCAAATGCAATAAGAGTGGTGATATTGAACAGCCTCTTAGCTTTTCTTTTTTGTTAAATACATTAGATAGATCTTTGATACCATGATCCAAAGTTCCAAACATTTCTATATCAATACGTGGATTGCTAAAAGTTGGGACTTGAGCTATTCAAATCAAACTTATTATAGGTCAAAAGGTAATCTAGCACTAATGGTAGTATTTGTCTCTACATTGTCTTATCATTTTTTTTACCAATAGTTGTAGGTCATATGTTATTGGAAAATAATAGAACGTACTGTAGGTGTTCAATACCCATTTTTTAATTTTTATTTCGTAAGAATTGGAAAACCAATAAGCAGCAGTTGTCACAAATAGATGATATAATAATTGGGGCATGGCCTTTGCTTTATAATATACACTTGTGTAAAAGATATAAGGTTGTGCAATGAGCAAATATTTGTAATATTTGTTTTTATGCAACCTCTAAATATTGTGAAGGAGCCAAAGTGGGTGCTAACACATACCAGAATATTTGTCATAGAGGTATGCAAGAAAATACTAATACATGTAAAAGAATGGCATGACATAGTCATTTACCTGATTTGCTAAAAAAATAACATTGCCATTGTCAATAATGATGAAAAAAGGAGGAAAGTGTGCATAGAGCTATGAACAAATTTTGCAGTACTGAATCTGTGAACTGGACATTATGCCAAGGCAACAGATTGAACACTTTGTAGGCATCTACAGGAATGTCGAAGCATCAATTTTTGTGAGTGACAAGTTTAGCATGCAGACCTGATAACAAGGATGCTCTATCTTTACACTCCAACAGAATCATAGAGCTACAACCATTTATAATGTCAACCACCAACAAAAATGAGGATTGCTAGCTGTGATATTCGTGAAGGCACTTGTAGACAGCATCTTGCCTACCGGGCATTTCGTCGAACATGTTGCAAGCAGAAGACATTATGATATAGTATTAGTGGAGCGATCGAGGGAGCTTGCGATTACGACGCCGGCTCTGCCTATAATGATGATCTATGACCGTGTGTTCGTGCTGCATCGCCACACCATCTCAACCTTCATATCCATAAGCTGCGTCAGACATCGATGGGTTGCGTGAGAATTGGCGTGGTGCAGGATGGCGAGAAGGGGGGTCGCAGTGGCACATCATGGATGCTCGGCTGGGCAGCCTGGGCTGCGATGTTGTTCCGACGCAGGCGTGTGTCAGCCGACTAGCTGAGCGAGATCTTTTGGGAGAGGCTAACGGGGCTATTACCACAGCCGATGGGGGTGGACAGGCAGAGGAGCTTGGGCGGCCGGCAGACAAAGATGAGTTGAGCATGAGCAAGGAGAGGAGAAGCTGCACTGCATAAGGAGTGGCGTGGTGGAACGTGAAGGCGCATCTTCGAGCGGCAGAAACAGGACCGAGTACTCGAGGTAGGAGAAGATGGAAGCATCCGGAGAAGCCTGGATGGGGACGTCAGTGTAGATTAATTGTTTCGTATCGAATGGTGAAAATCAACTAATCTTGCAATCCAACGGTTAGCACACTAATTGCTGACATGGAGTGACGTAGGGAAGAGAAATCGTGCCGATTTAGATATTAAAAGATATTTTTCAGGTCAGCATGTAAAGAGAGTTTGGGGGCTCTAATTTGTGGGTCGCCACTAGAGATGCTCTAAGCGCTTATCGAATGACTTAACTGCACTGACTTTGACATCCACAATAATTTGAGGAACTTTGGTGGTCTCATGATCTTTGCTTGTTGGCTCGTCGCATCCTCCTGCCTGTACTCAACGCTTGTTTCTTGCGCTCATGCAAAATGCAGGTTTGTTGTGTTTGTGCTGAAATGACGTCTTTGGGGCGGAGAGTTGGGAGCTACATTTGCTCGGAGCTGTGTGGCTCAGTTATGAATCAGAGGCGCTATGCTTCTTCGAGGGTTGATTGGAAGCAGCTGCGGCCCATGATTCTCAAGAGGATTAAGAGCCGGTCAAAGGAATACCCAATCAAGCGAATGATCCCAATTGCAGAGGAGGTGTTCAGGGCTAGGGAAATTGTCACTGAGGGTGTCTCAATGCTGCTCGAAGTTGTTCCTGTACATTCATGCAAGTAAGGGCACGAAATGTGATATTAGTATGTGCTTGTCTTAATAATTAATGAAAGACTATAAATTCAGCTTTATTGTTTTGCTCGAAATGCTGTTTAATTTAGAAACATTGTATACAAAGCTTAATTAGAAATACTAGTCATTCATGAATTAATGTTGTTATTATACTGTGTATCATCATGGCATGAACGCATATGAATCCTAGTGATACCAAGTTATTAAAATGTTCTGCTCAGTCATATTCATATTTAATATCAGTTTCCTTGTTCCTGCTCTGAAAATTACTTTGTTATCTGAAACTGTTTAATAATTTATGTTTTTTTTGCTGAAGGTTCTGTCCCGAGGTACATATCGGAGCCATGGCTCATCAAATGAAAACATGTTATGGTTTCAAGCGTATGGTCAAGGACCAACCACATAAATGGGGTCCAGGAAACTTAAACGACATACTCGTTCCTGTTCATTCCTACCACCTGAAAGACATGTTTCAGGATGAGATAAAGCATGATCAGAGGTTCGACTTTGCTCGTGTCCCAGCTATACTTGAGCTCTGCCATCAGGCAGGTGCAGAGATACCTGATGAGGTTTTGTATAAAGGTGATCAGCTATCTACAGAAGTTGAAGGCAACAACCAACAACCTGCTCATTTGTTGCCAGATGAACTTAGATATATCGGTCAGAGAACAATGGACGCATGGGAAAGCATGAGAGTAGGCGTCACAAAACTCCTACTGGTGTACCCATCCAAAGTTTGTGAGCACTGCTCTGAAGTGCATATCGGGCCATCAGGGCACAAGGCCAGGATGTGTGGAGTATTCAAATTTGAGGGCTGGAAAGGGATGCACAAGTGGAAGAAGGCCGGAGTGGATGACCTAATTCCTCCAAAGATTGTATGGCATCAGCGGCCTCATGATCCACCAGTTCTTGTGGATAGTGGGAGGGATTATTATGGCCATGCACCTGCTGTTATCGAGCTCTGTGCGCAAGTAGGAGCCAGGGTGCACCCAAAATACCACTGCATGATGAAGACACAGGGTTTAGCCCCGCCTGTTCAATGAGCCGGTGATGTAATGGAATTGATTGGCTAGTTATATCTGCACATGGAAGTCAAACTGTATAGAACAGACATCCAAGGAATACTTTTGGTGATGAATATTTAACTTTTCAAAGGCTCTGCTCTGGAAGAAGCCATTATCGGTTAATTGTGTTATCAGATATTCAGATAACTGAGTGACATTCAGAATTTAGAGGCAATGCAATTATTTCCTTGTACTTATCTGAAAAGCCATGAAATTGACACGGGCAAACTATTTCTGCATTCTAAAAGTGTCATGAACAGATTACTACATTCCCTTCATTGCTCTTAGGATCATATCGCAGGACACATGAATAGAAGGAAAGCTTTAGGACAAGTCTGCTGTATGTTTTCCATCTACTCTGCTTAGGTACTGTAGCATTAGTGTAGCCATTGTGTTGTGTAATCTTCATTTTGCCAGAAGAGGATTACGTTTGTAGGCCTCAATATCATACCTTCAATTTCTTTATGTAATCTTTTTGCTTCTCTCTTTTATGCCTTATTACAAGGGCGATTTTGTGACGAGCAAGGCATTTTAGAGATGGCTTGTTGCAAGTTGGGACAGCATTTCAGGGGATTTACCACTCTGTATTTGATGGATGCCCTGCTTGACTGCTGTCAAGTTATTACAACCATTATTTCTTGTACTTCTTCCAAAATTGTTGTTGTCATTTACTTTTTTTTTTGTTATCTTTGACCATTCGTCTTATTCAAAATATTTGTTTAAATATGAAATGTTATAAGTTACATTTAAATTTTATCTAGTAATAAATCAAATTATAAGAAAATATATTATATTTTTTGAATTTTTTTGAATAAGACGAATAATCAAAGGTAGCGAAAAAAGTCAATGGCGACAACAATTTTGGAACGGAGGGAGTATAATGTTGTATACAGATATGTACTTCAATGTATTTTGATTGATGCAAAGGATAAATTTGGTCTCTTTTTGTTGTGTTTTTTCTGTTCAATGAAATGATCAGCCGCACTCCGCTCGGCTCTGGGAAGGAAACCTTTGGATCATGTTGTACTAGTTCAAGACTCCCTTGTCCCTTCCAGAAACTGCACGCAGCCTGTCCGTAACCGTAACCAGATCAGAGAGACACAGGCAGGCAAGTTACTCCAATAAACCGTAGCCGCCAAGTTTCGTCTCTGGGATCAGATGCGGACGAGGACTCTCCCACACGCATCGGCAACCGTACACGCATCAATGGACGGCGGAGATGAAGCCCCGGACGCGGACTCCGCTTCCGTTCACGAACCGCGCGCCGGGACCTATAAATCCACGCCGCGGCCGCCTCCCGCAACCATAATGCAATCAACGACGAAAGCCAACACAAAGATTCCAGCGATCTCGAGCGCTCGAATCCCCGCAGCCCGCAAAGCCGCCGCCGTGTCGACGTCGTCCAAGTTGGCGACCATCAACGTGGCGCTGCCGGAGTTCGAGGAGGCCGCAAAGGTGTCGCCGCCGGCGCTGAAGCCGTTGGCGGGGTGGGGGCTGCAGTCCTTCGACGACGACGACGACGACGAGGAGTCCGTAGCGCAGCCCAAGCCCACCGCGGCGGCGAAGAAGGGCAGCAAGACCGCCACCAAGCCCAATAAGGCCCGCGCGCCGTCCAAGGACAAGTACCGCCTCTCGGGCCGGCCCCATCAGCAGGTGGACCAGGACGACGACCTCGAGGGCGCGGCGCAGTTGATGCCCGGGCCCACCGGCTTCGGCGGCGACCTTCCGTCCTCGTTCGACCCGCTCGCCGACGCCGCGCGCGCCGAGGACGCGGCGGCGCCCAAGGACGTGGTTCACCTGCGCGTGCAGCAGCGCAACGGCCGCAAGACGCTGACCACGGTGCAGGGCATCAACGCCGACTTCAACTACGCCAGGATCCTGCGGGACCTCAAGCGCGAGCTCTGCTGCAGCGGCATCGTCGTCGAGGACGAGGACCTCGGCAAGATCATCCAGCTGCAGGGCGACCACCGCAAGTGCGTCGGCGCGTTCCTCGTCAAGGCCGGCATGGCAAGGAAGGAGAACGTCAAGATCCACGGATTCTAGTCGCCTTTTCTTTTCCGCGCCGCGTGATTAGCTTTTCCAAGCAGTCTGCTACTAGTTTCGAGTCGTGTTTCGGATGCGTTTTTTCTCATAGGGTGGTTTGAGTCCTATTAGTAGTTTATATTTTTTAGAAAAAAGTCTATATTACTCCCCTCAAGTATAGCAAAAGTCCACATAACCCCCTAAACTATCTTTTAGTTCATTTTACACCCCTAAACTATGATACTTGGTTCAATTCACCCCTTAAGTATAATTTGTCTATTTTTATTTCACTATACACAAATTGAATTTTAATTTAAAATTTTGCATGGATGTAGTGAATATCACAATGTATGTCAGAAAAATATATCATGAATTTTTCGTTGACATTTTCAATATAATATTGTATCCCAAGGATTACTTAATTATTAAATATCTCAGCCCGTCAAAATAATAATTAAAAACTAATTTATATTTTTTGTAGCATGAGTTACGATGTCTACTATCATCTTACAGAATTTTAACTTAATGTCACACTTATGTATGGAGAAATGAAAAAGACAAATTATATTATAGGGTAAATTAAACCAAGTGACATAGTTTAGGGGGTGAAATGAATCAAAAAATAGTTTAGGGGATTATGTAGACTTTGAGTATACTTGAGGGGACTAATTTGGACTTTTTCCTATTTTTTAAGTGTGTCGTGTGACGTACCAATGGCTTGTCAACTTAGTCATGTTATTAAGATCTCTGTCTTGGTAGCAATAAAGCAGACTTTAAATAAATTTGCTTCGTTAACAGTTTGGATGCTTATTTGCCATACCACTCCACCAACGAGTTTTCGAACAGAACAGTGCTCTGTCTCTGCATTCTTCAATACACACAACAGATAATTGGCATGCGTGGTACGTGACTATCAATGTCTCAATTTGGAAACTTGAAAATCACTCAACCTTATGAAGACGTTCAGAAAATTCCAGCTGCAACACACTGCTACCTTTGATTTGATGACGTACGAAAAACACTTTTTAGTCTCATAATTAATGGCTCTAATGACAATGGCGACAAAACCCAAAACTTTCAATACAAACAACGAGAACAGAGAAGGAGCATCAACGTCATCAACAACTCCCCCGCCCGAGTTATGCAGACGAACGCGTTGTAGATGCATCATGATGCGCTCAATCTGGTTGCTACATCTTTGTCAGACTGGAAAAAGGCCTTTGAAACTGTTGCATCTCTTTGCTTGTACTCTTCTTCCCTTGTGTCTTGTTGCCTCCAAAGGTCATTGTGCCGCTGTGGACAGCACCTCCAATGGCGATGAAAGGCATCTTCAAGGGCTTCAGGGCCGTCTCTCAGATATTCAGTACGTAAAAAAGTCTTGACATATGAATTACTGAATTCCGAATTGTGATCGTGCTGAGCAAGTACAGCTGGTACCATTCCAGAGGAGGTACTTATCCTTGCGATCTTGATTTGTTGCAGCGGTGAAGGAGCGTGACATGGAGATCGGTTGTCCGACGGATGTGAAGCATGTTGCGCACATTGGATGGGGTGGCAGCTCGAGCTGGGTAAAGATTAAAAACACGCCTGGTCTTTCCTGTCTCAGATGTCTGAATATTATTATAGTTCCATTCTGCCTTTGTATTAGATGAAGGACATCGCGTCATCAGCCGACCTCTCAGCGTTTCACAACTTTGCAGCTTCCACAGGGACCTCCTGGGCTTTACAAGGTACGTTGGTTCATCGTCCATGTTCGTGTTCTTCAATACAGAAAAGCACTGGTCCCTTTGGTGGTGTGGCTGCGTCCTGTGTGTGCGACTAGTTTCTTTTGTAAGATTTTCTTCTCATCATGATAGTTTGGCGATTTTTTTTTGTCGATTCACAAAACGCTATTCGGATTGTAGAGCAAATTATCTTTTTCTTTTTCCCAAAAAAAGGAGAAAATGGAAAATGCTTAATTTAGGTTTCTGAAAGTCCGAATCATCATCAGTGGTTGTCAGGCAACGGAGTGCGCAGATTAATTATACCACGATTCAAAAATACAAATAGTACGATATGGTTCATGCGACAATAAGCGGTATTGGCAGAATATGGCTACTTTTTTTTTTTTTTGCTTATACAGATCGAGAAATATCCTATTTGGTAAGATGGAGAAACTTGAGTTCTGTGCTACAACGGACTCGATGAATTGGCGTTAGATACGAAAGGTTTATGATCCTTCAGCGGGCGCCACAAGCTCCAAGCAAACAGCAACGCGGTGGGGGAAATTGAATACGCAGGGCGGGGGTAGTCGGTATTTGAAATACCGTCCGGTGTGGTCGGTGTTTGAAATACCGACCACCCCTCTGTTCTCCGTTCCAAACGCCGGCCGCGGCGAGGCAACCGGCAGACACGGCGTTTCCGGCGTGCCTACAGTGCCGCGCTCACCTCCCCGTCGTTGATCCATGCAGATTCGCAGAGGTCGAGCTATCAACCATGCCAAATTGCCAATGCCACGCGCATCAGTTCCTGTTCCCCTTTCCTTTACCGAACAGAGTATCCTGAGGCAGAGCGCTGCGCTGTGATGGTTCTGATTGTTCTAATCTACGTGTTGATGGTTGGACAGATTTCGACCTGCAGCCTCGGGACGCGTCGCCATTCCTCGCGGGTCCAGAGAACAGTGGGCAGCAGCAAGACGCGACGCCGTGCCCGGACGTTCCGAGGCCGCCGAGGAAGACGAGGAGGAGGAAGCCCAAGGACGGTTCGCCGCCGAGACCTTCGAGTTCCATGGACACGTCGTCTTCGGCTCCGTCAGCAGCCGCTGCTCCTCCGGCTGCCGCAGACGGTACGCCGCAGTGATCCCACCCGTGTTCCGGGACAATGCTCCGGTGCTCTCGTCTGCTTTGACGTCAGATTGTACATGCTTGTTTCGTTCTCTGGCTTGGATTGCTCTGATGAGGAATGGAAGGGAGAAAAAACAAAGGTGTGTGGGTGACATTATTGTCGTTGGTAGGCAGGCAATCGATTGTGCGTGCAGTGGCAAATAAAGCGAGTTTAACAATTTCGTAATCTGGTTTTATGTAAGCAATAAGCGGCACGACTTGACAAACTGAGGATCCCTTTGGTACAGCTTATATAGTTGATTATAACTCAGCTTTTATAAGCTGGTATCTGAAGCTTATTCTCGCTTATGGTACTGTAGATACAGTAGCTACAGTACCATAAGCTATTTTTTTTGCCAAGCTGTACCAAAGGGCCCTCGTCTCAGCTTTGCTTCGAAGGAAGATCAGGAACATCTGAAAGTTTCCTGCGACGGGGACTCGATGGGTTCCTGTAGAAAAAAAAAAAGCGCGACACGGGCCACGGGCGGCGTCGCTTTGCTCAAGCTCCAACGGTGGGTCCCGTTCTTACGTACGGCGACCACGGTCCGGCAACCGGCTGCCTTCCTCCTCGCGCGCGACGGGAAGGCCGGCAGAGGACGCGGTCGCTTTGCAATGCCACACACACAGGTGCCTCGACGTTCCAAACGCCGTCGTGAGGAAGCCAAAGGAGGAAGATGGAGAGGCCGACGATTGTTTCGTCGGGGTCCATGCCCGTCAAACCGTTACAACGAGCAGCCGCTGGCGCTGACGTCGCCGCCCAGGGTGGTCCGACCACCCCCTTTTCTATATTCCAACCGCGATCGGACCACTGGGCCAGGCCGGCAGACATGGTGTGATTCAGCCCAGTCAGGCCTGTGCTATAAGTCGCTCTCTGGGTATAGCAGGCCCAATCATGTACTCTCGCTTTGGAATTTTTCCAGCCCGACCCAACGTTTGCTGACAGCGCCCTCTTCTACGGGCCGCGGAAGAGAAACGCAGCCGCACCACCGACGGCGGCTGCCGGAGTTTGCTCGTGCCGGCGGTACTCCACCCCTTCACCGGCGATTTCTCCTACGTAAGTGAGTTACAATTGCATGCGCTCGGAGGAGATAGCAACAGCGTTCTCTTTTACTGTCCGCCTCATCAATCATCATATTTCCCCTTTCTGTTGGTACATTTTTTTTTTCACAAGACGATCTTCATTTCTTGGTACATCTTCTTACCAATCCTGTAGCTGTGGATCGACGAGCATCTTGTGATTGGTGACTGGACTAAAAGATTGCCCCTGGGAAAAAATTGGCATGTTGTTGCATTTGGAATGGATGACCCTTCTTCGGAAGCAATCCAAGGATGATGCGGCACTATAGGATACTCATGTGCCAGCGCGCCGCATCAGCGCCGACTCCACCCTCTCTCGCCTATCCGCGTCGCTCAGCGTTCCCCGCTAGAGTACAACAAGGATCGAGAGCAAGTTGCGAGAGAATCAAGATTCAAACAAGGCAGAAGGTTCCAACTGCTGGGGGGGGGGGGGGGGGGAGTTCTTTTGTTTATGTGCATGATTTTGCTGGTCCAACCGCTAAAGTAGTTCCTTGTCTCTTTTGCAGCCAGCCAGCCGGCAGTCACTTGTTGCCCGATTCCGATGCCTTCGCTTTGGCAACGGCGACCCTGCATTAGCTGAACCTGTCCCTCTTCTTGTTTGTTCTGTGGCATATCATATTTTTTCCTCTGGAATATAATTTTCGTCTCCTGCAAACTTAACTCGGAACATAACGGATTTAGGTGCCTCTTCGCGTCACTGAACGCTGATATGGAGTAGGAATTAACATTAGCATTCTATTCTGTTTGACATTGTCACTTAACTAGTTAGATGCCCATTTCTCGGTATCTGCCGGATCAAATTACCATTAATAGTACTCGCATCTACTGGCATATTATACCCCAATCCAACCACAACAGGTAATTATCTGACACTGAGCCACATCACATATTCTTCTCAGATAGAGATCCTGCCGAATATCCTGAAACCTGCTATTAGTTGTTGTGTACTCCTACATTTTTCAGCTATAGGAAATACATGATCCTGATTCTTAGCGTTTTCTTCATGTTTTACTTTCTTTCCCCCCCTGTTACATTTTTTAGCTTCAAAATCTAATGAATGATTAGTTGTAACTAACCTCCAACTCCAACAACTTGTTTGTATTTAGGTACTCACCTTGCTTCGTTGGAATTGACAAATGGCATTTCACTTCGACACAGTCAACAGTATGCAGTTAGATGCTCACTCTCAAAAGCTCTCAGGATCAAACTACCGTAAATAGTACTTGCACTTAACCTTATTGACTGATAAATGTCCTACAGCCTGCTAATAGCCATTGTGACAATTTCCATCTTAAGAATATAATGTAAAGCGAAGTCATATTTCTGAGTTCTATTTTCTCCATGTTTACCCTTTTTTTCTTCTTTTGTTAGATGACACATTTTTTATCATTGATGTCTCCAAAAACGCCACATGATTCAGAATGTTGGCAACTTTTTGTTCAGTTCTCAGCTTGTTGTCATAGACATCCTAACAGTATTCTAGAAAAATTCCCAACAACTTCATTCCTACAATTTTCATTTGCTAGGTTGTCATAAAAAAGTCCAATGAGATGAATACTTTGGATAAAAGTCAGACATGCCTAATAGGCTTGTTTAATTAAGACTTATCCAAAGTTCTTCGAGGGAACGTGATTTGCAAACAGTAGAGATTTGTGATGGAACAGAAATAGCGACAACTTGCAAGATAAAATAACTATGACCTTTTCCATCCAGCTAGTTAATATGAGCATCTTGCATGCGGTGGCCAGACAGATTGCAAATGAAAGGAAGTTTGCCATGGAGTGCCTATATTCTATCTTTCCAATACTATGTAGTAAGTGAGCCTGTCATTTATTTTGTTCTGGAAAAATGTCATTTATTTTGTTCTGAAAAAAAAAAGTTGTGTGAATCACTTTCTTTACACATTTTGTTTGGAAATGGGATATACAACTGAAGTAATAAGATGAAAAGAAATAAGGGATCATGCTCAATAGTCAATGATGTCTCAAGACATTGCGCAGGTTCTAAGCTTAACATAAATAGTATAACTGGAAAGAAGGCTCTTTTCTTTTTTGGGACTCTGAAGGCTCATATGAATCTAAATCATATTAATGGGAGGGGAAACATGTATAGGACAATTCTGTCTTTAAATATGCTAATCCTTTGTACTATTTAGGAGAATTTCGTAGAATATTCTTACAGTCCATAATTCAAGATCCACTTGATGCTACCTGCCTCCTTGTGACGGCACATACAAATTTCTTATTTTGCTAGAGAACTATGTTGCTAGTTGCAACCTCTACAGCAGGAATATAAATTATTGAACTGAGCTTATTCCATGAAGATAAGTTTACTCCGTTTGGTTTGTAAGGACTTGGTATAAGTCGGAGGTGTCCCTAATTCTGACTCATTAAGCAGGTTTCGGTAGTAGCCACTCGTTAAAGAAATGTGACCTTCCTTTGTCATGAGGTCAGTATAACAGCTTTTGCTTCTTGTTAGTGACCGTATAACTGACATCCGCATTCTGCACCAACGTAAGGGAATCCTCTAACCATGTGAGTGACAGAGGGAGTGCAAATGAGTGGATATTAAATTGAAAACTTTAACCTCACACCCGCACTAAGCTTATTACTTACTGAGTAATCATCTGTATTGCAGTAAGATGAGCAGATATAGCATAAAAGGTTGACATTTGTTTCACTGAATATGCTATGTCCACATATTATTTCAACTTGCAAGCAGTTGAGGGATTTCACCGTGAATTTCTCTAAAACTTGAAATTCAATATATTTCGTTAGACATACAATGCACTGAATACTATCCATTGCTTATTTGTTTTTTCCCCAGTAGTTGAGTATTTGTTTAAGGTTAGTGTTACGATCAGATACTAACAACTTGATGGAATTAGGTTCTCGGCTGATAAAAGATCATGATATATGAAGTATAATTGTATAGCACAATCAAACTGAGCGCTGGTAGTACATGAAAAGTAATCATCCTAGATAATCTATCAACATGGAGATAGGGACCAAACAAAGCCCTTTCTTCCTTAGCTCATTACACTCATATATTGCCTTCTCATTGATGTTACAACTATTGATCGTTTCTTGATGTACGCTGGTCGCCTGCTGTCGTGAACCCACATCAATAGAGTACTTGGCCTGCACATTCCAAGAGCACACTTATGTGAGTAAAACAAAGGGGACTGAATCAGCATCTGCATAAACAAAGATATAGAAACTATTTCGTAAACGTACCAGCTGGGGCATCTGGAACTCTTTTACATCCATGGTTACCTTTGACTTCATATCTACATTTTCCATGCTAGTCATCTGTGCAACAATAGACCATAAGTTTGTTAGAAGATCAGCTCCAAAAAATGTTTCCATTCGACGAGGTAAAACTGAAGAATCTTTTTCCTAACCTTTGGGCCAGCCGCAGAAGAACATGCAGTATCCTGTAAAGACTCGTCTTCCTCTTCATCGTCGCACATCAGCTCTGACGTGATGAAAGAGGCATCATCGTCAAGTGAATCGAAGGAAGAAGAGAAGCCAGAGGAGAAGCTGCTGTCGGAGCCTGCTTCTTGATCCATGTCCTCATCACGGCCGTGTGTTGACGCCAGGAAGTTGGCAATGTGCATCGCCCAGCTGCTCTCGCCGGCTGACATGGATGTTGCTGCTGGGCTGATGCATGAAGAAGGCGATTTGTTGTTCTCCATGTGTGTTTGTGATCTCTGTGCCTGTACGAAGTAGCAGGAGAAGCAGCAGGTTATAACCCTGCCCCTGTAAGCCTTCTGAAGCTTGGATGAAGTGAAGGCTCGCTACAGCTCACGTATAAATAGCTCCAGAGAAGGAACAGATATGACTAGTCGTTGTAGTACATACATAGTATGAACTGTCTTGTCAGTTCAAAAAAAAAATGAACTGTCTTGTCAGTACCATACAGTTCAAAACTTCCTCTCTTAAAGAATCTTCTCGTTGCGTATTATACTCTGTAATGATCTCTAATGAAGAATTATTCTACTCTCAGTGGTAGTAATATATTGTATGGTTACTGTCTGCGATAGCTATTATTATATTTATTCTCTTGTGATTGGGGCAGAGCCGTTGGAATGCATATCGGCAGTGACCAATGATATACACATCCAGTGAGAGCACCACTTCACCTACTGCTGCACCTTTTCGTCCAGATTAAACTCACGCCGCCCGTAAAGCCTCCTCCAGCTCCATGTTGATACACATACGTGTTGCAGCTGTGATCCCCATATCCAGTTCGTGGGAATGTGGATCAGTAATGGCGAAAAGGCGCAGAGAGATGACGGGTCAAGGACCGAATATTCGTGGGGATCAAGGAACGATCTGAATATCTGATTCAGGTCGTGCCGATCATGCTGGTGAAACTGCGACCGGGCCAAATTGCAAACAGCTCACACGTCATGTTCATCATCACCAAATCTGATCCTGCGGATTACATTGCAAATTTGCACGCTAAGTATCTGAAAACGAGTAAACGATCGACCGCGTGTTGATGTTTGTTTGTGCACGCGGCGGGCTGGATGTTGCGATACTTATAATCTCTAAAGGAGTAAGCTTTTCATCATCAAACGGATTAATCTGCTCACACACCTAACAGCCTATGCGGCTACGGCAAGTAGCTCCCCGGAGTAAACCATACCAGCTCGATGCATGCATGGCGATCTCGTCCAGCTCTTCAGGGATAGGCTACACGCATGTTCTGCTTTGACTCCCCGGGCCGATACCGTTGGCATAACCATGTGAGAGAGGAGATGCCCATGCGAGTCATTGGACCCATCTGTCTGCCTCGTAGCTGAGCGGTTGTTAATTTGTTGTTAAGTCAGACATCAGAAACTCCAAACTCTGCTAATTTGTTGTTAAGTCAGACATCAGAAATTCCAAACTGCCGAATCAGAGTGAGTCTGCCATCAGGAACCAATGCCAGGCGGCCGAGTGTATGGTCCTGTGCTCACGTCTCGAGAGATCGGCGAGTTAACAATCTCCTGGCCACACCCGGCGCAACCAGGGCCGTGGATTGCATCAATTTTCTTTTGCTGTTGCTGTTGCCGTTGAAAGATGATACGGATTTTATAGAAAAATGAAAACTTGTCATGTGTTGAATTAAAGGCCAAGAGAAGTTTTCAGATGAGGTACGTCATCTCGCAAGTCCGCTTGAAGGTCACATCGCTTAGGTGTCAGTATATGCAGGTTCAGTCTGACTGCCAGGGCATAACGATTGGCAATGTGGTTTGCTGACCTATTTGATCGATTACATATATGTGATAATTTTTGTGGAGATGTCCACATTATTCAGTTCCAATAAGTTTGCTGAAAGCCATTGCTTCACCGTGTGTTTATGCAAGCTGGAATTATAGAAGTTTGTATGATGTAATCATTAGTCACCCGGTGCTTCCCCCATCAGTTCATCTGGCGACATGAGCCATCTCCACGCCGTCTACGGGTGCCTGGACAGATCGGCAGGCTGCCGCGCGGCGCGTTCTCTGTGTGTCCCCTGATGCAACGGCTAACGGTCGAATCATCACAAGATTATAGGGAAATCATCTGCGCGCTCAGATTACTCGGCACGAGCTCCATGTACCGAATCCGTAAGATTTCTCGTAATCGCACTCCACCTGCTTCGTATGTTCCTCATCATGAGATTGTAGATTCTCACTACATATGTCTAGTACTCGAGCTTCGATAATGTGGGTTAGAGTCTCAAACAATTAGCAGAAAATCGTGGAAATACGATAACCTCTTGTACTTGGTGCGGATAGGGCTCCATACAAACATGGGGACAGTATCTAAGGGTTTTCCACTTTGCCTGTTTCTAGTTCGATAATCTAAGACTAAGTCCAACAGATGTGCTAAAACGAGTGCCAAAGCTAAAATACCATCTCCCGCACCACTGTTCCTCTCCAAATAGACGTCCAACAGAACACGCAAAGCAGCAAGCAAAAATTCCTTCTAGGAGAGAGAATAGGTAAAAATAGGTGTCCTCTCTCCTCAAAGCAATCTCGCACGCGGTCAACTGCCCGGAGGCGGAAGAGGGGCCAGAGGAAGCGGACACTACACGAGGTGCGAGCGGCGGGCGTGTAGCGCATGGGCGAGCAGCGACCGTCAGGTCTGTAGGCAAGCAGAGCGTGAGACGACCGGTGGCGGCAGCGGCGGTCCGCAGGCAAGCAGAGCGCGAGACGACCGGCGGCGGTGGCGGTCCGTAGGCAAGCAAAGCGCGAGACGATCGGCGGCGGTGGCGGCAGTCCGTAGGCAAGCAGAGCGCGAGACGACCGGCGGCGGTGGCGTGCATGGCGACCGGGCACAGGATCTAGTTGGGTTGGGTAAGTCTGAATCGCCGTAGCCTTGAATCATCTTTTTCTTGGTGGATTTGATCCATTTTCTCTTTAAATCCCCTTAGTCTTGGTGCTGATCTAATCCCCTATGTCCACAGAACAGCACGCATCAATTTCAATCTCAAAACAAATATTAGTTATCATGAGAAACAAACAGATTAAATTGGCAAAATATCTACTAGGTGAGCATAGCAATCCATGTCATAGCAATTACCTGCTATATAAAAACACCTTGAGCATGCACTTCCAGAAATTGGTAGCACATATTATTTTGAGATTAGCATTCCA
This sequence comes from Eleusine coracana subsp. coracana, assembly GCA_032690845.1. NCBI lineage: Eukaryota > Viridiplantae > Streptophyta > Magnoliopsida > Poales > Poaceae > Eleusine > Eleusine coracana. The sequence continues at coordinate 3,175,175 of CM064424.1, forward strand.
GAAATTGCAAAATGGCTGTAGAATGTCATCATTCTTCAGTAAAGCCTATGTTTGTGTAGAATGGATGATCAAATTCCTAGATTTGGAGGAGAAGGCTCGCAGGCGCCGCCTTATTATGCTCCGGATCAATGGCCGTATCATGCACAATCCTCAGTGGACCCTCTTCAGTACCCACAACCCGGACAGGTAACTTGTGTTGTGATGTTTTTTTTTAGCATCATGAAGTGTTCAGTTTTTGAGTAGTTCCTGCATAGGTGAATTATGTGGTGGGTGCTTAAATTTACCAAGAAGAAGTGGAGATTGTGGCACCTCCACCTCCTACAACACGAAAAGGCAATGAGAAGAAGGTGGCGTGTAGGGGGGCTGGTTTCACAAAAGAAGAAGATGGGATCCTTTGTTCTGCCTTCCTCAACGTAAGCAAAGATGCAATAATCGGTTAGTAAAGAAGATGCCTTGCTGAAATGTTCTGCATTTTATTTAATAAATGTGAGAGCTATATTTTTGGGTCATATATAGGTGTTAATCAAAGCCAAGGAGGTTATTACAAACGGATGCATGATTATTTTAATGAATTTAAGCCTGAGGGAAGTAATCGTAGCCAAATAGCTATCCAGTCTAGGTGGGGCGCCATTCAAAGAGCGGTGAACAAGTTCTCTGGGTTTAAGGCTACAGTTGATCGTCGTAATGAGAGTGGGAAGAATGAACAAGACAGGATATGCTCTTGTATTTTAAAACTTGTGTGCTACAGTATTGGTTACAAGTATTCACATGCGACTTAAACTGAAATAATTTTATTGTCATGATATTTTCAGATTGATGATGCAGTGAAGCTATATGAGGCTAGTGAAACTTTTCACTTCATGCACTGCTGGAGGATGCTCCAACACGAATCAAAATGGAATGAGAAGCTTTTGAAGCTGAACAACACCTCGACTGGGACAAGGGAGGAAGTTTCTTCACAAGCAAACTCTGGTCATGATGGAGGGGCAGAGGGAGTTAATGACAATAGCTTGCCTCCTAGACCAGAAGGTAGAGATGCTGCTAAAAGAAAGAGGGCCGCAGATGCATCCTCATCCAACACTACAGTGGATGTTCTTCAACGTATTCATGACAATAGGGAGAAGTGCCAACAATAAGAAGATGAACAAATGCAGCTAATCCTTACTAGGAAAGATGAGAAACTCAGCCTTCAAAGAGAATTTTTAAACCTCAAGAAGCAGCAGCGCGAGGACAACTTAATTCTCAGGAAACAAGAGGCTGACACCATTGCAAAACAAGCTGACAATGTTGCAAAACAAGCTGAGGCACAACTATTGTCTGCTGAGGCTGTAATCATGGGAATAGATATTGAGAAGGTAGCTCCACATCTGAAGAATTATTACATTGACATGCAACGCCAGATAATGGAGCGTCGTGGATTTACATGATTTTATTTTCTTAGGTGGTGTTGTAATTTAAATGTGTTAAGTTTGAATGTTGTGTTGTTAGAGAAATCTGTGAACTTTCTTGTTTTGTGATGTAAGACAAATCTGCCAAGTTTGTATGGCTGGAATAATTGTTTAGAGCTATGACTGCGTTTTCAGAATTGTGTTGATTATTCTAGCAAATGGTTGTTGGCAGATGTTTTCAGAATGTGTTCCATGTGTTCAGTGAACTACCCTTTGAGAACATATATATTACATATATAGTCTAACAGTTACATATAGTGTTTGAGAACATAACTTACATATACTTACATATATATAACTTATATATATATTATAAAAGCTATACTTCAAAAGCCAACTGATCTGCTTCAACATTCATATGTTTCCACCTAGAGCAAAAGGTCCAGTTCCTAAATCATAGAGTCCCCATATATGCTCAACTAGGTCAACACGAAGATGGTGGCAAGATTCTTTATTCCGAATGTAAGTTTGAGCATCCATGAAATCAGCAATACTACTGACAGGAGGGTTCGCCCGACCTGACCACTCTGATGGATGAATATAAGGAAGGTCCACACCTTTCTCATCTATGATGATCATATTATGTAAGATGATGCAAGCCCTCATAATATAATTTAGATCTTCTTGGTGCCACAACCTAGCAGCGGAGTGCAAAATCTTCCACTTGGCATGAATAACACCGAAACCACGCTCCACATCCTTCCTACATGCCTCTTGTCGCGCTGCATACACCTTGTGCTTCTTACTTATAGGCGCACTAATTGTCTTGACCAAGGTAGCCCAATCTGGATATATCCCATCAGCTAGGTAGTAACCTATATTATAAGTGTTGCCATTCACATTGAACTCAACCGGAGGTGCTCTACCATTAGCTAAATCGTTAAAGATCGGTGACCGGTGCAACACATTAATATCGTTATGGGATCCAGGTAATCCAAAGTATGCATGCCAAAACCTGAGGTCCTGAGTCACCACAGCCTCTAGAATCATAGTGGGCTTCCCTTTGTGGCCCTTATACATCCCATGCAAAGCAGTGGGGCAACTAGACCATTCCCAATGCATACAATCTATGCTGCCAATCATTCCAGGAAACCCTCTTGCCTCATTAACCTTTAGTATCTGTTGTAATTCTTGTTCTGATGGTGGTCTAAGCCATTCCTCCCCAAAAACATTTACTATAGTTCTGACAAATCGCTGTAGTGTCTCAAATACAGTGCTCTCACCCATCTGAAGATGATCATCTAATATATCTGCAATGGTACCATAAGCAAGCATTTTAATTGCAATTGTGACTTTGTGAATGGAAGAAAATCCTAGCTGGCCGGCACAATTTCTTTTCTGTTTGAAGTAGGAGTCCGCTTCAGTAACCTTGTCAACAATTGAAAGGAACAGACTCTCCCGCATTCGAAATCTAGCACACAATTTGTATTATTTATTGCATAATTGATTGGTTCAGAATACAATCAAATTTATATTTTAGTTCAAGTACATACCTCCTGCGAAAATGATCTGCATTGTACAGCGGACGTTCCACAAAATATTGAGCATTCAATACCTTGTTAGCACCTTCACGATCACGCTTGTATGTCTTGTGACCCAATATTGAACCTCCCCATTGACGTTTTCCCTCAACAAGGAGAAATGCCACAGCAATCTCATCATCATCATCATCAAATGCCCCTTGACTACCGGCCGTTCCACAGTTCGAAAGCTTAATATACCTCCTCATTCCTAAAATCACAGCAGTGAAACAAATCATTTTATCCACTCCAAAAAAACAGAGGAAGGAGCAGCTGAATGGAACCACTTTTCCTCAATTGGTATTTGTGACATTAGAGTGAATCAACCATAAGGTAGACAGTAATTTCAAGATTTAGAAATCAAGTAGAGACAACTACAGAGGAGCATGTTGACTTCATATGGTAAAGGTCCAGAATTACAATAAACAACAAATATATTTGGCTTTGTCTCATAGAACATGTGAAAAAAAATAAAACAAATTTAGTCCAGTTTTAAGCTCAGCTACCAGAACTAGTACCTTCCCAGGAAGATGATGCCGTTGAGCAGGAAGCACTACGACATCCTAATGGACAGAGCCCTCGATCTACATCCAACCATAAAATCAATACTGATTGGTAACTGGGCGAGACATCAAGAGGAGCAGCAGGGGGGCCTCCCTTCACTTTGTACCTGCACGAGGCAGCAGAGGAGGGTCCGGCGACGGCGCGGCACAAGACGGAACGGAGGGAAGCTGCACCGCTTTGGCGAGGCAGCAAACGGCGCCGTGAAGAGGTCCCGGTGGCGAGAGCCACCTGGACGACGGCTGCCGTGGAGAGGTCAGGGCGGCGAGAGCCACCTGGACGACGTCCCGTGCGAGGAGAGGTCCACGAGCGGCCCGTGCGCGAGCGGCGACAGATTTGGGGAGTTGCGGCGGCGGGCCACGGCGACCAGTGGCGCTGCTGCGCTGATGACTGGCGGTGCGCGGGTGAAATCTCGACCAGAGCGGGTGCGAGTGCGCCTCTCGCGCGGGAAATGAAACGGATGGCGCCGAATGCCTTGGCTTTTGGAGAAGTGAAGAAATGAATAAGGTGCTATTTACTGTGTAGGAGAGGCAACGGTGATTTTGGCCCTTCAAAATAGCAGCTGTTGTTGGAGTTAGTCTAAAGGCTCCATACAGCTTTTTTTAGCAAATTAAGAGAGAATTCATTTTAAGTTTTTTGGCAGTCTTTTTTTAGGAACCGAAAAGGGATACCGTGGTTTCAAATCCCTCAGAATGAAATCATTCAGATTCAGACTAATACTTCAGTGTCATATTTATCCAGCACTATTGTTCACTCAACTCCAAGGATCAAAACGCATCTCGCGCTCGGCTCAATTCTGTCTCGTCTTAAACGTTGTCGGCCCATCATATCCCTTCTCAGCCCAAGCCCAACTACTCTCTCACGCTCTCCTGATCCGAAACCGGACTAGCACAACCGCACGGCCCAACCCGCCTCTCCCTCACTCGCTTCGGCCTCTCTCCGCCGCATTCCCCATCGCCGCCGCCGCACTCCGCCGCGGCGTGCACGATCGCTTCTCCACCGGCTCTCCCCCAACCAGCCGCCCGCGAGCTAGAGAGCAGCGATGCCGCCGTTGAGGCCGCCACCCCCGCGGCTCCTCCTCAACAGCGTCTCCTGCATGCGGAACGCGCAGACGGTGCTCCGCGACATCAACCTGAGCGTCCACGACGGCACCGCGCTGGTGCTCACGGGCGCCAACGGCTCCGGGAAGACCACCCTCCTCCGCATGCTCGCCGGATTTTCGCGTCCCTCGGCGGGGGAGGTCCTCTGGAACGGCCACGACATCACCTCCCCGGGCGTGTTCCAGCAGTACAAGCTGCAGCTCAACTGGATGTCGCTCAAGGACGCCGTCAAGGAGAAGCCCACCGTGCTCGAGAACGTGCAGTGGTTCGAGCTCCTCGAGGGCAAGGACGGCGCGCGGTCGGCCCCGGCCATTGAGCTCATGGGGCTCGGCAGGCTCATGAACGAGAAGGCCAGGATGCTCTCCATGGGGCAGAGGAAGAGGCTGCAGCTCGCCAGGCTGCTCGCAATCGACCGCCCGATCTGGCTGCTCGATGAGCCGTCCGTCGCTCTGGATGCGGAGGGGACCAAGCTGCTCGAGTACATCATCGCGGAGCACCGGAAGAAGGGTGAGATGGTCATCGTCGCCACGCATTTGCCGATCGAGATTGAGGATGCTATGTTGCTTCGGCTTCCGCAGAGGTTTCCTCGAAGGAAGACGTTGGTTGATCTTGTGCATTGATGCCAATGTGAGCTAAGGACTACAGATGTATTTTTTCTACTAATTTTTCCCCAGCTACCTGTCTGAATGTTGTTGGAGCAACTTCTGACGCTGCAAATTTGTGATACTTTATTCGGGAACATGACGACACATGCACCATGTCAATATATGTTGTGTTTCTGTTCTTGTGATCATAGCTTTGATGCACTGACCCACTCGTTTTGGCACTTGGTGGAATTTCTGTTGCTTATTTAGTGTACAGCAGGTTTTCCTCATGAGTTGCATATCCGGATGCAGTAGAAGTGGGGGAGAGTTGATCAAATTTGGAGACCTTTGTACAGAATCATTTAACTGATGCCTGGTTTAGAAACAACCGTCGTCATGCCTTATCCATCCGTTAAGGTATATTCCTTCTCTGACCATTGCATTTAGCTTGAAATTTTCTATAACGTTTCTTTATGTTTTCTTTAACTTTCTTTTATTTTTTTCTTCCTGGTTCTTGTGGTTTCATTTGTTGTCTACTCTGACTTGCTTGGGACTAAAAGTCTTTTTTGTTATCAGTATTGTAGAAACCTTTGGTAATCTACTGTTACCATCCCAATATGTCAATACAAGTGACTGACTCTCTATTCTGGCATGTTGTGTTGTGTTTAACTCATATGCCAAGTTTGATCCAACATTTGATACCTATCTACATGGTTTGTCTCTTCTGACTGCCTAAGTTTGCTTTTTTTTTTTACCTTGTCATGGAAATCTTCTGCTGAATTCAGTAAGATTGGTTTATTCTCTAGGTCTTTGCCATCTAGTAAAAAAAACAAATACTACACCACTGAACTTATGACAATCAACTCACAAACCATAAATAAATTCCTAGTGCTACGTGTGCTAATTTTTTTCAAGCTCTATCTATATATATGTCATATAGGCAGTACTTTTCTGAATAATCGAACACTTATTGGTTTGATAAAGAGAGGTATCAAATCAGTCTGACTGAGATTGTCAGAACGAAACAAGAAAGATCAGTACATTATCTCCATATGATTTAGTAGTGTAAACTGTCTTCCATATTGACTGATTGACAAATCAGCATGTAAATGTTGTAATCCTTGACGAAACGATGCCATGGTAGGGTTGTTTCATACTCCTACAATGTGTACTTATTTATTCGATGCTCCCACCCATTGATGTGTGCTGAAACAGATTCTAAGCTATCGTGCATTCGTGCTCATGAATGAAGGCCACACGTCCTCGCTGAAGTATTTTGGCTTGTCAAGTTTCATAAACATGTATTACCCTCTGTGCCACCGATTGATATGAAATTTATGTGTTTCTGTAGTATTTAGCAATCTGTTTCAGGTCAATCTATAGCATATTGTTTAGAACATTGCATTATATTTTCTGCCAAAATGCTAACTTTTTTTTCTTGAATACATATTGCAAATAAAATGATAATATAATTCTATGTATGAGGTTGTCTTAAATAACCTTCTTGTATCATAGTATGAGCAAGGACTCATAAAGAAGCAGGTTGGAATGAGGAATTTGTTGCAAACCTGTGCTAACAGTCGAATAACTTACTGAAAATATCTTTTGTAATCTTTTTCATATTACTGTCTGCAATCAATACCATCTGTTATTTATACTTGTGGACAAATCTTTATTAAACAAAAAATACTTGTGGACAAATTATCCTTGTATAATGTGTGTAACTTAGCTCCAGCCTACATGATTTCCTTATGCTAATCATGTTTTTCTTTCTAAGGCACCACATGAGCATCTTAGTTTCTATAGATATTTATAAATAAGAGAAGCCTAAAAGAACAAGATAAATCTTACAAACAGTAAATACTGCTGATGAATTTCTTCCATATTCATCTGAAACTATTTGCTTATGTATGTGATCAAGGATTGACGGTCCTGATGGTAACTCCAGTCATCTGACGTATGCATTCATTATACGGGTGTCATGTAAACTCTCGTACAACACTGGTGCAGGCTGTAACAAGAAGGCGGTGAATGCAGCAGGAATAAGTCTCTAGGGACCATTGGAGGAGCACTCTGACCCCATTCTGGAGGTAGCTGGCCCACTATTCAAGACAAGGCATAAAGCCACTTCTGAGGACAGCACCGAGCCACCAATACTACATAAATGCATGCTGTTCTTAAGCTGTAAGTATTTTGTTTGGTTGTCACCGCCTCTCTAGGCCACAACAGAGGCTTCTAGTGTCGAACCTTTTTTAGAAATCATTCTAATGTCGAACCTTGGTACAGTTAATCCGGGATAAAGCTGATCTTTTCACTAACTTGATTGTGGCTCACCTACATTCAAAACAAAAAAATGACCTTTTTTTATGTGGATGTAATTAGGTTAAGATGTGGATCATCTGGATCAATATCGACGAGCTGAGAGGCTTATATGTCTAATGACTTAATATTATTAGATTTTCTTCTAGCATGCTTACCCTGTTACCATCTCTCTGGTGAGTGTTTTCTTTTCTTTCAGTTGCTATTTTCTTCATTTTACCAGAACTAAGATAAGAGTTAAAAACTATCAATTTTTGAGCATAGGATGTTTTACACATGTGAAATTCTTCTGCAATTAACTACAATGGAAGGTTCCTGTCTCTGGAAAGACTAAAAAGGTTGGATTCTTGTAATCAACCAACACTAGAAGACTAGAATCAATTTTGGTAATATGAAAAGGAGTGCCTCAGAAGGGGATATCTATTCTGTTTCTTGAAATTGCAGTGGTTGTTCACTTACTTGTTGTAGATTTTTTTTCTCGAACACGCAGGAGAGCTGCGTATCATTGCATTAATAGAAGAAGAGAGTACAACACACCACACACCCCCATACTCGTTGTAGATCATGAACATATTTTTCCCTTCTAGTAATTCATCAGTTAACATTCTTAGGAGGTTTATCTCTTTTATTTAATATAAATCTACCACACTTGGGTTTCCCCTACTGTATTCCGGTAAAAAAACATTCTTAGGAGGTTAATTTATCTCTTTTTACTGTTCTTTACAGGACATGAATCTTGATTATGTTTCATTTATGAAAGAGAAAGAGAACTCATTTGTACTGAAAAGGAAGCTCCAGTATCATTATCCAAATGTAAACGAGTTTTAGATAGCAGGTTAGAAACACTGATTTCTCCTTTCCAACCTAACTTCTGCAACTGAAATTTGGATTGGTTGTAATTTCATATGTGTATAATTTCTCCTTTCTGGCACCTGCTTGCAATCAAGGGAGTTGAAACAGTGTTTGGACTAATGTGATTGTTTAATTAATTCAATAATGAATAGAAGGCATATGACAATGATGCCTAGATTATAGTATTTATTATGGTATTAAAACAAGTATATGCTAGCATTCAAGTGTCATGCAGATTTAGCTTTAAAAGATAATGAGCTAAAAGAGGAAATAGTTGCTATTTGTACTTAAGAAAACAATCATGGGCCCAACCCTTATAAATATTGCCAAGTGAATTTGTTCCCCGTCCATGCCTTTTCGTTAGGACTCTCTTTAAAGACTTGCTGTCTTTGACTGATACGTCAAACATTTAATCACAGGCTTGGAATCCTATACCATTCCTTGAAGGGGCAAATAATGCGTGCACACATAGATGGCCTTATTAATACACATAGTAATGTCAAAAGGTGTAGTAAAGTGCTTGATCCCCCAAAAGTCTAGGAGTGAGACACGGGGCATAAGCCATAATGTGTCGCTGCCACTACCTTCTCTCTAGGCCATATATAATAACTACCGGAACCATGTCAATACCATTCTTTTTTTGGGTACAGAATTTACAGAAGAATCTTTAATCACCATTCTGCTTCAACCAGAACTACGATCAACTGAATTCTTGTTATCTAATCATGGCTGAAGTGATATGATAAAAGTTTAAATTTAGATCATTATAGATGGCAATGCTTGTTATCTAATCATGACTGACATCCATGATCAGAGTACATCATAAAAAAAGTGTTTAAATGCCACATTGTATTTAATGAAAGTCCATTCAACATAGCTAGGTGTTAGCTTTACACTGTTAATAGTTTTTGCAATGTTTACCACTAACCATATTTTTAGTGTGTATTAATTGTGATGCTGACTTATAGCTAGAAATTTATATGCAAAGTAAGAGAGAATTGTGAAAATTCCTAACTATGGGTCCCACGACGGTAATGCAGGCAGGGATCACAGCCGCATCTTCTGTTCTAGCCCATTTTCAACCGAGAAAATGAGGATGCAGTATCTGATAACTAGGAGCTACTTGTCATGTGTTACATCCATGGGTTAACCATATGGAAAAGAAGACGCTAGATGCCGTGGTGTCCTGAACTCCTGATGGCATAGAGAGAAAGTCTAATTTCACTTTCTAAATTTATTTTCTCCATCGTCGATCAAGTTGGATGCTCACTGATGATAGGTCTCACCATCATTATTGTGGTGTAATGCTAGGGTTGGATAGAGATTTCTCTATCAATAAAGCTGTCATACCGAGGCTACCACACACTTAGCAATTGCTCTCCTAGAAATTTCCGTTTGCATTTGGAAACTGCAGGAGTAGCTGTGTAGGTTTTCGCTCAGATAAAGGAATGATTGGGAAATAAAATTATAGGTGCCAGCCAATTTAAGGGGGAGAGGTTGCTTAATATGGTACTCATTCAATGTACTTTAATTATAACATATTTGTTTCAATATTTATATTAATTTTTGAATAAGACGAATGGTCAAAAGTGGTGTCTGAATATCAAAAGCGACACGCTTTATGGGACGGAGTTAGTACTGACCTCTGGACTCTAGAGAACGGAGTATACATTTGACAATATTCATAGCAGTAGTGTGTTGCCAATGATTGTTGCTCATTGATGTACATATGTGTTCATTTATGAGCTTTACAGGGCATCTTAACAGAACGTGTTGCCTAAAGTTGTGTATGGTTGTGTTATAGGGTGCTAGTATGTTCTTTTGCACAGTAAAGCTATATGTATACCTAGATGTCATGCCACAGATTGGAGCCAGTAATACACATTTGAACCATACGAGTGATCATTGAGCTGTTAGTAATAATTACTATACATGTCATCTACTATCTCCAAACTTTTTTCTTTGTCAACTAATTTGAACTAAGCACCTTGTCCTTAACGACAAGAAGAAAAAAATGAAGTATATGGTAAGAGTTCCTGTGAGCTGTGACCATCACCATGGTTTGTGGCAATGAGTGGTCCCATTCTGAACAGATGGATTTTATAGGTCTTGAAAGATATGACACTAGCACAATCAAATTAGCCAAGGAGGTAAAGGAAGAGGACTAGACATGCAAATGAATAGTAGGGACCGTATGCATATGTCTACTGTAATTAGTAAATATTGCCGGTAAACAATAGACTCCTTTGCTTGTGCTGTGCAAACGAATATAAAATTGGGAGTGTATCCATATAGTTATTTTGATTAGCAAAGATGACAGTAAAGGATGCTGTTTCATGTAAGCGGGGCCTGCACATTTCTCCAAAAGGTTGACTTATCTAGTAATTACCTGAAATACTGCTTTTAACCATGTTTTAGTAATGGGACTTGCTAATTTTCAGCTGATTGAAAATTTAAAGTAACTTTCAGTCACCTCTTTAAGCCATTAGATCTAGATCCAATGGTTTATAATTATTATATAAATAATTCTATAAAAAAAAATCAAAAATCAAAAGAACAAATCATTGATTGAAAGCTTTCAATCAGCTGAAAGCTAGGAAACATGTTTAGTAATAAGTATCACTAATCGTTTAAGTTTAAGTACTAAGGCCAACCTGCTAACCCCACATTTCAGTGATTTCCAATTTTTTCTGCACCATGGCAAGTTGTGTACGTAACTTTCAGAAGCCGTTACCGTTTAGCAGTCAAATAAGTCGTGTAACTGATGTCTGTTATTATGGCTCATGAAGGAGATTTCCCCCCTTTTTTTGACAGGTAGGGAACTTCAATCCCAAGAGAAGGCCGTGGAGTGTGGTGGAGATGAGCTGCAGGTAACAGGAGACATAGGCCTGCTGCACCGAACAAGAGGAAAGGGAAATAAAGACCCAAATATTCAGAGCAATGCTCTGCATATACCGACGAGTAAGCACCAAGCACCTTGCAATTCTGTTGCCGTACGGCCTCGAAGGTAAGAGATCATACTTCCCTCAGTGGAACCCCAAAGGTGCCATCATCAGTTGCCGTACGGCCTCGAAGGTAAGAGATCATACTTCCCTCAGTGGAACCCCAAAGGTGCCATCATCAGTTGCCGTACGGCCTTCTTAGTTGACACTGACTCCACATATGTGACCGATCATGAAACCTGATTATCTAGTGGTAACTGTGTCATGCTTGAAAGTGAAACCTGATTACCTGACCACTGACGTACGCTAAGCACCAAACCATCTTAGTTGAGGAGCTAGCAGTTGACCCCCTCATAAATGACAGGGGATTGGAATAATCAACACTCATTTCTTCTTCTTCCCATTTTGTTGTGCAGGGAAGGAACATCTAACACAAGGAAGGACCTCCAATTCGATGGGTGCAGCTGTCCCAGGCCCTACATTTGTAAATGTGCGCTTGTCTTGTTGTTCAGCTGGTTAGGTCGTGTTTGGGTCCATGCACTCATGCCCGAAGATTGATGCAATGGTGACAGTGACAGTGAGCCTCCAATCCCAATTGGCTGGCAGGCGGCATAGATGAGATGGCGAGGAGAAGCGGATGCGAGCAGCAGATCTTGCGAAGCACGTTCGTGTGCGCTGAGGTTCTGGATGGTGTGTACTCAAGGTAACTGAATTCGCGGACAAATCTGGAGTCGAAAAGGGCGTTCATGGGGTCCCGTTTGGTTGGAGGAAGGCAGCTTTCTGCAGATGGTGTGTGCCTTCTTGACTATGGATGTTTGTTATGTCATGGACTCATGGGTGCATGACCGAGTCTGGTTTGTTGTGCTTTGGCGTGTTCCGTGGGAAAGATTTCGTAGCACAAGATGTGATAGTCGTTGAAAGCGGAAGAAGGGTCAAAGGGAATTGCAATCATGCCGTTGCTGCATCGTCTGTGCATCGACTTGCTGCCACTTGCTGATGGTCTTGATGTAACCATATGCAAACTACTGTATATTTCTATTGAAATTGTGTTGGTACCATTCATACAGAGAAATGCCATACATGGTGGAAATTACTGATAAACCCATGTGTATAGTCTAATACGATTGAGATTCTGAGATGGAGTATATAGTAATAAAATGTATGAAGTAGTGTCTCGTATATTTCTTTATTTTTGCAGAAGAGGTGGCGTTGCTGTATATCCAGGACAAGAAATTTGGAGCGTTTAATTGCTGTATATTCTTCCACTCATTTATGAGACAAATGACCGTCGAACCTGTGTAGTCCAAGTTAACCTGAGTTCAATGAATCGAGCAGCCATTGGTCATGCGAAATTGGTTGACCTTTTCGGAGCTTATTAATGAAGACTTTTTTTTTTTTTTTTTTTGAGACAAGCTTATTGAAGACTTGGGATCAATTGAAGTCCATGGAAGTCTTCGCGCGCACGGGAACGCTTCAAAGCTCTGTTTTTCCAAAGCGAGTCAATGCCCGATCCACGCAAATGGGGGAACGTTTTCGGATGAAATTAAATGATCGAGCGACCAAGTTGTTGCGACCGAGTAATCATTCCTCCTTTCCCTACATAATAATAATTTATACTATTATGGAGAAAAATTGTTTGTTTGCATGAGAGATACGGTTAGCTACTCCTTTTGTGATCTACGCGTAGGGCAGCTACGGTAGCAATGGCTCCACATGCAGGCCCCGTACCGTACGAAACGCGTCTTCATGGGACGGGACGGCCGGGAACCGAGGCGAGCTCGTCTCTCTCCTCGCTGCTGCTGCCGCCCAAGGCCAAGGCGACGAGACGAGACGAGATCAACGAATAGCAGCGGTCCGTCTCAAAAAAAAAAAAAAAACGAATACTAGCAGCGGTGGTGGGGCCGTGCTGCCCTGGCGGTGGCGCCGTTGGGCGACGCGAGGGAGGCATGAACGCAGTTAATGCCGGCCGGGCGGGCCGGGCCGGCGAGCGAGCCCTGACGGACTTTGATGTGTGATGTGATGTCCATGATCGAGGGTGGCCCACCTTCACGCGGTGTTGCTCAGAGGCCATTCAATGTGGACTACTGTATCTGGTTCTGCCTCTGCCTCTGGCTGGAGAGAGCCCGGCTCCAGCTCATCATCATCGCTCTCCTCTCTATCTCTCTCTCTCTTGTTCCCGGCCGGCCGGGGTGATCTCCGTTCGCCAGCGGATACTACCGGCCGGGTCCGGCCCGATCTAACGGGAAATGCTTTTGCCTACTGCTGCTCGATCTATACAGTACGTGCTACTGTTCCTTCGGAGCGACAAATTTTCAAGAATCCAAGATTAAAAGAAAAGGATGATGTTTTGGACGATGACAAACCGCCCATCTCTGTAACTGTAGCCATGTTTTCACTTTTGACCGCTGAGTTCTAGTGCTAAAGAATTAATGTTAGCAACGCACGATCAGCTTCAGATACTCGATCGGCACGTTGAATCCAGTTCTGTTCGAAACTAGTGATTGGCATGGGTTAAACAGTCGGTATTGTTCAGTTATACTCAGTACAAACAAACGTAACACCACCGCAAGGACGAAAACGAAACAAAAAAGTACATTCAACTGGAGTGCATAGTCAACAAGCAGCCAGCCATGTATCTTTATTATGGACCTAAATAATTTTAGTTGACGGTCATTGGTTTGGTGCTGAGGAGGATTATTGTCAAACCATCCGTGCGAAAAAGGACAAGCCATGCATTTCAGATTGCCAACACTACTCCACCGGCCGGAAGACGATCGCAATCCAGAGAGAAGAAAGAAATTGCCTCAAACCACAACATTGATGGTTTCCATGCATGGTCACCTCTGCCTGTTTGGTACCTTTACGTGTGATCCCATTATGGTTTCTGCTGCTTAAATGACAGCACATAAATTCAACTTTAATTCGACTAAAAAAGTTGACTTAAAATTTGATGCGCTGTTGGCTTCGCACTGTTACTCCGGACGTCTTATCAGCTCTGGTTGCTTTGTTCATCAGTGTGGGAGCTGAAGCTGACTCAGCGTCTGAGCTACTACTTGACGAGGCTGCTAGGTCAAGGGAGCGAGAAAAACGTCGTCATATGTTATTTTCAAGTCCGTGCTGGGAAGCAAATGGAGGATATGGAAATTTTCATCTATAACAAAGCTAGAGTCAGTTAAGCAAACCCATACTACAAGTAGAAACATAAAAAACTATTTTCCGGAAAAGCTGAAAGAGCACCTGTGTATGACCCGAAACACCAGTCACTAGACCAACGCGCAAAGAGCCGTGCCAAGGTGTCAAAACAGTACTTTCTGCAGCAGTGAAGAACTGAAGATCAATCTTTTCACCCAAAAGTTTTTTCTTTCGTGTAGTATCTTTTCACCCAAGCTGCGCGTGGAAAATTCGAGGAATATAAAAGAAGGAATTAAGTTGAATCAAACCATATATATGGACTTTTGATTAATGTAACAATCACAGTGTATGCATGTCCTCCTTTGATTAATGTAACAATCACAGTGTATGCAATTCCAGCCAAGGAAAATTCTGTCATCTGCACGCATCATTTGATTAATGTAACAATCACAGTGTATGCATGTCCTCCTTTTCTTTTCGTTGCCTTCCATATATATGGACTTTTGACTCACTTACGGTGCGATAACCCGAACTTCAGAATCAGAAGGACCAAAGTCAAATGCATGGAGCAGAAATGCACGTCTAGATCCGAGCTTGTTCATTCAAATATCTTGACACTGAATTTAAAACTGAAGCCCCAGTACTACTGGCAAGTCAACAATGCTTTAATATTTGTCCTTATCCTTGGCTGGAATTGAATTACGCTCCTTCCTCTCCACCACTTAATAATTACGTCCGTTATTATCTAGTTTAAAACATTCGGCAACAGTACATAACCACAAACAATCTTAGCTTGTAGTACTACTAGTTGTCGCCGGCCGGAAATAAATCCATGGCAATTGAAAATACATATACGATTAAAGTGATAATTAGAAATAAACACACATGTTTATAAATGAATGCATGCTACAATAACACACACATGAATATTTTTTTCATGCATCGGTGCTCCAAAATAAATATATTTGACGTGCATGTACATACACACACTCTCTCTTTTGATAAAAATGATTATACTAATAAGCAGAGTATCGTTAAAAAAAAAGAGTAAGGAGTAGTACTACTGTACCAGTATTGACAAAAAAATAAATAAATAAAATCATGCATCCGCCTCCCTCTCTCTCTCTCTCCCTAGCAATTACGATACGCCTTCTCAATAAATACGGATTGCACCATCCCAACACTCGCCCGCAATTACTCCTCTCCTCTCACCACATTCTCTTCCACCTCCGTTCCCCTTTCTTCTCCGTTTCGCCTTCTTCCTGGCCTCTCCATGGCTGTTTAGCTTCTCCTTCTCGCCACCTCCTGCTAGCTACCCTTCTGAGCTTGCAAGCCGCTACACACACGCGGTAGAGCACCATCTTGAGAGCTGCAACTTTTGTAGATCGACATAGAGAGATCAGAGAGTTCTATTTTTGCAAAAGACACATATATAGTTCTTCTCTTAGATCTCACTGCCAGTATCAGAGTGAAATTTCCTTGGGGGTTAGCTTGTCCTAGATCTGCTCCTGGTTGTGCTGTTACTTGCCAGACAAGGTATCTTCCTACAGGAATATAGGATTAGCACCTGTTCTTTTGGCTGTGGAGAGTTACATGTTTATGTGTGCAGCATCTGGCAAAATGGAAGGAAGAGAGGAGAGGAGAATTAGGGTTTGAGAAGTGCAAGGACTATAATGATGATCCCAGCGAGGCACACGCACATGCCGTCTATGATCGGCCGGAACGGCGTTGCGGCGTACGGGTCCTCGTCGGCACTGTCACTCAGTCAGGTAATCTGATCCTGTGCTACCTTCTGTTGAGTGGAGTGAGATTAAAATTCAAACGTGGTGCCTTTTAATTGCTTTCTCTATATTTGCAAAGATCAGAGCTTGCATATGTTGTGTTGCCTTTTGTTTTCTCTTTCCTACCCTTAGCAAAAAAATCGTCTTTCGATTTGAAGTTCTGTCTTGGTAGAACGGAAGGGACATGTGCACGCAAGATGCATGTACTGATCCCGTAAGGATTAGTAGTTTTTTCTTGGAAACTGAAAAGTTTAGAGAGAGAGAGAGAGAAGAGAGAGAGAGAGAGAGAGTACTTAGTTGGATGCTGTTCACACATAGATTAGGTCATCAGAGTACACAAGCCCCGTTTCTGTAAGACTTTGCCCCTATATAAAAGGGGGAAACGAGATGAAGTGGCTATTGGGGATAGTGACCACATGGAGTGGGGAACGAATCACCTGCTGCTTCATCTTCCCCATCCATACGAAGAGAGCACAGATCAACCTCAAACAGGTTTGTGTTGCTTCCTCTTTCCCCTCTCTGGGTCTTATAGCCACTGGAACAAGGAAGCCATCCTCTTTCTTGTTCCCCCCTTGCATGTTTGCTCTCACATCTCTCCTATCCTGCATGCACCCAACGAAATCATGGAATAAGAAGTTGCTGATGAACTCCTCCCGCCTTTCCTATTTCATTCTGAATCACACTTCCATTTTATCCCCAAATTACTTTATTCTGTACAAAGATATGATTTGTGTGCATACAGTAGTTTCCTTTCTTTTAAATAAATTTGTCCCCAAGACTTCTCCGCATGTGCAGCTATATTTAGTGTGCATCAGGCCCAGTCTTTGGCACTTAATTGGCTTATTAATTGCTACACTTCTATTTTGGTTACGCTGTACGCTGATGTTAAGTTTTTTCTCCTTCCATAGTTGCACCCAAACTTGTTGGATAACCAGCAGCTTCAGCAGCATCTGCTGGACCAGATCCCGGCCACGACGGCGGAGAGCAGCGACAACATGATCCGCGGCCGGGTGTCGGACCCGCTTGGCGACGAGTTCGAGAGCAAGTCCGGCAGCGAGAACGTGGATGGCGTCTCCGTGGATGATCAGGACCCCAGCCAGCGCCCGAACAAGAAGAAGCGCTACCACCGCCACACCCAGCATCAGATCCAGGAGATGGAAGCGTAAGAATTATTCTTTTGCTTCTTGTTAATTAATTTCCTTCACAAATCTGCATTGCTCTTTCGTGACATACTTTTTTTTTGACTGAAATGATAGTAATTGTTAGTGAAAAATGCATAAAATGTTGTCGCTCTACTGAATGAATTAACAAGACCAGAAAAAACATCGTCGTCAGTTACTAGCAATGTCACTTGTACTGATGCCAGCTCATGTAGAAGTCAAATTGAGTTCTTGCTCGTCATATTTTGAATTATTCTAGACGTTGACCCAAACCGTTTTTGTTCTTTTGCTCTCCTGGAACAACGGAGAAAACAAAAACATTCAAGCAGTAGGACTTTCGCGTTCACATTGAACTTATTGCTACTACTATATGTTATTCTGATTTTTTTTTGTGAAAAGAATTCTGATTGGAATATTTTTTTATGGCCAGATTTTTCAAGGAATGCCCACACCCTGACGACAAGCAGCGCAAGGAGCTGAGCCGGGAACTCGGGCTGGAGCCGCTTCAAGTGAAGTTCTGGTTCCAGAACAAGCGCACGCAAATGAAGGTACTGCTGCTAACAAGCAATAACCTGCAGTGTCTTTACTGTTCTTCCTCCTGATCATTTCTGTGGAAATTAAATTGTTGAGAGAGACTGAGCCTTGATTGAGCTCAGCCGATCAAAAGGTCGAGGGGGGCTGGATGGAACGCAAACAAATCGAGCGAGGCACCGGCGTCGCAACCACTTCATTTACGCCTCTGACCTAGCCCCTGACAGACCGCATTCATGGCCTTTTACTATAACTGGACAAAGGTCGCCCACACAGCCCCATGTCCTCTTCTGCATGCACGCTGCCAAATGTGTGACAGGCCCAGGCCATGGCAGCGCTGCGTCCTCCATAGTCAAACCCCACCGCATGCATACTACTCCTGCTGCCTACCTGGCCCTAATGTTTGCAGCACTGTTCATCTATCCTTCTGACCAATGCACAGCTGCGTTTTGATCGTGTCGCGTCGTTGATATTGTGCCTAATAACCTTTCTAACGTGTAATCATTCGGAGGAGCTTGATTCGATGTAAATAGAGAACATGATTTAAATATGGCATGCAGTACATGTGGTTTGAACTTGTGAATTGTGATGGACCCTTTTGATCCAAAATGGTGTGTGTTTGGACAAAAATAAATAAATTGCAGAACCAGCACGAGCGTCAGGAGAACTCGCAGCTCCGCGCCGAGAACGACAAGCTCCGCGCGGAGAACATGCGTTACAAGGAGGCCCTGAGCAGCGCGTCGTGCCCCAACTGCGGCGGCCCGGCGGCGCTGGGCGAGATGTCCTTCGACGAGCACCACCTCCGCGTCGAGAACGCGCGGCTGCGCGAGGAGATCGACAGGATCTCGGCCATCGCGGCAAAGTACGTGGGCAAGCCCATGGTCTCCTTCCCCGTGCTATCCAGCCCGCTCGCCGCCGCGCGCGCGGGCCTGGACCTCGGCCCCGCCGACATCTTCGGCGCCGGCGAGCTGCTCCGCGGCCCGGCGCAGTCGGACGCCGACAAGCCCATGATCGTGGAGCTGGCCGTCGCGGCCATGGAGGAGCTGCTGCGCATGGCCCAGCTGGACCAGCCGCTCTGGAACGGGCCGGGCCTGGACGGCCCGGTGGAGACGCTGAACGAGGAGGAGTATGCGAGGATGTTTCCCCGTGGGCTCGGGCCCAAGCAGTACGGGTTCAAGTCCGAGGCGTCACGCGACAGCGCCGTCGTCATCATGACCCATGCCAACCTCGTCGAGATCCTCATGGACGTGGTACGCTTTGTGTTCTTGCTTGAATTGCAAGTGGATTGATTGATTTCTCTCTGTGATTGCTTGTTCTGTTCTGCGAATTAATTCTGATGATGTGCAGAATCAGTACGCAACGGTGTTCTCAAGCATCGTGTCGAGAGCGGCGACGCTGGAGGTGCTGTCCACCGGCGTGGCGGGGAACTATAACGGTGCACTGCAAGTGGTACGTGTTCTCTCAGAAGACTAGTTCAGTAACTGATCACCTTGACTCGATCAGTTATGTGTTCTATAAATCCTCTTTGCAGATGTCAGTGGAGTTCCAGGTGCCCTCGCCGCTGGTGCCGACAAGGGAGAGCTACTTCGTGAGGTACTGCAAGCAGAATTCTGACGGGACATGGGCCGTCGTTGACGTCTCGCTGGACAGCCTGCGCCCCAGTTCAGTTCTCAAGTGTCGGCGCCGACCCTCGGGCTGCTTAATCCAAGAAATGCCCAATGGCTACTCAAAGGTACTACACGATCGAATTTATTATCACAATTCTCCATTCGTATTTTGTGCTTCGTTCCGTGGTGGTTATATTAATATGTTTCGAATATTTGAGAGGCTTATTATCGTGACATGAGATTTGCTGCACTGTCTGTGTGCGTCAGGTCACCTGGGTGGAACACGTCGAGGTGGATGATAGGTCGGTTCACAACATCTACAGGCTGCTGGTGAATTCTGGGCTCGCCTTCGGTGCAAAGCGGTGGGTTGGGACATTGGACAGGCAATGCGAGCGCCTTGCCAGCGTCATGGCCAGCAACATTCCGACCAGCGACATCGGCGGTGAGATGAGCCTTTTGTCCTCCATGAACACACTCAACTGCTCCTTCCAACCGAGACAAGAAGATTAACGAGACTCACTAATTATTGTTTTGTTGCAGTGATCACAAGCACTGAAGGGAGGAAGAGCATGCTGAAGCTGGCGGAGAGGATGGTGATGAGCTTCTGCGGCGGCGTGACGGCCTCTGCCGCGCACCAGTGGACCACTCTGTCAGGAAGTGGCGCCGAGGACGTCCGTGTCATGACCAGGAAGAGCGTCGATGACCCAGGCAGGCCACCGGGCATCGTCCTCAACGCCGCTACTTCATTCTGGCTCCCTGTCCCGCCCAAACGCGTCTTCGACTTTCTCCGTGACGAGAGCTCTCGCAGTGAGGTACAGTAAGCATTCACACATCATACATGCGCACATTAAGACGTGAGTTTGACACTTTAATTTGTGTCTTCTTTCTCAGTGGGACATCCTCTCCAATGGCGGCGTCGTTCAAGAAATGGCTCACATTGCCAATGGCCGTGATCATGGGAACTGCGTTTCGCTTCTCCGTGTCAATGTAAGAGCACAGTAGTCAATTGCTTCAATTTATTTCATTATGCTTGCATGTGATAACGTGTTGGTAACGATCTCGCAGAGCACCAACTCGAACCAAAGCAACATGCTGATCCTCCAAGAGAGCTGCACTGACGCGTCAGGATCCTACGTCATCTACGCCCCAGTGGATGTCGTGGCCATGAACGTGGTGCTTAATGGCGGCGATCCTGACTATGTCGCGCTGCTGCCGTCAGGCTTTGCCATCCTGCCTGACGGCCCTGCCGGCAGCAGCTTGCAACCCGACGGCGGCGTTAGCTCGAACGGGTCGCTCCTGACGGTGGCGTTCCAGATACTGGTAGACTCCGTTCCCACTGCCAAGCTCTCGCTGGGGTCGGTGGCGACGGTGAACAGTCTCATCGCGTGCACCGTGGAGCGCATCAAGGCGGCGGTCTCCGGCGAGGGCAATCCTCAGTAGCTCTGTCCAATCGTGGAAGGTTCTCATGTTTGTGTTAGAGGTAAGCATATCTTAAATCTACAAACTTGCAAGATCGATCACTCGTGTCAAGTTCTGTAATTCTGATGCAATTTTGATCTGCAATTTTGCAGGAGCAGCAAGTTTTAGAGCTTTCATCAGTGGGAAGTCAAGAACGCACCTCAGACTGTCCTTGCCATGTGGTGCTCATGATTTGGGTTATTTTTCGCTTCCTTTCCGCAAAATTTCGGAAATTCCAAGGTGTGATTCAGTTTTTCTTTGCAAAATGCGTCACCACCACGCAAGGGCGGTTGGTTCGGGTATTGACTTCCTCATCGTGTTGGCCTCTCGGATGCTGCTACCTGTGAATTTAGGCTTCTTGTCTTCTGGAGTACAACAAAACCGTAATTTAGTAGTCTATCTGTAATTTGTGCTGTTGTTATTGTTGTTTGGTCTTCCCAGTAAACTGCTAGGAATTTCAGAAGAGATTTGTGTCCGTTTGGCTTTGGGTTAATTTATATTTCCGATGTTGCTCTCTTGCCCTTTCAATCTCAGTTTTTTTTTTTTAAAAAAAAACACTAATCTCAGTTTACTTGATTGTAGTGTTCTTGAGAATACTCAGCCATATGTTTGTCAGAATATGCTATGCTGAGTAAGATGATAAGCATCCGTGGTCGCCTTTTCATTTCTTGAAATAACATCGTGCTTATTTATGAGCTATTTCATACACAAATTCAGATGTGACATTACAAAATGAGCGCTCTTACAACCCTAGGTTCCCTCGTACCACTTCATGAACAACTCTGTGTGCTTCAGAATGCCTCTCAAACCAATGTAACTGAGACTGTTTAAGAGTTGTGAAAGCAACTGAGGCCTCGTGCGGCAGGCCTGTCTCCCACCGGAACAGGCCGTTCCGAGCAAAACGAACGAGGCCTGAACCAGCGCTTCTGGGAAACAAACCAAACGAACAAGAGTGAAAATTGGATCTTCAGCTGATGAAAAATCTTTGCCCATGGTACTCAAGAAGGTATCCTCTCTTCATTCTGTGGAAGAAGGTCGGCAAATGAAAAATCATGGAATGGTGGACCTGTAACACAACACGTGAGCTCAGGGTTAACTTTTGTTTTCTCCTTAAGATGATCATCATACAATCTAGCAATAAAATATGAAAACAACATAAGATGCAGATATGTTATATCAAACAACTAATTTGGTTTGGAATGGATCACTGGAATGCTATATGCTATTTAGGTTTTGCCCGGTGAAAATGCAACAGATTCATCTCATTATATGAAAGTGCAGGCTTATTTTTAGATGCATAGTCTCCAGTAATTATCGAAGTGTTGACAGAAGATTTACCCTTTTGCTCAGCTAAAAGGTAAAATGGAACATGAGCTACCATCTTAGTTTCTCCTTCTCTCCAGTTCACAATACCAGGACCATTTCCTTGGGCAGTGGATGGTCCTAGTACAGATAAACAGATGGCTGGTTCCTCCATGAGACCTAAATAGTCACAGGCACGTTGCCAGACTCTCCTGTCTGAGGTTCGGGTACGAGCAACCTGCAGGAAAATTAAGCAGTTATAAGGTGCACCTTTTGTGCATACACTATCATGAATGATACTAACGCATCTAACACTGATCTCAGTACCTTGGACAATGATACATGTGCTCTTGGAAGCAACTCACTATGACATGTTGCGAGTTTTGCAATGGCAGTTACCACAAAGCAGAGGAACCTAACTTGGGATGATTTTCTGGAAGACGCACCCATCGAATCAAATCCCGGTTCCTGGCTTAGTCCTAGACGACTTGACAAGATACAAAGTAATTCAGTCATATGCACCACCAATGACGTGCAAAAAACATTACAAATATTAAGGTCTCACCTAGTTGCCAGGTTTTCATACAGTAGCAACTCCAAATTTTCAAACAGTTCACGCGCTACATCTTTGCGATTTATTCCTCCAGCTCCATGCTCACCAATGGCCCAACACAAGTGCAGTGCTAATTCTGTCTGCATTAACCAAACTCAAAAAATCCAATTAGGGATGAAAAGAGAACCAGTAATTAAGAGTACAAGTAAAGATAATGCTGTAGTGATTTCAGTATCATAATAAAAAAGAAATTTAGGTTTAAGAGTTTGAAACATATAACTTGCCTTTGCAGGACTGTCATGAGCCTCCCCTAGCCTGTCAGTAATAGGCTTCTGCAGAATGGCCCAAAATTATCATGCAAAATTGTTGATAAAATCCTACATACAAAGAAAGGGTTCAAAGAACCTTTTCCCTTGTCACATCAAAGTTCTTTGAACATGAGTCTATTAATCTATTGTTACCTCCATAATTATTTTGTTGTCAGTTTAGAGTAATGTATGTATAGCAAAAAATAAAATGATTCACACTCAGTACCTTTAATACTGCAATGATGTCAGGAGAGCGCTGAAATGCAGCCAGTATGAATTCCGATAGCCTTTTCCTAACCTAGAAAATGTTAAATCAAGGAACTTGTTCAACTTAAATCTGAATACATCATGGGACTAGCATGAGTTATGTACCTCATGTGAAGAAAATACCTAAAAGCATGAAGCCAGACAATACATGGGAAAATCATATCTGTGAATTGGTGGTGCAAGTAGGATGGGGGAAAATAATCTACGCTTACACCTTTTTCCATTTTTTATCATTTAATATACTCCAACTTAAATAAAATATACTTCAACATATAACCGCACCATTATTTAGATATTTGATGCATCTTACATATTTAGGATAACTATTGGAATAAGCATATTTCATAAAAAAATGCAGTAGTTGCAAATATATAGATTGCATATCAATTATTTAAATGATGGTTGATTCTGTAGTTTTAAAAATTGATGGCTGATGCAGTAAATTAGTTTTGTTACACAGTGAACCAGGAAAAAGAAACATAACATATTGCTTATTGTGAAAAATACCTTGTCTAGTGCATTTCTAACTCTAGTGTATCACTGATGCATGTAAGATACAAGAACATTTTCAAATAAATAAAATTCTGTCTACCTCAAAGGAGAAAACCTTGTCTGGGAACATTGCAGCATATCTTGACATAACTACCGGAATGAGAGCACATAGGAGCGCTGGATCAACAAACATAAATCGTCAAATCAACAACATATAGCATATATAAACATAGAAAAGGTAGGCAACCTACAGCCATTGATGTCTCGCAATGCTGTAGCAAAATACAAAGTAAGAAAACAAGGTGCCATTTTAAGTGACTGTTTTAATCTGTCGGATTGTGGGCCGTTTGCTGCTGCTTGTAATGTTGACGATATCGTAGGGGATATCCAATGTTTTGCCTGGGTTGAACAAAAGAAAAAAATTTGGTAAGATTATAACTAAGAATTTAGAAGAAAATCTGAAGTATACAATATAGTACAAGAAGAACTACTTACGGCGATGCCATCATTCTCATCTTTTAGAAGTTCAAGGAACATAGGGTCAGAAAGGTCTAGAGGACTGCTATCATCAGAACCTGAGTTACCAGTAAGATCTTCTATTGCTGAACCAGTATATGCCTCATCCATAAGTGCAAGGAGCATCTGCGTCACAGAAAAAGAAAATAGTCTTAGGCATAAGCACTACAAAATTCGATAATTTATCCATTGCTTCCAGATCAAATCATTCTGAAAATAACCTCAGGTGCAGCACTCTTTTGGATTGTAGCTATACTACTACCGATGAGAGTTCCAGAACTTCTTTCCACCTTTTCCAATGCCACCACCAACACTGTATAATGTTACAGTCATGAATGAGGAAGAACAAAGTTGAACTAATTTCAGTTCACTACATGATAAAAAAGGACAATGCATGGTTGAAACAACACAACTGGGAGAAAATAATGTGCTTGCCAGCAAACTAGGTGATGCCGAATCATGGTCAATTTTCAATAGCTAATACCATAGCTCCTGTACATGAAAAATGAATAGCTGTGCCAAATAAAAGGTGCTCATGATGGGTCTAAAAATGATCATTATGAAAGTAAGAACAATGTTCGACAATTATCCATGACCAGGAGGAACTATGTCATGAGAGCATATTATTTATGCTGCACAAATCTCTTCTGTTACAAGGGAAGTGCATGTGCTCCTCATGAGCAGAAACAAACATTTAATAGTGTTATCATACGACTACCTCAAGAAAGATAATTATCTACCAAAGTTGTGCATCTTATATATAATAAACTCATGTAAATTCCGAGGCTTACTTGGCAAATCCATGAGGGACAGGAAGAGAGGAAGAAATGATCCTGGAGACATCATTAATGGAAGCACTTCTGAAAATTTCTTCTCCAATCTTGTACAGCAATGAAATATTTAAGCTATCAGTCGCTAACAAGCCATTTGAAGGAAACTGGTATAATGGACCTGTGAGTCATTGTGAAATTAAGAGGGCATACCTCTCACCATTTGATGCAATTAGCTTCAATAGCAATGGATAGAACTGCATACACACAACACGTCACAAGCAATGTCACATGCTGACATAGTAAAATAGAAATTTGCAAAGTTAATATAAAAGAAACAGATATGTAAAACATATACAGACAAGGGCATCCAATGCAGAGCTATATGTGTATTTGCAAGATCTGAAAAAGTAATAATTCATGTGTATGTCACCTGCGGAATCAAGGTGGCAAAAGAGCTCAAGATCTTTTTCTTGTTTGCAATAATGAATTCGAGTGTACGCTCTGCAACAACAGGATCTGCGAACTCCCTATTACAAAGAGAAAGAAACTTTTGAGTGCTTTTAAAAGTTTATGGAAGAATTGCGGCCATGGCATATATATCACGAAAAGAGAAACTTAGAAAACAATATTACCTACTTAAGCAAGAGCGAAAGAAGGTTTTCAAGCTTCCATCAGCATCATGCAGGACAGCCTCTCCAAAGTCCAGGAAGAACTGCAGAATGGTCTGGGTAGGAAAACATAGAGATCATTAGTCAGTTTTCTTTGTTAGTATCTATTGCTGAACTCTTTGCACAAGGAAATATTACAAGCCTACTTAGTTCAATGGTTTTATTCTCTGATGATGACTGCAGAGCTGAATTTTTTGCACTAAGGAAATATTACAAACCTACTTAGCCAGCAGCTTTCTCTACTAAGCTTAACACTAGACTACAGTCTCTCCTATAAATTTTCGCACCACTCATAATTTTCAATAAACTTGTAATGCAAAGGTACAATTAAACCTAAAAGGATGGTAAGGTTCAGACGGCTGAGCCCTTCTACATCGGAGAAGAGAATGCAAGGGGGGAAAAAAATAAAATCTTGGCAGCCCAAAATTCGGGGAATGGATGATTCAAAATCAGTGAACCGAAGAATGTCTTACAAGAAGCAGCACGCCGGTGGAGGCCACGGACTGCGACGGCGCCGCGGCGCAGCGCTGGAAAAGCTTGCTCATCACCGGGAACGCCCGCGCCACCATCTCGTCCCTCGCCTCCTTCGCCTCTTCACACATCTCGTACACCCTCCTCACCTACATGCGAGAGGCGTCCGAATCAGCAGCATAGGCGACGCGTAAATCGCACGCCTGTGTCCATGAGACCGGCCGGTAGGGGAAAGCGCTTACCGATTGGAGGAGGTTGGGGTCGGAGGCGGGGTCGGCGGCTGCAGCGGAGTCCCGGGACGCCGCGGAGAGGGAGCGGAGGTGGAAGTCGTAGCTGCCGTCGCCGGCGGCGAGCTCCGGCGAAGCCATGGCCGTGGGTGACCTCCGGCGTGCCTTCGAGTCGCCGACAAGTGGGGCTAGAGATGACAGGGAGAAGACGCGCTTTCACTTTCAGAAGGAAAGCCTATTAAAAAGCCCAAGTAGATTGGGCCAATGTCAACGATACTGGGCCACGACAATGACATACCCAATGCACAGCCTCTTAGTGTGAGCAACTTGGAAGCTCTTAAGAAACTGTTCCAGGTGGTTATGTTCATGGAAACAATCAAGAAACTCACAGAAGAGTCAGAGAAAAGAAAGATGAAGGTAATCAGCGAGAAGCACAACTTCATCAAGAGCAAAAGAGTGTAGAAGGTGCTGCAGGGCGAGGAGTGTCAAGTTTGGGTAATAAAAATCAACAGGCTCGAAGGGATAGCAGAGAAGACATTGAGACATCCTCTTCTACTTCTGTTGGTAATTATGGAAGGAACATGACCGAAGAATCCTCCAGAAAAAGGGAAGTCTTTTGTCCAGGTTGCATCTCTGAAGTTGGGCGCTCAGTGCTCCTGTTGTTGTTGTTTTTCAGTTATCTTCTTATCAATCTGTTGATGGGTTTAGATTTTGTATTTTTAGACTATAATTCTCTTTTTCTATCTTAATGAATGAGAGTGCTCTTGCCTTGCTTTCAAAAAAAAAAAAATCCAGTAAAAGGTCAGCATTTCATCAGACAAAAAGAAGTCCCTGTCTAACTATGCTAATCATGTCATCAGACTAAAAGAAGTCCATGCTTCACTGTCCCAATCAGCTACCTGTATTAGACATCCACAAAATCGGTGTTGCTACAGTAGACATGGTTCTCCTCGTTGCCGATTGCTCTGAATAGCAATGGCCAATGGATAGAACTGCGTACACACAACATGACACAAGCAATGTCACATGCTAACATAATAAAATAGAAATTAGCAAAGTAAAATAAAAGAGATAGATATGTAAAACATATACAAACAAGGGCGTCCAATGCAGAGCTATATGTGTATTTGCTAGATCTGAAAGAGTAATAATTCATATATTTGTCACCTACAGAATCAAGATGGGAAACGAGCTCAAGATCTTTTTCTTGTTTGCCATAATGAATTCAAGTGTACGCTCCGCAACAAACTAATAAAAGGATCTATCAACTCCCTATTACACCGAGAAATACATTTTTGAGTGCTTTTAAAAGTTTATGGAAGAAATGTGGCCATGGCATATATATCACAAGAAAAACTTATCAAATAATATTATCTACTTAAGCAAGAGCGAAATAATATTACCTACTTAAGCAAGAGCGAAAGAAGGTTTTTCAAGCTTCCATCAGCATGGTGGAGGACAGCCTCTCCAAAGTCAAGAAGAACTGCAGAAAGATCTGGGTAGGAAAACATAAAGATCGTTAGTCAGCTTTCTTTGTCCGTATCATATGGCTAAACTTTCCAGCTGCAGCCAGAGATGGAAGAAAAAAATTGCTGGAGGTGAACTGCATCACAACCTACTAGCAGTACAAAGCCGAATCAGCAGATATTATTCAGTGGCTTGATCTAGTTTGCAGGCGTCAAACTGGTATGGAAATCTTGGGCGCCCCAAAAGTCAAGTTCTTTTTATATCTTGAATGCATCATCACACATGGATAACTGAGAGGGAACGCAGATCAAGCGCCAGAACGGATCGGGCACCTACTGCTGTACTGCTACTGCCCCATGGTGAAACAGGTTTGGTTTGAGATGCTCACTTTTATGCGAAAGGATTATTTAGTGAAATGGTAATTGCAGTGAATCAGATAGATGTGGCAGTTTTTTTTTTAATCGAGTAGATGTGGCAGTTTAGAGGTCAGGAACAGTTGGTACGAAGAAACGGATGAAGAAAACAAATGTAACGGGGAAAGGGTTTGTTACCTTGGGTTCGTCAGGTTCCTCTTAATAACTCGTGGCACTGCCTTCTTCGCTCACTTTTGCTCCAACTGGCATTTCAATTCTTTAGTCCTACTCGGTAGGTGATCTCTACTTTTGGAGTGAGTGGAAGTATCCCCTTCGCCGTGGTCGGAGAGCTCCACCACGGCTGATCCCCCACACTTCCACAGAGCTTGGGAGGCCTTCCTTGGGCGGTGACAATATGGCTCCACAACCATTAACAAGTAACTTCTTGAGGTTGGGGAGCTTATGTAGCCCGGACGGGAGGCACTGTAGCCTTTTGCACTCCCAAAATTCGAGCTCCCGGAGGGAGGTAAGAAGCCAAAGGGCCTCCTCTTGCTCCTTCGTGAAGCGCTCTATGTCTTTATCCGAAGAGATGACTAATTTGATGATGGATGAAGAGAGCAAGGCGCAGATGGGAGGATCAAGGAATCCTGCGACATCATCTGTACGCAGCTCCTGCAGGGGATGGGATGGAAGCTCTTGCGGGGGATCGGAACCAAGGAAGAATTTGGGTGTTTCTTTAACGGATAATTTGGTGAGGTGGCCTTGGGCGAGGAGATGCCACAAGCCCACGCCTATCAAATCCTCACATTCTCCTATCTCTAATTCTGTGAGAGAGTTAAGGTTTGTGAGAGGTAGCAACGTCTTTATATCTTGGACGCCAACAAACCTGAGGGACTGTAGAGAGTTTGGAAATGGGAAACAAGTAGTGGAAGAAGAGGAGGAATAGGAGGATAGCAGCTTGGGGCAGCGCAATATATGCAATGATCGGAGGGAGTGCAAACCTTGGAGCCCTCCTGCCGTTGCTTCTTTATCATCACTGAGCAAAACGCACGAGAGGCTCTCGAAGTATCTGCCGATCCTCATCTCTTGTATCTGGGGAGGCAAGAGCAGAAGTCCTTCTGCTGATATGGTTGTTTCTTCCTCTTCAATTACGTCTTGCCCCTCTCGATGCTTCACAGTTTGTTCACCTTTCTCTCCATTACATGATGAACATCGTGACAATGATGTGGTTGTGGTCGTTGTCCCCAGCGCCACCACGCCAATCCAAGCTATCTTCTCACAACATGATATACTCAATTTCGAGAGCTTGGGAAAGTAAGAGAGTACTTGCGTCAATTCCTTTCCACTAACACGACACTCATCCATCTCGATCACCTCAACAGGAACCTGGAATTCAGCATGGTCCCCACCCTCAACTGGGGAAAATACATGATCCATACAAGACATCTTGATGGTGTTCAAAGACGACAGCGCTTGGAAACGATCCAATGGCAGAGGAGGGCAGACATACATATCCAGATATTTTAGCTCGGCAAGGTTCTGAAAGGCCAACCTGTTCCACAAACTAGTATCGTTGTATGAAAAAATAGATCCTCCAATTCTCAAGCTACATTCAGATTTGTATATTTTTTTGTAAACCAGATTTGAACGTCCATCTATCTTAACAGAGCATGGATCACGAGTCCAAGGAATTCTCGGCAAGGACAGCAGTCGTGGACAGAGTTCAACCTCAAGCTCCCTTAATCTAGGAAACCAAGACATGTTGTCTTCTTGCTCTCCTTGAAAGCCAGACAAACATGAAAAAGGCAGTTCTGACAAGTTAAAACAACTCTTTATGATGGCTCTTTCCATGTTAGCAAACAATTGACAAGGGCCTTTCCCAATCCATTTTCTCAATTTTGGTAACCCAACTAATTCTAGACTTTTCAAATTATGAAATCCTTGGCCCAGGATGCTATGCACTTCACCAAGCTCGTCCTCCAACCATATTTCTCCTAGAGGTGGTAAACTTTTCCAAGATAGATTATGTAGTTCAAGGGATTCCAAATTTTTAACAGTGACATTTGTACCTAGCCATGCTGGGCAATTAGTACCTCCATGGCCTCTAATAGACAACCCTTGAAGATTGCTATGTGGCTTAAGACTTTCAAGAACATTTTCCTCTCGTGCAGGATCCTTATTGAATCGCCCATAATCCCATTCTAGCTGAAGCTTGTGCAAATAGCTTTTGTATTTAAGTTTTGCTTCATCTGCTTCCTCTTTTGCTTGCACCTTTTCAAGATTATAAATGCTAAGTGTTCCTCCAAGTTCTTTCAATTCCCCTAGTTGACTTAGTTCAAAACCTTTACTTTCCTTTCTCACTTCGAATATCCTTAACTCTTGAAGAAACTGTAGTTTTCCCACCTCACGAATATTAGAGTAAATATGAATATCATATTTTGGCACAAGAAAATGGCGCAATTTTATGAGGTTGGACATATGATTTGCAAGGTTGCTCACATGATCTGTTATACCTATGTGACCACGCCAGTCTTGTATGTCTATAACTTCTAAGTGATAAAGTCTAACCAAAGCACTTGGCATGCATATATCATTATCATAAACTGGACCGATCCTTATATAGCGAAGATGCACCAAGTTTGAAAAGTTGCACAGTATATCCTCCACGGTGTATGATGCTCTAGACCAAAAAATAGCTCGAAGGGCTCTAGCTTCCTTAAATAAATCACAAAAAGTCTCGGCAAAGCTTCCATGGCGTTCTCCAAACAACATCAAAGTACGCAGACTTTCAACTTTTATTTTTTTGTTCAATGCGCATATATCCCTTTTATAGTCTTCATAAGTCACTCTATCTTCAACATCTCTGTCATCCACAATGACTGACAAGTGACGGACAGATGGAGGAATGTTTATGGATCTCACATTATGGCTGTATATGGTAAGACATTCATATGATGAGACTTTCAAAGCCAGTTCATGTAGCAGGTCATGAAGAACATAATAAGGATATCCTCCATCTCTTTCATTCTTTTTGAAAAACCCATGATTGAGCAAGTCATCTAAATAGCTCAAGCCGACATCTTCGATTCTTTTGTTTTGATCACTTGAATTTATAATACCCAGTCCTATCCACAAGTGAATTAACTCATTGCTATGAAATTCATAATCTTCAGGAAACAAGGCACAATAGGAAAAACATTGCTGTAAATGGAAAGGAAGATAATCGTAGCTAAGCTTTAGCGCTGGCATAATATCATTATCGCTGGTCTGTAGTTCCCATTCTTTACTTTCGAGGACTCTGGTCCAGTGGTCCAAAGCAAGCCGTTTTCTTAGTAATTTACCTACAGTTTTTGCTGCAAGAGGGAAACCCTTCAAGTTGCTAGCTATTTTTTTTCCAACTTCATGTAAGGACTCATGGTGGTCATTCCATGTATTTTGTTTGAGACCAAAGACACATTCTTCAAATAGCTGCATAAAATCCTCATCACCTAACCGTTCCATTTCTAGTGCGCAATGAACTGTCTTAACTGTATTTGCCACCTCTGGAATTCTAGTTGTGACTATCACCATATTGCCCTTTTCTCCCCCTTTTCCAAATGTTACTAGTAGTTTTTGCCACTCATCTTCCTGACATGTCCACATATCATCCAATACAAGTAGAAATCGTTTACCTTTTAGCCTTTGGATTATCATCTCATGGTCACTACTTCTATCATTTTCACCTTGAACTTTTGGGATCTTATTCGCAACTTCCTTTGCCAATCTATTTGTATTAAAATTGACAGAGACACATATCCAAATTGCTACACGGAAATGGCTCTTCACTGCTTCATATACGTGTTGTGTGAAAGCTGTCTTCCCAATACCCCCTGGACCAACAATTGGAAGCACTGTAAGTTCATTTGTAAAATATTCACCATGGATAATGCCATTTATTGTACTCTTTTTCTCTTTGTCCCTTCCATATAATCTTTGCTCTACAATGAGTGGGGTTGTTTCAGGTCGGCCCATAGCAGTAGTATCTTTAATAGTTGTACGGTTGGATCCTACAAGCTCAAGATTAAGAATGGTGGAAACTTTAGCACATATAGGCTTGAGCTGCTCTACAATATCAATCATCTTTCTAGAGATCTCCACCCTATCAAACTTGAGTTTTGGTATTTCCATGTCGTGTTTTTTACGGTGTCCCTTGGACACCAAATTCCCATAGAGATATTGAAGTGTATCAAATATCTCTGGCGGGCCAGAATGAGCATCATCATCATCAATTGGTGGGGAAGAACAGCAACAGCATGGTAAGAGTTTACCGACAGCGAGGGCAGAGCTGCGAGCCGTAGCAGTGACCTTTGCCATGCATTCACCACCAAAACTCGTTCTGTCGCCATGGTTAGCCGGTGATGGTGTTGGAGGGCTCGTCTCACTCCCGCAACACGAACAACGGACGCCAGAGGGACATCCTTGTTTGTCACCATGGCTCGCGTCATCACGCGAACACTGGCAGCAGAGCTTAATTAGTTTACTGCCAATAGCTTTGGCAGTGTGGTGGGCATTGAGGATGAGGCCCTGCACGCATCCCCTCTCTTTCACGTCGGCAGCATGGTGCGTGCCTTGGAGCTCGTCCTGGATGCGGAAGTAATCGAGCTCATCGAGCACGTCATCGGCATTGTACGCCAGCTGCTGCAGCTTGAGCAGCAGCTCCTTGAGCGCAGGGCTGCGGATCTCCCTGCCCTGCGCGTTGTCGAGCATGGCCTGCGCGTAGAGCAGCTCCATCTTGAGAGCTTCAACGTTGGGGCCCAGCCCAGAGCTGGCCGCCCATACCTCCAGCAAGCCATCCATGACAGGGGACAGAGCCATGCCCAGCACCCAACGCGCCGCGCTGACGGTGACGGCGACCTCCATCCTCGCGTCCACACCAGAAATTTCCTTTTTTTCTTTGGAGCGAAAGTTTGAGGTACCTGGTGGATACAAACAGAGAGAAATACTAGTAAAGGTCGCCAGCAGTACCTGGATACTGTTGCTAAAGGAGGAATAGAAATGACAATAAGTGTACTCACCAAACAAAAAGAAGAAGAGCGAAGCGAAAATCAGAAATGCTGAAATGATTTTTTTTTGTTTCTTTTTCTTTTTTTTTTGTATGTGGAAGTGTGAGATGATGCCTGAATCTAGGAAGACAAAACTATTAGTAAAGGCCGTCAGCAATATAGTAGATATTTCTGTTGTTAAAGGAGAAACAAAAGGGACGTTTCTGCAAAGTGTACTCACCAAACGGACAAAAAGAGCGAAACGAAGAGCAGTAATACTGATTGCCGTGGTCGTGCCAAAGTTTGAAATACCTGCATGTAAGAAATAGAGAACCATCAGTCAAGGTCACTAGTATACTGATATTACTGTGGCTGACAGATGAGAAATAGAGTGGATGTTTCTGCAACAACTGTACTCACCAAACGAAAAAAGAGCAAAGCAAAGGTCAGTAATACTAATATTGCAGTTTTTTCCGATTTTTTTTTTGTGTGTCCCAAAGTTTGAGATACCTGGATGTAGGAAGAGAAAACCATCAATAAAGATCACTGGCAATTAACAATACTAATATTATTACTTTTTTTTCTAGATAAGAGGTTTCTGCAACAGGTTTAGTAGTACTCACTAAAAGAAAAGGAGCAGTACTTCGATCACAGAGGTTGACAGGCGGCTACGCAAACACAGTTGCTGGTGCCGCCGTCACCGTACTAGAAAGATCCCAAGCAAGGCCAGGATCCAGTGGGCTGCAGCAGCGCTAAGAGTGTCTGAGAGAGTGAATAAGGCAGCGGGAAAACAATGCAAATTGTGCAGGGAATGGGGAGGGACAAGAGGGAATAAATAGACGCCGGCGATGGTCACATACGCAGATCATGCAACCGGCTGCGTTCCAAAGAATGATCTTTTGCTTTCGGCGCAATGTGCTGCAGAATCTATTCGTTGCGTGGGCTTGCTATGCCACACTCAAGCTGATTATAAAAGGCGCCAGGTGTTGAGAGAGTTTGCTTTGCCTAAGAACCAATGGTTTGTAGCAGACAGAAGCAGCATCCATCAAATGTTGGCAATAATTATCTCACCTAGAAAAGGCAGCTCTGAACTTGTATGACGATGATTGTAAATTATGAAGAAAATCAGGCACACAGTAGAGTGCAGTCCACGTATTCCCCGTCGTCTCTCCACAGTTTAGTGCAGCTTATGTTCCTTGCGTGGCACTATACGGTTAGGACAACATCTGAGAGCTGATGGGAATGTCTCTCGTACTGAGGAACATATCTTGTGAGCCTTTCAGGTATGGCTCCAAAAGCAGAGAATAAGCTTGTACTCCATCCATTCCGTTAAGGTTGTACTATCGCTGATGATGCTGTCTGGGCTGACTCTTTGACTATTTTTTTTCTCTGCACCTCATTGTATTAAAAAGGTGTAAAAATAGCACATTAGTGTACCAGTGGAACTGAACCTGTGTTCACACGCAGTCCCCGTCATTCCAGTCATGCAACAACACTTGCTGCGGTCCATACCACATACTCCCTCTGTCCAAGAATATAAGCATTTTTAAAATCCCAATACAAAATAAGGATAGGATGAAAAGACTATCATACCCTCACTTTTATCATATAAAAAATTTCTCTCTTATCCAATCATACCTTATTTATTGCATTCACACTTCTCATTTATTACATTCACACTCTACAAATGCTTATATTGTTGGACAAATCCAAATCTCTAGAAATGCTTATATTGTTGGACGGAGGGAGTACTTAATTATTTTTAGTTTCAGATCAACAAATCAACAAGATCAAAATCATAGGTCGCTCTAATTTTAAATTTTAATGATGTGAAGAAGTGTTACAATAAGTAGATACGATCTAACTCATCATATCACCAAATACAATGTATTGAACGCCATCATCAGAAGACAGCTGATCACGTGAGAGAGGTCCAACAACGAGAGCATTTACGTCTTGACACGATGGCCCACGCCGTTGAGCACTTCGATCGCCGCACCGGGTCACGACGAAGTACGAGAAACTCCATCAAAGACGGCTAGAGACAACGCCAGGAATCAGAGCTCTGAAATTTATTGCTATCAGAGCTTGCTATATACTACTCAGATATCCAAAGGTCCGCATTGGAGTGGCAAGCATTCTCACTTTTGCGTGGTCTAAAAAAATAGTGGTTAGTATAAGCAAAGGAAATCATTCATTAATTGAATATAAGGCACTGCATTATCCTGCATGTATCCTCTCATGTCATCTATTCAACTTTATTAAAAATGGCTGACATTGAGATGCTCCCAATAAAATTACTGAGCCTAAGCTCTGGCCACCTCAGTTGAGTATGAGGTGCATAGTAGTGAGGTTGGAGGTGTGGGAGTGGAGTGGTATTTGAACAAACATGAGGTGTGAAACGTAAAACGCCATACACTATTGAGTTTGTTAGTTAATTACTAGTTAGTTCCCTTATGTTAATGGAATAATTTTATAGGAACCATTGCAAAATGACTCAATCCCAAATATTGCAGAGAAAGTGATGACAAAGTGCACAGGTGTTGGAGGCACCTGAACTGGAAAGTCAAGATCGTAAGAAAACTTCAGTTGTTTCCTTTTGTTTAATCAACAACCTACTCCATCCGTTTTGAAATTGTTGTCGTCATTGACTTTTTTTATTGTCTTTAACCATTCGTCTTGTTCAAAAGATTTTAAAAATATCATATATTTTTCATGATTAGTTTTATTATTAGATAAATTTAAAATATAATCAATAATTTTATAAATTTAAAATATTTTTTTAGATAAGACAAATGGTCAAAGTTCATGAAAAAAGTTAATGACGACAACAATTTTGGAACGGAGGGAGTAGTAATGTTGGTGATTTGCTATTGCTATGATTGTTAGTATAGTTATTGCGGGTTCATACTAGTACAAAATTAGCATCCAACTCTCGCTGACTACTGCTATCTATCCTTTCTATACCAGTATTAATGTTACTGATTGCTATTGCTATGATTGTTAGTATAGTTTTTGCTTTTGACAAGTAATTGTTAGTATAGTTGTTGCTGGTTCATACTAGTATTACGGCATGATAAGAGTGAGATGTAGGAAACTTACTTCCTTGGTGCGACGAGATAACAAACAAATCTCTTGTCCATGCACTCTGTCCCCGGAAAAACAAATCATTCCTCTGCAATTTTCAGACAGCTCGGGAGTCAGGACAAGCAGTGCATGGATGCGTCATGTGTAACAGACAATACTATATGGCAAGGGTATGGACCAGATTTTTCTATTATGCATTTGATTAGTGAACGAAAAAACTGCTTGCATATACGTACATCTACTCACATTACGAAGCATGAAACAATTACATTTCGTGCAGAGCCCTTTCATAAGTTAACAACCCTAGGCAAGCAAAATTTGACGCAGGGATACAACTAAATATCAAATTGGGACTGATATACAGGATAGATTGAGACAATGAAACGGATGGGAACGCAGAAAATGACATAAAAATTAGGAGCAAAGCAGCCAAATCTTATATTTACTAATTGGAGGCTCCATTAGAGGCCTCTAGATTAATCGAAGGAAAATGCTAGAAATTTCCACAAAAAAGTAAAACATCCAACCCTTGATTTGATTGTTTAACAAACTATAACCATCGGATTTCAACCATGACTGTAAATAGGTTCTCTCAGAGAGTCCATGCGTTACCCTCAAAAGGTGTCAAATTGTATCACGGTTTCCTCCCAAATCAGAAAACGCTAAAAAATTTCCAACAATCATAGAACCCAATGGGCTCCTCCAATATCTCGATATCCCACAACCTTTGCATACGCAATAACCCTCCTAAACCCTAGGTGCTCTGGAGCTCCATCGATTATGAAGCCTGCGTTATAGGTGCTCATAGGCGCAAATCCAATAGTTGTATCGTCAAATATCCTCAAACCACATGCATCACTGCATCAGGTCTCGGGATGGTTGTCCATGTACAATGCTAGCAAGGAAAAAACCAGGCAATAGTCGGTGCTAGGAGGTAGAGCTCAGTAGAACTAGCATGCCACGTTGAGTTCTTGCGTTACCGACATCAGCGTGTCATATGGGCAGTGCAGGTTGAGGACCTCTATGTAGTTACAGATGTGTGCCGCCAAGTCGCTGCTAGAATAGAGGTGGTCGCCATCCCAGCAGAAGCTGCATGCGGGCGCCATATGCATGCTGTTTAGGTTCTGTCAAAACTCAAAACAAAGAAGCATCAAGAAAAATGTTGCCTGGAGACAACTATGACAACCCATATAGGATCTGAGCAGGTATGGCCTCCTTCGGGTTTTCGTTTTAGGTTAAGTTGTGGTTATGGCATAAGATTAAGTTGCATTGTTGGAGTTGAAGCGATGTGATCTGTTGCAACTTATGATAAATTGTAATGCTATGCATGGTTAGGAAACAGAGCAGGTCTGGTGAAAGGCTTGGGCTTTGCCTGCATGCAACATCGCTGAAGGCGTCATGGCTGCCAGCGAGGGTGCAAGGCAATCCAGTATAATGCATCTATAGCGTCTAAACTAACTCGATATCATCAGACATAAATCGGCAGAAGAGTGAACATTGGATATGCAGAGATGTAGCCTTCCTGGTATGTCTCTTCCTAAGAAACATAGAATTGCCGCAGGATGCTCTATAACCTAAAAGCTAGAATTGAGACATATAGAGTACTCTATAGTCTATAGAACCATGAGTCCTGCTTGAGAAATTATGTTTTCTTGAATCTTTAATATAATCATAAAATTGTCATTGTTATAATCTTCTACTATTAAAAAAAATTGTAGCCCGTGCTAATGCGCGGGTTGATGGACTAGTCAAACAAATGCAGATATAAATTAACCTAGTCAGTATCACAAGATGGCTGTCCAATCCAACTCACAAATCGAGTTGTCGTTAACATCATCCAAAATACGAGCTCCCCAAATACTTAGCAAACTTTATATACCAACGGAATATACTGCCCCTAGCCCTGACGTCCTGCACGGTAGACCGGAACAGACAATATTCAGATTATGCCGTAACGAAATAAATCGAACATAACGTGTTATGCTTGTGGGAGGGAAAACTGAAAAGCAAGGTAACGGCGAGAATTTGGGGATGAGTAGGAAGAAGCAAGCGAGCATACCTCGGGATTAGATTATTAGCTTGATTCTGGGATTGTCCTTGACGAACTTTCTGCATTCCTGTATTAGCTCCTCGTTGCAGCAATCTTCAACGTGTAACGTCTGCAGTGGATTGGGGAGGCCGTCGCTGGGTAGTCTGCTGACGAGTTCACAATTGCAGATCTCTAACATCTGTAGATTGGGAAGTTTATGCAGCCCTGATGGGAGGCACTGCTTCTGGAAGAAACTTTCAAATATGAGAACCTGGAGGGAGGTGAGGTGCTGAAGGGCATTCTCTTGCTCCGTTGTGAAGCAAGAGAGCACCTCGTCCTCGCAGTCCTCGTTGCCCCGGTGAAGTAGTAATCTGGCGAGGGAGGAAGATAGGACAGTGCAGATGGGCTTGGTAAGGAATCCTGTGACATCATCGGTCGTAAGATCCTGCAATTTGGAGGAATGGCAAAGAAGCCGTACTTGATCTTCATCCTTCGGACTCTGTACGATATCTGTACCAATAAAGAATCTCGGGGCCAACATGACCTCTAATTCGCGGAGCTGACCCTGGGTAATGAGAGGCCATAGGCCATCTGATCTCAAATCATCACATGCATATATGTTTAATTGAGTGAGAGAGGTGAGGTTTGCAAGGGGCTGCAGCGTCTCCAGGTCAACATCGCAGAGCTTGAGTTCATTTAGGGAGGACGGGAAAGAGAAACAGGTAGTAGAGGAAAATGAGGTCTTCTTGTAAGCGGAGAAATATACATGGCAAGAATTAACCTCTAATGTCTGGAGGGAACGCAGAGCTTGGAGACCTCCTCCTTCCCCATCTTGTCCTGCTCTGGGGCAATTAGGAAGAACGGGAAGGGAAGAACGCAACAGGCTCAGCTCGCGACAGTAGTAAATCCGCAACTCCCGTAGGGAGCCAGACAGATGGCCCGGCAAGAGAAGCAGCCCATCCGCTACGTTTCCAGTTTCCTCCAGCTCTTCTATTTGGCGTGTCTGCGCATGCTCTATTGTACTACCAGCCCAAGTTGCCAGCGATGGTACATGTGTTGTCGGTTGATGCAGCACCGGCGGCGCTGCCACACCCATCCGTGTTATCTTGTTACAGCCCAATATGGACATCGTGGAGAGTTTGGGTAAATTCAAGAGGAGCTGTGACAGTCCCTTCCCGGTGTCTTCGCACGTGCTGACAGATAGAACCTTAACTGCTGAAAGCTGCCACTCAGCTTCGCTCTCATTTACGGACTGCGTGAAGACGTGCTTTGCATCTTTAACAGAGAGTACCTTTAGCGATTTTAGCATTTGAAGGTGCATGGACTCCAGAGGTGGGCATCTCTTCAAGTATAACTTCTGTAAATTTGTCAAATTGTTACAGGCCAACGCTTTCTCATATAAACCGTGCACGTCATGGTTTCCTTCAATTTCCAATGTTATAACAGAGCCTGACTTTGTGTATTCCAAACTCTCCAGTACAGATGAGCCCACTTTGTTTATCTTGATAGAACACAAAGTTTGAGTCCAAGGTATAGGAGGCAAGGACCGGACTTTTGGGCAATCTTTTATCTCCAGATCTTGTAGGTTGGCAAACCAATATATTTTCCCATCTTGATCCTGACTTGTTGGTGGGTAATAAAAACTGTCTGCAAAAGGCAAACCCAAGAGATCAGGACAATCTTTAATGCTTAGCACTTCCAATTGAGAAAGCAAATGACAATGGTCCCCGTCCCCTAGATCCCATTTTCCCAATCCTTTCAAGGCTATTAGTGTTAGCTTTTTTAAGCTACAAAAGCTTTCCTTTGTCATACTGCTGAAGTGGCATGGACCAAATTCCTTTAGAGTGGACATATTCTCCAATGTTAACTCACAGAGAACCCTCATATCTCCCAGAGATGGAAGAACTTCCCATTCTACACCAGCTAGATGAAGAGATCGAAGACCTTTGACAAAGAGCTTACTACCCAGCCATGTTGGACCAGAACCACTACCATGCCCTCTAATGCACAACTCCTGAAGATATCTTTGTGGTTCAAGTTTTTCCAGAATCTATCCTTTCACATCACGCTCATTTCTTGGCATCTCAGTACACCAATCTAATGTTAACTTCTGCAAGAATATTTTGTGCATCATATATTTGCTTCAATTGCTTCTTCTTCTGAGTGTATTTTCTCAACGTTATATATTCCATGCTCCCTTATGTTGATCAATTCCCCAAGTTGCTTTGGTTCAAACCCATTACTTTCTTTGTTGACTCGAAACCTCTTCAACTCTTGCAAGAACTGCAGCTTTCCCGCATTATATATTTTGGAGTGGTCTTCATCATCTTTGGTGAGAAAATGGCCCAATTTTGTGAGGTTGCTCATATCTCTAGGCAAGTCAAGGCTCCCACACCATTTTTGTAAATCCAGAATCCTCAAATGATAAAATCTAGAAAGTATGATGGGTATATGAATTTCGCTATAACCAGACTTCCCTAGGCTCAAGTACCGTAGGTGGGGTAGTGTTATAAACCCCATGAGAGAACACATGTCTGACAAGTGAAGAACACGGAGACCACTTGCTTTTCTTATTAAATTACCCAAACCAGTAGCAAAATTTTCATTCATTTCTCCAAAGACCATCAAAGTCCGTAAGTGCTCAATCTTCAGTTTCGTATCTAGTATTTTCATCAGTTCATTTATGAAGTTGTCTGAATTTGCTCCATCACTATCGCCGTTTGCGTGCTCCAAGTCAATACACAAGTGGCGTACAGATGGCCGAATCTCTAATGACCTCACATCAGTGTGACTTATAACAAGACATTCATTTGATGCA
Source organism: Eleusine coracana subsp. coracana (assembly GCA_032690845.1). Classification (NCBI taxonomy): domain Eukaryota; kingdom Viridiplantae; phylum Streptophyta; class Magnoliopsida; order Poales; family Poaceae; genus Eleusine; species Eleusine coracana. The sequence continues at coordinate 3,216,522 of CM064424.1, forward strand.
ACCTTCAATGCTAAATCATGGAGTAGGTCATGGATAATGTAACAGTTATGCCCATTCTCTTCCTCTTTTTTGAAGAATCCATGGCTGATCAAATCATCCAGATTTCTCAGCCCTATATCTTCTATGCTTTTGTTTTGACAATGAGACTGTAGGATATCTTGTCCAATCCAAAAGTAAATTAATTCTTCTTTTTTAAACCTATAATCTTCAGGGAACAATGTACAATACAAGAAACATGGTTGCAGATGAAAAGGCATATAGTCATAGCTTAGCTTCAATGCAGGCATAATGTTATTGTTATTATCATTGTCTGTAGACTCCCACTCTGTAGTTTTTAGGATTGTATCCCAATGATTCAAATCAAGGTGGTCTCTCAGTAATCTTCCAACAGTTTTTGCTGCCAAAGGTGAGCCCTTTAGTTTGTCCATTATCTTTACCCCAGTTTCAAGTAAGGCGTGATCCTTTCTAGCAGATTGATCATCACCGAAGACAAACGATAGGAATAACTCCTCGAATTCTGCACCCTCTATACCTTCCAATTCAATTGTGCGGTTAGTTGTTTTTACTTTTCCTGCCAGGGCTGAAAACCGAGTTGTAACAATAATTATGTTACCCTTTGCTTGTGATTTTCGGAAAGGCAGAAGTAGGTTTTTCCATTCCTCTTCATCAGTACATTCCCACATATCATCCAATACAAGCAGAAATCTTTTAAATTTCAGTCTTTGCTCAATCAGCTTTCTCCTGAGGTACCTACATCTTCCTTCTCAAGTTTAGGTGTATATTTCACAATATCTTCTAGCAGCTTAACCCTATCGAACTTTAGAGATACACATTCCTAAACCTTACATCAAAATGAGTTTGAACTTTAGAGATACACATTTCCGATATTTGGTCAAGTATGTGCTGTGCAAGAGTTGTCTTCCCTATGCCACCTTGACCAAATATCGGAAGGACAGTCAGGTCGTCCTTATCACAGTATTGACCCTTGGTGATATCATGTATGATACTCTTCATGATGAGGTCCCTCCCACACAGCCTTGGTTCTGTACTTTCAGATATGGTGCTGGTGCGATTATGGCCAATTTCTCGTGTAGTTATGAGGCCTGGCCCTAGTGGTATAAGTATCTCTTGAAAGAGTACGAGAGAGAAGTATTTGCCATCGCACTGATCCTCTTGGGATCGTGTTCTATTTATAGCATAGGTATATGACTTGGTTTACAATGGATTCATGATCCGGATTATATGTAACATACGCTAGTCATGCCTAACATTTCCCTAACTGATCAACAAACCATGACTTATCTACTTAGGAGCGCATCGTGCCGTCAACGTAGCCCATGAGCCCTTGGCCAGTGGCGTAGCTGAGGGGGGGCTGGCAGGGGCCTTGGCCTCTCCTAACTTTCCAAATTTCCCATATGATTCCTAGCTCAAAGCAACCAAAAAAAATTCCCCTTGTTGTATGCATGGTTGCCCCCCCCCCCCCCTCCCCCCTCTTTAATTTCTTGTTCAGCTACGCCATTGTCCTTGGCTCTTGAGGTACGACACTACTTGTGCCGTCCATAGCAGGTTAATTCTCCTGTGTAAGCTTGATGCTGATGAGTTGGCTAAATGCCGGTGTTGGCATCAGGCCAGTTTGGCTGGTCGATGAGGAAGCAGAATTGGAGGCGGTGCTCATAGCAGACATGGCAGAAGCATGATTAGATTGTGGCTCTGATGACCATGAAAGAGTAAGAGAGAAAGAAGTATTTGCAACGCACTGATCCTCTTGGGATCGTGTTCTATTTATAGCATAGGTATATGACTTGGTTTACAATGGATTCATGATCCGGATTATATATAACGTACGCTAGTCATGCCTAACATTTCTCTAACTGATCAACAAACCATGACTTATCTACTTAGGAGCGCACCGTGCGCGGCGGGACGTAGTCACCACTCCTCTACCCGATGGACTCGGTCATGCTGACACTTTAACATCTCTGAAACAACTTTGCGCATTGATTGCAATTGCTCTACAATCTCCATCATTTTCATAGAGCCACCCACCCTATCAAACACCGACTTTGGCGCTTCATCGCAAGGTACCAACATGCCAGGTGGATCAGCATCACCAACAACAGGCGAAGAACATGCGCACGAGTAAAGCAGCCGTTTGGCCACCGCCTTGGCAGTGTGGCAAGCATTGAGGACGAGGTTGTGGCCGCAACCCTTGGGGTGGACATCGGCGGCCTTGGCGAGGCCGTAGAGATCATCCTGGATGCGGAAGTAGTTCAGCTCATCTAGCAAGTCCTCCACATCGCACGCCTTGTTCCGCAGATTCTGCATCATTTCCTCCAGTGCGGAGCTGCTTATTTCCTTGCCACGGGTATGCTCCAGCAAGGCCTTCACGCACAACAGCTCTTTCTTGAGGGCCTCGACGTTAGAGCCGAGCCCGACGCTAGCTGCCCAGGCCTCCAACACTATGTCAGTGGCAATTGTCAAAAAAAAAAAAAACACTATGTCAGTGGCGGGGCCCAGCGCCTTGCCCACCACCCACGCTGCCCATTCGACGGCCACGTCCATCCTTGCAGGCTCTGCACAATATACCGGGTGTAGTTAGTCGACAATAATGCAATTAGTCAGATGATTACCCGCTGAAGAAGGCAGTCTACATACATGAAGTTGACGAAGCAGGCGCGCAAGTCGACGCCGAAGCCCGAAGGTTAGCAGTTGATATGTAAAGGAGAACGAGTGCAGATCGAGAGTTGCTGCGAATCAGGTGAACCAAAATAATCACTGCCAGTCAAGCATCCGTCAACGCCAAATCTAGAGACAAGACTCCATATCTAGCTCTGATTCAAATAGTTAGCTCATTTCGACTTACAAAACAGGTGCAGCCTCGCAGCCTTGTTGCTCTTATTCCAGACCCGAGCCTGAAGATCATCCCTGCTTGCTACTTACTTCCAGATCTGAAAGATTATTGTGGTCACTGCATACGCAGAAACGGGGATTCAACATAGAGCAAATGAGTGATATATAGTTGCCGAAAGAAGCAGGAAAAGAGACAAAGTATTATTGTGTTTCTAGTGTACTCACAACTCACCCACTGAAAACCGAGCAACACATGTCAATGGCGCCAACGTACTCCCAAAGGGGATCGCAGGCCTGAAGATCGATCTGTGAGATTGCTGCATGCAAAAACAGGAACTAATAATAATCCGTTAACAAAATGTTGACACTGTTGTTACAAGGGAAAGGGGAAGAGAAGAAAAGGAAATTAGTATGTTGTTGTTGCAAGTTGTACTCACGCTCACCCAACAATGGAAACGACGAGCAGATCTGGAGCTTGATTCCTGAAGTTGGTATGTGCAGATGCAAACACAATCGCCCTGACCCTGCCTCAGACGCTTACCTACAAGATCTCCAAGACCCCATGCATGCTCTGCTTCCATTGCCGGGCAACACACACACACAGGAGGAAGTGCTAGGTAAGACCGGAGAACTATGGAAGGCGCGAGGTGGCAACGCGAGCTGAGAAGAGAGAGCGACTGAGCGAACAGGCAGGCACTACCGATTTGAGTCAAGTGCGTGCCGGGACCCCGTCATTCATTTGATCGTGGCCTGATTTCAGACGTTTCCTGGCGCGGCGGGTCTCCTTTGGCCGAGACGTATGTTTCCTGGCGCAGCGGTGCATGAAACACGACGCGCGGGTTCCAATAGTGCGAGTGGCCGTGCGAGTACTAGAGCTTTTGTACTTGGTTATTAAAGAACACCATCCTAATCCTCTTTAAAAAAAAAAGAACATCATCCTAATCACTAATCAGGGATCATAACATGGTGACCATGGAGTCAACGACCGTGAAACACGCGCAAGTGATGTCATGGATGGAGCCAACGAGTCGACCTTTTCGTACATGCGGGACTGCTCGCACGTACGCGACGCGGGTCCGACCTGATGAGAATAGTACTAACATGACATGACTTGATGGTCATCAGCGAGGGCAAGACTCAAATCATAGCACTCTGAGGTCCTGTGAACCCGTGATACTACATGTGCTGCGTGATTCTGGCAAATTCACCGGCGATAAAAATGTGCAGACGGAAGGGAGTAAAGGCTACTTCCTAGTAGTACATGTTTTTTTTAGATAAGTTCCTACATGTTGATTATGTCCATCGAGCAAACCAAAAATACAGAAAGTGGCCGAGCTGAAACCACCGTCTCGGAGCAATTCACACGGTCTTCTGGAGTCTGGACCAGATGGAGGAGGAGGCTTCATTCGTTCTGAGTTTTAAGGGAATTCATTTTTGTTCTGAAGTGAGATGTGAGAACTCTACTGTGATGATGACAAACCAAGCTTTTGTTATGGGCTTGAAACTATCTACTCCTGGGCCTCCATGTTGCAGAAGCCCAGACAAGGGCAGATCTGGATTGTGGGCCTTCCTAGAGAGCATGGCAGACGCGGGGCCTCCCATTGGGTGGTGAGGGATGCACCTCTTGCCCAAGCCCCAGGCTCATCGGACAGCAGCACTCAGCTCAGACTGAGAGCAGCCGCCTTCTTCCTTTCTCGGAGCTCTCATGCTACAACATGGACAGCCAAACTTCAACATAAGCCACCTCTGTAATAATCTGAGTGAGTGATCTTGGAGGTCAGCAATTAGGAGCCGGCGATACCGCGGGGAGCAATGGTCCTCGTGTTGCTGGGCGCCTCTCTTGTGTCCTCGCGTCCTGCTTGCTACCCTAGTCCCAGGTATTAACGAGTACCTATGGTTTCTTTGGTGAAAATTGTAGCAGATTGGTGCTGTGTATAGGACAGGGTCCAGACTAAATTCAAGAACACTAGACCGATTTTGATCAGAACGGAGAGAGTGGGAAAGACTACGGGTAGATTTGCTACAGCCTGAATCATGTTTGGGTACTCTTCAATTTCGATGCTAAATCAAACTCCTACTTCTGTATCATTGGGTTATATTGTGAATTTCAACGTACACCATTTAGCTTAAAATACCCACGCAATGACTGCCATTATCACTCCTACTAGTCCCGGTGCAATGCTGATGATGTAACAGTAACTGAGAACAGCAAGAAAAGGTTTAAAATCCACAGTAAATCTTACCAGTTTTCTTCCTCTCGTGTTGATTTTGTGTTGACAGAAGAAAATGTACCTCCACTGGGCAGAATATGGTCAGATGCTCGCTTAATGAGAAAACGCCAGTGAACAAACATGGAGTAGTACCCAAGCAGTTAATCTCATGCCTTGCTTCTTCACTTTTGTTCATATCTCCACCTAGCCAGGTAATGTTTCAGTTTTTTATTGAATCGTGGCAGAGAAAAACACAAAGCCTAGAAATCACAAAAATGCTTCTTATTAGAGTTTCTAGCTTCTTCGAGATAACATAGTCCCTCACACCCTCTGTTCTTTTTTGTTGATGCTGGCTGAGCTAAGTAGCATCGATAAATTCAGAACAGAGGGAGCACATGTTGTCAAAGAGAAGCTTTAATATCGCATAAAAAGATTGTCTTTTCCTTCAAGGAAAAAAAAACCTAAGGTTCTAGCATTACCGCATGATCCATTCAAAAGCGTTCATTTCAGCTTATAAAAGGAAAAGGGAGGAGCAAGGTTACCAGCTAAAATGATGTGCCACGATATCGATGAGCTTTTCTTGTTGACCAGGCTATTCCTGCAGAAACCTTGTCCTGGCCAGGGTTGTGCCAGACTGCAGCAGTTGCGGTCATCGACAATGCTTCAATTCCTCTGAAATTAGACAGCCCTTCAGATGATGGTGGTGCAGCGATGATGATGAGGGGTATGACTGCCAAGAATTTTGATCCAGTTCGCTACTCTGGTAGATGGTTCGAGGTAGCCTCATTTAAAGGTGGATTTGCTGGTCAGGGACAAGAAGACTGTCATTGTACTCAGGTATTGTGAAATTCTAACAAAATTGCAGTCGGCACAAAGGAGTCACTTTTTGGTACTTTACCTCTTTTTATATATGATGTCCCAGTAACATATTCAGACATTTATACTCTGATATATGACATCACTGTACTAAACTGATTGAGCAAAAGTTTATCTTTAAGCATGATAGTTTTCAAGCTCTTTGCATCGTGTTCTGTCAGTGGATTGTTATACAAGTTTTATGGCCTGCAGGGAGTGTATTCTTTTGATGAGAAGACACGCTCGATCCAGGTGGACACATTTTGCGTACATGGTGGACCTGATGGATACATCACTGGAATTAGGGGGAGGGTACAATGTGTGTCCCAAGAGGACATGGCTAGTGCTGAGACAGATCTTGAAAGGCAGGAAATGATCCGCGTGAAATGCTATCTCCGTTTCCCAACGTTGCCATTCATACCCAAGGAACCCTATGACGTCCTTGCAACTGACTATGACAATTATGCAATTGTGTCTGGTGCTAAGGATACAAGCTTTATTCAGGTGAGGACTGATTCCATGATCACTAGTTATCTTGCACTTTTGAATGGCTAGTTCTGCAAAAGGGGTGTAATAAAATAGTTTCCTTTTCCATAAAAAATGATATATTGTCACTGAACAACCAAATATGGAACCAGTCTGAAACGTCCAATGAAAACATTAGGCAAGTATGATGAGTGAAGTTACCTTTTTTAATGAAAATGTAAAGTACCCAGGTATCCAATTCACATGTAGGTTATAATCCAAAACATCACAAGCACTCATTTATTTTCTCTGCCACTGAACAAGATATACTCAAGAACTCCAAACCCGGGGCCAGAATTCATCGAGAAGTACAAGTCCTATGTTGCCAACTTTGGCTACGACCCGACCAAGATCAAGGACACTCCACAGGACTGCGAGACCATGTCGTCCGACCAGCTTGGGCTGATGATGTCGATGCCCGGGATGAACGAGGCCCTGACAAATCAGTTTCCAGACCTCAAGCTGAAGGCATCTGTCGCTTTTGACCCATTCACAAGTGTGTTTGACACTCTGAAGAAGCTACTTGAACTCTACTTCAAGTAAACCCAGCGTTGTATTGTTCAGTTCATTTGTTCAGTGATTGTCCCCCTTTTCTACATGGAGCTGCAACTGAATAAAGTTCAGTTCATTTGTAGCATCTGATAAATTGGCTTTTGCTATGTGCTAAACTATGTTGATATCTTGAAATTTTAATATATGTATGTATTTAAACAAAAGGGATTAGGAATCACCATCAGAAATCGACCTTTCACTGCTTCCGGATTTGCATCTTGATACACAATGCTTCTGCAAAAGCCAGAGGGGACGTTGTAGTGCTGCGCTATCTATTTCTTCGACAGCGGCATGCTGGACTTTCAGTCAGAGCAAGGGTGAGGAGCAGCAGCAGTGACGGCAGAGTTGAGCCCAAGTTTTTTTAGTGTTCAAGACGGGCAGTAGGCCGACTTGAACCCAAGTTGCGGAAGGACCTGTGCGGCGAAGGGGAGGGCGGCATTGTCCCCTTCGGTGATGGGGGCGGCGACCGGCGACCCTGCTGCTGCTGCTGCCGTCTGACTGTCTGAGCCCTGAGGACGATTTGTTGTGTCTCCTGGTTCAACTCCGGCATCCAAATCAGCCGGGACTGTGCACCTCCGATCAGCGGGGATCGGGTGAACGGCGGCCTCCGGCAAGGACGCCCAGTCAGCTACTGTAGCAAAACTCAGTTTTTTTTTTTGCCCGAGTTGAGCTTATGAGCTGTTTATTTCCTGAGCAGATTAATTAATTTGGATTATAGTGATAGATTATTTAATCTGAATTATTTGAGTTAGATTAATTAATTTAAAGGAGGTGTTTGTTTTTTCTCTAGATTATTTAAGTTAGATTAAGTTATTTTTAATGTAAAAAGATCAACTTAATATGGGTAGTGAGTCTTTTTTCTAAAATAATTTAAAACAATAAGCACATTTATAATAGATTATTAGATTATAATAATATGCTCTCTAGATTAATTAATCTGATCTAATAATCTATATGGTTTGTTTGGCTACTCGATTAATTAAGCTAGATTAATTAATCATAGTGAATTATAAGCTAAAACAAACATAACCTTAATTTACATTTTTTAAAAAAAGATAAATCCACTCGAAGAGTTGTGGGATATATAGGATTTTAGTGGAATATTCTCTTTTGAGTTCAATTATTTAGGATGATCCTATTTAAGGAATATTCGTTTGCATGATGATCTAATGTTTAGTTTCTAAAATTTGAACTCCTTTTTTTTTAAAGATAAAACAGGACTTTTATTACTCATGAGTACGATTACAATCAGACAACATATGTCGGTGAATGCTTGTTAGAGTTCATTCAGCCACTCTTCCAACACACATGTTCGAGAGTTCGAGACACGACTTTTGCTAAACAGATTATGAATAGAAGGAAAAAATTTATTATCTGGATTTGACGAATTTGCTCCTCGTAAATTTATCTTTGGTATTATGAATGTGTTTGGCTCTTAGCCATAACACCTTCATAACAAAGTTTCGGTGGTGTCACCGAATATGTTGTTGTTTGGTTGCCACTAATGCTTCAATACGTTATATTTTTCTTCGTAAATTTTTGTCACACTCTACGGCGCAGTTTCTTTTACCGTCTATGTCTAATTAGTTTCAAAAGGTATTTTTATTAGCAGTCTAAAAATTATTATGAAAAAGTTTTTCTTATCTCCTCTAATAGTTTCTCTAAAAATAAATCACGAAAATTATTGTTTGGACCATGTCAACGTCTGAAGTCATAATAACATTAATTCTTAAATATAAGTATTGGAGCTTTTAATTTTTATCTTATTTTTTTGTTATAAATAAAAAAAATAGAAAGAGAATAAATCTATGAGTTATTTTAAAGAGTTATTGAAGATAATTTTTTTAGATTAAATCTTATTAATTTAATTTAGAGAAAATTTGTAGGACTCTCTTGGAGATGTTTTAAGGGCATCCACAATATTGAAATAAGGCCGGTAGTAAGGATTCTAAATGTCGATTTACCATTGTGGAGAACGGTAGTAGAAGCGATCATAACGAATACCGGCAGTAGCGTTGCTACCCGGTTGTAAGAGTAAAAAAATAATTTTACTCTTTAATGCAGCGATTGAAGGTGCATATAGGCTAGAGAGAGAATAGTCTTGGGAAGGAATGTCATTTGTAAAAATAATTTTTAATCTAAATGTAGGTCCCATATTACTACTTTATATTGTGCATGTCAAAATAACTACTGCAGACTGTGTGTGAGTCCCACCCTTATGTTGAAATCGATAGTAAACATTATGGTTGCGCTTAAGAGACCTAACCTTCGGTGCTGCCGCCGGCTTATAGTGGATAAAAGATGATCTTTAATTATTGCTTTAATCGTGATGAAAGTTATCTCTTTAATGTAATATAAAAAAACACTAAATTTTGTTTTAATTTATAATTTTGTTTATGATTTACCAAACAGTTTGTTACTATCTCTTCATAATGGATTTTTCAGAGAAAAATTTTCACCAAGCTATTAATAATTCGGAAAAGAGTTAGTTGTTTAAAGTTTCTTTAAATAAAAAAGGTTAATTCCGGTGAATTTTGTTATCCAATTATATATCATATATTGTTAAAAAAAAACAGTATGCATACGCCCCCCTTTTCTTTCCCCCCGTTCCGCTCTGTCTCGTGGCCTTCGTATCCTGGCGGCGACGAGTGGGCGCGAGCGGCAGCACCCTTCGCCACGTCTTCGCCGGGCCTTCGCCTGCGACGAGCAAGCCACCAGGTATGCTAACCCCATCTCTCCTCTTCCTGCTGTGCAAACCGAAGCACCCCCCGAAACCCTAATGTAATAAATTTATGTTTGGATCTGACCCAATTAAAGTTGTACATGTTATTACTTATACCTTCTAATTTCGAATATATCTTCTAATGATACATCATAATGATCTGTCATCCTTTTCATTATGGTAGTGATCGCATTGCGTTGCTTTCTATATTAGAGGAGAAAAAACATTGACGATCAACGCCAAATTAACTTTAACGCTGTATTCTTTTCATTCTCAGATTTAGCTTCGAAAGGTTGGACGAACCTAGTAAAGATGTCATCAGAAGGGAATAAAGATATATCTACGGAAGCTGTGTCCATGGAGCAATCATCAACATCTGGAGCAAAACGCAAGCGTGGTCGCCCAAGGAAATATGAATACCCTTCATATGAACAGCCACAGAGGGCACAACCCATTCAAAGCATCCCACCTCTTCAGAGCACACAAGGCAGCTCAAATATCCGACAGGATGGAGTTCAAGTTAGCCATAAATCAGGTGACAGTATTGGCCCTAAAATGTTCACATTTCAGGTGTTGCCTGCACAACAAGCCCAAGGTAATCGATCCGGGCGATCTAGAAATTCTGCTAATCTGGTTAAAACTTCTGGCAAGGATGACATTCTTGGCAAGCATTTTGTCGGTAAGATGACAAATAAATTTCCTGGGTTTTGCCTCATTACGGTGAAAGTGAAGGACAATCAGATACTCAAAGGTTGGGTTCCAGACCAAAACAATCTCAATCCAATAATACTCAATGATGATCTTACGCCAGAGCTCCCAGTGCTTCGACCAAGTCAAGTTCAAAAGCAAGCATCTGCAGTCCCTCTGCAAGCAGCTGCTCCGGTGCCAATCCACTTGGAGGATGTGACACTTGCAAAGCCTCTGCAGATGAGGAGACCTGTTGATAAAACTACTGCTAAGCATGCCATTCCTCTCACTGTGAGGCCTTACATGGGTTCTGGTGTTGTTGCAGCAGTACCTGTGTCAGTTTCACCCAGCAATGTTGAAATTGGGACATTGGCCAAGCAGGATACTGAATGCATGATATCACAACCACCTGTTGCTGCAGTGCCCATTACATCTGTTCGACCTGTTTTTGTATCAGACAAGCAAGTGGCTAATCAAAATGAGCTTGTTAGAGAAAAGTCTTTGAATGATGTTCAGAAAGATTCTAAATCTTCGAATGTAGCTAAGGATTCATCAGGTATACTTTGCTGGCTTAGATGTCCTGCTGCTGAGTTTCATATCACTAACTGCATTGGCTTGAAACCACAAAACAGATTTGCCCTGTGGTCAAGTTAAGTTGTCAATCCTGTCATATATGGTTCCTTCACATCTCATGCTCTATACTTTGTCCTTCTGTAGTGAAAGCTGAGAAGCTGAATGCTGCCCTTGTGGATGTAGTAGTCAAGGATTCTCCAGGTCGAACTCTAACTTATTCGCTATCTCTTTTATGTTGAAAGTTGAAACAAATTTTACTTCTTGTTTGAAGATAGAGTTCAGCTAACATAGTATGATTTGATTCCTTCTCTTTTTATTACTATAGGGGAAAAGCAACTGCTTAATGTTCAAGGAAGCGATGGGGTTGAAGAATCTTCTGGTAAGATCTAAAATTATAGGCTTGAAATATAGATGAATTGATGTATGTAGTTTAAGCACCTTTTCTTTTGGCAGGCAAACATCAGCATGTTAATGCAACTGTAAATGATGAGAACAAGATAGCATTAGGTAATGTAATTTATACTCCTCGTTTCACATTTTCTATTGAAAAAGGATGTTAAGCAGGGGATTTGTTCAGGCACTGGAGATCAACCAAATTCTGCAAATTGTGAACACCAGATTTCCAAGGAGCCATCAGGTGATATATTATCCTTATATTTCACACACTTAAGATTGACTAAGGTCTAATGTGGTGGGTATGAATGTTTAGACATAGTGGAAAAATCTGATCTGTTGAAGACACAGAATGTTGTCATGAAAGGAGTTGAAGTTGATGGCTCAAAATCAGTTGCTCCAGGTAAAAACTCAGCTTGCAACTGTCTGTTTAGTGACTCATTGGCATGGCACCATGGATGGTGTCTGAAATTTTGAATCCTAATGTTATGAGAAAGTTATGATCCCAGAATACATTTCATGTGTAGTAATGTCATATGCAATCACATAGGTTATTTATGCTGCCTGGAAAAATATATCATCTTATGAAATGTTCTTTTTATTTACTGCAAGGGTTAAACAAACTTGGTGTTTGAATTTGTAATTGCAGATGACGTTCATTCTACACATGATGAACACGAAATGGAGGTTGACAGCAAATAAAATCAAGGAACAGAGCATTGAATCTTTTGTTTGGTGAAAGCTTGCAGACTGGAATGTATCTGCGAAGCTTGCTGGAACCTCTTAGTGGGATGTGGAGTTGGGAGTTTTAGCTCATAGCTTAGGCTCCTATCGGTTACATTCTTACTTTTCTGCCTATATAGTTACATTCACCTAGCACTGCACAGACAGAATTGCGAACAGGAAAAAAGAATGAAACATGTAGAGTTAGGCTATTTAGGAAAACTGAGATCTTATTGTACTTGTACTCTGGGTCTTGTCATATGGTTTGTAGTAAGATCTAAGCTTTATTACATGTATCTGGGTTTTAAAAAAAAGACAACTCTGCCTATTCGTCTCATCTGTTGTTACTTTCTTTCACGAACTACCAACAAATTTCGTCCTCCATATAAATATAACTTGCAGAACCTGTCAAAAGGAAGAAGTTTAACTTGCGCAATATCTTGAACTGTGTCGTTTTCTTTGCTTTTTTTTTAACCTGTGTTGTCGTGCAGGTAGGTCCCATATAAGATGCTACGAACTATTTGCCGCATTATATCTAATGAGAATGCAAACTTTTCCATCAAAATATTGTACAGACTGCTCATGTTCCTTCAGTGATGGCAAAGTTAAAACCTTCAGAGCATTTAATTCTTCAAACTAATTGGCAGTCAACTGTTCAAGCATCACTTCATATTCTGACCAGAAGATGCAGCTTCAGATCAACGTCAGGATATGCTCCAAAATTAGAACAATATAACTCCTGATCATAAAATTTACACTTATAAGATGAATGTACATGGCCTTGTGGAAATAAGGCCTCCACTAATTTAATTTTTTACAATGTCGAGTTGTACATTGTGCTATTGGAAGAAGAAAAAAAGGTATCGTTAAGACAAAACAAAGAATTGCTGCTCTCCTCTGTTACAAAGTACTTTCTCATTGAATCCCCTAAAAAGAATATTTCAGAAACCCACACAAGCATAAAGAATGGCAAGAGTTGCAAAGCCCTTCCAACTAAAATACGGACGCAGACCAGCAACTGATAAGTAAGACTAGGCAAAATTGGGAGTCCTTTTAGCCGTATATCCCCAAAGCAAAGGGGTAAACCATGATTTTTCCAACAAAAGCAGCTGTCACATTGGTATGACAAGTTTACATGTATTTGCCTGGAACCATGCTGCTTGCAGCAGGAACCATGATGGGATGAATGGCCTGGAACGGCTGCACAAGTGGCGCAGGACTTGGTACCACAAACGGCATGTTCCCAGTTGCCATGACTGGAGGGGCCATGTACACTGGCATATTGCCTGTAGATAAGATTGTTGTAAGTAATTGCAATGGTCAGTTTAATCCCGAAAAAATAGTATCGTCTAAAGAAACTTTAGAGCAATATTGCTATATCATTTCTACAAGAGCTCCAACCACGACTTGGTTTTGTTACCTTGAAACTTCGGTTGATATGTGTTCAGCAATACAGGGCGAGGCCATCCTTGGGAGATAACAGGTGCTCCATGCATTACATCCTTCAGTAGGAATCAGGAAAAAAAAACATGAGCCAAGAAAAGGAATTGGAAAATGTGTCAATTTATATTTAGAATGACATGTCATCTGTATGCAGCATTGCGTGTTACTTGCTAGAGACTATTAAAAACTACTAGCAGGTTCATAGATCAAGCTAAACAGAAAAGAATTATTCCAATACATAGAAAATGTATTCCAGTTAACTATCAAATTTTATTTGTCAAACGAGAGTATGTGCAGCATCAGGGTGCCAATAAAGATCTGCACATGTGAATGAGAATCACATTTGTTGGAGTGTGATACTAAAAATACTTTACCCAGGGCCTCAGTTTAGATACACATAAATACTATTAATTAAGAAAAGAACAATTATGTGCATTGTCCCCCTAGGCCCCAACTCATGAAGTTATCCAATTGAAGTCTTCAATACAATTACTGATAAGTAATGATGCTTCATTCACCTGAGAAACTGGGTGAACATATACAACAGGACTGAACTTCCCAGCAGCCACCTATCATGTCATAAAAAAAAAAGGTTTCTCGGGCATATAAATGGACAAAATTTTAAGCAACAAATAAGCATATATGACTATCTTCTTAAGGAGAAGAACATTAAGCTGCTTCATTGAGTCAAGGAAGGTAGCATTAACTCACAGGTTGAGGACTAAGACCAGCATAGGTTGCTCCCACCTGCATGGGATGGTATGGTGTACCAACTTTAGCAGGATCTAGCCTGGATGTATGCGCCACCATCTTTCATGCAAAAAGGTAGGTGATATCAGAATTTAGAAGCATGATTTCATTTGAATCAATCAAACACATCCAAAGCTTACCAAAAGCACATAGCAATACATCTAAGATAAAAATATTGAAACAACAAAAAGAACATATGAATACATCTAAGCACTTACCGATTGAACATATTGAGGTGAAATGCCACAGTTCATGTCAGATAGGTTATTATAATGAACCTTGCTGGATAGAGATGAACCACCTCGCATAGATTTTGACTCAAATACAGGTATACCAGTTGGAACTTCAGTGGTAGAGTGTGACATGTAGTTTGGGTTAACAGGGGTTGCAGCTGCTAATACTTGTTTCGAACTTGTAAAAGATGGAGAGAAAACCTTTGCAGAAGGGTTGAGTTTGAATTGCTGAAATAACATATAATAACAAAACAGTAATCAGTTCCTCAATAAGCGTATCACTATCAATAATTCATAAAATGATTTACATAATCAACACCTATGTACAGTTAAAGGCCATAAGCATGATAAAACAAGATCACCATGCAGCAATTATATGTCAAAAGGAGGTTACCTTGACACTTGCTCTGCTTGATGTGACAACTTTTGTAGCAGAATTACTGGCTACTTGAGGGCTTTTAACATCTAAAGTCACCAGTGGCGCAGAACATGGTCCCACGTGTCTAGTAGAAGAGCTACCACCCATAGCATTACTGCACGCTGAGAAATTGAGCAGGTTCAGTGCAAGGAAGAAAAATGTGAACATTTTATGTATGACATGCGAAAAGGGGGTTCATACTCTGAGCATTTTTCCTAAGGTAGGTATCACTCTTCTGGCATGCTGTGTTGCCTTGCTGAACCGGTCTGTTACAGTACCAATTAAGTTCAGAAATAAACATGATGAATGCAAAAGAAGAAACATTTGGAATATTGTTTTAATCAGCATCATGGCAGCAGGAAATGGGCAACGTCAAGAAAAATCCACTTTGTCACAGATATGGGGGCAAGTGCAATGCATAAATTGCAATCTACAATGGGACATGCATAGAACAACACGAAATGGCATGCACTAGTTTGAATCAAGACCGTACTTTGGCAGAGATAGATTTTCAGATTTAGACAGTTTTGGCTCGTTCGCATGTGCAACTTGAGGTTTCATGGATCCACCTTCAGCCACCACGTTGCACTCAGGACTGGGACAAAGGCCTTTAATGGGAAGTGAAAGATCCTGGGGAAAAAAGGAACGGATATCATCAATGCCGATGATAAGGTACTCTCTCGTAACAAACAATTGAATTAACCCTACCTTTGCAATCACTTGAACGAGATCGTTTGGTTGAACAACAAGAGTATCCACAAATGCTCCAATTGGTACACTACCATGTCCCTTCCCGTTAGCTATCTTCCTTGCCTTTTTCAGCACAACACCTATTTGACATAATAAAGTTATCAATGCAACCACAATAATTCCTCACAGAAAATCAGATTTATATTTTTAAATTTGGCACCTTGACTTACATTACAAAGCATATATAGGATACAATGATAACAAAATGCTGACTGAAACACAGCCATAAACACTCTAATCAAACGAAACTAGGACCGTCCCCTCTGAAGTAAAGTCACGATGGATCCTGATCCTTCTGTATATCTAAAGCTCAATCAATCTTACTGACTCCATGATTCAACTCCTAATCTACACTCCAACCAAAAGAGCAAAGCAACAAAGATCTTGACTGCTATAAGCCATGCAGAGGCCGCATAACGAAATAGGAGCCAAAACCAATTATCTCCCCAGTCCACCTCCAAATCCATGTCAACCTCCAATAAATTAACGTTCGACAAGCTACCAGCCCACGAAAAACATCCATCTAACACGCGGATCAAACAGAAAAGCAAAGAAAAACGGGGCACCAATAAGCCTCGCACATCCACCAATCCACCCCACCCACTGTCGGATCACGTCCCGGGCGCCATTCACGTGATCTCCAAACTCAACTTCGACCCGCAAATGGACCGATCAGAGGGTCGCAATTCGACGTGAGAAAGAGCGAGAGGGAGGCAAGACGGGGAGAAGCGCCCACCGTATCCGGCGTCGACGCAGGCGGTGTGCAGGACGCCGGCGTAGGTGGATCCGTCGCGGACCTGCACCTCGACGGGCAGGCCCACCATGCATACCGTAGCCAGCAAAAGCGCCTCGCCGAGGGACGGCGCCGCCGCCTTGGGCGGCGAGGGGGGCGGCGGCGGCTTCGCCTTCCTGGGGCGGGCCATGGGTGAGGAGGTGAGAGAGACGAGCCAAAAAAGGCAAAGGACCAGGGGCGTGCGTGGCCGTGTCAGTCAGTCCGGAGGTGGCAATGCCCCGCAAGTGGTGCGATTTTGTTCTCACGGATTGTTTGATCGGCGTGAATCTTGAAGCATGTCGACGTGATCAACTGATCATGTGAATCACCTTTTTAACATGCAAAAATAATTGTGGTCGCACAAGAATACGATTGCTGTAGGGTGGAGAGTTGCTTATTAGGGGTTATTTTTAAGATACAGAGATTCCTAGCAACGAAGCCGTATTATTTCAATCAGCTCAGCGCAGAGGCCAATTTACAACGTAACTTATCGATAATTATAATCAAGACAAGAATACTTCATTTGTAAAATCACTTCCACATTTAGTGTTCTTAGGAACACGATTCTAAAAAAACAGCACGTCATCTCTTGAGACGATATCCCACTGTCGTTTGGATCCGTTTGTGAAAAAGTATTCAAGTCGTGCAACACAATTTTCTAAATGGAAACAAAGTTGCTTAGCCAAAGTAAATAAACAGCGCCGAGGCCTAACACATTTTCTTCATATCATGGAAGTGCCCATGTGACCAACCAGGTCAAAACGAGATGCCCTAGATATCAAGGACGAATCCAACACTAAGAATAATAGCCTGATAATGACATCAGAATTAACGGTAGACTAAATAGCATAACAATAAGTAGATAAGGTACAGAATATATAGCATAATAGTCGATAGAAATACCCAATAATATAAATAACAAGATACACATAAAGAACAAATGTTTTCCAGAAATGTCTGAATATAGCAATCACTCAAGAACCACCTGTTCATCGCCATAACACGGTGCATAATAGATGAAACCTTGCCACGACAATCAAAATCGAGAGCCTTTCGAAACCATCTCTATGGACAGGAGCTAGAATGCAACATAACAATGTCTCGAAAAAACTTGTAATACGTCAAAGCAACCACTAGGAAGCAGGCTTCACTGGAAGAAAGAAAACAAAGCAGCATTAGATTCGTTGTCAACCATGGCAATGTCACCACAAACATTTATTTAAAATGGTGTTAACTAGTTAATCTCACCTGTTGTTGCTGTGGCTGCTGTGCAACTGACTGCTGTTGGTAATTAAGATAACCAGCATAACCGTACATGTTAGGATCCTGAGGTTGTGCATATCCTCCGCCATAAGCCTCATAACCTTGCCCACAGCCACCATAGTAACCACCAGCACCCACACCAGCACCCCATTGGTTAGCTTCCTGCTGGGGCTGCAAATTTCACATATGACCGTGTTAGACTTCAGTTTCAGCGTAAAAAGGACATGAACGAGCATTGGTATTGCAAGATATATGACCTGAGCCTGTTTGTTTGAAAGGCTTCGACCCCATGACAGCCGAACATTCTGCCCACCGATCAAGGTCCCTTGCAGCATCTGCAGCGCTTGCTCAGCAGAAGGCCTGTGCATGTAGTGTCAGAACAAATAATACGGAAATAATTTCACATACATGCAAATGCAAAAGGTACTGAACAAATTGAGCCAAACGATAAACCAACCTGGTAGCAAACTGAACAAAACCACAACGCTTCCCAATTGGTATCTTAACATGGACCACTTCTCCATAAGGAGCAAAAACTTGTTTCAGGACATCTTCAGTAACGTTGGGATCAAGGCCACCAACAAATATCTGAATGCAACCACAGACAAGTCAATGACAAACTGAAAGATGCAGAATAAAGAATTAAGAACGCACAGTGGTATTGTTAGGATCATTCTCAGACTGAGCTCCTTGAGCATTTGGTACTGTAAATGAAAGAAAAAAGTGAAGAAAACATATAGTAAGATTTGAGAATATCACAGGCTACAAATGGATGCTCCCATGCAAGTCTCTTGGTCACTGAAGTTGTTGTGTTGACACAAATTAGAGTGTCATTTATACATAACCACATGAATGCATCACAGAGCATTATATCATATCCAACAATAGCGGAGTTAGAAATGCAGGTAAAAGAACAAGCACATGTGTACAAATATAAATCCATGTCGAAACATAATGAATAAGTAAAAGGCATCAAAAGCAAGATTGCACTTGCACGAAATAATCTAAATGAACGAGTGCAACATATAAAACCCCTCAATATATGAGGAACGGATTCAACCCTAAACCCTAATATCAAGAGCGAGCAGACAACCTAATGTACCGGAGTGCATTCCCCATCAAGATGGATCATAAAACTTTCATATGAAGTAAAAAAATTAGAAACTAAATATATACAGAGGCAAAGTGGATTAAGAAATAACAAGGGAAATAATGACAAAACTGAAACCGAAGGAAGCCAACTTTGAATTTAGGACATGTAAATGATTTAAACTGACCTAAATGGGTCCACGCATTAAACAAGAAATGCATCACAGCTCAGGTCAGTTCCAAGGTTCCTATATGAAGAGAGCCCGTTGGCATCCTGCTTCCAGATAACATGAGTTCCATGAGTCTACTATTGCTCTAGACCATTAAATTACCCAAAGTCAGTGGGAACTTTTGCTAGGCATAATAATTTCTGGCAGAGAGATTGACGGCTTGACGCCTATACCTAACTTCTAGCTGAACAATAAAACAACCAGAAAGACAAATATGACCAGCAAAAGAGGCAGGCATCCTAAAGTGTACCAGTCAGCAAAGTTATCCAAAGAAAGATATGTAACACTCATACATGCGTCAAACAACTATTGACAGACATAATTTTCCAAGCTTAGTTGCTTACCTCTCTCTTGAACTCCTGTTGTTTTCCTACTGGAGGACCAATTTGCAGGACCAATACGCATCGGCCTGGAGGAACAAAGCATTCCATTCATTTCAGTCATTGCACGAGCGTGCTCTGTAGGATCACCGAATTTCACAAATCCATAACCCTTCGAACGCATTGTCAATTTGTCAGTTACAACTTTTGCACCCTTGACAGAAGGATAATGGACCCTGAATGTCTCTTGTAGCAAGTAGTCAGTAACATCGGCAGCCAAATCTCCAACAAAAATGGTGTAGGTATCATCACGCTTTTCCCCAGCACTGGCCCAGTTTAGCCGATATGTCAGCTCAACATTAGGCATCATTTGTCCACTGTATGTCTGAAGAACTCGCTCAGCAGCTGCACGGCTTGAAAACTCGACAAAGCCATAGCCCTGAATCTGTCCTGATTGCTTGTCACGGATAAGCTTCACAGATTGAACCTAATTAATGAAAACATAAAGTAAAAATGATCAGAAATATGAGTTCATGAGCAAAAACTGTTATCTAGAGGCGTTCAGTTTCAATCCGAGCAATAGAAATAGAAACACCAATCAGAAAACCAGAAGTCAAAAACTAAAGCACATTCACAGATGTTAAATGTTACATGGTATATGCAGACCTTTACATCCATTTGCTAAAATCCTACAATTAACTCAACATTTTAGGTTGTTTCTCAGGATAAAGCAACGTAACAAACTAATAAAACCAAGATTTAGTCAGATATAGATCAAGAATCAAAGATAAATAAGCATTCGGACCAACTTATTGCAAGAGAATCTGGCATCACTACTAATAACTCAAGTCTATAACTTCAACTGTTAGCATGAGCATTCTGCTATATTCACAAGTAAATCACCTTTACAAACCTACATCTTAAGGTTAATCGGGGCACGGCACCGGTTCCGAGAATCAAGAGTAAACAAATGTAACATCTGATCGGGGCGCATACCTCGCCGGTGGGCGCGAAGCAGTTGAATACGTAGTTCTCATCCATCCAGTATTGCAGGTCCCCGATCCAGAGCGTCCTCACCTCGTCCGACGCCGCGGGCGCGGCCGGCGCCGGAGCCTGAGACGCGGCTGCGTAGTACGGCTGCAGGGGCGGCGCCTGCGCGTAGGGCGCCTGAGGCGGCGGCTGGCCCCACATCGCCGGCGGCTGCGGCGGCGCGCCGTACTGCTGCTGCATCGGTGGCGGGATCCCACCCCACTGCGGCGGTTGCCCGCCAGCTGCCTGCTGTGGTGCGGGCGGCGCCATGCCGGGCTGTGGCTGCGGCGGCTGCTGCATCATGGCGTCTGTCGAGAGGTCCCTAACCCTAGTCGAGGCTCAAGAGAGAGGAAGAGGGACGAAAAGGGCAGGAGCAGATTGGGGCGCTCTGCTGCGGGAAGAGGGAGAATGGTAGGGTTGAGATTTGTCCGTATGCGCGGCAATACGTGGGCCTCGTGCCGTGGGCTTGATCCATAGTTATAGTGCTGGCCCGCTTTGTTAGGTACTTCGTCCGTTCGTCGATTCATTCAACAGCCTCATAGTGATATTTCGGGCCTGTTAATTTGTGAGAAAAATTCTATCTACCTCCCTTAATTATATGAGGTATTTTATTTTGTCTTCTTCAATTAGAAAATAGGGTATCTCATATCTTAATAAACTATCGATTCCGGTATAATTTTTCTTCATTGGCGGTTTTCACACTGGTTTGGTCCTACGTGACATAATAGGCCTCATATGTCATATGCCATGTCATTCTTTTTCTTTTCTTTTCTCTCACTTCGTCTTCCACCTAGCTCTGCCTCCTGCTGCGCTCGAGCACTATCGTCGTCAAACTCCTCCTCCTCCTGTCGTGCGCTCGAGCACGAGCTCCTCCGCTAACACCACGCTCGAGCTCCGTCGCCGCCGTTGAGCTCCTCCTCCTCTGCCATCGTCGTGCTCGAGCTCTTCTGCCGCCACCGATCCTAAGCTTCTCCACCTGTCACGCTCCTCCTGCCGCCGCACCCAAGCCCGATCTCTTCAGCTGTTGCAGGGCAGGGGCGAGCTCGCGCGGGGCATGACGGCGGCGCGCTCACAAGAGGCACTACGGCATGGGGCACAGCGGCGGCGGGCTTGCCTGAGACACCACGGTGGCTCAAACGTGGCAGGGTGGTGGCAGCACTCCGACGGAGTAGGGCGGGCGGCGGCGCTCTGGCGGAGCAGGGCGGGCAGTGGCGCTCCGACAGAGCAGGGCGAGTACAGCGGCGGTGGGCTCGCCTGAGGCACCATGGCGGCTCACGTGTGGCAGGGTGGTCGGCGCTCCAGCAGAGCAGGGCGGGCAATGGGCTCACGCGGGGCACGACAGCGAGGGCAGGGCGGGCCGCGGCGCTTCGGCGGAGCTCGCGTGAGAGAAAAGAGAGATAGAGAAAAATAAAAAGAAAAGAAAAGAAAAAATGATATGGCATATGACATATAGGGTCCACTATGTCATGTAGGATAAAACCACTATCAAAACCACCAAAGGGAGGGAAATGGTACCGGAGTCGATAGTTTAAATATCAGATATCCGATTTTTTAGTTGAGGGAGGCAAAGTGAGATACTCCATATAATTAAGGGAGGTAGATAGGACTTTTCTCTTAATCTGTTATGGGTTGCCCTGACCGACCCAATCGACCATTGTACAAATTGCTCTTGTCTCGGCTCGGCCCGACCCAGTAAAGAAAAAACAGCCCAAAAACGTCATCACCTTCTTTGCGTCGTCTTCCTCTCGTCTTCTCCCAACGCCAACTGCCGCAAGTCATCCTGAGGCAGTATAAAAAAAAAATCGTCCCGACGCCACCCTAAAAACCTGTTCCAAGCAAGAAGTTCCATTGTTCCAAGTAAGAAAATTGATTTTTCCAACTGAGGGGCTTGATTGTTCCAAATAAGAGGCTCGATTGTTTCAAGCTAGGGGATGAGCTGTTCTAGGTAAGAGGATCAAATGTTTTAGATTTATAGGGAAGTGGAGTACGTGTGTATTTAGTTTCTAGGCCCACTTTGCCAATGCCTAATTTAGTAAAAGTATGGTTGCAACAATAAATTTTTGATACCATATTTTGACAAGAAATTGAGCTGGTGACTTGTGAAGTACTAAGAAAGTGTGACAAATAGTAGTTGCGACATTAAATCAAAGAGTGTTTTAAAAACCTGTAGTGTGCAAGGTATGATGTGGTAGAGTTTGATCAGAAAACAAAACATACCCTAAAAATGATGCATCCCACAAAATAGCATACCATGACCGTCTAACTCAAATGGGCTAAGAATTTAAAAAGTAAAAGACAAATTTAACACTTAAGCATGGGCAGGCAGCCGAACCAAGGATGTCCAGTGTCTCGCACTTTGGAGTTGATTTGTATGTGTATCATTGTCAGTGCATAACCTGACAAAAGGACATACTCATGGATAGAATAGAGGTGCCCAAACCTATAGAAATTTCACAGTTAATTAACATTGTTAGAAAGTCATCCTGTGATGCGATAGTATATATTACAGTTATTATTATTATCCAACAAAGACAGTGCTTCCATAAAAGATGTCACGATGTTATGCAAAACTCTAGAGAACCGAGAATGATCATTACAAATACAGGATCTCTGTTACAAAACTAAAATTCAGTACCGATCACTACATGTATTCTCATCGACCTCACTTCTGTGAACCAGATTGACGATCACTCCAGACACGGGACACCTCGTCTAAAATCTCCTTCATAACCAACGGGCAGCTCTCCATGAGATGCTTGAATCCGTCGGATCTCATGACAGGGCTAAGCATGTTCGGTGAGGCCATGAATCCAATGCAAGCTCGTCGGAGCTGTGAGCAGTTGTGTTGCTCTGCCAAAACAAGTGTGGTCGCCACCGTGTCCACATCGATGGCTTCGCTGAGCTTACTCTCACACATCAACCTCAGCCTCTCGACTCCATAGCGATCCGCGGCAACTAGCAAGTGCTGCATTGCAGGGTTTTTGCCGTCACTGCAACTATCTGGCAGACGATCTGTGTAGATGAAGTAAAGGAGCGCCTCGAAGATCGACGGCTCCATGTCGTCGATGGGGATACTCTTTGAAACGTTCTCCTTCATCGGACCAAAGAGCTCGGCTTTGAACACCGGGGACCGGTAAGCCAGGACGCATCTATGAGCACTGAACAATTGGTCGTCGACGGTGAATGTCACGTCCGCGCCTTCACCATCGTTGAGCATCTGTTCGAAATCCAGGTGTAGGTTCGACGGGGGAACGACGATGGAGTTGGAGCCCCTGCCGTCGACGGTGCGGGACTCCTTGACGACGGTGAGCACGCACCTTATGGTGAGGCAGTCGTGGTCGAGGTGCTGCAGCAGCCTGGACTTGTCGACGAACTTGACGAAGCCCCAGTTGTCGTTGGCGGGGCAGAAGGTGTGCCGCATCCCGGAGTTGGTGGCCTGGGACATCTTGCCGTCCCTCTCGAGCAGGGCGAGTGTGAAGCGTGCCCGGACGCCCGCGGCCTCGCGGCCGGAGTAGTAGAGGAAGGCCGAGGCGTTGCCGCCGCAGTCCACGGTGGCGCCGTCGGGGTAGAAGCGGACGGCCCAGTCGCGGCCGCCGACGGCGAAGGTGCTGGAGCTGACGAACCTGCCGACGCCCATCCCCTCGAGGAGGGAGAAGCCGGTGACCTTGAAGTCGTGCATCCCGGTGACGGATCCCGTGATGCTCGTGGACGAGGTCCTGGATAGGTAGGAGGCGAACGGGATGGGCGAGCTGCGGTCGCCGAAGGCCACAGAAATCGGGAACGCCGCCGCGACCGGCGACTGGTGGGGAGGAGCGGCCGGCGCGACCGATCTGGCGTCCATGATGAGGGGCATCAACAAAAGGCCGCGATGAGCTCTAGTAGTAACACGATCGGCGGCGGAACCCGCGGCGCGCGCGCGGCAGATCGGCGATCTACGGCGCTCGCGGCCAGGCGGTCGTTGATGCAAGCCCGAGCTGCTGATGGAACGTCAATACATCATGGTCGGGAGGAATTTGGGGAGAGATCAAGGGGATCCACCGAGCGCTCGGGCAGCCTTCCCTTGAAATATCATATCATCAGAAAGAATTGGGGGAAGGGCGGCGCCGAATTTCAAGGGATCAGACGCCGCCTGCCAATGGCTGCCGGAGAGGGGCAGCCGAGCCGAGTGGAGGTTGCGGCAGAAACCCCAGGCTGGTGCGCACGAGTTGGGGGTGATGACGAGGAGAAGAGAAACCCCCAGCAGCCTCCTGCGCGTGGGGCTGCGCCGCCGTCGGGTCGGGTTGGGCCGGCCGTGCGTGTGTACCCGTGCGAATGGCTAAAATTTCGTGGCGCGATTCGACACGAGTACGTAGGTTACGAATAGACGTTGCCACGACTCGGCCGCCGCCGTGAGGCTCCGGAAAAAGGGATGCCGCCGCGCGAGGGCTGCGGCCTGGCGAGATTGACAGATGCTACCTGGGCAACGGCGAGGAGCGGGTCAGCAGCGGCCGGGGTCGCAGGACTTCACCTACACCGTGTACGGTGTACCTGGTCCTGATCGTGCAGTGCAGATAAAACAAAAGGGAGACGTCGTCATTGGATCGACGTGATCCAGCAAATTGTCTCGACTTTTTCTTTTCTTTTCTGAGTCCCTATGTTTCGAGAAAAAAAAAATCACAAATATCAACAACCACGTTGTAGCTACAAAACTGAGTTCTTCTGTTGCAGATCGAGATGCACTGAATATGACTATGGTATAAAAGCAATTCCAAAAAGGAGAAAACTTGGCACTAATATAATAAATAGTAATTCAACTCCCTAGCTAGTATATAGATGAATAATTCAACTGTGGCTGGCATCCGGGGAGGCCACCTTGCTCAAGATCTCACTCATAATCACAGGGCAGGTATTGGCGAGATGCTGGAACCCGTCGGTCTTCATGACGGCGGGGAGCACTTCACGCCAGGCGATGAACCTGAGGCACGCATCTTTGAGCTGCAAGCACTGGTGCTGGTCAGCCAAAACCAAGGTAGCGGCAACCGACTCCACGTCGATCCAGCTGCACAGCCTCGCCTCGCAGAGCAGCCGCAGCCTGTGGAGGCCGTACCGGTCCGCCGCGACGGGCAGGTGCTGCATCGCCACGGCTTTATTGTCTCCTCCCTCGTCTCCCTCGTAATAGCAATGGTCCGGGAGGGAGTCCGTGTAGAGGTAGTAGAGGAGCCAATCGAGGACGGCGGGCACCATGTCCTCCACCACCACCCGCCGCGCCGCCTTCTCCTTGGTCTCGCTCACCACCAGCAGCGCCCTGAACACGGCGCACCGCGTGGTCAGGATGCTCGCGTGCGCGTGCAGCGTCGTCTCGGTCTCGCCGCCGCCCACGACAACGAGCGCCACGTCGGTGCCTTCCCCGTCCCTCAGCATCCGCGCCAGGTCCTCGTGCAGGCTCGGCGGCGGGACCACGATCGTGTTCATGTCCTCCATGTGGCTCTTGATCACGGTCAGCACGCAACTCACCGTGAGCTCAGTACATTTCAGGGTGGATTTCCTCATGAACGCGGACCATCCCCACTCCTCCCTCCGGTTCGTGTTGTTGTTATCTCCCGCCGGCTCAAAGTTTAGGTTCTGATGATGATCCTGGTCATTCATCAAATTGTTGTTGTTGGCGTCGAGGAGACCTACGCTGAGCTTGCATCGGATGCCTGCGTCCCCGCCGAGGAAGCACACGAAGATCGAGACGGAGGCAGGGGTGCCCTTCTCCGGCGGCTTGTCGCCGTCGGGGTACAGCCTGACGTGCCAGTCGCCGCCGCCGACGCTGAAGGTGCTGGAGCTCACGAACTTGCCGGCGCCCATGCCGTCCAGCAGCGAGAAGTTGGCCACCTCGAAGTTGTGCGTCGCCGTCGTGCTCTTCGTCAGGCATCGGGACGTCGTCGGTTCTAGCACCACGTTGATTGACGAAGAACAGGTGGAGCAATCCATGGCAGGTGAAGGACGACCTCACGCACGGCATCTGTTGTCGTAACAAATAGTACGTCCCCTCAAGAGTGCTGCTCCGCTACGAGAATCGTAAAGAGATACTAACAAACACGGCAAGCAAAATACGTATATGCAAGAGCTCACTACGTTTACATATTTTCGTAGCCAGGTACAACTCTGCACGCTTTCACGAGTATCGCTCCACGCCTCCACGTTGCGGAGACTTGGGACAGTACGACAACGGAACAATTGTGTTTTAAAATCACAGATTTAAAGTCTAATTGTGATCTAGCCTCTGATTTTCAAATTTTACATTTTTATCATAACTTTTTTTCCCAAATCCGTGATAAAAACACAATTTCTCATTATATTTTTACAACAATTTTTCTCCAAATCTGTGGTACAAATACAAATTTTAAAATAAAGCATGTCTAGATCACAATTAGACTTCAAAACTGACGTTGAGACGCTATTCCCCCGACGGCTAAATGGGGATTGGCATCAATTTCAAACTGAACTAGCGGGTGTCGTCGCTGCAAACGAGGGTCATCTTTAAAAGGAAAATATTTTCGTTTACATTAACTGAAACTTTTTTTTTTAACCCATCCTCTCAAACTGAGTAGCATAAATATAGAATCTGTCCATATATATGAAGACGCACACACAACACGTACACATCCTCACAGACACTCTCAGACCTACAAATACACTAAACCTAGAAGAACGCGTCCTTTGAGAGATCACCATAATCAACTGAGTCTGGTGTGCGACGCGGAAGCCATCGGGGATGAAGAAAGCCGCGCCGCAACACAGCCCGCCACATCCACGCCGTCGCCCATCAGTAACGCTGAAGCCGAGGAAGACAATCCGCTGCCGTAACTCCGGCGATGGAAGGACGAACCCTAGCCTTAACCCTAATTGACCTAAAACTGGAGAGAGAGGGAAAGATATATACACCAACCAACGACAGTGGGTCTCACTCGCCTCCGCCACCAGAACGACCGCAGGAGCCGAGGAGAAGCCGACCAAGTCGCCGCCGGAAACAGCTCCGCCCCATTGTTCGCCCTTTTCCTGTAGCAGGAGAGAAAGAACGAAGCAGAGGCCAAAAGCTAACTCCAGGCGTCGATTCGGTCCATCCTACCCTCACTCCGGTGCCGGAGAGGCCACCGAAGGAAGGTGAGCGGACGAATCGATGCCGGAGACGATGCTGCCTCGAATCGCCTTTTTTGGTTACTGTAGCGAACAAGAGAGTTCGGGTGGAGGAGGTCTTAACTGAAACTTTTCTCTATCTGAAACGCGAGAATTGGAACTCTTTTACTGAAACCCTATTTTGTTTATTTTGAACGTCTCATTTCTTAATTTATTTGATTGACTGAAAGCCTTAAACGTTTGATTTGAGACGTCCCTCGTTTTTTTTTTCTCAATACAAAAACTTTTTGGGTTGGAACTGAGGAAAAAGTGGGGAAGCAGAGTGCAGAAGCGCGTTCATGGCGATTCAACCGTTTAATCATGTTATCTCTGTTATACGAAAACAAGTTAAGCACTTCTGAATTCAACTGATATCTGCAAAAGTACAGCATCAGAGCCAAGACAAAGGAACATAATTCCTTTATATAATATACGATACGACGGTGAAAAGAAAGAATAAGTATCACAAGTTCCACAGAAGAATGCGATTTAGAGCTTCAATGTGTTTTAGAGTTCAGATAAGCCTGCCGCCAATGGAACAAGCAAAACTGCAAAAAGCAGAGCATGGGAATATCAAATCAAATTAACAATATATATCAACAAAAAAAATGAAATTTCACATATTGTTCTTTTGCATGAACAGTAAGAGAGGGCCCTGCCAGTATTTTATTCACTAGTAAGAGAAATAAATATTTACAAAAATATGCATAAAGGACTGTAAGTGGTGCAAAAGATACAGAAGCTGACTATCATAAGAAACTTTATTTATAGTGCCAATATACACTTCGAACATGAGAGTATGTGCATATTTGCACCCGATAGATTCATATATATGGTAAAAACAATTCTACTTAATTAGAACATGTAAAACTAGCTAGCACTAAATGAAACTGAGCTTTGCTTAGCATGGCTACTATTTGTTTTGTACGAGGCAACCCTGTCTAAGATCTCCGTCATAACCATAAGCGCATCTTGATCGGCGATAAATCTTAGGCAATCATCTTTGAGTCTCCGCTCACATTGGTACCGCTGGCCAAAGTTACCGAGGTTGCAACTGACTGCACGTCAATGGAACTCCGTAGCTTTTGTTCGCACATTAGCCTAAGCCTCTCCAGTGCATACCGATCTGCAGCAGCTAGCAAACATTGCACAGCAGCATTTTCATCCCCAGGATATGTATCTGGTAAAGAATCCGTATATATGAAGTGAAGAATCCCCTCAAAGACTGTCGGGTCCATGTCAATGACCTTGATGCACTTGGCGTAGTTCAGTTCCTCTGCTTTGCCGAAGAGCTGTGACTGGAGGACGTCGGACCGTGCCGCCAACACGAATTTGTGAGCTTGAAACAGTCGGTCACCGACGCTGATTGTCACATCCGCATCCTTCATATCCTTCAGCATGTGCGCAAAGTATTGGGGCAGGCTCGGCTGTGGGATGGCGGACGTTTCATCCGTATGTGGTTTGAGGACGGTCAGGACGCACCTGATTGTGAAGCATTGCTTGGCGAACGGTTGAAGCTTAGATTTGGCGATGAATTTATACCAGCCCCGGGTCAAACCAGGCGACTTAAACGTGAGCTAATCGCGTTTCAACACCTCTTCTTCTTCTCCTGTCGCCTTTCTTCTTTTTGTTCCTTTTTCCCCTTCTTTTTTCTTGGATACTCGGTCGAGTAATAAACTCATACTGAACTTAACTCTCGTGTCCGGTGCTCCTTCAAGGAAAATCAAGAAGGCCGACGCATACGCACTACAGTTCTGCCTTGAGCCTTTAGGGTAGAACCTGATGTTCCAGTCGCAGCCGCCGACGGTGAAGTTGTTCGAGTCGACGAACTCGCCGATGCCCATGCCGTCGAGCTTCGAGAAGTTGGCCATCTTGAAGTCGTGCGTTCCCGTCAAGCTCTGCATCAGGCATCTCGATGATGTTGGCGGTAGAATTCGGTCGTTGACTGGTGAAAAACAACTAGAGCTTCTATCCATGGTAGAGACGACGGAGCGAAGAGGCAGGGCAACAGGCGAAAGCTTGTTAAAGAGGACACGCCCACGTCTTATATATGCAGGAAAGCAGGATTTATTTATACGAACCTGGACTAGGAAAACTCCCAGGTGCGACCTACGGAACCGTAAACAGCCAAAATTGTAGGAGCTCGCAAGTCCAAACAAGAAGAGATGGAAGCACGATTGTAATAAACAGTAAGAGATGGTAATAAACATGGAAAAATTCTTAGGTGGCGTTTGTAAGTAGATATTAAGGACTCGAATTCGAAATTGGAATTGACCTCAGCTAATTCCAGTGTTTGGATGTCGCTGGAATTCGAAATTGAAATTGGATCCCAATTTCCAACCGGTATTCATCCCCTATCCTTCTCTCAATCTTAATACAGAGCTCTCCTCCTTTGAATTTTCTAGAATTCCCATCTCTCTCTTTCATACCGAGCCGGCGCTCCTCCTCCCGCCACCACCGGCACTCCTCCTCCTTCCTCCACCATCGGCGCTCCTCCTCCTCTTGCCACCGCTGGCGCTCTTCCTCCCCCCTCCACCGTCAGCGCTCCTCACCTCCCTTCCGCCAGCCCCCTTCATCCTCCCGTCCGGTGGCGCCCCTTCGTCCTCCCTTCTGGTGTCTTCGTCCTCCCGTCCAACGGTGGCCTTTCGTCCTCCCTTCTTGCGGTTTCAAGGAGAGGAGACATGGTGGCCGAGATCTGGGCCCCTTCTTCATCAAGTCCGGCGCCACCGAGGCCCCTCCACCGGCGTGACATGTGACGCCGCCTTCGGGACCTCCCTATGGCGCCAACGAGCCGCCGAGCTCCTTCCCTCCCCCCCCCCCCCCCCTCCCTCCCTCGCTCCCTCCTTCCCTCGGCGTGGTCAATAGATCTCCTTCCCTCCCTCCCTCCATAGGATGGGCGAGGTCAATGGAGGCGGTGACCATGGTAGCCATGGAGAAATTCTAATTCGATGTCATGTCGAGCCAAACTGGAATTGGTATTTTGCCCCTAATTTGAATTTGACTTTTCAATTCTATCCACATCCAGATAGCAATAGAATTGGCATTGGACTTGATTTAATGTCTAGGCTGAATTGCAATTGAACTCAATTCAATTTCAAGACCTCTAATATCTACATCCAAATGGAGCCTTAACGTTTGGACTTGGGTCACGTCCAGTTCTGGTTGACTGTGTGGCGTTAAAGTTTCATCATTTTCGCCTTTGTCCCTTTTTCTTCTTTTCCCTCTTTTTTTGACACTTGATAATCCTTGTCCAATAAACTGAGCTTGAACTTAACCCTTGCACCTACTGCTGGCCCTCGGACAAGGCACAAGTAGACGGACGTATAAGCAGCTTTACGCTCAGTATCATCTCCGTCTGGGTAGAAGTTGAGCTTCTAGCCGTAGCTGCCAATGCTGAAGGTGCTCGAGCTCACGAACTTACCGATGCCCATGCCGTCCAGCAGCGAGAAGTTGGTCACTTCAAAGTTTTGCGTTGCAGTGATATCCTGCGTGACACATCGTGACGAAGTCACCATGGCTGGGCGCTTTCGGGGGTTTGTTTGTTTCCCTTCCCCTGTCATGTCCTCGGTGTTGTCCTACGCTTGGCTTTTTTCTTGGGGAGTTTGTGACCCTTCTCCCCTAATATGCTTGGTGCTGGTTTGAAAGCTTGGAGTAGTTGTTGTCTTCTACCATGGTTTAGCAGGTGTCCACTCTAGACGCCTCTGCTTCGTTATCGGGTTTCTTGCTGATGGTGTCTTAATCAAATGACGTGTGCGCTCATCGATTGCTGGCTCTTCTTCCTATATGGATTTCTCCCCATACAGGACGTTAGAGGGTGGCTCGTGGGGACCGGATACTCTGAAAAAGGTGTCATCGCCAGCTCCAAAAAAGATCAGTGTTGTCCGGCTCGCGGTGGTCGACGCGCCTCTCCCACTCTTAGTCCCCATGCTGTTGGGCGACCCTTTCGTCCTCCAAGGATTCCTCCCCTTGTTAGAAGGTGGAGGGTGACAACAGGGAGGCGCAGCTACAAGGGATGGTGTGGCGGTGCAATGACCCTGTGGTGCAGGCAAGCATGCTGTTCTGTGGTGACTACTTGTTGATGATTGGCGGTTGCTCTCCACTTGTGCTAAGATTAGCGCTAAGTTTTTAGGCATGTTAGGGTTGTTTTTCTTCTCTGTTTTTTGGTGTTCTGCTGTCTCTTTTTTATTTTAGCCCGTCCATCAATGAGACAGAGTCTGTTGAGATTCTTCTATTCTCCATCCAAATATTGTAACCATCTCAAACGACATGTAACACCCTCTTTATATATGTGCTTTGAAATGAATGAAAAGATGGGATGCTCTCCTCCAAATTTCTCAAAATAAAAACCATGGCTGGGCGCAGGGCACAGAAAGGTGGCGAAGCGGCCACAGACTAGAGATAGAATAATTTATTTAAGGAAACATGTCTCTCGATACGTACAGAAGAATACGTGGCTGTACCTGAACTGGGACTAGTGGTTTGACAAGACATAAGTAAACCACCAAAGCGCCCAGAAATATCCAGGAGAGCTATCTTAGCTTAGAAGAAAAGAAACTAGGAGTATATGGATGCCGCACGACCTGATGTGCTTGCAGAAAATTTACCTTCTTCCAATGCAAAAAATTAAAGTATATATTTATTCTTTATTAATCATAGTTCTATTTTGTTTTTATTTTTTTAAAAGTGTATTTTTTAGAAACTTTATGGTACATATTACCAATTTATCATTATTAATTATTGATCTCACATACAATAATTATTAGTTGTATACTCCTTTCATTCTAAAATTATTGTCGTCATTAACTTCTTTCATTATATTTGACTAGCAGCGGCTCGAGCCCTAGGCGGGCTGGCAGCATGGGGCGGCTCTATCCAGCGCGGCAGGCAGCGGCGGTGGTGGCGGCCCTAGCTCTGGACGGGCCGATGGCGGGGCAGCACAGGGCGGCAGGCAACAGCGGCGGTGGCCCCAACTCTGGATAGGCCTGCGGTAGGACAGCAGGGTGCAGTTCCAGCCGGCACGGCAGCTCCAACTTATGCGGCAGCGGCCCCAGCCTGCGCAGTGGCGGCAGCCCTGACTCCTATTTTTTTAAATTTTTCTAGAAAATGTTTGCTGAGTGTCGATTTCGGCTTTTGGCAAAAGTTTTGCCGAATGCTCGACTGAAAGCACTTGGCAAAGAGCTCTTTTCTGTTAAGTTGTTTGTCATGTGCGCTTTGCCGAGTACGGCATTCGGTGAAGTCTTTGCCGAGTGCCACAGACACTCATCTCGTAGTGTTTATACATTGTGATGCAAAGGACCGGAACCCTTTTTCCATTATATCTACTCGATTGAAGTGTGTGTAAAAGGTCTTTATAATTAAATTAAAACTTTATGGCACCAATATATATAATGCATGAACACGCATTCTTAATTAAAAGCACTATATATATTGACGTGAATTCCATTCATATACTAGTATGATAGATAGAAACAGCTCTACGTACAAGAGATACTAAAACTTAGCAACTACTGAGAAGTGAATTCCGTGCGGCTAGCTACTCAATTTTGGCCGAGGCAATCTTGTCTAAAATCTCCGCCATGATCATAGGACAACTTACAGTGAGATGCTTGAATCCCTCGGTTTTCATGACAGGACCAAGCACATCTCGCCAGGCCATAAAATCAAGGCAAGCATCTTTGAGTTGCCCGCACTGGTGCTGCTCCGCCAAAACTAGGGTGGTGGCAACTGATTGCACGTCAATCCAGCTGCACAGCTTCTCCTCGCAAATTAGCCTCAGCCTGTTGAGTCCGTATCTGTCCGCTGCAACTAGCAAGTGCTGTATTGCCACAATTTTATTCCCTTGGTACTTTTCTGATAAAGAGTCCGTGTATATGAAATAAAGAAGCCTTTCGAAAACGGAAGGCTCCATACCATCGATCTCGATGCACTCTGCGAAGCTTTCTTTCATGACGCCAAAGAGTTGTGCCCTGAAGACTTTGGACCGCGTAGCCAGGACGTATTTGTGAGCAAGGAAAAATTCGTCGCCGACCTTGATCGTCACATCTGCCCCTTCCTCATCCTCCAACATGCGTGCAAAGTCTAGGTGCAGGCTTGGCGGCGGGACTTCGATGGTGGCCACATCATCCGTGCGAACTTTGAAGACTGTCACGACGAACCTGATTGTAAAGCAGTCGTTGGAGGCGGCAGCCAACTCGCGCATACGAGATTTCTTGATAAATCTATGCCAGCCCCATCTCGTGTCCGGCTCTGGAGTTCTCATGTCGCATTTCGCTTCAAACACCTTGTTTCCTTTTCCGTTTCTTTTCTTTTTCCCCTTCTTCTGTTTTGATACGGGCTGGTCATCCTCTTTAGTAAATAAACTTATACTCGACGTAATCCTCGTACCTACTGGTCCCTCAAGAAATCGATAAAATACCGACGTATAAGCAACCTTATCCTTCGTCTCGCCTTCACCGTCAGGGTAAAAATTGAGCTTCCAGCTGCAGCCACCGATGGTGAAGTTGCCCGAGCTGACGTACTTGCCGATGCCCATCCCGTCGAGCTGCGAGAAGTTGGTGATCACGAAGTTGTGCGCACCCGTGATCTTCTGCGACAGGCATGTCGACGTCGTCTCCGGCAGCACATGGTTGTTGACGGAGGCAGCCATGGCTCAGAAAGCACGCCCACGACGTTCGATAGATTTCACTAGTAGATAGGGCGCGCCCTTGCGCGCCCATTAATAAAAAAGACACGGAGAAATTGGCATCAGAATCATTAATGTAATGAGAGTTGCAGCTGATGAACGTAGGCATAGTTTGTACAGGTAGAACATGTATAAACATAATAATTTTAAGGGTTCTTACAATAACCAAGTTCTAGATAGCTATACAACTATTTATATAAAATACAATACCATATGTCTGGAGAAGGCAATATAAGCTGCATAGGTACATATATATATACATATACGATTCTATTACATCCTGATGACAGAGCAGGCTACTAAGTAACAATATGAGAGTACATCTTGGTGGTAATGTTTCGTATAGGTTCATACTTCTCGACGATCTCCATGGCTTGTTCATGGGCGTTGTATAACTAATGGTAGAGACTAACGATTGGCTCCATAATGGCGTCTATTATAGAGGTCGGCTCCTGTGATGCATCTGATGGGGCAGCAGCATTCATAATTTCACTAACCATGTTAAGATTTTTACCTACCTTGAAGACTGACGTGCATCGCCAAGTGTTGTAGATATCTATCATGGTTATTGTTAGCTGTTTGGATTTGTTTACAAGCGCTCTATTGTTATCCAGCTCATATTCTTTTTGTTCATAGTTATAGTCTATAAGTTGGATGTGGTACTGTGTGGCCATGTATTCAAGAGATCTAAAAGCTGCACTTTCGTGGGCATCACTGTCGTGTTGACATGGGAAACCATAGATAGTTTCAGAGGTTGCAGCGAGGAGAGCATCAGCTGATGCGTAGAACATGCATGATTCCACCACGCGACCATCAGATCGTACCTGACGTTCATATTCTGGTCCAGGCAGGTCAAGTGTCGATAGCATTTTATCCAACATTGTTGAAGGATAAATTGTAACAGTGAGCGGATCAGATTCACCTATAATGTATGGCCAAATTTGAAATCATCTAAGGTTGTCCATGTAAAAGGAAAGTCAAAAGAGGAGGAATAATAGGGAAAAAATTGATGTCGTTGCTGACCTATTTTCAATCCTTCATCATTGTTGCCGGTTGTTAAGAATTCTTTGAGTACTCCGTCTATAGGACCTCGGATATCACGGATGGTCTTCAGATTATCGTGATGAGCTTGGTATAACTGATCAGGCACCATATTAATTCTGGCTAGTACAGTACTGGTACTATCCATGTTACAGGCAGGAATAGCACGATAGCTCTGTACTATAAACTGTGATTTGCAAGTCTCTGCAGCATAATTGATTTCGGAAGTCATGCTCATCCAGGCTACAGTCAGATCTTCTATAGTCTTGGATATAAGGTAGCAATTAACTGAAAGACGATGGTTCTGTTGGATTAGATTGGTCATTTGAGTGTAGCTGAAGTCAACAATTCGAAACTTCAAATCTTTCTGTAGGTAGGCAACAGCACGAGCGGCAGCACTCTCTCGTGCTTCTTTAGTAGTGTTGAACCAGTCTCCGTAGATACAGACGCTATGCACATCGTCAGTGCCATCTTGATCAGGATCATAGTGTAGAGGAAAGGAAACTCGAGATTTAAAGACAGAGCCTCCATTGTGGTCATAGCTGTATGATACCAATCCATAGTCAAGGTGGTGCAGAACGGCATCAAGTATTGTACATCGTGAAAGCACTGGATCTTCCACCTGTAAAAAATTTGGAAACAAAACATGCTGTGAACAATTATAGTGGTTATGTATACAGATTAAAGAAGTAGTTCTTTTTGTAGTCCATATATGTGATTCGTTACTACACCTAGAAATGGTACATAAAAGATTAACCTATGATACTTGGGCGAACAGGAGGTGACAGAGGAAAAAAAGTAGATACTATTATACTACAGAGGAAAATTAGTTGTCTCCACAGATGCCGCATGCAAGCTATCATGATAGCAAATACGGGGAAAACAAAACTTAAAGTTTGGTAGGTTAGTGAGCGTATGAGCAGTAGTAAGGTCTACATATGTATATACATGCGTAGAGAAGAGAAGAGAAATATAAACGATTCAGTCAAAAAGTAGCATAATCACCTTGTGGAGACGCTGGATCTTACTTCATGGAGGAGAATGCAGCATGGAAACTGGGGCAGATCCAAATCGACACCTGAGGGTTGGTCCTATGATGAAGTGAGATTGAATAGAGCAGAAGCCACAGGATCTTGCGCATCTATGAAGGAGAAAGCGGAGGGATTGGGTCGCACCTGCAGCTCTGTCGCCGGGGACGACTTGGATATTCCGGTGATCCTCTCGGTGTGAGTCCTATGGAGGTAAGAAATGTGGAGAACCAAGCAGGCAGTACTGGGGAGCAGTAACAAGACGGGAGTTTGTGGATATAGTTGCTTTGTCTTATATGATGGTCGGCGGATAGAAGCAAGTAGTGCTTTGCAAATGGGCTGCTCGGTATGTCACGGCCCAAGAACGTAATGGTCCGGGCCTCTGTTTGTTCATGTACACAACGTAATTAGATTGGGACCGTGATGGGGCAGAGGCCCACGGCAAGGTACGAATTACATGGGTTGTTTTGGGCCAGGCTTGTCAAACATGTTGGGCCAGGTGGCCTGTCAGACACGCCGACACGAGGTGATCTCCAAGTCGTCTGCTGCAGCCGGCTGGGCGAGGAGCAGTGGCGACGCTGGCGACACAGGCGACACAGCCGAAGTGAGCAGTGCCATCGGCGACATGGACGGGGAGCGATGGCAGAGGCTGGGAGTTTCGGCCTTCGGCGGTGGAAGCTGCGGGCCAAGAACGTTGAGGCCCACGCGCATGTGTTTCGGCCGATAGACTGCCCACGCGCTTGTGTTCTGGCCGATAGACCACGCTGTAATTTTAGAGGAGTTAACAGGCCATCCTATGCTAGGACGGGCATTCCTTGCTGGGCTAATCTGATGCTTTGATGGTTCCTATTTTTCTTTGTCCTATTTTAAAGGAGAACTATCCTCAGAACACGACCAACAGGGGTTAAAATGCAAAGGATACTATATGACTATTTGTCATAGGTGTAGACCTACCTAGAACGAGAATTACCCGAAAAACATGACAAAACAGGTCATCGTGAGTAGAAGAGGTAATTTCCCCCAAAAATTAAATACGCAGTTTTACTAATGTGCATCTAGGACGTATGGATCCTGTCATTTTATTGGACATCACAGTCATATTATTAACAGGAGTCCCCATCAAAGTATTGAAACAGATGAGCCTGGGATAATGAACTAATTTAATAGACAATCACATGCGTACAAGGTCTTTATGGATGTTACATAACTGGTAGGTGAGGCACACAAAATACATAGTACATAGTTCACACAAATAACAAGATGGTTAGCCTACTGGATGGACAGTAACATACAAGCACAAACTACATACAGAGGTACGCCAGGAAGATAAATGCATCATGTAGATCGTCTGATTTGCTCATACACATCAGCTAGACATGCTGCTAGTCGGTCCTTAGTACTTTCAGCTGGCGTTGGTCCCGTGTAAATCAGAGGCGGAATATCTGTTGTATTTTCTGATGAATGATTGGTTGCAAAGGTCAGCTGAAGGTCATCATCAGGTCGACTAACACATGCATCATGGATCTTGACAAGCATGTTATGATGCATAGCTTTTACAGCTAACATAGCAGGTTGCAAAGATGATAACTTTTCTTCAAACAAACTGGCCCATGTCGTAGCCCGAGCTAGTTTCCGAATTTTCTTTGAGTTGATATCATCAATCGTAATCAAAGAATTGGCCTCTAGGTAGGCTAATGCATTTTCATAGGCTTCTTTAACAGCAAGGTCAGAGGTAACAGTGCTTATACCATAGAATGTCTTCTCACTTCTAACAGAGCACAAGCGATGGGGTGGAATTTCAATAGCAAGGGTGCAGGTGTACAAACCAGGACCCACCGCTTCTACCTGCTCATGACAAGCACCACTATTCAGCTTGAACAGTGCACTGTGAAGAACGCTTCTTCGATCTATGATGACATTAGCCGGAACCTAGTTAACAAGAGGGGTGGCAAGGGAAGAATAAATAGTTAGTATATCAGAGATTGGAGAAACTCTTGGTCATTTTTTCTAAGTACGATAAGAACGTCCGTGGATCTAGAACAAGGAGATAAGAAGGATAGGGCCATTCATTGAGAGGAGAGGAACCTTGGGAGAAGATCCTCGTCCATCTCGTTGCTCGGTGTTGAGGGAGCAAGGATCTCTTCCATCGTTGATGAGGGAGGCGTCAGGTTCTTGCTTGCTTTTTTTAGGATGGCTGTGGAGTAGAAGGGATGCTACAGTTGACCGCCGATCGAGGTAGTAAAGGGAGATAGAGAAATATCTGGTAGAGGTAACATGTGTGGTAGGTTTGAGTGGATAACTTCATCATTGTTTTAGAAGCATTATCTGTACAACACATGAATAGTAACGGAGGTAGCTAACCATAAGTATGCTCATTGAAACAAAAATAACCACCACCAATTAATTTTTTATTAGATAAATCATAAGTTAACTCTCACATATCTATTAATGCCACCAACACTCGTAGGTGCACTCTGTTTTGGACATGCATGATGAGAAGACTTCTAACTGATTATATGCTTGATCGGAGAAGGTTGTTGGTACCTAGTAGCACACTATCGACAAATTGAAACGGGACAACGTATCAAAACAAGGATGAGTTTGAAAAGCAACAACATGACCATAGATTAAGAAGGTAGATACATTTAAGCTTGCTTGGTGACTGTTTAGGTGAGCCAGTTCACGAAGGAGCTACAAAAGCCATAGGCAGCATCATCTTAGCATTACATCAGAAGCACCTAACACTACTTCGAAGTCCATAGGAAGCTGATATTTACAAATGCATCATGCGGGCAACATGGAAAGACCGATAATGTCCGTTTCTGATCCATGACCGACATCAGAGATCTGCTGAGAGGTATTAACCATCCTACAGTCTATATACCACAAAAGAGCAGAGACAGTCCAAAATACAGCAAAAGGGCACCAAGCTGCATATCTAGACCCTAGTTCTTTTTAGCTTTCTTACATGCGGCACTTTTCTTCATTGTTGTTCGACGGCGCTTGTCAGAGTCACTGCCATACCCATCAAAACCATCATGCTGACTGTCCTCCAAGGTTGGATCAACCTCACCAGCTTGTGCCTGATTAAAGGAGGTCATGATAAATCTGTCAGTAGCCATGTTAATAGAGCCACAGGTCAGGAGTACAAATAGGGATAGTGGATATTGGAAAAGTAACATTATCACTGATCATAGCATCTTTGAATAGTTGCCTACGAGCAGCCATTTCTTTAAGTCCATCTTGAGGCTCGCCGCTGTTATAGCAAAGTAATGAGGGAAGAGTGAAAGAATGTATATCATGTAGGCATTGACAAATGTTGTTAACGAAGTTGGAAACTGACCCTGATTCAAGAATGTCAGGAACATGCGTTTCTACTGGAGTAATAGGCGGTGGAGGGGTAACAGTGTCTGCACTCTGTAGCATGGAACAAGTGATATAAGTATAGAATCAGATAGGTAGGCAACCCGAGAATGCAGCTGTGTACATAAGCAGACTATACAACTAAAAATGAACTGTGAGGTAGCATCATAAGATCATACGAGAAGGAATAGGAAGAAGGAGAAAGAGATGATGTACCTGTGATTGGTGGTCTAACACCGACTGTGAATGATGAGATGGAGTAGTCATATTTTGACCATCCTGTAACAGCCGTGTGCCAGAGGATGATGCTCCTGATCCACCAATATTTTCTCCAGTAGCATGAGCGTCATGGTCTAAGAGATGGAGAGCAGGTTCCACAGGTTGTTCTGGCAGATCAATAGCAGGTACCACGGGTTGTCTACCATACGCACAATCAATTCTTCTGACCTCATAGGAGTAGTTGGAGCTCTGAAACGCCCTATTGGTAACGTTGATAGTTAGCTGGTATCTCTGGCCAACCTGGGCAGCTATCTCGCTAGGAACAGGGCCGGAATTGCGAGAGGCTCTTATCAGCTGTCTGACATCTTTTCCTAGTAG
Source organism: Eleusine coracana subsp. coracana (assembly GCA_032690845.1). Taxonomy (NCBI): domain Eukaryota; kingdom Viridiplantae; phylum Streptophyta; class Magnoliopsida; order Poales; family Poaceae; genus Eleusine; species Eleusine coracana. The sequence goes on from CM064424.1 coordinate 3,256,760, forward strand.
ACGGCAGCCCATTTCATCAAAAAAAAAAAAAACCTCAATTTCAGCTCTACCATCAGTTGCAAAATAACACAATTTGTACCTATCATTAGCAGCGACAAATGTACTTAGTTTGGGGAGAACGATGAGGCAAATGAGGAGACATGGTAGTAACAAAAGGGAGAATGAGTAGTATTACTTCATTTTGTAGCCTATGCATTGATCATGCGCACACTTGTAGCCGTTGCCATCCCTAACGCATGATTTGCAACATCTATTGCATGACGGGAACCACCAAGATTGATTGGCATCGTACCTCGCGAGCGTGACAGTGCACCGAAAACCTTCACGCTGCACATTTATCAGAGTAGGTTATCAGTAAAACAAGACGGATAACAATTAATGAAAGGACAATAAAGCGAGTGAGTAAGACAGACTGGGAAATCATATGGATTAGTATTTATAATCTCAACCAGCGATCTTGTTTGAGGCTCGATCTGAGCCACTCTTGTGATAACTTCTGCAGGAGTAATTGAAATCGGAGGCACAAGTTTCTGATCTTTTTTCAGGCTGCAACCAAATAATTACAAAATGTCATGAAAAAAATACCATAGTTTAAAAAAGACAAGAAAAGGCAACAAGAACAAAGACCTGTTTAGCAGCATATGGCTCTCAGGAATATCAGGGTTTAAATACCATCGACAGGCTGTATTTCCACTCAAACAGTTGCCTCCTGAATAATTCACGTAGTGGTAAGAGCAATTTTCTAGGAAAATTAATGAACACGACAGTAATAAAAGACAAATGACCTTTGTAGGTTTTGGCAAGGAGTCCCACGAACATAGCCACAACAGGAGTTGCTTCACTCATAGAACAGACCTCATCAGCATCGAATTCAACAGCTCTTTGACCCCAAATGTGAATTTCGACCTCATTGTGCCTAGATAAATTTCATGCAATAGGTAGAATTGAAATAACCATAGCAGGAAAAACATCATGCTGTAATCAGCTGAGAACATATAGCAGGGAATATAAATGAAGAATACTCACTTCAAGTCTCTCAAAGTGACAATACGTCGTTCAGTTGGCTCTGTTTGGTACTGAAGTGTAACCAACTCTAGCTCATTAATAGCCGTGATCTGGCCAATTATATCTATACAACAGAAAGCAACTGTCAGATGATGATTTCAAGATGCTTGTATACAATTTGTGAGAAGTACACTGACCAACGAAGAACTTGGTTTCACCAACAAGGGAAGGTACATCTTGGAGCCTAGCCAGCCTGAAGTAGTAAAGTGGTATCTCTGGCGGAGTACCAGGACACTTTTCAATTATAGTATGATAGGTGATGTTGATCATGAATTTCCAGTCAATAGTTTTGTAGCCAGGCTTTGAGTTCACCACCCTAAACCTCTTGAATACATAGATTTCTCCTTCAGCAAGCAGTGGCTTCTTAACCTCGACATTATCAACTCCAATCTCAGCATATATAGCACTTCCCTGTCGGTGTGAGAAGGAAATTTAGACTGGGACAGACGGCATGAGTATCAAGATGAATTATGTAAAAACCCCTGGTAGGTAAGGGTAAGGAAGAGTCTTTAGAGAAAAAAGATAGAGAGAACCTGTTGATCAATCAGCACAAGGTCGACATGTTGTATGTCTCCATCCTTTCCTCCACAGTAATCCCACATCCACGAGACTCGTGCCAATAAAGCACCTTGTCTGAATGCTGGAGTCAGCTGTTTTATAGCGAGGTACGACATCTGCAGGAAGGGAAATAGGAAGTAAGAATGAGGGTGCAGGTTAGGGTAAAGGCACTAAATCAAAACTATTTTTAAAAAACCACATCTAAAAACAATAGAAGAAAAATTAAGGACGAACCTAAGTAAGGTACACAAGGAATAAATAGTCCAGGGCACAAAATAATAACCGATATTGCATAACAAGGGGTCTGGGTCCACAGCAAGATCAACCATAACAGAACACACAGGAACCAGAGAAAGCAGAGAGCATTTGAAGTTAACTACGAATAATGAAGAACACAACAGTATTTATATACCAACAAAAGTGAAAGCATAGAACCATGTGCGATGAATGTAGGAACTATAATTAGTAATAGGAAAATTATGATAACTGAAGGTTTACTGAGCAGAAAGCAACACTTCTTTATATACAATATTTCTAGTTTTACAGCCGCATGTACCATCTTCATTTTCAATAAGAATCTTAAGACCCTGGCTAGACGTAACCCTAGAAACAGCGACATATAATTGACCATGAGTAAATATGGGTTGTTTCAAGTACACACCAACCATGTCTAATGTTTGACCCTGGCTTTTGTTGACTGTCATTGCATAACAAACTTTAATAGGAAATTGACGGCGTTGTAAGATAAATGGCATTTACTCTTTTGAGATGATAAAACAATGCGAGGAATATAGACAGTGTCACCAATATTCTTGCCGGTCATGATCATTGCCTCAATCACCATTTCAGCAAGGTGAGTCACAAGCAGTCGTGTTCCATTACAAAGGCCTTGAGATTGACTTAAATTACGAAACAACATTATAGAAACACCTATCTTGAGCACTAATCGATGTTGTGGGAAGTTATTTAACTTGATAGCATTTAAGAAATCAACAGGGTATAAAAGATCCGCATCTCCCACGGTGTCGCTGGATTTTGAAATTGAATCATAGCTAAAATATTCTTTTTCATCCCCCGGAACAAGAGTAAGCACATGTGAATTAACTTCATCTGCAATGTCATTTGTAGGTGTCAGAATTGGTCGTTTGCATAGATAACTGGGGTCATTAAAGTTTTTCACAAAATCTGAATAAACAACAGAAACAATGCACGAGATTTTGTCACCCTCAGTTTGGACCAAGTATTCAGTAGGTATTTTTATCCATGTTGGTTCCGGTTCATTATCTCTAAGCTTATCAACAGGAAGCCTTCCCTCTCCAAGATCAAGCACCCAACGACTGAATCTAGCAATCTCAGCATGCACGTTCGGATCCATATTGGGTGATGCAAGCCTCATGTTCGTAGTAAGAGTTATAACCTTAACATAATACCAAAGCGTCGAGTTTGTAACAGAAGAGTTGATTATGTCAAATCTGGTTCCCCCTTCAATAACTGGAAGTATTTGCCTTAGATCACCACCAAGAACGACAACTTTCCCCCCGAACACAAGGTCCTTTGTGGCTAGGTTCTTAACGGAAAGAATATCACGCAACGATCTATCTAATGCCTCAAAACATTTCCGATGGGTCATAAGAGCTTCGTCCCAAATGATAAGCGATGTTTCAATCATCAATTCAGCAAGCATCGTCCCACGCTTAATGTCACAAACAACGGTGCCATCAATATTTAAAGGTATCTTAAAGCGAGAATGGGCAGTCCTACCGCCAGGCAATAACAAAGCAGCTACACCAGACGATGCAACAGTCAAAACAATTTTCTTTTTAGCTCTTAAGAACGAAACAATAGCATTCCAAAGAAATGTTTTCCCTGTCCCACCGTATCCGGAAACAAAGTAAAAACCCGATTTACTATGGCAAACAGAATTAACGATGTCCTGAAACGCTTTCAACTGTTCTGGATTTAAGGAGCCACACAATGAAGTTGCTTCAGCCTCTAGGTCATCTATATTATATGTCAGTTCATCATCAATAAGTCTATTAGAAAATGGAGTAGAAGAATTAGCATTCTTTTCTGGCAAATTATAATCCTTGATGCTTTTACCATTTTTGTTTAATAAAAGAGCAATTTCATCGAGGATCATATCCTTTAATTCAAGTGGAGGAAGAACAAAAGCTCGATTATTCAAACAGGTCTGGAAGTTACATTGTATGTCATCTCCTAACAAGGGCCAAATTTTCTCAAAGAAAGTGAATTCATCCTTAACATCACAAAATATCAGAATAGTAACAAACAATTGTCTTAGTTTTGGAGAGGACCCCCAAGCAGCTGCCTCATTGAATGCAGAAAGCCATTCCCTGTCGTCTCCTAAAAGACCTCGTGCAGCACATGCCTCTTTGAAAGTGGCATAAACTGTACCGTTGTAACTACGTAAATCAGCATAACTTTTTGCACCCTTAACAATCATAAGAAGCATTCTAAGGAAGTATCGCTCTCCAGTACTCGGATGAACAAAATAAAGGCGACCTATTTTGAAACCAGCGGTTCTTTTCTTCCAATACCTATGCGTTTCAACCCACGTAAATCTGTTAGGAAAGTCACAGTACGTCAAATTGTGGCCTTCCATAGTCATTTCATTAGTGGCAAACCATTCCGTAAGCATGGATTTCTTTAAATGTTCATCTGTGGCAACCTTAGTCAATTTTTCATTTTCATCCCATGTGACAAAGTTCTCACCCGGTAGATGGACATGCATTCTCTCAACAGAAGGATAATGAGCATGAATTTCAAAACCTAACACTCTCCAACATGCATCTTGATCGCATATATACCGAGCATCTAGGTATTCCTTAACCTCGTTCATAGTAGAAGTTTGAGGATCGTGTGGCGTATCTTCACCTTTCTTTACACGTTCAAGGAAAACTTTTGCAGAATCAGGTCCCTTGGTAACATATTTGAAAAGATATTTTAGAAGGTGGCCTTTGTTACAGAACTCAACATTTATATGAGCCTGAAATTTTTTTAGAAGGGCCATGTTGTATGGAACGACGTATCGATTATCGAGATTTACATTTCCTTTCTTGACATACCGGCCATTATTAGGACGCCTGTACAACGGGAATCCCTGGTCATCAAGCTTAGTTTCCTCGATGAATGGTCTGGGAAACCCTTTTGTACAGACCCCATCTCTCATGCAGGAGCAATTCTTGTTGTCTGGTCCACAAGGGCCGTGCATCATATGCTTAGCAACTAAAGCATAACCAAGAGGATCAACCTCTGGATCTGGAATCTCAGCACTGATGAAGGAGTCTATAGCAGCATATGTTGGTTGAATCCCCACGGACAACCAGATAAGAAGGTGGGCATGTGGCAGGCCACGTTTTTGAAACTCAATTGTATGCAACACTGAAGAATGAAGCAGACCAAACAGTTTAAAAGTCAGACGGTAATGAGAAGCGAACCTATTGTTGTAAGACTTTAAAAAGAAATAAGGCAGGCCTCGCTATGTGAAGAATGAAGGAAAGAAGTTGTTACCTGCATTAATGGCACCAAACACAGTGCCTTCCTTAATGTCAGACAACATCTCTTGTAATTTCATATGGTATACTCTATCAACAATTTCGGACCGATCAGTGTACCTCTGTCCAGGCTCTAACTTAAGTGCCTCATTAATTTCAGGCCACTTTGGATTCGAAGTAAAGGTCAAGAAAATGTCGGTGGGGCCATAAACTCTGGTTATAGCAACAGCATCATGGAAATTCTGAAGCATATAGCGCCGACCACCAGTGTGGCTAGCCGGAAGATAAGTTCTTTTCCCTATAGCATCACCATTCGCACATCCAGCAGCAACAGCATCGATAATCCCCTGGTAATGGTGCACCCGAAGTTTTTTTTGGTTGTCAAGAACCCACTGAAGGTTATGTTCGTCAATCAAAGCTCGAGCATCGACTCTACTTTGCATAGAAAGACGGCCGCAACATAAATACGGATTTGGTTGATTCTTTCTATAGTGGAATTGGTACCGATAATAATCAGTCATCGTCATCTTTTTTTTAGTCTTAGATCTAGTGCGACCAACATCAATATAAGGAATTCCTACCTGGAAACCACGCTCACCGTATGGGAAAAGCAACGGATACTGCAAGGCCATAAGTGCAGGGTGCAAAGAAGATATACGATGCAACCTATCATCAGCACAATGCACTATGATATCACGTTTGAAAGTATCAAGAGAGAAATCACCAACAACCAGCATAGCCAGTTCACCAGAAGTAGGTAAATTATATTGGACAGGGTCACCTTCACGAGCACCAACAATCCGAACACCTAGATTCTCCCCCTCCCCATCTTTCAACCGATCCCTGGCCATCCTAAATTTCTGCACCAATGGATTATGGTCATCTAACATACGCAAGAGGCCATTAATAACTTCCCTGTCGAGCTTATCCGCTATCTGTTCAGTTGGATCAAGGGCTCGAAGTCTATTGGCAACCTCATTTTCCGTGTCATAGATATACAATTCAACAAAACGTGGTGGTGCACCATCGGACGGAAGCAAAGATCCAATACGATGATACGTTTGTCCATTGATACGGAAAACATATACACCACCTCCTCGATTTATATCATGATCAATTCGAGCACCCATCGAGATGAAATTGAACAAACAGTTGTATTGTCGGATATGTTGTAAGAATTTTTTAGAACGGGCATCACCATCGAAATTAAGCAGGGATCGAAGGAAAGAAGGCGGCTGTTTAAAAGGCGGTATGTAAATCTGTCCGCCCTTGCAACAGCCATAATACTCAGGCCGTGATCCTCTAGAATGTAAGCTACCGCTTGTCCTCTCCACATACCAGAAAACAGCACCACAATATTCACATTCGTGATCAGGCGAACTGTGGTACGACCTCCCTTGATATGACTCTGGAGGCACGTAAACGCGACAGGCAACATAAACAAATGACAAAGTATGTCAGCGCAGGAAGGAAAAACAACGAGAGATTGGAATCCTATGGAAGTAAAGAAGTGACAGAAACCACCTTTTAAAAAATCAATGTATTCCTGAGTAAAACGGGCGTACACGTTAGTGACAACACACCCCTCAGTAGGACCTATTGAAACATGAGCAGATGAGGTCAAAACGTAAACATGCAGTCAACCTAACCAGGTAGGGTGAACAAATCACAGACGTGGTAAACTACCTGATGATTTGCCACGTTTCTGATCTAGCCGTCTCTTCCGGGCATGTCGATTATGGGCAGCATCAGCAACACATAAAGAGGGGGACAATATGTCTCCTATGTGATGGACAGAGATGAATAGTAGGACACGGATTGATGGCACACATAGAAAAATGGGAAGAGAAAGGAAAGGAAAAGAATCTTAGTCCTGGACATACTTTTTCTTTTACGCCGCATCAGCACAGATTCTTAGTTGTTCTCTACAATGAACCAGGTATGGGGAAATATAGGGCCACATGCATCACAAAAGGGGAGATCAGAACACAACAGGCAATGGATAACAGGGGCAAAAGTACAGTTAACTCTGTAACAATAATTTTCTATCAGGAAGCCATGGGAAAATACAGGGCCACATGCATCACAAAAGAAAAAGAACAGCGAGGACACCAAGAAACAAATAATATAAGTTTGGTTACAAAGACTGCAACACAACACAATAGTTAAATGGACACTAAAAAATCAGTACAAATGAAATCAGCAAGCCACTCTAATAAAAGGAAGGAGAAATTAAATGAAATCATAGGAGGTATGATCTAAGGCGTAGGCGAATGCACGCACCAAGGAGTTTGATGGATCAACACGGGCCATAAATTGTACGGAGGCGGATGCAAAAGCAAGAGCCGAGTCAGCTAAATTCCAATAATACATCATAGCCTGATAATTGTAATCAAGAACAGCAAACCCATAAAAGATTGCAAGAAGCTAATGGCCTGGAATGCCGCCTGCTCATATGGAGGCATAGATGTAACCTGAGGACAGCTCCAGAAAATAAACTGGCGGGTAGTGGCCCGTGGATCCATCATCGGTAACTCTATCTCAACACCAGCTAGAACCGTTCCATCATCGGCCACCTCACATACATAATCCACAGCGACACCTCGGAACTTAGAAACCAAGGCCTGTAACAAATAAGTATAGGACACACCCACCATGAACATCTCTACCCAAAGCACAAGGCTCTCAGATGACTCGACACCTAGGAAATGTCCAAGATAGAACAAAGGAAATAACACCGTCATGAGACCCCAAAGAAGCCGGATGCGAAAGAAAAGAACAAAGGCAAAGAGAAAAAGGAAAGATAGTACATATGTTAGACATGTGTTAAATAATAAAGCACACTTAATCGCAAACACAGTATATGAAGTAGGTCACAATTATGTGAAGGAGGCATGCATTACAGACTCCGGATAAGAAACACATACCTTTCTAAAAAGAAGGAGCACCACCCCTCAGACCATACACAGCGGGATGTAGGAAGCACCGAAGCTGGAGCAAACACGGCAGTCTGTAGCAACAGGAACAGAAATTGTGCAAAAGTAAGCACTTATGCAAGGCATGGGTAATATACACCAGCCGTGGTAGAGCTGAGCTCACTGAAATCACACAGTATCCAAAATAACACAGAGAAAGTAGGAAAAAGGCAAGCTCTGCTGATAACTCCATTCAATTCAGAACGAAGCAGAATCCCAACCATATACAACAGGGCACAGCACGATGGAAGCATGTAATGTGTAACTAAAGAGCGGAAAACTATTTCCAGCACACAGCAAAATAGGTGAGAAGGCACTACTTTAATCTTAAGCGTATGCAGAAACATATTTGAGGATTCCATCGAAGCTAATGATCAAGGCAAAGCACAAGCATTGAACAAGCTAGACCTACTCTAAAATCCTCACGGCATGTTGATTCCATCTGCACATATTTAGAAGCGGTAGAGTAACCAAGGTAATTACACCTAATGACGCGGCCAGGCTAACCATCAGGAACGAACAACCATGGAACAGATCACAACGCTTTCTATGCAGAATAATCAACCAACGACACATACTGACATATCGCAGCACTGGCAGACCTAAGCTGAACAGAACGACTACCAAGGAAGAACGAAAAATCACCTCGGCAGCAGAAGGAGGTTGAGGAGAGCGTGTCCAGATCCGCGAGAACCAGGAACCTAATAACAAAAAGAGCATCAGACAGCCGATTTACAGAAGACATAAGATGAGAAATAAAGAAACAAGATCCACTATAACCTCAACCCACGCCTGGCATGACAGCGACACTGAAGTTGGGATGCAACAAACGGCGGAGCGAAAAGCAACCTGCACAAAAAGATCGATGGATCCATCAGTGGAGCAGCTGTAGCCTAACCAGGCAACATCGATTATAGAAGAAGGAAGAAACGAGGGGGGAAGCCGGAAGACCACGTTGGACTGTAGCAGAAATAAAGAGGCACGAAATCAAAGAAATACAAAAGAGGCGGAGAGTAGATCTGGAGCGCGAAGGCCATCCCGACGGGTAGATTTTTGTGAGCCCCGGGTCGTATCCACCACCCCCTGTCCTGGAACCTCGTGAGTGTCGCGGAGGCGGCGGGCCCCAAACTGATCCAGGGAGAAGACTCCAAGGAGACCAAAACTCCAACTGAAGGGCCCCAGCGAATGAAACCGACTATTTCAAACATGGCGAAGGACAAATCTAGCGGAGGACGGGTCAGAAAACGCATAAAAAACAAGCAGATTTGGAGCAGACGAAAGCGAAGTCGGGTAAAGGAAAGGTCAAAAAAAACATGGCAACAAGAAAGCGAGGAGAAAACATGGCAACGAAAATAAGGCACGATGAAACCCCCCAAAACAAAACCCTGGAGAGAAAGCCATCGCATCCGCAAGCGTGGGTACAAATTCATCGAGGCTACAATCGGGAGGATCAGGAAACCGCGTGTAGACCAATGAGGACATAAGAACGGAACAAAGCAAGAGGTAAAAATAAGAGAAATGACGAGGCCGTAGGAAAAAAACCCGAACAACAATCTCAAAAAGCACAGAGAACCGAGGAGGGAACGGCGCACGATATAACCTGGAAGAGCACCGACGGCAACAAAAGAGTTCAAGAAAGGCAAAAAGCAAAAGGGAGGGGAAGAGATGAATGCGGACGAGGTGGGTAAGGAAATGGCAATGAGGTCGCTGACCTACCGCCATGAATGCTCCGGCAAAGCCACTCCCAATAAAGACACAGCACGTGGAGAAGACTCACCGTTTCGCTTTTCACCCCGGATGACGAACACGCCGGCGATAGAAATCAAATGGAGAAAAAAATTCACGTAGACGTGGCTACCGTGTTCACGCTGGGGCGGACAGCCGTTTATAGAGGTAAAATCTTATAGCTTGTACGAAAAAGTAATATATAATTGTACTAGAACTAGACTCCAAAACAGATGTGGATATGGAACATGAAAACAATAATGCCTTTTTTTTGTACTATAGTACTAATACGCTTTAGAGGTAAGAAAATCTTGGTTCAGAGTCCCATAAAAAGACCAGTTCGTGTTTGAGAGATTCAGGGTTAAAAAACCGACTACAAAGGTTCTTGGACACAGGCGAAGGGAGTGTTCGTTTTTTTGATTCTATTCTTCGAATGCTAAATACATTAATAAAATATAAAATTAATTACATAGTTGATGCTAATTTGCGAGACAAATTTATTAAAATTAATTAAGTCAATATTAAAAGATATTTACTATAGTATTACATTATCTAATCATGTCATAATTAGTCTTAATAGATTTGTCTCATCATTTAATGTGCGGGTCATGGACTGGGTTTTATTAGTAATCTATATTTAGTACTAACAAAGTGTCCGTACATTGCTACGGGCTTAAAAAAACAAAACACTCTTTATAATTTAAATATAAAATATTTATGCAATATAATTATTAAATATATACAATATTATTGATACTTTTTTACATAAAAGATCATATTTGTATTATCGTTGCTGCTTCTTAGTATATCATTTTATATGTCAGGTACGGTCGTACACTTTGTGTTGCAGTCGTGCGTTGCTACAGAATTAAAAAAAACACTTTTTATGATTTAAATATAAATTATTTATATAATATAATTATTAGATATATACAATATTACTGATAATTTTTACATGAAAGATCATATTTGTATTACCGTTGATGCTTCTTAGTATATCATTTTACATGTTCAAAATAACAATTTTTCACTATTTTTACCATATTCTCATTATAAATATGTTTTTTAATCTCTAATGTTAACAATTTTCACATGTAGTGTCATACTATAATGCAAAATTAAGTGAAATTACATTAAAAAATACCAAATATAAGAAGTACCGATATGAAATCCAACTCGCCATGCAAAGAGGGCTTTCACAAGCATACACCTTTGGACCTCCATGAAGCCCAACATGCAATTCACGCAGTCTAGAAATAGCATTACATTACAGCGCAATTTTAAACTTGAAGACGTGATATAACGAGAAAGGATAAAACACGAAAGTTGTAGTTCTTATCGAGGCCTTTTCAGAACATATGTGAATCTTATTATTTAGACTTCAGAGCTAGAAGATATGGGCCCCGCACAGAGACCTGTGTAGAGGAGTCCAAATAAAAACAAATATTTTTACATTATATATTTTGGGACCAAAACGGCAGGATTTGGACTTCTATCGAATACCAAATTTGTAGAGCTTTTCGAGGGCTATGAGATAGTGTCCGAGTTTAACTCATTTGAGCTCCGGACGAGGGAGTTATGATTTTTAGAATTTAGTACGTGATATGGAAGGTACGAAACCGATTTGGATTCAATCTCTAACTTTGTGTACACGAAGTGAACGACCGCACCTCAGTTAATAGATTGTAGAGATACTTCTAATTAGTATCCTAATATTCGATGAGACAGGTTTAAAAATTAGAGGGGTGGGAACGAACACACCCGAAGCTTTGTTGCGGTCAAAGTGGGTCGTGGCCCCTCCTCATCTATAAAGAAAAACGATTTTTTATCATGCAAATATTACCAGCTCAAAAGTTGATCTACCTCATTGTGGTATATATATATCAGAGATACCTTACCACTCGGATATATTACCGAGTAGACCGAAGTCCAATAAAGATAAAACCCACAAAGATAACTACTCGGATTATTACTTGGAGTACACAACAAGTCAATACTAGAGATAGAAAGTTAGAGATAGAATCATAGTCGGAAATCATGTTGTAACCGACTAGGAGACTTGCCTTGTAACCCTACCCCCGGATATATAAGCAGGGGCAGGGGTTCTCTCATAGACAACTGTATAATACACCACAGAACACAGGACGTAGGGTTGTTATCATTCGGAAGGTCCGAACTTATCTAAACCTTACGTCTTATGTGTCCATCGACTCTCGGTCTCGCGCATGCCTTTACCGATACACAAGGATCATGGGTAGCCCTATAATCTACTGCTGATATTAGTGTTGACAGTTAGCGCGCCAGGTAGAGGGGCGCAGAGATCGGCTTATCAAGTTTGATGACTTTCTTCCCGAGCCTCACTTGATTCTTCATTGAGCAAGATTCATGCGGCGGCCTGCGGCTGCTTCTCGTGTGGCAAGTTGGCAAGTCTTCAGATCGATTTTGGCGTTACGAGGCAACCAATTTTGGAAGTTGTATCATTGCTATGTTGACACGGCAGCCAGATCAATTGCATAGTCGCCGGCCGATCGCATCGTGTTTTGGATTCAGCTAGTCAATCACAACAATGGATGAATTCGTGAGTTTTGGTTGTACATGGTTAATTAAACTTGCAAAGCAAGTCCGAGGCTTGTGGTCCTGTACGCATCGGACAAGGGAAGTTTATTTTCTTTTTAATTCTTTCCTTATTTTATCTTGTATACTTATGTGCTAATCAACTAGGTTAGCCGAATACTCATCACATAAAGCTTTGATTTTTGCATGGACACGGGTATCGCGAAGCAAGATATATACTCGGTCGATTGATTTTCTTGCATTGACTTCAAGATCTCTACGTGAAGGAGTTACACAGGGCCACCATGCCTGGCTGGTTGGATCACGATCAATGGGTTCATGAACATGCAAGGCAGCATCGGCTTGCATGCATGTCGTTGACTCGACGAGGCTCTCTTACCAGTCACCAAACCAAGAGGATTGCTTTGAGTTCGATTTGTTCAGTCACAAATCACTCGGCGACCTGGCGATTAGCCGACACTCGGCAACTTGGTCGATCACTCGGCCAATTCAGGAGAATTTTTATTTTATTTTTAAATTTATTTTTTGCAATATTTTATTGTTTATATTATACTAATCAAAATTGGATTAGTTTGAATATTTAATGCGTGACGTCTGTTTGCATGGATGAGAGTTGAGTTGGATCGGGATTCAGCCGCAACTGACTCGGCGCTACTACTCCATCAAAGCGACTCGACCAAGCCCTTGGCAAGTTGAAGATGGCGACGGGTTAGCTCTCGGCAAGGAAAGTCGGTGATTCGGGTACTCAAGTCGACAATCAGGCGGCATGTTGATGCTCGTCTTTGACGCATCAACTGATACAGAGCTAAGTTATTCTTTTATATCTTATTATTTACGCATCAGGGAAAGATTATTCTGCATACTATGCTTTTTTCGTTATTTTTTGTCGCGTTACTTTATTCTGCATGTGCTAATCAACTGGATTAGTCGAGGACTCACCGATCTGATTATTTTATTCTGTATGTGTTGCATGCTATCCTTTTTTGGTTATTCTTTGTTGCGTTATTTTATTTTGTACTGACTAATCAATCTGATTAGTAGCGTACTCACCACGTGATGCCTTATTCCTGCATGCATATGGGTTTCACGGAGCATATTTTGACGCTTCAGCTCGTCGTCAGCTGATGAAATTATAGCTGCAAACTGAGCACTTCTGTAACCCAACAACTCGGCGACTTAGTGACACGACGACTTGACAAGGCAACTTGGCGACTCGCAATTTTATGAGTCGGATAATGAATCACTCGGTGACTCGGTTGTTAGATCGACGATCCTATAGCGTGTCGAGGATTTCTTTACATATCGTTGGTCATTGCAGAGCTAAGTCACATTAATTTTTTTACTCATATTTACTAAAATTGAAGGCTGTAGATTATTAGTCTTACGTGGATGGATTTTAAGTTCCTTCTTCACTTATTCTTTTTTTGCATCTGCGAGTTTATCATTCACACCATAGTTAGTTGTATGGTGTTCGTTAAAGTAAATCAGGTGCTTGATGCTGTGAAAAAGACAAGTAATCAAGATGGCGAGGCCGGTTGTCCACTTGGATGGGTCAGCAACTCGGTGACGCAATGGCTCGTCTACACGGTTGAAGGCACAAGCACACTGCGGCAAGCTCGGGAGCTCGTCTTCGACTCATCTATTATGGAAAAGTTAAATAAATTTTATAATTTTTTTTTGTAAGTTCTTAATCTTACAGATATAGTTTTGAGTTTCTTTTTGGACTCATCCTTTTCCATTTGACAATATTGATCAATAACTTTTCTCAGTTGATTTTAACTCGTATATGTTTGGCCGAATGAGTTTTAGCGGTACATATTTGGTATTAGGAGGAGTTCAGCTGTTTTGCTTAGTTGTCTGTCTGACTCCCATTACCCAAATTAATCAGTCTAGCTCTATGGCTCATGTCATTTATCGAAATCATCATGCACATTGTTCTTCTAATGAACCTTGTTTATTTTTATGTCTATTGGTTGAATGATCAGTACTCTAAGCAAACATAAGCCTTAGACGAATAACAAAAATCCAACAGACTTAGATATTAAAAATGTTGTTTCTTAATGCTTTATACTAATTTTATATATAACTATATTATTTGTATTCTTGTATTATAGTTATCTTTGTATTTTTGTATTATAGTTATCTCATTGATATCACTCGGTCATGTAGCACCGAGTCATTGGATCACTCGGCCATAATCAATTACTTATGGTTTCTGGAATTTCAATCTCTCGGACCTTTTGAGCTGTTATATCGGGGGCTCGTTTTTAACTCAATGGATATTAAGCAGCTAAGTATTTTTATAATTTTAGTTTTATTCATCTAATTAAAGGTCGTAGGTTCTTTAACTTAGGGATGATTTTTTTCTATATAATCTTGATGCATTAGACTCTCGGTATTACCTTAACTCACATATGTTTTATAAAGTGAGTTCTTAGTCTCCATAGTTCATATCATTTGTTGAGAATCGAGGCGGCTTTTTACCTTGACTCACATGTTTATCCGAGTGAGTTCTTAGTCTCCATGCTTTATGTTGAATGTTAAGTAAGTCGTTTAGTAGTATTGGTACCTGATACTTACTGGTTGTGAGAGTTAGGCTCGAGTTCATATAGTATGTAATCACCCAATACAACCCAAGCATCTATTGCATTTCTGGCAATGGATCAATATTGTTATTTTATATATGTATCACATATTAAATACATTATTTGATTTATCAGTGTACTACCTATTGAATATATTGTTTATTTTATCAATGTATTATCTTTTGAGTATATTATTTGTTATATATATATATATTACTTATTGAATATATTGATGTATTATTTATTGAATATATTATTTTCATGAATTATAGTAGCTATATCAAGTGGAGCTATTTTATTGACATCACTCGGTTTTGTTATCTCGGGTTATTGGATCATTCAGCTTCATTATTGGATTACTCGGTTTTCTTGTCTCGAGTTGTTATATCATTCGACTATATTATTGGATCACTCGACCATTATTAATTACTTATGATCTTACTTCATATTGGAGAGCCCTGCAAGAGTTGTTATTTTTTACTCAGAATCACGCCCGGGGGCTGCTATACTTATTATATTTAATTAAGTATTGCTTGGATATTTTCAATGGCACTTATACTTGTTATATTGGATTAAGTATCACCAGGATATTTTTTATGACTGCTATGCTTGATATATTTGGTCAAGTATCACTCGAATTCATTTGTACCAACGGTTCCTTTTGTTAGTTAGCGGGAATGGTAGAACCAATCTTGGGGGCTACCGTATTAAAACTCCTTATCGAATCAGTCGGAGAAAGTGATAGATCCAGATTTACATACGGTGTTATTATTTTTGACTCATAAGATATTTTGTGATCTAAATACATTCTGAGTCGGGACCTATACCTACAGCTAGTGGGTGCATTTTTTTCCCCACATATGGATATTATTTGGCGCATAATTTTTTTTGAAGATTTTTTAAGACCTTTACAAGTTTGTTGTTATACAAGAAAAAGTTAATCGTATTCATGGCAAAGTATTAGTCAATCAATTGAAGATCTACAACTAACTTGTAAATCTTTCGGGGGCTACTGTGGGATATATATACCAGGAATACCTTACCACTCAGATATATTGCCGAGTGGGCCGGAGTCCAATAAAGATAAAGCCCATGAAGATAACTACTCGAATTATTACTTGGAGTACACGACAAGTCAATACTAGAGATAGAAAGTTAGAGATAGAATCCTAGTCAGAAATCATGTTGTAACTGACTAGGAGACTTGCCTTGTAACCTTACCCCCGGATATATAAGCAGGGGCAGGGGTTCTCTTATAGACAATTATATAATACACCATAGAACATAGGACGTAGGGTTGTTATCCTTCGGGAGGCCCGAACCTGTCTAAACCTTACGTCGTGTGTGTCCATTGACTCTCGGTCTCGCGCATGCCTTTACCGATACACAAGAATCATGGGTAGCCCTATGATCCACTACCGATATTAGTGTCGATACTCATCATCTTAATTCAGTGGCACGTGGCCCCTCTTTAAAAGTGGTCCAAGCTTCGCCACTGCTTGATATGGCGAATAGCTCCACCAACAGGAAGGGAGCGCGCACAGCCTCCCTTCTGATATATATGGTAGGAATGGAACTGTAGAGTTTTTTTAAAAGTAAGTTAGAGCACTGCTATTTATTAAGATAGAAGTAAGAATTACATCTTAAAGATACAAAGACTAACCCAGCAAGTTTATCAGATTCGGAACCGCAGAGTTTTCAACGGGAATTTTCAGCCAATCCACCAAATCATGGCAAGAATGCGAGACGAGACATTGCAGTGGCTGATCACTGGAGCAAAGTAACTGAGGAAGCTGCTGAACGGGGCGCAGGCAGCAATTAACGGGTATAGCCGAGCTAGTTCCCCATCTATATGTAACCTGATACATAGAAAACCTGTTTGTCGGGGGATTCGGTGGGTCTAGGCCTACTCAGCAAAACGTCCAAATGCTGCTTCTTCTGGGGCACCTTGTAACCTGCTTTCTCCTTATCAATATAGCACCGGTAATGTACCGGGTCTTTTTTTTCAAAAAAAAAAAAACTCAACTACAGTTTTTTCTTGCAAAAAAAGGGGTAGTAAATCAGAATAATTGAACGAAAACCAGTTTTACTACTATACTCCCACCACCATCCGCTCAAACAGCACTGAACCGCTTTTTATAACTTTCGCAAAAACCAAGCTAATTTTCAGTGGTTTTTTAAACCATGGTCTTGAGTAACGGGTATAATGGATCGGAATCCAAATTGGAACATCGTTTCCATTGTACTCGAAGCGAATTGAGCATGCCTTGGACCTCTACGTGGTGGAACTAATCAACCATAAAAATGCAAAGTTAGATTTAACACAGATGTTGTATTTATAGTTAATTTTTTAAGTAGGAAGCAACATCATTATCGATAAAGAGTTACATATAGTGATTTTGTGAATCTCAAGATCAAAAGTATATGTTCTTTTTTGAAGACGTTTATACGGATAGGTTGTGTGCATGTGTTTTCACAAAAGTAAGTAATCATGTATGTTTATGTGAGAAAAAAAATTTCTATATACAATAGATGATGATAAATAAAAAGTTTAGCACTACCTACTGAACATAAATTCCATGCAGGGTTACTCAATTTTGGCTGAGGCAATCTTTTCTAAAATCTCATCTACAATCGTGGGGCAACTTTGTTTGAGATGCTTGTACCCGTCCGTTTTGATGACAAGACCAAGCACCTCCCGCAGGGCTATAAATCCAAGGCAAGCTTCTTTGAGTTGCACGCGCTGGTGCTGCTCAGCTAAAGCTAGGGTCGTCCCAACCGTCTGCACGTCAATCCAGCTGCACAGCTTCTCCTCGCACATCAGCCTCAGCCTGGTCAATCCGTATCGGTCCGCCGCAACTAGCAAGTGCTGCATCGCTATGTTTTTATCCCCTTCGAATTTTTCTGATAGTGTGTCCGCGTATATGAAGTGAAGAAGCCTTTCGAACACGGAAGGCTCCATGTCGTGGATCTCGATGCACTCCGGTGAGTTTTCCGTCATGACGCCAAAGAACTGCGCGTGGAAGACCTTGGACCGCGCGGCCAGCACGTGTTTGTGAGCACGGAAAACCTGCTCCCCGACAATGATGTTCACATCTGCGCCTTTCCCAGCCTCCAACATGTGTGCAAAATCTTGATGCTGGGTCGACGGCGGGACTACGATGGTGGCCGCATCTTCTGTGCGAGTTTTGACGACAGTGAGGACGCACCTGATTGTGAAGCAGTCTTCTGAATGTAGCAGTAGTAACTCTTTTAGCGTAGATTTCTCAACGAATTCACTATAGCCCATCTCCTCACCTTCGTATTTAAAGATAAGTCCGGAGCTTATTTCCACTTTGTGTCCTTTTCCTTTCTTCTTCTTTTTCCCTCTTTTCCTGAACACTCGACCTTCTTTATCTAGTAAACTCACAGTGAATTTGACCCTCGTATCATGTGGTCCTTCCACAAACTCCTAAAAAAAAGACGCAAAACTAGTCCCATCCCGCGTCGATTCTTGTCCAGCACCGTCAGGATAAAAACTGAGTTTCCATTGGCAGCCGCCAATGTTAAAGATGCTCGAGCTGACGTAGTTGTCGACCCCCGTACCCTCGAGGAGCGAGTAGTTGGTGATCACAAAGTTGTGCGCCCCCGTGATGCTCTGCGTGAGGCATGTCGACGTGGTCTCCGGTACGACCTGCTGGTTGACTGATGAAGAATTACTCGGGTTGCCAGCCATGGCTGAGAAAGCACACACCCACGTCGTCGTTCATGGCCCTGGTCGTTTTATAGCCTTTGCCTTGATACCCAAGAGTAATTGTGTAATCGAACTAGGGATCAAACACCTTCGCAGACGGAGTAAGATTCGAATCGAAATCAACCACTTTAGAATAGTGACCCGCCCGTTAGAATACGTTGGGTCAGACCGTCAGAGTCGTTTCAGAGGCATCCAACGGGAGCAGTGGTTGGATCGGCTCCGCTCCCGCAGGAAACGCTTTCGCCTTCAGGCGCCAACTATACAAGGATTTGCATCGCTATGAAGGGAAGCTTCCAAAAAGCCGCGATCACAATAATCGTATTTACATATAATAAAAATACTGATTTACCAAGTTGATTAAGTGAACGAGTATCACGTGTCCAATCTGTAAAATGTAGACATTCAGATTTGATCCCATCACAGCTTCAAAAGGACGACTAAGGAAGGGAAAAAAATAACAAGCATGTCTCACGTCCTGATAAACCGAAAAGCATGTTCAAATCTGCATATACTAGCAAAGTGTGCTTGTGCATTGCTACGGACTTTAACAAATATAGTATTATGCTATTGTTTCTGTTGATGAGTCATTTGTACAAATCGATCTCTAAAATATTCTTTCCTTTATTCTTCTTAGAATCATTAGTAGCAAGTTGGGCTAGTGCTATTAACAATGTCACCAAGTTGATTGTGGCCACATCCTCATTAGCCGATGACACTTATGCTGAACTTCTGGACGTAGAAACACATCGGGTGCTTGACGTTCCTTGCACTTGCATACGCCGAGAGTGACAAGGACAACATTCCTAAAGAACTATATAGTAGTTCGATATGAAACTTTGAGGAAAGCTGCATATCACGAAGAAGGTAGTGGAACGAAACTTATGCCGGTCCGATCTTGATCTCATCGATGCCATCGCTAGCACGAGCTTTACATCAATGGCTAATGGCTGGCAATCATAGCAAGGGCAGCGTTTCCAGAGATCTACGTAGTAGTTCGATCTGAAACTTTGAGGACGACTGCATATCATGATGAAGATAGTGGAACGGAACTTTTTCCAGCCCGAACATGATCTCGTGTCACAGAGCTAGCACGATCTTCACGTCAATGGCTAATGGCTGGTGATCTATCGATCAATCAAGAGGCAGGTCGAAAGAAGAACGGGTAGACACGAAAATCTGGTTGTCGAATTGGTAATACAAAATACAAAAGAAATACAAAAATGTTGTTTATGACAAACTCGTGATAAGATGGAGCTAAAGTCACGTTGGGGTACATGGACTCCGCCCAGGAGTCGATGGACACAAACAGTGGTGAAGCTTGGGCCACTGAATTAAGATGAAGGGGACCAGTTAATGAATCAATTTTTGAACTGATAGCAAATAGTAAGAGATTAACTTTTTTATGGGTGAGGGGGGTCATGGCCCACTTTGACCGCAACAAAGCTTCACCTCTGGACACGAAAACGTGTCGGCAAACTCCACGTTTCCTATGAGACCAAGGCCACACGATCGATCGGGGCAGGGGGCAGGAACAGACGACCATAGCTAAATTAATAGGTAGTATATAGTATAGATATTCGGTAAGATTAGAACAAATATAAAGTCAATATTACAGAACTAAATTCCCAGAGAAGCGAGCCTGTCCAAAATCTCCAACAGAACTAATGGGCAGCTTGCTGCTAGATGATCGAACCCGTTTGATTCCATGACAGCGCCAAGCATGCCCCGTGAAGTAACAAACCTGAGGCAAGCCTTTTTGAGCTGCACGCAGTGGTGCTGCTCAGCTAAAGCTAGAGTGGTTGCGACTGTTTCCGCGTCAATGCTGTTGCACATCTTCACCTCGCACATCAGCCTTAACCTGTCCAGTCCATATCGATCTGCGGCAACTAGCAGGTGCTGCATCGGCACATTTTTGTCAGCGCCGCAATCATCTGGGAGGGAATCCGTGTAGATGAAGTGAAGAAGTGCCTCGAAGATGGAGGGCTCAATGTCGTCGATTCTGATGTGTTTTGTGGCCTTCTCCTTCATCGGACTGAAGAGCTCCGCCTTGAAGACCGCAGATCTTGCAGCTAAAACGCATCTGTGAGCGGGGAACAACTGGTCGCCCACGCTGAATGTCACGTCTGCACCTTCCCCGTCCTTCAGCATTTGCGCAAAATCTTGAAGCAAGTTCGGCTGCGGGACAACAATGGTGATCACGTCTTCTACCAGCGGATCTGTTATGACAGTCAGAACACACCTGATTGTGAAACTGTCATTGTTGAGGCGCAGCAGAGGTTGCAGGTCGGATTTCTGCATGAACTCTTTCCAACCATAAGCATCACCCGTTTTGAAGATATATGTCGTATTTTGCCGTTTCACTTGACCGTCTTTGCCTAAGAGACTAAAGCTAAACTTGGCCCTCGCAGCTGCTTTTTCTCCTTGAATCACCAAGAAGGCCGACACATAACCTTCTTTCTCAGTTGTGCACCCATCGGGGTATAAATCAATTTTCCAGTCGTAGCCGCCGACGTTGAAGTTTCTTGAGCTGACGACCTTGCCGGCGCCCATGCCCTCGAGCAGCGAGAAATTGATCACCTCGAAATTGTGTGCTGCAGTGATGGCCTGCGTATAGCAACTCGATGATGTCTCTGATAGTATTGACGACGCCTTTGTCGATGAAGCAGAGGCGTCAGCCATGGCGAAAGATAGGAGCTGGGAGATCGAGTAGAGCAGAAGAAGGCAAAGGAACTGGTGAAAGTTTGGAGAATCACGTTGTACTTGATCATAATATACATGTACAGAAGGCGACCTAAACTAGGATTACGACACCGACGAGCTTAATGTGAGTAGTATCGTAAACAGCCAAAACTCTTGATCGACTAGTGCCGTGACCGTAACATACTAGTGTTAGTTAAGAACACCAATAATTAATTATTACGCGGCTTGCAAGAAAGGATTCATACCGTGTTTATGCTGAGTAATGGCAGATGTGCCATATCGATGATATATATATCCAAAAAAACAGAAGTTTCAAAAAAGAAGGCCACGGAATTGAGTTCAAAAGACAAAGAAGAAAGAACTGGTGACAGATTACAATTAAAAATAACTGTTCCGACCAAATTTCTTGCGACCCTACCTGCTGCTAGTTCTTGGCCATCTTGTCTAAAATATCCTTTATCAGAACATCTCCAGCCCGGGCTGTAAAAACGAGCCCGTAAATCTTATTTGCAGGTCGGACTGGAAAATACGGACCTCCAAAAAAGACTTCCAACTCCAGTGGTAGTATCAGCCCAGCCCCCATTTCTCCCCTCTGACGATCGGACCCCACCTGTCATCCACCGAATCGGTTTCATCTTCTTCCTCGTTTCTCCCCGACCGCCCCGATGTCCAGCGCCGCGCCCCGCCTGAGCTCCGGCGCCCGCGGGGAGGCCACCCGCCATGGAATCTTGCACACCGTCGGCCGGTGACGTCGCCCGCCGCCGACACCGGGGAGCTCCAGATCCATAGTCGTCCGCTTCTCTATCCGCAAGATCCGGCGACGAAGAGGAGGCTGCGGGGCGGCTCGGGAAAGATGAGGTGACAGGGCGGCGAGCCGGAGGTGGGGCGCCGGTTGCTTCATGCTCTAGAGCTCCGTGACACCGCTACCGACGGCAACGAGGTGCTCGTGCAGTATTGGGGGGGGGGGGGGGGGGGCTCATCGACGATGGTGGAGCTGCGGCTAGTCATCGCCTCGTCGGAGAGAAGAAGCCCGGGGAGGGGAGGCGCAGAGGGGGGGGGGGGGGGGAGGTAGGCGAGGGAGAGGGGCGGTAGGCGGCGGAAGGGGGGGGGGCAGCCGGTGGGTGGGCGGAGGCAACCGGCGACCGGCGGGAGGGCGGAGGCGGCCAGCGACCAGGGGGTGGGCGGCGGGGCTGGATGAGATCTGGAAGGAAAAGGAAAGTGGTGGGCCCCACCATGAACAGTACATAAGGGATTGGGGGCTCCAAAATTTGGGACTAGAATGGGGCAATTTGGAAGCCCATGCAAAATACATGCCCAAATAAGGACCCTACTAAAGTAGAATTTTTTGTTTGGCATGTAAATTTTAGAATAGGGGCTTTGATGCATGCTCCTGCTAGAGATGATCTAACAAGAGGGCAACTTTCTATGAAATGTTTGAATCCATCAGTTTTCAAGACATCGCCAAGAACATCCTTTGAGGCGACGAAAGTGATGCAGGCATCTTTGAGATGCAGACAGTTGTGTTGCTCTGCTAACACTAGCGTGGTACCAACTGTGTGAAGATCAATGCCATTGCACAGGTCGGCTTCACACATCGTCTTCAGCCTGTCTAATCCATATCGATCCGCTGCAACTAGCAAGTGCTGCATCGCCACATTTTTATCAGCCTGACCTTTGTCTAACTTGATGCGATCCGTGTATATGAAGTGAAGGAGCGACTCAAAGACGAAGGGCTCCATGTCATCGATCTGGACGTGCTCGGTGGCGTCTTGCTTCATCGGACCGAAGAGTTCTGCATCGAAGACCGGAGACCGTGAAGCAAGCACGTATCTGTGGGCGCGGAACAACTGGCCATCCACACTGAATGTCACATCTGTGCCTTTCCCATCTTTGAGCATAAGCTCAAAGTGCTTGTGCATGTTCGATCGCGGGGCCTTTATGATGCTCACGTCCTGTGATTGAGATGGTCCGATGACAGTCAAGACACACCTGATTGTAAAGCAGTCCGCGTCGTTGAGGCACAGCAGCTCTTTTAGCTTGGACTTCTTTACGAACTTGTCAAAACCCCAGGAATCATCTACCTTCTGAAAAGTATGAGACAACTCTTTTTGTTTAGAAACTTTGCCGTCTTTGTCCAATAAACTCAAAGAGTATTTTGCACGAGCATCCGTTACGCCGTTGATTAAACACAAGAAGACCGACACATATTCTTTATCCTCCTCCTTCCAGCCGTCAGGTCAGGGTAGACCCTGATGTTCCAGTCACGTCCAGCAACCCTGAAAGTGCTTGACCAAACGAACTCACCGGTGCCCATGCCATCGAGCAGAGAGAAACTGGTCACCTCGAAGTTGTGGGTCGTGGTGGTGCTGTTTGTCACGCATCTCGACGACGTCTCGGTTCCATGGCAGGCTGTAGAGGTCGAGTTTTTGCCCATGTCGTTCCTTCCTTTGTAGATCTATATATTTTGCCTTCGTCTATCTCTCTTTTTTTTCTAGGGTTTTTTATGATTATATTTGTGGGGAGGACGACAGCCGCCGCCGCCTCTCCTGGCTAATCACG
The DNA here is from genome assembly GCA_032690845.1 of Eleusine coracana subsp. coracana. NCBI lineage: Eukaryota > Viridiplantae > Streptophyta > Magnoliopsida > Poales > Poaceae > Eleusine > Eleusine coracana. The sequence goes on from CM064424.1 coordinate 3,280,749, forward strand.
GGTGATGGCACAAAAGCTAAAGCAGTTGGATCTCCATCGCGTGGCCCTAAGCGGCCGGCACTCACGGCAGCCGCTATACCTCTCTCGCTCTGGGCTACGCCGGCCCATGCGTCGCTCCGAATATGGGAATATGGGACGCAAAGATCACCCAGGTTAATTTTCCTTATAATCAATAAGTTCGATCTCTAATTATGCAAACTGTCTGTGTCAATTGAAAAGTACACGACACATATTGTTATTGAAAAGAGAAAGTTCTAAGATTTATACATTGATAGCCAACGTCATATCATATATATAATTAAGATAAGAAAACGGATGGATTGCGTCCAGTAAAAGAGCAACGAGAAAGAACTGAAACAGACTCTAGAACTAAAAAAAATACCCCGATAAAGTCATATCAAGTTCGTAGCGACACTAGCTAGTTGATCCTAGTAGTTGTTCTTGGCGATCTTGTGTAAAATATCCTTCATAGCAAAAGGGCAACTCTCGATGAAATGCTTGAATCCGTCAGTTTCTAAGACAGCACCAAGAACACCCCGTGACGAGGCGATAAAAGTGGTGCAGGCGTCTTTGAGACGCAGGCACTGGTGTTGCTCTGCTAACGCCAGAGTGGTGCCAACCGTGTGAACATCAACGCTGTGGCACAGCTCTGCTTCGCACATTGCCTTGAGACTATCTAGCCCGTATCGATCCGCCGCAACCAGCAAGTGTTGGTGGATCATCAGTACATTATTCTTGTCCGCGCGGCCTTTGTCAACCTTAATGCGATCCGTGTATACGAAGTGGAGGAGGGACTCGAAGACGAATGGCTCCATGTCATCGATTTGGATGTGGTCTGACGATGATGCGTTTTGTCGTTGGTTCACCGGACCAAAGAACTGTGCGTCGAAGACCGGAGACCGTGCGGCAAGCACGCACCTGTGTGCACGGAACAGTTGGCCTTCTACACCGAAGGTCACGTCTGCGCCTTTCCCGTCCTTGAGCATCTGCTCAAAGCTTGCTTGCTGCCCCCCTGGCCCTGGTAAAGCTGCCTGGCAACGCCTGCGACTGATGGCGCTGGGCCAGCAGCACGCCTGCAGGAAGGACAGGAGCCAAGAAGCTGGCCAAAAGTTGTTGCGTGGAAAGGCTTTGACGATGCTTGTTACTACTTCATCAGATTGGGTTAACCCGATGACAGTCAAGGTGCACCTGATTGTAAAGCAGTCGTCGTTGCGGCACGGAAGTTCTGATCGTAGCTTGGACTTTTCTACGAACTTGGGATAACCCCAGTAAGCATCTATGCTCTTCAAAGTCGTTGATACCTCTTTGAACTGAGAAGAAGAAGCAACTTGGCCGTGTTTGTCCAGTAAATTCAACGTGTACTTTACCCGAGCATCCGGTGCGCCATCCACTAGACACAAGAAGACGGAGACATACCCAGCTCCGTCGTCCTCCTTCCACCCGTCAGGGTAGAGTTTGATGTTCCAGCCACGGCCGCCGACCCTGAAGGTGCTGGAGGTGACGAACTTGCCGGTGCCCATGCCGTCCAGCAGCGAGAAACCGGTCACCTCGAAGTTGTGTGTCGCGGTGGCGGTGTCCGTCGCGCACCTCGACGACGTCTCGGTGGGTCCGTGGTTATTGGCAGCGCTGCAGATGGAGGTCTTGGACGCCATGTTGATCCGGTTTTGCTGATTGCTATCTCGATCGATCGTCTTGTTGTATTTGATTGACAGGTTGAATATAATAACGATTTTTTATAGAGAGAGAGAGAGAGGACGACAGGCCTCCTGTCTGTGTTAATTTCCTGGCCGGTCACGGCGGACTCACGACATGGGCGACACGAACGAAAGCTAGTCGTATTAAGCATGTAGTTGGATCGATCGCCATAACGTGTGGGCCGGATTCTCTATCTCCTAGATATCCCCGGCCGTGTACTCAGTGCTGGCTCAAACTGTCCGTCCGTGTATAGATGCAGCCCTGTAGATGACCTGTGTAACAGAATCTAAAGAGCAGAAGAGGCAGCACAATGTGGTGGCGTCGATGTGCCTCCGGCTTACGAGGACGCGCCTGTTACGTTCCTCGATCGATCGGCGGCGCAAGGATCGGAGCAGCCGTGGTCGCCAGTTCGCCGCGCCAGCCACGCGGGTGTGTGTATGTGCGCCAGGGGCCTTCCGCAAGAGAAACCACACCCTGCTGACGGCGTTCCGGAGCTATCAGTTGGTTGTCTCCATAGCCACACCTCCCAGCTCGCCGGCCGTGTGATCCCAGGGTACGTTGCAGCGGTCCAATTCATATCCTACACTGGACATACATACGATTGCTTCACTCATTCCGGCCATCCTTAGCTACTTCGTGACCATTACGACGACCAGCAGTTTTATCATGCATATTACCTCCAGTAAGTAATTACTGGAGATAATGTCTAGGGATAATAATATAATTTACTCATATATTTATTTAATTATCCATATTATCATTAGGGGTATAAAGGGTAATTTCTTAGCATCTTCATTCCATCCACACAGTACGTTCTCGTTTATCGCGCCACCGCCGCATGTAGGTCTGTTTAAAGTCGCCAACATTTTTATCTTTCCAGTAATACCCCAGTAAAATCATTACTGCTTCAAATTACTGGTAGTAATAGTAATGGGATGAAAAGTAATCTTAATCGTTGAATTACAATTACTGTCAGTAATTACTACATTACCTCCAGTAATTACTGAAGGTAATATGCATAGTAAAACTGCTCACGACAACAAGCAGGTTGTGGTTGTTGTCGCCACGGTAGAGGAGCGTCACGCCGCCGCCGGCCCAGACATGGCCGAGGTCAACGGCCGTCGGTGTCGAATTCATTCAAACCCTGATGTTCTTGTGCTCGGTCCCGGCAATCTCTGCTTTGCTGCTCGTACGTGATCTGAATTCTGAAAGTACAAACCTTCCATGATCAAGGCAACGGGGTGCCCCACCCCATGTCGACGGCGCTCCTCAAAAGTCACGGAACCCTCGATTTCACCACGGACGGCAGTCCTAGCTCGCTCGCTTGGACCACCCGATCATCAGGACAGAGATTGAAGCCGCTGCTCTGCGAGCCAGAGCGCGATGCTCGGACCACCACATATGCTGCACGAGGGGGACGATCAGCGTAGTTGCGGGCTGCGGATTTGATGGAACCGCTCACGAACGCCTTGTGCACCACCGCCCCTCCTCTCGTTGCTCCTTGCTCTCCGGCGGGTGCGTTTGCCGCAGTTCAAGCATATGAGGCCCATATACACCACGCCTCTCGCCTGCCCATCCTCAACCTCTCTGGCGGCGTAACGTGCTGTGCTGCAGTATTACATGACAAACGTGTCCGAGCACTACTACAAAAAAGCTCTGCACGGGGTAAAAATCTCAGCAGCGGGTCTCATATATAAGATCCCGTAACTGAGATTGAAAAGGTACCCGGGACCGCTACTGCGAAGCAAACAGTAGTAGCGGGCATACTGAGGGTATAAGGCCCGATACTATGGTTTACACCGCAGTAGCGGCCTTTGCCAGACCTGCGGCTAAGGCCTGAAAGCCCAATAATTGTGGGCCTGACAATGCAGGCTCACTACTGACGGCAAAAAGTAGGTGGTGTGGACTCGGGCGCATTCCGTGCGCGCCGTGCCGCCTTCTTTAGGGTTAGGGTTAAGCCACGCCGCTGCCGTGCCGCCTCCTCATCCTCGTCCGGCCACTGCACCGCCTCCTCCTCCTCCTTCGACCGCCGCACCGCCTCCTCCTCTGGCCTCCTCCTCCCTTCTCCACCCTCAGTCCGCGTCGTCCTCAGGCCTCCGCTGTTGGGCAGCGGCGCGTCGACAACCATGGCCGCGGAGGGCTCGGCTCCGGTGTAGGGCGCGGTGGTCCCTCCCTCCACCACCGGCTCTGGTGGAGCTCGCGGTGGCCCCTCCTACGCCGCCGGCTCCGGTGGAGACCTAGCGCCAGGCGGGCGCGGACACGGACACGACGGACAGTGCGGATGCGAAGCAGGCGGCGGGTGAAGTGAAGCGGTAGCGCGGCTAGGGCGGGACCCAACACCGGTCGCATGTACAGGACCGATGGGACCCCTTAGCCTATTTTGGTAGTAGCGTTTGGGTTATGGCGTTGGTGGCGGTACCTAGACCACCACTGATGCCTTTTTTTTAGGGTAGTGCCATGTGTGTTAGTAGGGGGCATCAGCCCCCGCTACTATCTATGTCATTAAGTAATGATAGAGCCTCAGTAGTATTTTAGTGTTGCGCCACTGAGATCCTTTTTGGCCCGCTGTTGTAGAGTTTTATTCTAGTAGTGAAGCCATCACGTACTATATCGGTGGCGAATCGGACACTCGTCGATGCACTTTGTTGAGTGAATGTATTTTCAAGTATACACGAAACGTTAATTAATAGACAAAAACTAATTATAGGAGGAACAATGCAAATAAAACGCCTATACCTATGCTTAGAATGTTACATCAACAATGCCTCAAAGCACACACATATTATTTCAGATGATTTTATGCGATGCAATTTTATTTTCATGACAGGGTCCAGGGCAATTACTCACGTGTAATAACAAAATTACAGGAGTGTCTTGCGCATGCCAGTAGCACGCACCAGTCGAAAATACAATTGGATGGAAATTCTAGGGCTATTATTCTGATTCATTCATAGGAAGGCTATGATTCAGGCTTAGCGAGGGCAACCCTATCTGAAATCAACCGTCGAAAATAAAAACCCTATCTGAAATCAGCCTCATAAACGCCGCCCGCGCGTCTCCTTGGATATGATCCTTGCCTTGAATCCATGGGTTTTCATGACAGCGTCTAGCACACCTAGCGAGGAGGCCATAAACATAAACCCGAGGCACGCGTGCTTGAGCTGCACGTACGCAGTGGTGCCTGTCCGCTAAAACCAGGGTGCTTACAACGGTTTACACGTCCAAGTATTGGAATTTCAGCTTGTATGATCCAAATCAGTAATGTATTAGTTGGGCAGTGGGTACTGAAAGAATAGTTAGGCCAGGATAATGAGCCTCTCGAGGGCTCTTGTATTTATATATCAAGCCTGAATTACATTGGCTAGGATTATAATCAATCTTGTTACAAACTGAATCTAAACAGAGTACATCTCTATCTTATCGGATAAGCTACAGTTCTGTTCTAATCTCTGAACACTATCTCTCATCAGAAATCACAACTGAATTATCAGGTTGTTCAACACCCTCCCTCAATCTTAGCCACTTTGTAGGTTGAGATTGTATCATAAATGATCATGTAATCTCTGAGGAAGAGCTTTGGTGAATATGTCTGCTATTTGATCACCTGAAGACACAAACCTGATATCAAGCAATTTCTGAGCAACTCTCTCTCTTACGAAATGGAAATCCACTTCGATATGTTTAGTGCGTCATGAAATGCTGGATTGGCTGTGAGATAGATAGCTCCAATATTATCACACCACAAACATGGTGCTCTTATCAGGACAACACCAAGCTCCTTTAGAACTGACTGAACCCAAATTATTTCTGCAATAGCATTCGCTAATGCTTTATACTCTGCCTCTGTGCTTGACCGGGATACTGTGGGTTGTTTCTTTGAACACCATGAAACTAGATTAGGTCCTAGATATAGTGCAAACCCACATGTGGACCTCCTGTCATCTGGACATCCGGCCCAGTCTGCATCAGAGAAAGCACTGAGTAGTAATGATGTTGATTTCTGAATTTTGAGTCCAATGGAGAGTGTTGCCTTGACATATCTCAATATCCTCTTGACAGCACTCCAGTGAGCATCAGTTGGCTGTTGTAGAAATTGACAAGCTCAATTCACAGCATAAGCTATATCAGGCCTAGTCAAGGTTAAGTATTGTAGTGCCCCAACTGTGCTTCTGTATTGAAGAATCCCATCTTCATCCAGTGTCTTACCCTGTGTTCTTGACAATTTGTCTGTACTAGACATGGGGGTCACCACGTCCTTGCAGTTTAGCATATTGTTCTTCTGCAGCAAATCAGATATATACTTCTTCTGAGTAAGTAGAATTCCATCTGAAGATTTAGTAACTTCAACACCAAGAAAATAGTTGAGTTCTTCTAAGTCCTTAATAGCAAATTCAGTTGCTAATTGTTGAAGCAACTTCTGTGTGGCATCTTTCTTAGAACTGACAATGATTATATCATCAACATAAACAAGCATATAAATTGTGAAAGCATCTCTATTCAAAATAAACAATGATGTGTCTGCTTTGGATGGTATAAATCCCAATCTTTGCAGTTTTTCACTAAGTCTTGAATACCAGGCCCTTGGAGCCTGCTTCAGTCCATAGAGTGCCTTTTGCAATTTACATACATACTGAGGATGTTTATTATTAGCATATCCTGGTGGTTGAGTCATATAGACATCTTCTTTTAACAAGCCATGCAGAAATGCATTTTGAACATCAACTTGCCTGAGCTCCCATCCTCTGGACACTCCTAATGACAAAATCAACCGAATGGTAGATGGCTTAACTACTAGACTAAAGGTGTCATTATAGTCTATTCCATACCTTTGGTGAAATCCTTTAGCAACAAGTCTAGCTTTGTATCTTTCTACAGTTCCATCTACCTTTTGTTGGACTTTGAAAACCCATTTACAATCAATCAAGTTTTGTTTTGCATGGGGAGGAACTAACTGCCATGTGTGATTTCTAATGAGGGCTTCATATTCTGTGTCCATTGCTTGTTTCCACTGGGGATCTGCTAAGGCTGTCATATAATCAGTTGGTTCAGTGACTTGTGTTGAGAAAGTCCCATGATACCTCACTGTGCCATCAGTAAACTTCTTAGGTTGAATAATGTTGTTCTGTAATCTAGTCCTTGGCCTTGTCACTTCTGTGTTTATAGTGCCAGAATCAGGTGCAATCTGTTGAGCAGGTAGCGCTAACTGAAGATCTTCACTGTCAGTAGTGTTGTCAGTCTGAAATTCTTCAGAAGTTTCTGCATTGTTGTCCTCCCTTTGATTTGGTGTTGGTACATCTTCTTCACCTGCAGCTGACATCTCAGAGATAGGAGCAATATCATTAGTAGCAACAGGTACTGCACTAGGCACAAGTTGATCAACTGTTAAAGCTGGTTGGTTCAGGGGAACAAGTTCATGTGAGTCTGGGTTTGAAGTTGCAGACTGAGGTTGTGCTGTTGCTAGAGGCTGATGATCAGCTGAAAAAGGAAAGACATTCTCATCAAAAGTGACATCTCTAGATATGTATATTCTACCAGTTTCTCGGTGGAGACACTTGTAACCTTTGTTCTGGGCACTATAGCCTAGGAAGACACAAGGCAAGGATCTAAAGGCAAGTTTCTTAGTATTGAGGTCTCAGATTTGGCCAATAAATGCAACCAAAAATTCTTAGAAAGGAGTAATCAGGCTGGACTTTGAGCAACCTAAAGATGGGAGTTTGGTTTTCTATGACTCTGCTAGGCAACCTGTTGATGAGATAGCATGCTGTTAAGAATGCTTCATCCCAAAAACGGATAGGAAGGTTGGCTTGGGATAAGAGAGCTAGTCGTGTATCAACAATGTGCCTATGCTTCCTCTCTGCTAGGCCATTTTGTGGATGAGTGTGAGGACAGGAGACTCGATGAGATATTCCCACACTAGAGAAGAATTGACTTAACTTGATACTCTCCTCCCCAGTCTGTTTGAACAGTGCGAATTTTAGAGTTTAGTAGGAGTTCAACTTGTTTCTGGAAGAGGAGAAATATATGCTCAGCATCCGATTTGTGTTTCATAAGATAAATCCACGTATAGCGACTAAAATCATCAATAAAGCTTATGTAGTATTGAAAATCTCCTACTGAATGAATAGCAGGTCCCCATACATCAGAGTGTATGAGCTCAAGCGGATATGTGGACTTTCTTTCTGAAGACTGAAATGAAAATTGATGAATTTTAGCCTGTTGACAGGCATTACAAACTGACTCCTCTTTATTTGACTCTAATACAAGATTATTGGACCTAAGAATGCTTTGGACGATAGGTAATGAGGGATTGTCAAGGCGCCTATGCCACCGCTCCAAGGGAATCTTGACTATCGCCAGGGACAACCTTGATGAGGCACATGGTCGCTAAGCGGAACTCAGAGGATATAGGCCGCCCCTACTTGGTCCTTCAAGAAGAATTTCCTTTGTTGTTTGGTCCTTTATGAGAAAGAAAAGGGGATGAAACTCAACGAAGGCATGGTTATCTCTAGCAAGCCTATTAACTGATACAAGATGTTTGCGAATATTTGGTACATGTAGAATATTTTTAAGATGAAGAGATCGGTTAGAACCAGCAAGAACAGAATGACCAATATGTGAAATGTGCAAACCTGAGCCACTGGCGACTTGGACCTGATCTCCTCCCTTGTAGCGATCGTGCACCATCAGACGATCTAGATCACTAGTGATGTGATCAGTTGCGCCACTGTCAGCATACCAGTTTGTGTCCACAGTGTAACCCGTTGCAGCAGCATTGGCACCATGCTGAGCTTTAGCCTGATAGCTTTCATCAAACCTGTACCAGCAACGTAGAGCATTGTGACCAGGTTTCTCACATACCTGGCAGATGGGTCTGTTGTTTGTCGATGGTGCACCACGGCCGCGTCCTCCATTGTTGCGCCCTCTGCCACGGTTGGCGTTCTGGCCGCGCCCACGAGTGCCTCCTTGTTCGCGCCCGTTCTGCCCACCAGCACGATGTGCCTGGTTTGCAGAGAGTACTGTGTTCATCTGATTTACAGCACTGTTGTGATCATGGCGTAGCTCATAGCTATCAAGATGCGAATAGAGCTCGCTAAGATTCATTGGAGTCTCACGCGTCGTGACTGAGGTGACTAGAGAATCATAGTCACGCCCCAGTCCGATGAGCAGGTGTGCAATGACCTCCTGCTCCTTCAGAGGTTCACCGATGGCCGCCAGAGTATCAGCAATACCCTTCACCTTCTGGTAGTAGTCGGTCATGGTTGAATTCTTCTTCTGAAGACTGGCGAGTTGGATGCGGAGTTGCACCGCTTTTGCTTGCGATTGGCATCCAAAGGTGGACTGTAATGTTGCCCACACTTCGGCGGCTGTGGTGCAGGCCACCACCTGGTTCAGGACTCCCTCCGTCATGGAAGAGAGCAGCGCGCCGAGAACCACCTGGTCTTTCTCATACCAGGCAGTATGTTCCGGATTTGTCATGGTGACTGCAGCATCACTTGTGCCTTGGATGATGGTCTTGGCCGGTTCCTTCTCAGATCCATCGATGTACCCTACTAGCCTCTGGCTGCGTAGATAGGGCATCAATTTGCGCCCTCCATGCGAGGAAGTTGTCGCGAGTCAGCTTCACGCTCAGGAATTGGTGGAAGGAGACTTGCGAACTGGAGGTGCTGGAGTTGACAGACATGATTGCGGAAGGTGGATGGTGTTGGCTCTTGGTACCATGAAAGAATAGTTAGGCCAAGATAATAAGCCTCTCGAGGGCTCTTGTATTTATATATCAAGCCTGAATTACATTGGCTAGGATTACAATCAATCTTGTTACAAACTGAATCTAAACAGAGTACATCTCTATCTTATCAGATAAGCTACAGTTCTGTTCTGATCTCTGAACACTATCTTATCAGGTTGTTCAACAGGTACAAATGCCATGGACCAGGTGAAGTGCCGCGTCGTTGGTCGTGCCACCATCGACGTTCGAGTCCAGGACCACTAGCGCGAGAGAGCGGGCGCGGCGATCTCTGCTGCTTGATGGCCGTCATGGTGGAGCATGCTGCTGTGCTGCTTGAGATTGAATCGACCAAAAGATGGCACGTGAATGCTTCAAGAAATTACAATAACGTATACACTCTCATATACTCGTCGCAAAATTAATAAAAATAATACTGATACATGCATGCCCAGGTGGTAGATCCTCCTCCCGTCCTCCGCTTCTGCACCGCCATCTCCAAGGATACGCACAGAGATGCCTCTGACGAAGGATAACTTTTTTTTTTTTGAGGCAAATGACGAAGGATAACAGAGAACGGATCAGTGGGCGGCGACATGACAACGTTAAAAGACGTCGTAACGCTGCGCACGATAAATTCCGTCTACGAACGTGAAAGCGAGCAGCAGGAATTCGTAAATTCCGTGCTTCGCTTTTCGGGCCTTCTCCGAGTTAACTGGGCCTCATCTCGGCCCACACGAAGGGCCTGGCCGCCTTTGTAAAATATAGGATCGATTTTCGGTCGTCCATGCTCAATCTAACGGCTGCTGGTACCGACCCACCCTGGTCGGGGAACGAAATACCGACCCAGCCTGGTCGGGGAACGAAACGCCGACCGCCCTGGGTGCCTCAGCTTGCCGCGCCCTCGCGTTCGCCGCCTCCACACGGGCGCCCGGCGGAATGTACTGGAACGCGTATTTAGCATGCAGTTGGATCGCCATCACGTGTCGCCTAGATCACCCCGTACTAAGCGCTGGATCAAACTGTCCATCCGTGTATAGATGCATGCCGTGTAGATGACCTCTGTAACAGAATCTAGAGAGCAGAAGAGGCAGCAAATAAAAATGACACCCTTGTGAGATGGAGAGGGAACAGGTCGTTCGGTCTAGCTTGACACCAACCCTGACCTGAAGCAGAGGATGGCAATCAAAAGCGTTGGCGACGCCCTGGTCGTTGCTCCTCGATCTCCCTAGAATGCAACACCGTGTGGAATGGAAGCCACCGTGCACGCCACAGCCTTCAATTTCCCATTCCCCATCCACCAACGCCTCTCCTCTCAGCCACCGAGCCACGCTCCTATTCCCTAGATTCCAACTCAGACACGGCCATGGCTTGGCATCGAGTCCGGAGCGAACAACTGGATTATATACATGATGATGAGCAAGTAGCAGCTAGGTGCACGACACGCCCTGGTGACGGCGTTCCGGAGCTACCAGTTCGTCGTTCTGGTCTCCATATATAGCTCGCCGTACGATGTCGCGTCTCGGGTGGTCGTTATTTGTTTTACTGTCTGTCCGGGGGTGGTCGGTGTTTCATTTACCGTCCACCCCCAGGGTACGGTTCCAGCACTCCGATCCATATCCTACAGCGGATATACGATTGCTTCACTGATCCCGGCCATCCTACACTTAGTAGCGATTACGATGCGGACGCGACTGTAGAGGAGGAGCGTCATGCCGCGGCCTGCGCCGAGGTAGACGGCCGTCGTTGTCTGGGGAATTCGAACCTAGATGTTCTAGCACGTTCCCTGTCCCGGCAGCAAGCTGCTAGCTGCTAGCTGCTCGTGATCTGAATTCTGAAATTGGGAACCTGCCATGACCAAGGCAAAAGGAGGAGCCCCACCCCAGGGCCAGACATGCATGCCGCCGGCCTCTGACTCCACCCGAGTATTATCTCACAGCACTCCGACGACATATGGCACACCGTGTCGGCGGCGCGCTCCTACAAAGTCAAGAAACCCTCGATTTAGCCATGTACTAGCTCGTCCGCTTGGAGGAGCACCTGATCAGAACGGAGATTGGAGCCGCGCTGTAGTTCTGCCTCCTGTCGCGGCGAGCCAGAGCGCGGTGCTCCAACCTCATGCCGTCGAGGGGACGATCGGCGTGGTTGCGGGTTGATGGAATTGCCCAGGAACGCCTTGTTCACCTCCGAGGGAAGGCTCGCCGCTCCCTGCTCTCCGGCGGAGCAGGTGCGCTTGCCGCAGTTCAAGGGAGACGAGGGGGTGGTCGGTATTTCATTTACCGTCCACCCCCCGAGGCCGATTAAAAGAATTCCCCTGGGCTGCCAGCCCAAAGCGCGAGTACGGCCCGTATGAGGCCCATATAGACCACGCCTCTCGGCTTCCCATCCTCAAGCTCTCTGGCGGCGTAGCATGCTGTGCTGCAGTACACGACAAACGTGTCCCGAGCCATCATGTATATCGGCGGTGAATCGGACACTCGTCCGCTACTGACGGGGTTACAATGCACTATGTTGAGCGAAGGTCCCTATTTTGAAGCACATACGAAACGTTAATTAATAGATAAAAACTAATTATAGGAGGGAACAATGTAAAAAAGCCTATACCAATACTTAGACTGACTGCACTCGTCATTCTTTAAATTCATCTTTTATATGTCCTGTTCATCAAGATTCCTTTGTCTATATCATTTTTTCCCGCACTCGTCGTACTCTATATTTCATTCTCTATATCAACTACCTATTGTGGGTCCGACATGTCAGCCTCTTCCTCTCTTTTTCTGTTTCCCTCTCTCTTTTCTACCCAATCTCTCTCTTTCCTCTTCCACGCCCCACGCCGCTCGCTACAAGCTCGCTCCCCGCCCCCCCCCCCCCCCCCCGCCGCGAGCTCCACGCCCCTGCCCCGCGCGAGCTCCCTCCTCCGCTCTCCGCCGTGATGGATCTGAACAGAGGAGGCGGCGGCGACCAGAGGCGTTGGGTCCTCGACAGTCGGATCTCCCCCTTCCCCCGCCTCCCCTCTCCCTCTCTCCCCTGCGACTCGGGCTCCTCCCTACGGGGCGACAGAGGGGTGGCGGCGACCCAAGGGAGCCACAAAGGGGCGATGGCGGCCCAGGCTCCCTCCTTCCTCCTTCCTTCGTCGACGCGCGCGGGCGGTTTGGTTGGTGCACGGGCCCACGTCTCGTCGGATAGCACACGCACGTCCCGGACGCTGTAAATAGCGGATGGAGAGGCGTCCGCTTGCATAGTAGATAGGTTCCAGAACCCTGATGTAGGGGATTTTACGCCAAATTAATACTGGAGGGAGCGGTAGCGGATGGCTCCCAGTAGCCGGTGCGGTCAGTCTTAGAGTGTTACATCAACAATGAGTCAAAGCACACACATATTATTTCAGATGGTTTTATGCGATGCGATTTTTTTTTTCAAGACAGGGTCCATGGCCTCAAATTTCATTACTCACGTGTGATGACGAAATTACACGAGTCATGCGCATGCCGGCCAGTAGCGCACATTTAAAATACTACTACTTGGTTGGAAATTCCAAGGCTATAATTATTCTGATTCATAGGAGGCTATTATATGATGAGAAAATATTCAGTGGAAATCATCTATTCGGTGGAATCGTGAAAACTCTCTCAAAAAACGTATCTAGAAGTGTTTAAAAATTCTGAAACTTCATATACAGGTAGATGACATGATGAGAAATATACACACAAAATTTTAAGTCTAAATTCAACTTTACTAAAATGATATAAAAATAATAAATCATGAAGAAAGAGAGAGAAAAGGACAAAATAGTACATGTCATCTATTTTTTGTCATCTTTCTCGTGATTTATTATTTTTATATCTTTTAAACGAATTTAAATTTGGACTTGATGATTTGTATGAGCATGTGTCGACATATCATCTACATGTACACCGAGTTTTAGAATTTTTAAAAATTTCTAAGTATGGTTTTTGAGAGAATTTTCACGATTTCATTGAATAGATAGTTTTCACTGAATATTTTCCCTTATATGATTCAGGCTTGGCGAGTGCAACCCTATCTAAAATCTGCCTCATAAACGTCGCGTCTCCTTGGACATGATCTTTGAATCCTTGGGTTTTCATGACAGCATCTAGCACACCCAGCGAGGAGCCCATAAACCCGAGGCACGCATCCTTGAGCTGCACGCAGTGGTGCTTTGTCCGCTAAAACCAGGGTGCTCACAACGGTTTTCACGTCCATGCTGCGGCTCAGCTTGTCCTCGCACACGGTCCTCAGCCTCTCAAGCCCGTACTGGTCCGCGGCGACCAGCAACTGCTGCGCGATGACGCTGTCGTTGATGTTGCACTTTTTGGGCAGGGAGTCGGTGTAGATGAAGTGGAGAAGCGCCTCGAAGATGGCCGGGTCGACGTCGTCGACCTGGATGCCCTGCGCGGGCTTCTTCTTCATCGGGCCGAACAAGTCAGCCCGGAAATTAAATACGGGGACCTTGCGGCGAGCACGCACCTGTGGGCAGGGAACAGCTTGCCCTCAACACTGAACGTCACGTCCGTGCCTTCCCCTTCCATGAGCATGTGAGCTAGATCTTGGCTTATGGTCGGCTTTGGTACCACGATGGCCTTTACCGCGTCGTTCTCCGATTGGGACTCTTTGACAACTGTGACAAGGCACCTGACAATGAACCAGCCACCGGTGCGGGACAAGAGCTGTCGCAGCCTAGGTTTCGGGAAGAATCTGTGGAGGCCGCAGTGCTGGCCGACCGCCTGGAAGGTTTCTGATAGGATGAACGACGACGGGTCTTCTTGTTGCGCCGGCCATAACTGATGTGTATCATCTCTGTCGACTAAGCTTAAGTGCTTAACCTGCACTTCACCCTGACGCCCGGTTTTCCTTTAACAAAGCACAAGAATAATGTTCGGTGAAGAGCCTGGATTCGTAGCCATGGCAAAAAGGGCAACACAACAGAGGCATCTCGCAGCAGGCGGAAGTTGAAGAAAACATATAGTGACTCCAACACAACACGTATGATACAGAGATTGCATCGGAGTAGGTTTCGCAAAGAAATAGCCAAATTAATGTCAAACTCTCTCTCTCTCTCTCTAGAGTCCGGCCGGATCAAGTATGAACAGAACATAGAGTATCCTCTTGAAAAAATAAGAGGAAGAGAAATAGAGGAGAATACAAAAATCTAGGAAAAATCTGGAATAGAGAATTCTCACATTCAATGGACTTTTCATCATCTAAAAAACAATGTGATAGAAGACCGGTAGAGAAATAAAGCTGTGTAAAAACAAATGCACCATTAAATTAATCTCATTATGATTCATCAGCTAAAGATTTCCAGTGACACCACTACTACATTGTATTATTCCCGACCACAGCAACCTTGTCTAAAATATCCGTAACGATCGAAGGACAGCTTGCTGTCAGATGCTTGAATTCGTCGGTTACCATGACAGAACTAAGCACGTCCCCAGAGGCAATATATCTGAGACAAGCGTCTTTGAGCCGAACACAATGGTGCTGTTCTGCTAAACCCAGGATCATGCCCACCGTCAGCACATCAATGGCATCGCACAGCTTGGCTTCGCACATCAGTTGTAGCCTCTCCAGACCGTACCGAATCGCGGCGACCAGCAAGTGCTGCATCCTCATCAGATTATTATCATCACCAGTAGCATCGTCACTACCAGCTGGCAGGGTATCTGTGTATATGAAGTGGAGGAGTGCTTCGAAGACGGCAGGCTCCATGTCGTCGATCTGGATACAATAATGCTCTGGTTTCTTCTTGGGCTGACCGAAGAGCTCCACCTCGAAGACGGGAGACCTTGCAGCCAACACGCATCTGTGGGCGTCGAACAGCTGACCGTCCACGCTAAAGGTCACGTCCTTGCATCTGCCATCCTTCAACATGTATGCGAGATCTTGTTGCAGGTTTGCCGGTGGGACAGCAATAGTTGGGGTCACAGCTCTAGATGGGGACTCTTTTGTGACCGTAAGAACGCACATGATCCTGAGGGTATCATCGTTGAGTCGCAGAAAGGTTTGCAGCTCTGCGGATTTCTCGACGAACGTGCCCATGCCCCAGCTCTCGCCGACGGATTCGAAGGTGTGTTTTAACGGTGAGCCGGATGCTGCTAGCTCGGACGCTTTGCCATGTTTGTCCAGTAAAATGAAATCGAACTCGGCATTCACAACCGCTGCTCCTTTACGAAGACACAGGAGCACCGAAACAGAAGCGGCGGTTTCGCCCTCCGTCGTCGGCTTGAACCCGTCGGGATAGAGGCGGAAGTTCCAATCGCAGCCACCGACGCGGAAGGTGGACGAGCTCACGGACTTGCCGATGCCGATGCCGTCGAGTAGAGAGAAATCGGGCACCTCGAAGTGGTGCGTGGCGGTGATCACCTCCGTCACGCACCTCGACGATCGGCCTTGGCCATGGCTGCCACTGCCAGCAGAGGTCGAGTTGGTGTCCATGGTGAAGGAGAATAGATCTGACTATTCTGAGTGCTCGTAACTAGCTAGGGTTACATAACGATTATACTACATAATATATAGCCAGAGATAATACTTTTTTTGTCTGAGTGGCAGCAGATTGATAATAATACGCAGCGGCATGCAGGCGTATACGGGCCGCATTACGTATGGGCTGTGGGTGTGGGGCATGTAGCCGTGTGTTGGCCCATGAAAATCCTTATATATGTTTATCATGCGAAAAGCTTTACACGAGTCCTGGCCTGCCTGGCCGTGGGCCGGCCGAAGGAGATGCAACAGCAAGACGAGGTGGATAGGGCAGAGCGCTGCAACGACGCGGACAGAGCGGTGGCAGAGCGCGGCGACCGGGTGGGCGGAGCGTCCCCGCCTGACGCCTGTGATGATTATCGCGGACGGGGAATTGGAGCGGTGCAAAGCGGAGGTGGAGCGCGACCCAGGACAGGTGGTGCGTCGCGGCGGAGAGGGCGCCGCCGCATCGTTGGTGGCGTTTATCGCCGGCGGGGTTCAAGTTTCGGGTTGCCAGGGGGTTGGCAGGCTGCTGCATTCTGGCGGAGATAGAAGGACGGAGCCGCGGCGGCCCGTTCGGAACGGCAACGTGGCGCATGGCAGGCGGGGATCACGTTTTAACCGCCCCCTTTATCATGCATGATGACATGGTGTCTACACGTATTATTTGTTTCCAAAAAAATAGTTATATTTTTGTTAGAGTATACTCCTTTTATTCTAAAATTATTATTGTTATTAAATTTTTTTCGTTATCTTTGATCATTCATCTTATTTAAAATATTTGTTCGAATATAAAAAATTATAAGTTACATTTAAATTTTATCTAGTGATAAAATAAATCATTCAAAAATATATGATATTTTTAAAAAAATTTTGAATAAAATGAATGGTCAAAGTTGACAAAAAAAAATCAATGACAACAACAATTTTAAAACAGAAGGAGTATATGTTACCGGATATGCTACATAATAATCAGAATACGGCAACATGCAACTCACTTTTACGAAACTGTCCACAAAGGTTATTACAACAACCGAGAATATGATTTGCACTCATTATTTATCAACAAGTACCAGACCAAGCACACATTATTATATCCAAAAAGAAATACCACAAATGTGACAGAAAGTGTGAAATAATACCGACATAAAAAAAGCACAGTTCTATAATAATGATATAATACTATTAATATTTATCTGAATTTGCAATGGATATTACTCTTCAGCTACGGCCGCGATCTTCTCCAGAATCTCCTGCACGACCAACTGGCAGCTTGTAACGAGATGTTTATATCCATCGGTTTTCATGACGGCAAGAAGCACTGCACTTCTGGTGAGGCGATGAATCTAAGGCATGCATTCTTCAGTTGCACGCAGTGGTGTTGCTCTGCTAAAGTTAGGGTCGTGGCAACTGTCCGCACATCAATACCATGGGAGAGCTTGGCTTCACACATCAACCTTAGCCTTTGCAGACCGTATCGATCCGCGGCAACAAGTAACTTCTGCATTGTCGCAGTTTCACTAGCCTCACAATTAACTGGCAAAGAATCTGTGTATATGAAGTGAAGAATGGCCTTGAATATGGAGGGCTCCATGTCGTGGATGACCTTGACATGTCGTGAAATCTTTTTCTTCAATGGACCAAGGAGCTCTGCCTCAAAGACAGAGGACCTTGCAGCAAGCACACATTTATGTGCATGGAAAATTTGGCCATCCACACTGAACGTCACATTGGTGTCTTTCCGATCCTTCAGCATGCGCTCAAAGTTTTGCGGTAGGTTCGACTCTGGGACTAGAATCGTGCATGTATCTTCTATGCGATGATCTTTTATAACAGTAACGACGCACCTGATTGTAAAGCAATCATTATTGAGATGCAGCAACTCTTGCAGCTTTGACTTCTCGATAAAGCGGGACCAGCCCTGGTTGTCAACTGTCGGCTTAAAGGTGTGGGTGAACCCTAGTAGTTTCGACACTTGATCATCTTTTCCCACCAATACATTTAAGCTGAACTTGGCCCTCACAGGAGTTGTTCCTCTGCAATATAAGAAGACCGACAGATAAGCAGCTTTGTCCACGGTCCTGTCACCGTCAGGATACAGCTTGATACTCCAGTCGTGGTCAGAGACTCTGAAGGTGCTCGAGATAATGAACTTGCCGCTTCCCATGCCATCGAGCAGCGAGAAATCGGTCACCACAAAATCGTGCGAAGCGGTGACGCTTCTCGTGACGCACCTCGACGACGTCTTGGATAAACATTGGCTTTGGTTAACTACAGGGATCGAGTTTCTGGCCATGGCGGACGAGAATAGATCTATTTTGAGTGCTCGTAGGGTTACAAAACATAACGAATACCGCATATAATATTACTAGCAAAATACCCGTGTGTTGCTACGAGTTCTTATTAAAAAATTTATGGTTAGAATATTTTTTTTAACTGTAAAAGATTTTCAATTAATCAATTTTTTTTGTCTGAGCATTTGCTCTATTTTTATTTTGCTTTACCTTTGAATATTCATTATAATAATTTTGGAGTGAGTTATTATTGAAATTCTTATTATTAGTTTCTATCTAAAATATGATATTAAAGCAATAGATGATTAATTGTTGTTAGTATGAAATATCGAATTAAAATCAGAGTCCAATCCAATAAAGAATTAAAAAATGGTTAAAAAACGACTCAAGCTGATTGGTGAATCATTGTAGAATACAAACTGAATATGATAATATTATGAACACATGTGGACACGAAAAAAGTGGTCTAAACAATCTCACCTTAATTAATATATTGTATTGTAAAGATTTTTCTAGAGCTGCATCACAAATAGTCAGGACACGGCTTGGGGGCATACGTATGTGGGCTGCATTGGCATGGGCCCTTAGGCAGGCGTGAAGTTGGCCCAGCGAGGGAAAATTATTGAAGACACAAACGGGGAAGTGGCAAGAATAAGCAGAAAACCGTCTAAAAATGAAAGGAGTAAGCAGAAAACTGAAGGCCTATGCTAAGACTGAGACGCCATATAAATTTTCTTAGAAATTCATAAATTGGATATATAAATTTTCATTTCAAACTACTCGCTCCTGATGGCACTAGCAGCAACTGAGAATAGGATTTCCACTGAATATTTATCAAGTACCAGGGGTCAAACATATATTAGATCCAAAAGATACACCAGAAATGTGATAGAAAGTGAAATGATACCGCCATGGAAACACAGTGCTTGAGTGCTATAATAATATTCGGCTGAATTTTCAGTGAGACTGTCCAGAATCTCCCGCTCAACCAATTGGCAGCTTGCAACAAGATGTTTATACCCATCAGTTTTCATGACAGCAGCAAGCACGTCTGGTGAGGTAATGAAACGAAGGCAAACATTCTTCAGTTGCAGACAGTGGTGCTGCTCTGCTAAAGTTAGGGTCGTGGCAACTGTCTGCACATCAATACCTTGAGACAGCTTGGCTTCACACATCAACCGCAGCCTGTCCAGTCCACGGCAACAAGCAAGTGCTGCATTGTCACATTTCCAATATCCTCATAATCAACAGGCAGAGAATCTGTGTAGATGAAGTGGAGGAGTGCTTCGAATATAGAGGGCTCTATGTCTTCGATCTTGATGTGTTGTGTAGGATCATTCTTCATCATCGGACCGAAGAGTTCTGCCTCAAAGACAGAAGACCTTGCAGCAAGCACACATCTGTGAGCATGGAACGATTAGACACCCACACTGAATGTCACATCTGTGCCTTTCCCATCCTTAAGCAGACTCTCGAAGTGTTGCGGTAGGTTTGACTCTGGGACTACAATGTCGCTTGTGTCTTCTGTAAGAGGATCTTTCATGACAGTCAGAACGCACCTGATTGTGAAGGAATCATTGCAGCGCTGCAACAACGGTTTCAGCTTGGATTTCTCCATAAACTTAGGTCAGCCCCAGTAGCTAAGGCAATCAAAGGTATGTGTATCATCCTTCAGTATTTCTGCCTCCTCTTCACCTTTGCCCAGAAAACTGAAGAGCTGTACTTCACCCTTGCACCCACTGGCCCCTCAAGAAAACACAAGAACACTCCCACATAATCTTCGTGCTTATACCCGTCAGGGTAGAGCCTGATGTTCCATTCGCGTCCGCCGACGCCGAAGGTGCTCGAGGTAAGAAACTTGCCTGTGCCGATGCCGTCAAGAAGCGAGAAATTAGTTACCTCGAAATCGTGCGTAGCAGTGATGCTCCCCGCCACGCACCTCGACCACGTCTTGGCTTGGCATTGGGCATGGTTAACTGCAGTGATCGAGATATCAGTCATGGAGAAGGAAAATAGCGATGAGGGGTGCACAGGCTCGTGCTGCTTACTGCCTTCTTATAGGAGGGGCGCGCCTGTGCCTGAGTTGACGTTTAGTTTTCTGTGAACTGTTCCATCGTTTGATGTACCGCGAACTTTTGGGTTCAGCTTCTCGTAGTATCTCCATGCCCATGAATGCGAAGGGATTCTTGGGTTCATGGCTATGGATTTGATGTGCCAAGTAATGAAGAGGCTGTGATCCAAGCAGAAGCAGCCGTCTCATCCAGAGCATACTCCAGAGTTCAGACGTTTAGGCTAACCATTTGTTTTTAAAAATATATGCAAATCTGCCTTACAAAAAATATATGTATTTTATTATTGTACATTTCTTAAGGAAACTACGGTATGCCAGAGGCATCACCTGAACATTTTATCGATGCAAAAGTTTGTACATATGTATTTTATTATTGTACATAATATTTGTGGCTAATAAGTTGCGTTCCAGAATATTTTTTCCCATCCATAGAATATTGATTTCTGACAGGAATGCAATGTTGTCAATTTTGTACATCCAACGGCACACTTATAGTCAACTAATCGAACGGAAAGTTCAGTAGCCGAAAATTAGACGTCGCATGTAAATAAATTAATTCTGACGGCGAAGTGCAATGCTTGGCAATTTTTATCGAGTTGAACTTTGATCAGCTATATAGCATTCACGAACTGTGAGAATGAGTTGAACAATCATCTAATAGATACTTTCATTTCATGATATCTTACAAAGGTCACTATATATTCTTGATGTGTCTACTTCTTTTCTGAGGATGCATTGTCAAGAGGGAAATTCAAATGCAGGGGGCAACGGCCATCAGCTGCTAACCCGACATAAATTTTCTTAGAATTTCATCAGCACTGATGGGCCAAGAACATATTCACCAAGCAATATGAGTTGCATGCAATGGTTTTACAGTAGTACTAAATGATGCTAATATTCGGCAACATAATAACTTTCCATTGAGACTACTCTCTCCTGATGGCATTGGCAGCAACCTTGTCTAAAATATCCTTCATAATAGAAGGACAACTCGTGGAGAGGTGTTTGAACTCATCAGTTTCCATGACAACTCCAAGAACACCATGTGAAGCTATAAATTCAAGGCAAACATCTTTGAGTTGTGTGCAATGGTGCTGCTCTGCTAAAGCAAGGATGGTGGCAACTGTTTGAACATCCATGCTCTCACACAACTTCTCCTCACACATCAGCCTCAACCTGTCGAGTCCATATCGATCAGCTGCAACGAGCAAGTGCTGCATCATTACATTTTTATTATCTGCATTGCAATCATCGGGCAACGAATCTGTGTAGATGAAGTAAAGGAGAGCCTCAAATATGGCAGGATCCATGTCATCAATCGTGATGCAACTTGTATCCTTCTCCTTCATTTGGCCAAAGAGCTCTGCTTTGAAGACCATGGATCGTGCAGCGAGCATGGATCTATGAGCAGTAAATAACTGGCCGCCTGCACTAAATGTCACGTCTTTGCCTTCCCCACCTTTCAACATATCTGCAAGATCTTGGTGCAGCTTTGACCGTGGAACTGCAATGGTGCTTGCAAGTTGTGTGTGAGGGTCATCTATAACAGTCAGAATACACCTGATTGTAAAGCGGTGATCATTGGAAGGCAGCAATTCTTGCAGCTTGGATTTCTTGAAAAAATCAGACCAGCCCCAGCCCCAGTTGTCATCTATCGACTTAAAGGTATGTGTGTCCCTTTTCAACACTTGATCACCTTTGTCAAATAGAAAATGCAAACTGAACTTAACCCTCACATCCAATGCTCCGTTAAGAAAATGTAAAGACACGGACACATAATCTTTGTGCTCCGTATCGTACCCATCAGGATAGAGCCTGATATTCCATTCGCGGCCGCCGGCGCTGAAGGTGCTCGATCTAACGAACTTGCCGGTGCCCATGCCGTTGAGCAGCGAGAAATTGGTTACCTCGAAATCGTGCGTAGCAGTGACACTCCCCGTCACGCACCTCGACGACGTCTTAGCTAGGCACTGGCCTTGGTTAACTACAGCGATCGAGATGTCAGCCATGGCGAAGGAACATGGGGGCGGGAGACGAGCAGTGTGTTGTTGTTGATAGCGATGCAAATACAAGTTGTATTCATTGTATCATATAGGCATGCGTGTATACATTACATATAGGTAGAAAAGGCCTGGTGAGCTTCCGTATCTAACTTGTGTAGAGACTAGGTAGGTTACGATCCTATTGTAGTACAAGGCAAGCTAGAATATTGGAACCGACTACAAAGTCTATCTTACAGTCTCCCCCGGACAGGACGTGGGGCTGAGCACATAAAGTGTTCCATCGGTTGATGTAGTACCGTGAACTCGGTAATCAGGGGTTCAGCTTCTCGGTAACATTTGAAAATTTTCATTTCATATGCAATTTTGCTTTCATATTTCTCTAATTATTGGACACTATATTGGTGGCTAATAAAATGTATTTTATATTTTCCCAATAATAAAATTTTGATTTCTGATAGACAGTTGTCATATTTCCAAAGGCTAATCCAAGTATCCACGGCACAAATAGTTGACTAATCTGAACGGAAAATTCAGCGACCGGAGATCAGACACTAATTTTAAGTAAATAAATTCATTGTGATAGTAAAGTGCAAAGCATGTCATTACCGAATAGAACTTTGATCATCGATTTGGCATTCACCAACTGTGAAAATGAGTTGAACAATCATCTACTAGATACTTTCATGATATATCATACAAAGGTCACTATACATTCTTGATGTGGCTACTTCTTTTCGGTTTCGGGGAATACACGGTCAAGACTTCCATGCAGAAGCAAGGGGACAAGCCACCGTGAGCGACGAGAGCACTTCTAGTGCTACGGCGGGTTGCAGTGCTACCGTTCTCCCAACTCCGGTAGCACCGCAACCGATGCACAAAAAATTGCAACAAAAATATGGTCGCATAGAGCATATGATCTTCTACCATCATGTAAAATTTGAGATGCAATGGAGAAATCTACAAGGAGAAACAAAAAAGAGAAATCAGTCTATAAACAGTAACATGTTACGTGTTTGATATAAACAGTTACAATCTATACTGTTTACATGCTGATTTCACTTTTTAATTGCATCTCACATAAGTTTTCGTTGTATTTTCAAATTTTACATGATGGTAGAAGATCATATGCTCTATGTAATAATATTTTTATTATAATTTTTTGTGCATTGGTAGAGGTGCTACCGGTGTTAGAAGCACGATAGCACCTCAAGGTGCGGTAGCACCAGAAGTGTTCTCCCATGAGCGACAGGTCGCCCTTCCAAACCGGTCCATGAGGCTCAGCGTGAACCGAACCTGTAAACCGCAAGCAGCAGGCGGGGCGGTGGGCAGGGTAGGCGGCGGGGGAGTCATGTCTGACAGGTTAGCGGCACGGCGCAGCTGGCAACGGGGGTCGGTCGCACCATAACCATAGAAACGGATACATCGAATACCATAAAAATGCAGTACCATAACATAGTACTAAATAGCATTCAGCTGAATTTCCAGAAAGATTACTCTTAAGCAACGACAGCCATCTTATCAAGAATCTCTTGCGGAACCATTGGGCAGCTTGCAACAAGATGTTTATATCCATTAGTTTTCATGACAGCAGGAAGCACGCCTGGTGAGACAATGAATCCAAGGCAGGCATCTTTCAGTTGCTCACAGTGGTGCTGCTCTGCGAAAGCAAAGGTGGTGGCAACCGTCTGAACATCAATGTTGTGGCACAGCTTTGCCTCACACATGAGCCTAAGCCTATCCAGTCCATACCGATCGGCTGCGACTAGCAAGTGCTGCATTTGCACGTTTTTATAATTCTCACTGCTGCAATAATCATCTGGCAGAGAATCTGTGTAGATGAAGTGGAGGAGTGCCTCGAATATGGCAGGCTCCATGTCATGGACCGTGACGCACCTTGTATCATTTTCCTTCACTGCGCCAAAAAACTGTGCCTTGAACACCTTGGATCGTGCGGCCAGCATGCACTTGTGAGCAGGGAATAATTGGTCGCCCACGCTGAATGTTACGTCTGCGCCTTCCCCGTTCTTCAACATGTGAGTGAGATCCTGGTGGAGCTCTGGCTGTGGGACGATAACGATGCTTCCATCTTCTGTGCGAGGATCTTCCACGACAGTCAGAGTACATCTGATGGTAAAGCAATCATCGCCGGAACACAGAAGCTCACGCAGCTTAGATTTTTCGATGAACTTGCTCCAGCCCCAGTCAGCATTTACTGAATGAAAGGTGCGAGTGTCGCTAAATTCTGTTACTTGATTATCACTGATCCATAAACTTAAACTAAACTTGGTCCTCGCACCCACTGCTCCTCTGCAAAAACACAACAAGGCCGACACATGGAGAGCTTTCTCCTCCGTCTTCCACCCGTCAGGGAAGACCCTAACGCTCCAGTCCCGGTCACCGGCGCTGAAGGTGCTCGAGCTAACGAACTTGCCGATGCCCATGCCGTTGAGCAGCGAAAAATTGGTTACCTCAAAATCGTGCGTAGCGGTGACACTCCCCGCCACGCATCTCGACGACGTCTTAGCTAGGCATTGGCCTTGGTTAACTGCAGCGATCGAGATGTCAGCCATGGCGAAGGAACATGGGGCTGGGAGGCGAACCGTGTGTTGTTGTTGATAGCGATGCAAATACAAGTTGTATTCATCGTATCGTATAGGCATGCGTGTAGATATATAGGTCGAAGGTCTGGTGAGCTTCCGTATCTAACCTGTAGAAAGAGACTAGGAAGGCTACGATCCTATTATACGAAGCAAGCTAGAATATTGGAACTGACTACAAGTCTGTCTTATTACAATCTCCCCCGGACAGGACGTGGGGCCGAACATAAAGTGTTCCATCGGTTGATGTACCGTGAACTCGGTCCTAAGGGGTTCAGCTTCTCGGTCTCTGAAGAGGTCTAAACATTTGAAATTTTTCATTTCATATGCAATTTTGCTTTCATATTTCTCTAATTATTGGAGTCAACAGATATGTTGTGGCGCACCAGTTCATCAAAGACCACATCGCGCAAGATGTATATGCGGCCAGTTAAGCGGTCGAGGCACTTATAGCCTTTATGCATGGAGCTATAGCCGAGGAACACGTAAAGTTTAGAGCGGAATGAAAGCTTGTGGTTGTTGTAAGATCAGAGATTAGGCCAACACGCGTAATCAAAGGCGCGAAGAAAAGAGTAGTCAGACTTTTCTTTGAACAAAACTTCAAGGGGTGATGAGTTGTACAGGGTGCGGATGGGCATGCAATTGATGAGGTAGCAGGCCGTGAGAAACGCTTCGTCCCAGAAGCGAATAGGCAGAGCGTCAGGGTGCGGATGGGCATGCAATTGATGAGGTAGCAGGCCGTGAGAAACGCTTCGTCCCAGAAGCGAATAGGCAGAGCGACGTAGCAGGCCGTGAGAAACGCTTCGTCCCAGAAGCGAATAGGCAGAGCGACCTCTGCCTATTCGCTTCTGGGACGAAGCGTTTCTCACGGCCTGCTACCTCATCAATTGCATGCCCATCCGCACCCTGTACAACTCATCACCCCTTGAAGTTTTGAGCATAGCGATGCCAGTTTCGACAATATGTTGATGCTTGCGTTTGGCAATGCCATTTTGCTGAGAAGTGTGGGGGCAGGAAAGCCAATGTTGAATGCCTTGTTTGGTTAGATGGCGTGAAAGACGACGGTATTCCCCACCCCAATCAGATTGAAAGACCCGAATTTTGGCATTAAAAAGGCGTTCAACATGTTTTTGAAAAAGAAAGAAGGCGTGCTCAACATCAGACTTCTTCTTGAGCAAGTAGATCCATGTAAAACGGCTAAAATCATCAAGAAAACTAACATAGTATTTGAATCCACCAACAGAGGTAACAACAGGCCCCCACACATCAGAGTGAACAAGCTCAAGAGGAGACGAGGTTACATGGATAGAATTATGGAATGGTAGTTGATGAACTTTAGCACGCTGACACGCATCATAAATAGAGGACTCATGGTGAGATGCACATGCTATTTTATTGGACCTAACAATAGACTCGATAATACTTGATGAAGGGTGACCAAGTCTTTGGTGCCACAGATCCCGGGAGGCAGTGACGCTGGAAAGGCCTTGGTGACGCGACAGAGACGAATGCGGAAACGAGCACGGCACCGGATAAAGGCCATTGCGACTCCTACTCTGAAGCAGAGTAGCCTTCATTGCTTGATCCCTAACACAAAAGAAGTTTGGATGAAACTCAACAAAGGCATGATTATCAAATGCAATCTTATGAATGGATAGGAGATTTTTGTTGATATCAGGCACATGTAGAATATTACGCAAATAAAGAGGTCGAGGGGAGCCAGGAAGCAAAGAATGACCAACATGCAAAATATGCAGACCTGAACCATTGGCGACCTGGACATTGTCCTTCCCGGAGTAGCGCTTGTGGACGTTCAAGCGATCCAGATCACTCGTGAGGTGATCGGTGGCACTGCTGTCCATGTAGTAGTTGGGGTTGACGACGTACGAAGTGGTGGCCGTGTTCCCGGTACGCTCGCGGTTGTCCTCAAGCTGGAAGGCGTGGTTGAAACGCTGGCAGCAGCGGAGGGCGTCGTGGCCATACTTGCCACACACCTGACAGGTTGGCTTCTTACCTCCGCCGCCACCATTGGAGTTGGAGTCGTGGCGACCGCGATCGCGCATCAGGCCACCACGGCCGCCGCCGCGGTGATCAGCAGACGAGTTGCGCTCATAGCGGATCTCGACGCTGATCAGCTGGGCGTAGAAGCGATGGAGAGCAATAGCATCATCGCACGCCGTGATGGAGGCAACGAGAGGCTCATACTCGGAACCGAGGCCAGCGAGCATGTAGTCGAGAACCTCCTCATCGGAGAGTGGGTTCCCAATAGACGCCATAGTGTTGGCGAGGGCCTTCATCTTCTGAAAGTAGGCAGCCGCCGTCAGCCCTTTCTTCCTGGTGTTGGAGAGCTGGTAGCGGAGTTGCATGATATGGGCGCGGTTTTGCGACGAGAACATGGCATGCATGGCCTGCTAGACGGCCGTAACGGTGTTGTACTGAGTCATCTGACCCAGCATGTCCTAGTTCATGGAGGAGACGAGAGCATTGAGAACTAGCTGGTCTTGGGTGTACCAGCGCAGATACTCGGGGTTCGGAACCTGACGTGCAGAATCGCCAGAGCCTTTGATGATGAGCCTTGGCGGCGCCTAGACGGAGCCGTCGACATAGCTGAAGAGCTGCTGCGCATGCAGCACCGGAACGGCCTGAGCGCAGCACCGGAATGGCCTGAGCCTTCCAGAGGAAGAAGTTGTCTCGGAAGAGACGCACAGTGATGGCGCTCCCGATGGACGAAACGGAGAGGCTGGGTGTGGTGGTGATGGCGCCGGTGGAAATGGTGGAGAGGGAGAGCGTCATCATGGCGAGGGTGGGTGGGATCTTGGCTCTGAGATACCAAGTCAACAGGTATGTTGCGGTGCTTGAATGTTGCCTTGTATTGATCGATATTTATAGTGCATTATGGAGTAGTGCACAAGTTAAATCTACAACAAACTCTACGCTATCTGATCTAGCTCAGTTAGGATCACAATCGATCCTTATCTATCTACATTACACAAGATACGACACAACTACCATATCTGTTTGGTTAACAATTGGACACTATATTGGTGGCTAATAAAATGTATTTTATATTTTCCCAATAATAAAATTTTCATTTCTGATATAATATAGTTGAGACCTTTTTCAGTCATCCATCGGTACCACGCCCGACAGGTACTGAACTCATCGGACCGTTTTTGTAGGCAGGGCCGCAGGGGTAGGATTGCCTTCATGCCTGTCCTATGACCATCTCCCACAAGGGAAAAAAGACCCCAAAAAGACGCTCATCTGCAACTGCATCGTCAACAGCTGCTACCAGAAGAACGGGCCCAATGGCGGTCTCGATGAAACCTGCGACTTCGGCGGTGTCGCCACCCTCACCTCCAACGACCCCAGCACCGCCAACTACGACCTTGTTCGTTTGCGCATGTAACAGCCTGGGAATGGAGTGTAACAGGCCGAAATGGTTTGAGCTGTAACGAAAACAATCCTAACATCAAATGATTGTTCGGTTAGGTCTAATATGGTTTCAATACTAGTCCAACCCATCCATTCCCAGATTTTCCATCTTGGTAAGCAAACTGTTAGAATTATATGGGCTTGGCCCATTAATATTCACAATAATTCCTAGAAAATCTCAAAGACCCATTCATCAGTGGTGGGAGTGCAAAGGTTTAGTCCCACATTGCTAGTGGAGGTGGAGAGAGTCCAACTTATAAGGTTGGTTGCTCTAGCATCTCTTACAAGTGTGTGGATGGGAGGAAGGAAGAACACACGCGCGCGCTCGCTCGTCTCGCCGGGCCAGGCCGGGCCGGATGGGGCGGGGTGTGGGCGTGGGCGATGGGCGCGGCCGCGCATCACCTGCGTGAATGGTCTACCGAAATTCCTTGCCTTGCGGGGGCGCGGCTTCCTTTTGCACTTTCTTTTTGTTGTGTATTCCATATATTTAATTATGGAAACCGACGTATTAATATGGTAACCAACTTGGTTGTGGGACACCCAACCCTAGCGCTTCCTCCGTATAAATACGTACGGATACCGTCGTAAATCATATCACGCAATCACCTAGGGTTTTACCTCTCGCTACTGTTGCGCCGTCAACTCTTCTCTATCCCGATTGTCGGCGTGCACCAGCGAACGGGAGAGCAGGTCTCCGGAACCGTCGTCCTCTGCGATCCTACACCGGGAGAGGGCGAATAAGGTTTTTGGGAAGCGCTCTGCGCGACTACTCGATCGCTTCCTCGTCTTCATCAAATTCATCGCCATGGCTCGTCTTCCTCGTCATCAAGTCGGTCTCAGCCGCCGTCGCCAACAACGTGACGGTGCTGCACGTCGTCGCCGCTTTCTCTACCCAGTATAGAAGGAAACGTACGTACTCTCATCCCAAACTATATCTTACATACTAGCTTTCGTAGTCTGCTTGTCTATGATGGATGCTGCTAGTATGGTATATACTGTGCTTTTGTCTGGCTTTATAGACCTGTCTAGATCTTGCGTAGACTTGTCTAATTTATTATGCAATCTGTTAATCATACTTATGATTTATGTCTGGATTAATATAAAACTAAAAGTGCTAATTTATCCAACAATTCAAAAACCTTATTGTAGGCACTTTAGTTTTATGGCTGGATTTGTCGATGTGCTGAGGCCAGAGAAATTCACTGGCGTGCACTTCAAAAGATGGCAAGTGAAAGTCACTCTGTGGCTTACTGCCATGAATGTGTTCTGGGTGTTCACTGGCAAACCTGAATGCGATCTCACTGCAGATCAGGAAAAGGCATACAGTGAAGCCAACACAATATTCTTGGGCGCTGCTATTGGAGTTTTGGTAGATCGTCTTCAGGACGTTTACATCCATCATACAGTCGCTAAGGATATGTGTGACGCTCTGATCGCTGACTATGATGGTTCAGATGCTGACGCTGAACTGTATGTCATTGAGCAGTACCATGATTTTAAGATGGTAGATGGCAAATCTGTCATCGCGTAGACTCATGAGATACAGTGCATAGTGAAGGAACTCGAATTGCTTAAGATCGTCGTACCTGAGAAGTTTGTGACTGGGGATATTAATGCCAAATTACCTCCAACTTAGAGGAATTTTGCCACTACTCTTAAACATAAGAGGACGAACATATCTATCTCAGATTTGATCGTGTCTCTTGATGTTGAGGAGAAAGCTCGTGAGAAGGATGGACGTTCTAAAGTTAATGAGGGAAACACTATAGCCAATATGGTGCATCAACCACAACAGTCTTATGGCAGTGGTGGTAAGGGCAAGGGCAAGAACAATAAGCCTAAGCATACCACTAACTTCAAGAAGAAGAACAAGGAGAAGGGAGCATGCTTTGTTTGCGGTTCTAATGAGTATTGGGCAAAGAAGTGTCCAGAACGCAAGAAAGGAAGTCTCCACAGCAGAAGTCTACGAACATGGTGACCAGTGCTGGAGAAAATAGTGGGTATGGTAATTTACCATATATTTTTTCTGTATTTCAATCTACTTGTTGGTGGCTTGATACTGGTGCTAATGTTCATGTTTGTGCTGATGCCTCTTTATTTACTTCTTACCAGGTCGTCCGGTATTCCTCCGTCCTAATGGAGAATGGATCACATGCTTCTGTTCAAGGTGTTGGCATGGTCGAGCTGAAGTTCACTTCGGGAAAGATTGTCCAATTGAAGAACGTACAACATGTCCCTTCTATCAAGAAGAATCTCGTTAGTGACTCCCTTTTGTATGGGGATGGTTTTAAGGTAGTGCTAGAGTCGAATAAAGTTATCGTGTGTAAGAGTGGACAATTTATTGGTAAAGGCTATGAGTGCGGAGGCTTGTTCCGCTTTTTCCTTTTAGATTATTGCAATAAGTCTGTGAACTATATTTGTGATGGTGTTAATGAGAGTGATGCTAGTGTTTGGCATTCACGTTTATGTCATCTAAATTTTAGTTCTATGTATTGACTTTCTAGCTTGAATTTAATTTCGAATTTTTCCATTGTCAAAGGTTCTAAGTGCTCAAGTTGTGTGTAATCTAAACAACCTCGAAAGCCTCACAAGGCTGCAGAGGAGAGATACTTAGCACCACTAGAACTTATACATTCAGATCTCTGTGAAATGAATGGTATATTGACTGAGGGTGGAAAAAGATATTTCATGACTTTGATTGATGATGCGACTAGATTTTGCTATGTTTATTTGTTAAAACCTAAAGATGAGGCTCTAAACTACTTTAAAATTTATAAGGCTGAAGTTGAAACTCAACTAGAGAAAAAGATCAAAAGAATTAGGTCCGATCGTGGTGGCGAGTATTTCTCAAATGAGTTTGACTTATTCTGTGCGGAATATGGTTTGATATATGAGAGGACGCCTTTCTATTCGCCCCAATCAAACGGGGTTGCCGAAAGAAAGAATCGCACCTTGACTGACTTGGTTAATTCCATGTTAGACACGGCTAGATTATCTAAGGTATGGTGGGGGGAGGCTTTATTGACATCATGTCATGTCCTAAATAGAGTTCCCATGAAGAATAAGGAGAAGACTCCATATGAGAAATGGATTGATAGAAAGCCATCGCTCTCTTACTTATGAATATGGGGTTGTTTGACCAAAGTTAACGTGCCAATTAACAAGAAGCGTAAGTTGGGACCTAAAACTGTGGATTGTATCTTTCTTCGATATGCTCATCATAGCATTGCCTATAGATTTTTAGTGTTTAAATCAGAGGTGCCTGATGTTCATGTTAATTCATTAATGGAGTCTCGTGATGTTACTTTCTTTGAGAACATATTTTCTATGAAAGATTTACATAGCATGTCTAGATTATCTTCTGATGTGATTGCTGAAACTACTCCTGAACCTAGTGCATTTTTTGATCATGCTGAACAAACACTTGAACTAATCCATGAGGAGATTAATAGTGAAGCTCCTAGGAGGAGCAAGAGACAAAGGACTACAAAGTCTTTTGGTGATGATTTCACTGTTTATCTTGTGGATGACACTCCTAAAACTATTTTAGAGGCATATGAATCTCCTGATGCAGATGATTGGAAAGAAGTTGTTCATAGTGAGATGGACTCTATTCTTTCTAATGGAACTTGGGAAGTTGTCGACAGGTTATATGGTTGCAAACCTGTGGGTTGTAAATGGGTGTTCAAGAAAAAGCTTAAGCCTGATGGTACTATTGACAAGTATAAGGCTCGGCTTGTGGCTAAGGGTTATACTCAGAAAGAAGGCGAAGACTTCTTTGACACTTATTCACCTGTTGCTAGATTGACCATTATTCGTGTATTACTTGCTCTGGCTGCCTCACATAGTCTTATCGTTCATCAGATGAACGTTAAGACAACTTTCCTTAATGGAGAGTTGGATGAGGAAATCTATATGGATCAGACAGATGGATTTATAATAAAGGGTCAAGAAGACAAGGTGTGTAAGTTGTTAAAGTCTTTGTATGATCTAAAACAAGCTCCTAAGCAGTGACATGAGAAATTTGATTCAACACTTCTATCAGCAGGCTTTTCACTCAATGAGACTGATAAATGTGTGTACTGCCGTCATGTGGAGGTCAGGGAGTTATACTATGCTTGTATGTTGATGACATACTCATCTTTGGAACAAATCTTGACGTGATCAATGAGGTTAAGACTTTTTTGTGCCAAAGTTTTGATATGAAGGATCTGGGTGAGGCTGATGTTATCTTGAACATCAAGCTAATCAAAGGAGAGAATGAGATTACTCTTACGCAATCTCATTATGTTGAGAAGCTCTTGAACCGTTTTGGTTACAAGGATAGCAAGTCTTCTCTAACACCTTATGATCCCAGCTTGATTCTTCGAAAGAATAAGAGAATTGGCAAAGACCAATTAAGATATTCTCAGATAATTGGATCACTTATGTACTTAGCTAGTGCTACTAGGCCTGACATCTCGTTTGCTGTGAGCAAACTAAGCCGATTTACTTCTTATCCGGGAGATGATCATTGGCGTGCGCTTGAGCTGGTAATGCACTGTTTAGTTGGTACTATGGATTATGGAATTCATTACTCTGGATATCCAGCAGTACTAGAGGGATATAGTGATTCCAATTGGATATCTGATACTGATGAGTTGTATGTCATGAGTGGATATGCATTTACTCTTGGTGGTGCTGCTGTTTCATAGAAATCATGCAAACAGACCATCTTAACGAGGTCTACCATGGAAGCAGAGCTTACCGCACTAGATACAGCTACAGTTGAGGCCGATTGGCTACGTGAGCTTTTGATGGACTTACTTATTGTCGAGAAACCTGTGCTGGCAATCCTCATGAATTGTGACAATCAAACTATAATAGTCAAAGTGAACAATTCTAAGGACAATATGAAGTCATCAAGACATATTAAGAGACGTCTGAAGTCTGTCAGAAAAATGAGAAACTCCGGAGTCATATCAGTAGAATATATTTCAACTGGTGAGAACCTGGCAGATCAATTCACCAAGGAGCTGTCACGTAATGTGATAGACAGTGCATCGAAGAAGATGGGTATGAGACCCATATATGCTATTCCATAGTGGTAACCCAACCTATGTGATCGGAGATCCCGTGAAGTAGGACCTGGGAAGAACAAGCTATTGGTTAGCATGAGAGTAACCTTTTATGACCCACTCGAGAATCGATGCATTACTCAATTGGCTTTAAATAACAAAGATGTTGTCCTACAGAACATTCTTGAATGAATACACCTATATGAGTCTGATTGTTGAAAGGTCATAATCTGTGAGATTTGGGTGATCTCTATTAAGCTCATGAAAGACCAAGGGAGTATGACCTATATGCTCCACCCGCGGAGAAGCCTACTGGAGGTCTAGTATCAGTTATGACAGTAAGTGAAACTTGTTTGTACAAAACTTGCAATTCAAGGTGTAGTCCATTGTTCAAGTTGTGAATGAGTATAGCTTATTATTCTAGGTGGAAGTTCAACTTAACAGTCTCCACTAAAAACACTAGTATATTAAACAACAGTGGGGTGAGGCAAAGTCTAGTTGGGACTTTGAGATCTGGTGGGGGATTGTTAGAATTATATGGGCTTGGCCCATTAATATTCACAATAATTCCTAGAAAATCTCAAAGGCCCATTCATGAGTGGTGGGAGTGCAAAGGTTTAGTCCCACATTGCTAGTGGAGGTGGAGAGAGTCCAACTTATAAGGTTGGTTGCTCTAGCATCTCTTACAAGTGTGTGGATGGGAGGAAGGAAGAACACACGCGCGCGCTCGCTCGCCTCGCCTCGCCGGGCCGGGCCGGGCCGGGCGGGGCGTGGCGTGGGCGTGGGCGATGGGCGCGACCGTGTATTACCTGCATGAATGGTCCGCCGAAATTCGGTCACTTGCCTTGCGGAGATGCGGCTTCCTTTTGTACTTTCTTTTTTGCTGCGTATTCTATATATTTAATTATGGAAACCGACGTATTAATATGGTAACCGACTCGATTGCGGGACGCCCAACCCTAGCGGTTCCTCCCTATAAATACGTACGGGTACCGCCGCAAATTATATCACGCAATCACCTAGGGTTTTACCTCTCGCTATTGTTGTGCCGTCAAGTCTTCTCCATCCTGATTGTCGGCGTGCACCGGCGAACGGGAGAGCAGGTCTCTGGAACCGTCGTCCTCTGTGATCCTGCACCGGGAGAGGGCGAATAAGATTTTTAGGAAGCGCTCTGCGCGACTGCTCGATCGCTTCCTCGTCTTCATCAAGTTCGTCGCCACGGCTCGTCTTCCTCGTCGTCAAGTCGGTCTCAGCCGCCGTCGCCAACAACGTGACGGTGCTGCACGTCGTCACCGTTTTCTCTATCCAGTCCAGAAGGAAACATACGTACTCTCATCCCAAACTATGTCTTCCATACTAGCTTTCGTAGTCTGCTTGTCTATGATGGATGTTGCTAGTATGGTATATACTGTGCTTTTGTCTGGCTTTATAGACCTGTCTAGATCTTGTGTAGACTTGTCTAATTCATTATGCAATCTGTTAATCATACTTATGATTTATGTCTGGATTAATATAAAACTAAAAGTGCTAATTTATCCAACACAAACCACATTTCTCGACCCTTGGAACGAA
Organism: Eleusine coracana subsp. coracana; assembly: GCA_032690845.1. NCBI lineage: Eukaryota > Viridiplantae > Streptophyta > Magnoliopsida > Poales > Poaceae > Eleusine > Eleusine coracana. The sequence continues at coordinate 3,315,679 of CM064424.1, forward strand.
AACACAAGCCAACGGCAGCTACAACAGAAAGAAGCGAGAAACTAGGGTTAGCACGACGGTTGGAAGCCTTGCAGTGGCGCGAGGCGGCCTCGACGGTAGCGGCACTGAGCAACGCAAGCAACAACGACACTGTGCGCAAGCCAGACTTGGTGTGGCAACACAACAACCCATGGCGACGACGCGAAGCTCCTCCTGCCGACGCCCATACTCATCGGCTTTCTGCTTCTCTCCTGTAATCTTGCCACCCCCTCCCCTCTTCCTTTCTCTCCCAGGACTGCTAGGCTTGGATCTTGAGAGTTCTTGGCCATTGCTGCGGCTGGTACACGCGTAGACCCGACCCATATTCTTTATTTTTGTAGGTTATGTACATGGTCAAGTCCTGATCGACATTTAAATTATGTCAGATTATCTTGCATGGTTGAGAGAATGGACATTAGGAAACTTTGTTCTAAAGGTGCAGGGTTTAATGAGGTTTATATTGGGTTCATATGTTGAATAGTTCTCCTAGTTCTTTCTTAAAATATATGAACTTGGTGTATGTAAATGTTGCTTTGCTTTCATCTATGCACAGTGATATGCTGCTTCAATTATGTAACTTAAATTATGTTGCTTTGTCGGATAGACAATAGACCTATGTGGCTTGACTAGGAATTCATCTATTTTTAATTTTTTGGTTTTGATATGTTACCTCATACAACAATGAATAGCTTTTGTTTTCAATAATAATAAGGTTTTGGCTCTAGGAATGAATATATGACTGTTAAATGCATGTTTTTTTTATCAATAGTTTGATTTCACAAATGGATTTCAAAACATGTGATTTTGAGTGATTTAAGTAACATGTATTCATCTAAATCATACATATAAATAAATCATGATGATAACTAAAACATGGCTGTCGAACAAGGCCTGCAAGTTCACCTCGGGCCCGAGCGGCACTGGCACTGGCACTGGCAGCGGCATGGGCACCGGCACAGGAGCCGGCACCGGAGCGGGTACCGGTTAATGGACTAAAAAAAAACTCAATATAATTTTGTTATTTTTCCAAAGGCTAATCCAAGTATCCACGGCACACCTAGTCGACTAATCTAAACGGAAATTTCATGGACCGAAGATCAGACACTAATTTGAAGTAAATAAATTCATTATGATAGTAAAGTGCAATGCATGGCATTATCGAATAGAACTTTGGTCATCGGTTTGGCATTCACGAACTGTGAGAATGGTTGAACAATCATCTACTAGATTGTTTCATGGTATATCATACAAAGGTCACTATACATTCTTGATGTGGCTACTTCTTTTCGGTTTACTTTCATGCAGAAGCAGGGGACAGGTTGCCATGAGCGACGGGTCGCCCTGCCAAACCGGTCCATGAGGCTCAGCGTGAACCAAGCCTGTAACCGCAAGCAGCAGGTGGGGCGGTAGGCAGGGTAGGCGGCGGGGGAGTCATGGCCCATGTCGCGGGAAATTGTGCATGGCGGTGACGCTACCCGCCACGCATCTTGATGACGTCTCCAACAGGGACCGGCCTTGGTTAACCGGAGTGGTCGAGTTGTTAGCCATGTCGATCGAACTAAAATGGCAATGGACTGTGCACAGGGTACGTATCATCTTGCTTAGTGCCTTTTTATAGAACCTGTCTCGTCGTTGAAGGCGTGCGTTCGCATGGGATGACGTTCAGGTTTCCGTGAACACTGAACAGGGCTGTCAGTCGAGAATACTTAGCGTCGTTTCACCAGTTGTGGTGGGAATTAAAGCGGTTGATCTTCAATTAACTCATTGGGGGGAACAACTCGATCCTTGGCTTTTCATATATTTCCATATATATGTGCTTTAATGCGAGGTTCCATCGACATACTAGCAGATTATCATTTTTTTTCTGGGTACTCTGAATGCAATGTATCTGCTAGGTGTTTAGGTTAACAAGTTGACTTTTACATTCAAATTTTAGGCTCCTGCTATTGTAAGTGTTTAAAGTTCTTTTCACTATAGGATATTGGTGGGCAAATTGTACCTTGCCATTTACTACTTCTGATTGGGTGACTGAAACCACAAATAATTTTAGCAAGACTATAGAACAGATAGGGAGGAGCAACCACAACTGTAACGACAAAACATAGTGTATCCAACGATTGAAAATGCCATCCTGTTAAATAAGATTAGGATAAAGGACTAAAATGCACCGGATTTCTAGCTGATCGTGCCTAGTGATGACACCACGCACTCAACGACGTCTTCGCTACGCATTGGCCTTTGGCCTTGGTCTGCCGCGAACGAGATGTCAGCCATGGAGATGGAAAATGGCGATGGAAAACGCACAGGATTGTGCTGCTAATTAACTACTAGTATTGCTTTCGCATTTGAGCGGCTTGCGTGCTCATTGCATGAGATGACGTTTTAGTTTCCCGTGAACAAGACGTCAATTGTGAGTGTTCAGGTCGTTTCACCATTTTACACGGAAAAAGCCGAACAAAAAAACACTTCCATTGATGTACCGTGAACTCTTCATAGAGCCAACGCGTTCAGCTTCTCTCGTATTGAATGCAAAGGGATTCTTGGGTTCTTGGCTTGCATTCGCTGAGCCAGGTAAATAATGAGGATGTGACCATAGCCACTGTGTGCCATGCATATAGAACTGAATTTTTTTTATAGGAGACTTGTTAATTTTCAGTTGACTTGACTGAAAGTTTAGATAAGAGCCATTAGATCTAGATTTAATAATTTATAATTATTATATAGATAATTTAAAAAAAAATTAAATTAAAATACAAAGTAACAAATCATTGACTAAAAAAACTTTAGCTGATTGAAAACTAGAAAACATATTTTTATAGTCGACGTTGGCGGACACACAAAGACGATGGTGGCGTGGTACCAAGCTGCGGAGTTATTAGATTATTTTTTTTTAGCACTGCGGAGTTGTTAGATGAAGCCGCTTCTTTCGATAGAGCCGAGAGCGGGGTGAGCACTGAGGGGAGGGGTTAACACGCGACCCGTCACGTGTTAGGGGATTACGCCATTCCTCTCGCCGCGCGCCACGTTGCCGTCCCAATAGTTAGCATTCTGAGGTTCGCCGTCGCGTTTGCCAGCTCTCTCACCAACGACGTCGGGCACCGCCTGCCGCCATGCCAACCCCGCCCCTTAGAACCTTCTAAGAGCATCGATAACCCATGCCCACTAAGCCTGCTCTGGCGACGTGACAGCGCTCTCACCACCGCGTCGCGCCACCCGCCCAACCGTCGCGCTCCGTCATTGCATGCGCCACCACCGCCACGTCACACCGCTTGTACTCAACCCGCTCTCTGTCACACTACCTTGCCGCCCGCACTCTATGCTGAGATCCACCGCCCCTGCCTCGCCAGTCGCCACTCGGCAGCCGCCCGCCACAGCGCCTGCGCCGCTCTCTGCTCTTCCGTGCATGCTGGGCCGGGCCACACGGGGTCGCGCGGAAGCGCATCACGCGACCCATCGCGGCTTACACTTTCCGAGCCTGAGCGGCCCAGGAACGATATATTCAGGTCCAGACGCAACCGGCCCAAATAACGGTCCCGGCAGACACTAAACCCCATCCCTCAAAAAAAAAAAAAAAAAAAGAAAGAAAGAAAGAAACAAAAAGACACTAAACCCCCAAAGCTCCCGCCGCCGCCGCCGCGTCTTCTTCCTTACCAGCGCGCGCCCGCGCCACCGACCTCCCTCTGGGCTTCCACCGTAGCGCGAGAGCAGCCTCGAAGTAATTCTATACCTCCTTCTCCTCGCCATCGCGCTCCGCCGCTGTGCGCTCCCCTATACTGGTATTGGGTTGACTTGGGGTGGAGCTTCATCCGCATTTGGGGTTGATTTCTGGTGTTTGGTGATAAACCCTAACTTGCTTCGGTTCAATTGCTTATTAGGTTCATCATCTTCTTCACAGAGCACGGTGTCGATTTCACTTGGGGCCATTGGATTTGGGGGCTCTAGTGCGGGCGCTGTTTATTTCCCCCCAGAAAATAATTGGTGCTTCGGCTCAAGCTCTTCAACTGCCATGGGCGACGACGATATGTCCTCCTCCCCTGTGGAGGAGTCCAGACGGGAGCGGACTTCTATGGTGCGGCTGGGGAGGGAGGCCTGGGCGCAGCAGCCATTTGCGGTCTCACACAAGATCAGGTTGGTCCACATCCTCAAGAATCTCCACACCTCAGAGGTGAAAATCTACTCGGACGCGTCGAGGGAGTTCATAGAGCTGCTGGATGGCGAGTCCGGTGGGCAGGTGCTGCAGGAGTTCGTGCAGCAGTCGCCACGGCTCGTGGAGCTGCTCGAGGCGTGGCGGCTGCACCGGGAGAAGCCTGGGATGGTGTACATACTCTCGCTCTTTGCTACCGTCCTGGGTCACCCTGACGGCAAATTACGGCGGCACGGTTTGGTGAAGAAGAATTTGGATGCAGTTGCTAGGATGATTCTGGAAGATAAGGAGAAGTGGGGGGATGTTTTGCTGGAACTGAGCAGTGGCGATTCCAGACGGCAGAATGCTGCGTTGGATTTGATGGCTGCAATCATCAGGCGTGGAGGGGGATTGGCTTCGGAGATAGCTGAAAGATTTGATTTTAAGATGGCTATTCTGCCGCAGCTCGCTGGGACAATTAAGAAGAAAGGGGGGTTTAGGGATGGGGGGAACCGTCGGAAAGTTGCCGAGGTTGGGTCCACAAGGCGATCGTTTATTCGATTTGCCATGTCATTCTTGGAGGTTGGGAACCCAAGGCTGCTAAGATGGGTCCTCCAACAAAAGGAGGTATACTCAGGGGTGCTGCGTGGAATCGGAAATGATGATGCTGAGACCATCATTTATGTCCTCTCAACTCTGCGTGATAATGTCTTGGTAGAGGAGTCACTTGTCCCGCCAGGGCTCAGGAGCGTCCTTTTTGGGAGTGCCACATTGGAGCAGCTAAGCTTGATCTCTGGGAATCTGGATGCAGGGGTGGCAGCTGACGTTGCTCATGAAGTGTTGGTCACGGTATGCACTGATCCAAAAAATGGATTGATGCCGAGCATGAATTTGAGAGGTAATGAGAAACGCTTGCTGGATCTCATGAAGAAGTTGAAAGCTACTGAGATTACTCACCACAGAAGTTTGTTGCTGGCCATTGTGAAGAAGCGGCTGTCTCTTTGTTCAGCATACATCAATGGGTTCCCTTACACTATTGAACCACGGTCATCTCTCTCATGGTTAGTTCGTTTGAGAATTATATGCATTTGTTTTTTAAACTTCAGAATGGTCTGGTCGTTCTAATTATTTACTTACATTACAGGTTTGCAGCCATCACCCTTGCAGCAGACATGATATCTTCAGCAAAATGTGAAGGCATCGTTCATACTCTTTCATCCAATTTGCATGGTCTAGTATCTGTAGATGACGAAGAAGTTCAGGTAGTCTTGAAATGCATCGTGCCCCATGTATGCTCTCGAGCTGTGATAAATAGGGGGTTACTGCATTCTGATGATCTTGTTAAGCATGGATCACTTAGGCTTGTTTTTGAATCAGTTAATCTACTGTGCTATGTTATTAAGGCGATCAATGGCATAATAGCGACTGCAAGAGTGAAGTCAGAATTCAATGGCTCAAGTAAGGTAACTGTCAGAATGGATAGTTTTCCACTAGTAAGATGTTCTGATGCAGCAGATGCACCCTTAGTTGATGAGGTCCACCAGGGAGATGAATTGCATGTCAAGAGGTGGATATCTCTGAGAGAATACATCCAAGATGAAGTTCGCGGAGCTATGCCTGATCCTCAAGTGCTTCTCAAGTTACTTTCTTCTGCTAGTCAGAAACATCAAAACCACTCTCTGAATATACAAAAGAAAGATGGACTACTTTCGGAGCCGCCTCAAAAGAAACAAAGATGTGATGCTTTCAGTGCGGTTGATGATATTATTATTGGTGGGATTGATGTTGAGCAAGATAAGGACACACCTGAAGACCTCGACATGGAAAATGATCATGCAAGCATTCTGTGCAAGATATGGGGCTTAGATAAGGAAGACCCAAAGGTGAAAGAGGCAAAAGTTATAGATGATGTTTTCCACTCAAAGTTGCTTGATGTTCTCAGGCTTTATTTGGTAGGTGCAGCTTAATTCAATTATTGCTTTCCCTGTACTTGCCCAGTTTGTTTGCATGAATTTAATGTCTTTTCCTCCGTCCTTGACCTCAGTGTTTGTTTCGTCCACATCTCCAGTAGGATGAGGTTCATTTGTGGTTTGGTCATTCTGATCATCTCTTTTTCTTTCAGAGGGTGATGCCCAGCTCTTTTGACGGATCATTTGACTTCTTTAGGGTTATACCACCTAATCCATTGGATCTATCCAAGGAGGAGCAACAGTCTCTATTATCTCTTTTGCTCGAGTATTCAGGCCAGTCTGAAGGATGTTGGGATCCTGAAAGAGTTCCAGAATCAATGTACAAGCATCTGCAACCATTGATTTACATCATGTTGCACTCACAGATTAAGAGCACCCGTGATCAAGCATACATTTTAGTTAAAGCTGCTATGGCAAGTTCTGGTGCGTTCGATCTGAACTTTGCGGAGATTGATGCATGGTTGGTTTTCTTGCCGGGTTATGAGGCCAAACGGTGTGTCAATGAGAGCCTAAGAGTCGGGGCATCAAATAGATTGTCAGACATTGTGATCCCTTTCATCTGTGATGCTATTTCACTAGTTGGTAACAACTTGTACAAATACCAAGAGCACACACACAAGCTTATCATTAGATCAGACCAATTTGAAGGTACCACATTATTCTGAATGTGAATATATCAGTAATTACATGTTTTTTTATTTTTGTTCATTCTAAGCTGTTTAACTTATCTATCTTCCATCGTATAACATTTATGTTGCCTAGTATACATGCTTTATAACTATAGAAATTACGCATCATGTGAAAAATAGCAGTTTTTCATATTTGTGTTATGTGAGGGTATTGTCTTACATCATGTCATCTGACCATGACATAAACATACTTTTGAAATACTTGTGTCATTTTAGCATTTATATAGTGCATAAGTTTTTCTTTTCACTTTGGAGCTATGTGTGCCATCCTGAATTTATTCTTTAACATTTTCTGATTATAAATGCTTTGCTTTTTTACATCTGTTATTTGATTTTGAATCACCAGGTCATCTTTTTTGTCCTTCTCAGTCTTGTTACAATTTGCTTGATAAGATCCAACTCCATCCAAATGCTCAATGATTTCTGTTGTGGTTTGTAGGCTGTTCCCCAGCTTTTAGCCCTCTGATTATGTGTGTGCTTCAGAAATGCCTTAGGCTACTCGATTCAGAGTCTGGAAGTATGAAATTACATGAGAAGGCCATGATTTCATTATATGTATGCAACACAATTCACCTTATTCTGCAGTCCCAGGTATAGGTTTGTATATCCCGTTATATTTTTTACTTCACTTTTACAGTGAGTTGACTGATCTTATGACTGTAACAGGTAGATGTGCAATTATTGCGTGACCTGATTGGTGCTGTTCTAAATGAGAGATTTGAGAAATTTTCATCTGAAGAAATGAACTCTAGGATCCGTCTTGCTGAATGGAGGCCATTGATAAATTTGCTGCATTTCCTCAGGAGAACTTCAGACCAACAAAGTTGTAGTCTGTTTGCAGCGTTGGAACATTCTTCTGAGTTCTATGCAAACTCCTTGAGCTCGGTAACTGGAAAGGTTGAAGAAATGTTAAGTGAGCAGCAATCTAATTCACTGGATGATGTAGCAACCACATTCTTATTGCTGTCTTATGTGCACCTCCAAAAGATATAATCAGTGGCTTTTCAAATATTCTTGCTGTTGTGAAAAAGCATTTTCCATGTCATCTGGCTTTTCTGTCATCAGTTCTTTATCTGCAACATGATTATCTAGCTAAAGTTGCTAGTTGTTGGCCAGATATGCTCTGTGGTATTAAACTGGGCAAGGGTGATTTTAATGTCGACAATTTAGAAACTGTTGAGGACGAATGGCTAAAACCTGTTTCTGCAGAATCAGCTTCAGTGAGTGCATTTTTAAGTGTCAGTCCCTTCTGTGCGCTTTTACCTTCTGTATTGAACCTTGCATCATCTGCACCAGGTAAAATCAGGGAAGCTTATAGCAATGCACTGCTAAGACTTCTTCAAGATAAGCTGTCTGAGTGTAGTTTCAGTGAGGTGACCCTGGATCTGAGATCCATCCTGTTTTGGAGCCATCACCTGCTGTCATCATACTCTATCGATCGTTCAAATACTCTTGAACAGCTATGTCATTTGTGCTCTGCTCTTGCTGACAGTGTATTTGAGCGTATTCAAGTTTTGATTGCTGACATTGCACATTCCAAATATGCAGGCCTGTCCTGTCCGGTTCAGTGTATGCAAGACATTATTGATTCTGTTCTTCAGCATCCTATTATTGCCTTATCTTTGTCAGGCTCTTTATCCAGTTACCAGGATTTAGCAGATGGGAGTTTGGAACATCTGGAAGAAGCTTTGACTGTTTTTTCAAAGGAAAGTCTGGGCCACGTAGACCGTTTTGTTTTAAATCTTTTCAGTAAACTGTATGATCTTTTGCTAATGGTTGGTAGCTCTGAAGTTAACTACTCTAGAGATGATGGTGCATCCCTTGAGTCACTGTTTACCACTCCAAAGCTCCTGCTAGAGAGAATACTGTCTGTGTTCAAGGAAAAGTTTGAACTCTGTATGGACCAAGGGAACCTTGGACCGTTTTTACCAACTTTTTGCATGGCTCGTACACTGTCAAAATTCGTGTCTCCTGCTAAACTCCTGAAACTTGCAAATTGGATGTTCACCAAATTGGGCAGTGGTGGCTCCACTAATTCACCTGCTTTTGTTCCTGCCGTTTTGGTATGTCTATATATTGCTGATACTGCCATGGAAAACTTGTACTGTTATCTACAGCAATCTACTCAGAGACCAGCATGCAGTCTATTGTGGGACTTGGAGATTCATGATTCTGATATAACTGCCATTCAGCTAGCTTATCACACTGTTCTTCATTTTGCTACTAAATTGAATCTTAAATTTGCTGATCATTGCTTGCTTAAGATGCTTGGTCGTATCCATCACAAAGAAAGATCTGCAGGATGGAGCACCGACTATATTGCATTCCATATGATATTCTCTACAATGGCCGTGAATACCCCCTTTAACATTCTTCATCACTGTATCTTGCCCACATCTGTTGTCAAAGCAAAAGTTATGTTGTTGCTTTTGGAAGCAAGTCCTATGCATATGAGCCTTTTTGGGCAGATATTCATGGAAGTTTTGAAAAAGGACACATCAGTTCTGCAAGTGAAGGATTATGATTCTAATGCTTCAGGGCCTCATGAAGATGGAGCTATACTTCTGTTGCCTGCTGCTCTATCATACTTGAATTGTCATACTGATGGCGATGGGCAGCTTGCTGAATTTCTTGCGCCTATTCCTATATTTTATTCTGGAATCCTATTGGGTGATAATGGATTTTCAAGATGGGAAAACTTTGTTACTAGGAGCATTTTCGAGGAAGATTTTAGTGGCTTTGCACCCTCGTCACTTAAAGAGGCAATGATTTATTTCAGTGAAACTCTCCTGGGGAAGACAGTTATAATGTTAAGCTTCTACTTTACTATAAGAGACATCTCACGAAAGAAACGCATGGAAATAATTGCTTCAATTTTCCCAGAATCATCTGAGATATTAGTTTCTGATGTCGATGATATTAATCCCACTGCTGGCAAGGATGTTATGAAGCTTGTTAATGAATTGTTCGCTAAAATAGTACTAATTAGGCTATTGTTATCTCCTAGAAAATCCTTGTCCAATGAACTAGCTTCAGATAAGGAGTCCAAGAGATTGAACAAAGCAAAGCTAAATTTCATAAGCATATTGGTCAGAACTTTTGATAAATTAGTCGGGAACTTCCCTAGGAGTGGCAGTATCGTATCTCAATCTGCTAAGGAACAAAAGGCCATCTGTTTTCTGGAATATGTAATTGTCAGGAATATCATTGAACTGTCTTCAGAAATTCAAACTCATCTGAACCAGTTGAAGTCAATACCTTTCCTTAACCAATTCATCAGATCATCTCTCTTGCACAGATTCAGTGATCCTATTACAATAAAAGCAATTCGATGTATTCTTGTTATATTGTCACAAGGAAACATCCCTGCTGATGAAATTCTTGAACTTATACTGGGCCACTCCAGTTTTGTATCGACAATAACATGCAGTGAAACTTCAGCAAATCCATCTGCTTGTAACACTGCAGGAGGGCTGCTACAGCCATGTCCAAGTATTTTGAAATTTGTTGATTCTTTTACAGAAGAAAACAAACCATTAATTTCGGTTGCAGAAAAGAGAAGAATTGAAACCATCAGATTACTTAGGTTACTGTATGACCTTAAGAGCAGGCAACAGAACAATATCTTACTGAATGAATCAAGAGAGTTAGTTTTCTTGCTTTTATCTGCTTATGGTGCAACCCTTGGCGACACAGATTTGGAAATACTTCATCTTATGAATGAAATAGAGTCATCTGAGTGCAGAACCATTGCTGAAGTGGACCATCTGTGGGGAAATGCAGCTCTTAAATTTAAGGAAGAACTGAAACTAGATTTTTCAAAACTGGATACACATGACATGGAAAATGTAGAAGTTACTGAAAGACGAAAGGCGCTATTCCGGGAGAACATTCCTATTGATTCCAAGCTCTGTGCCAAGACGGCGTTGCAATATTGCTATAAAAGGTCTTCAAGGGCTTCTGCTTTTTCACTGGAACAGCTTCGGCGGGACAGCTTTGCTGATAGTTTCGAGGTAATTGTGTGAGAACAATGGTGCCAACTAAAGTTAGGGTTTTGATATTCTAATCTACCTTGTTCAATTGTCTCCCTCACTCTGTTTCTGGTTGGCAGGTAACATCTCAAACAATGGATATGACTCATGCTTATGATCCTATGTTTATCTTGCGCTTCTCGATTCATACTCTTCTCATGGGTTACCTTGAGCCTACTGAATTTTCACGACTAGGACTGCTTGCAATCACACTGGTTAGCATAGCATCTCCTGATCAAGACTTAAGAATGCTGGGTTATGAATGTCTAGGAACATTTAAAAAGTCTCTGGAGGTACTTACTGTTTCACAAATCTCTAAATTTTAGTAGCTATCTTTTCTGTCTCTTATTGCCCTGCTTTGCTACACTTGTTTGTTGTTATATTGAATTTTCTTACATGTTAGCTTCACTCACTGGACACTTTTTTGTGAGTTATTTATTTTCAGCTGATTCTTGCATTCATAAGAACATGTACAAGTTCCATTTATAGATAGTCTGCATTTCCATGGTATGATTGTGGTTAGCATGTGATGATTTATGTTTTTTTATGTGAATGACTCTGAAATTATTATTCTTATTGGCATTCTCTACACAGTTTGACGAAGGTTACATCTTTGTGCAAAAGTTGTATAGTTCTTGATTTTTGATTTTTTTTTCTATGGAAAATATGGGTATTAACCTTTTTTTTTAAGTTCACCACCTTAAAGCTATATTCACATATTCATAGGCTTCTCAGAAGAGCAAAGAAACATGGCAGCTTCAGCTTCTTTTGACATATCTTCAGAATGGGATCTCTGAACAATGGCAGAGGATACCTTCCATTATTGCTGTTTTTGCTGCAGAAGCATCTCTGACCGTACTGGATAGTTCACATACTCAATTCACTGTTATTAGCAATCATTTAATGCATTCCACCTCTGTCAACCTACAGGTATTTTCTCAAATATCACACAGCAAGTATTTTGAAATACAAATTTAATCGTTCTTGTTTCTTTTTTGTATCATCCTTCTTTGTTACAGAGCATTCCATTGTTTCCAACATTATTACGGAGTAGTTCGGTTCATTTCAAAGCTGAACGCCTGTGGATGCTTCGGCTATTATATGCTGGATCAAATCTATCTGATGATGCTAAAATATACAAGAGAGGAAATGGCCTAGAGCTTGCTCTTGCCTTTTGTTCATCACCTGTTTCAGATTCTGAGTCACAGGTTTTAGTCCTGAAGGTAATCTAGTAATTATTTTTGTTAAACCATTTGACTTCATGAGTTCTAGTTGCTTCTTAAACACTCAGATATTTATTTCTACATGAGATGCTCGCTTTGTATTGTAGGTGCTTAAGAAGTGCATGAAGCTGCCAGTTCTGGCTCATCATTTAGTAAAAGATTGTGGCCTTCTGTTGTGGTTATCCTCTGTTATTTTAATCCATCATGAAGGATCAGATGGTGTTGAAAACACCTGTTCTAAAGTAACTGAGTTAGCATTGGAGGTAAAACATACTCCACTCCCTCCATTCTTTAAATTGATGTCATTAGGACAAGAATTCTAGATCAAAGTTGAACTAAAATTGTTATCCCAACGACTATTTTGAAAACAGATTGAATGGTTTTCGTTGCTACATATGATTTGTCAATTTTTTTTGTACCTTTTGCAGCTGTTTTTTCATTTATGTAAAACTTCATTTGCTTTCTTTTCAGGTAGTCAATGATTTAATATCATCAAGACTAATCACAGATTGGCTCCAAGAATCTGCCCTTGAGCAACTCTCGGCAATATCATCATACCTTTATGTCCTTCTTGATAAAGATGCCAAGTTATTGAAAGGAAATGTTCCCTTGTTGATTTCAGTGCTACGTGTTATTACATCAACAATGAGGCTGTCTATGAAAAGGAAGATATACCAGCCGCATTTTACCTTGTCTATCCATGGTATATTTAGTATATGCCAGGCTATTGGTGGCAGCTCTAGAAGAACAGGGTTTAAGCTTGCAATAGAACTTGGTATTGATGCCATTCTTATGAATGGTCCTTTGCCAATATTGTCTGAAATGGTACTTTGTTCGTGCACTGCCTTTTATTTCACAAGCATCTAAAGCTGTATAATTATTGTCTTTTCATATTGACTTGTGTGCTTAGTCTGTAGTTTTCTTTACTGTATACTTTGTTTATAATCATACTTGAAACTTGGCATGTATAGTTAGTATCATGACTGATACAATACGAACCTCATATCTGTGTATACAAATTACTAAACACATTATTTTTTTCATCTACCCAAGGATTATTTAAGATGTAATATCTGATTCTGGTTTTTGTTTGGCAGGATAAGTCTAGAATTTCTGTGGTTGTTTCATGGGCAATCTTGAACATGTTCTGGTTGCATTCGCAAAGCTCAGGTTTGGAGATGTCATGTGAAAAGCCAGTAAAAAATGAATCTCTACTTACAAAGATTTTGCGCTGGTTAGTGGCTTCCATAATACTCGGGAGGATATCCAGCATATCTCATGGAAAGAACACGGATCTTGGACTGAACACTAATAGTCTCGAAACTCTTCGGTGTTTGTTGAAAGATGCATGTGAAAGGATTAAAACAGTGAACAATTGCACTGCAAATGATACACTAGCCATCACTCTGTTGTACCTTCAAAACCATGTGCAAAAGAACAGTGATTCTTTGCCTTCAGTTGCTATGGCTCTTTACTTATTGCTTCTCGACACATCAAGTAAGCAAGGTATGCTTTTTTTTTTGGTAATTTTACGCTAATCATGAAGAGTTGCAGTGAGTCCCAATTAATCTATTAGTTTTAGGCAAGTTTATTAAATCACAGTTGCTATCCCGTGCTGGAATAATGAAACACTGCCCTCACTCTTTCTTTATGCTTATTGAAGCAGTGAACAAATACTTGTGTGATAACCGCAGTACCATTGAAATGCTTTTCTCAAAGATACGGTGTCCTTCTGAATGTAACCCTGCATGGAGATGGTATGGGCTCTGAATATGAACCATTGAAATTTAATCTGCTTCTCTTATGGTGACACAAGTGCTTGATAACTGTGTATCCCGGAATTAATTTATGTTTTTCCAATCTCAGGCATTACTATCAACCGTGGAAGGATCCTGCATTGCAGAAGACCGAGATAGATCGTATGGAAGAAGAGCAGGCCTGCCGAAGCCTCTTGATTATATTTTCTAATGCATTCAGTGCTGGTCAGTCAGATTTCCCGGTGTTGTCACTGGATGATATTGAGAAGTCTGGCCTGTTCGGATGGGAAAGAGACACCATCGTTAAACAACCGTAGACTTTGTTTACTGATGAAGAACTCGTAGGATGAACCTCACACTGGTATTACGGCACAGTTCACTTGTGTATACATTTTACATACGTATACGATTGTTCGTGTCCGATCCTAAGTTGGATCTAATAGAGTTCTGCGCACAGAGCGTAACCAGTCCACTAACTTGTCCCCACATTCACCGTTTAGTCTTGTTACTGCTACTCTTCCATTTCCAACTTTGATAGTAGGGCAAGTATTGGCAAGAAGTGGTAGTGTAGTGCAGTATTTTCTGTGTACTTTTGTCACGTTACAAATTCATATATTTCAGTTGAAACGTAAAGAAAAAGAGGATACATTTTTTCATTGTAGTGTACCCAGGCTGTGCTTAAAAAAGGTGGGATTTTGAAAGGAAAAAAAAGATAGTTATCTATGCAAAAATGCTGATGAGAGATGGTTTTGAGATGAATAATGGCACAAGAGGTGAGGAGCTCAATGATTCATCACATTGTAAGATGTACAAAGACAGTAACCTATATACTCTGTAATGAACAATGTGTGTGCAGTGAAGTGTCAACTAATCACTCTTCCTGTCTGCCAAGGCGTGGAGCGGCTTCTGCGAGTCGGGTAGGTTGTCGATGTACAACGACCGCACCATCTCCACGTACTCGTTGATCCGCTCCTCCTCCCAGCCGTCAGTGCTTATCGACGGCAGGATCTTGACGGTGAGCGGCACGGGCCGGACCCTCACGCTGCTGTTCCTCCACGCCAGGTGCGTGCCGGTCACCACGATCGGCACGATGGGCAGCTTGGTCTGCAGCGCGGCGTGCACGAACCCCTGTGTTGTTCCATGCCATGACAAAGCTCAATAATTTTCTGTCCAGCTGATGCAATATTAATGGCGGTGATGAATTATCGAGTAGAGTACCTTCTTGAATGGGAGCAGCCTCCCGTTCCTGGACCGCGTGCCCTCCGGGAACAAGATGAGCGACAGGTTGTTCTTGACCACGGCACGAGCTACCTCTTTCATGGACTCGATGGCGGCGGCCGGGTTGGAGCGGTCGATGCGGAGGTGGTTGGCCAGCACGTAGAGCTGCCCAAACAACGGGTACCAGATGATCTGCGGAAACAGACATCCCAAGTGGTCAGCTAGGCACATGATGATGGAACAATATTTCTCTACATCTCAGTGAGACTGAGATAAACGAGTGGGGGCGAGGTGATCAATCCCGACCTCTTTCTTGGCGATTCCGACGGTGCCGGTGGGGGCGAGCCACATGACGAGGAAGATGTCGAGCGGTGAGGCGTGGTTGCAGATGAAGATCCCCTTGTTGTCGAGGTGCTCCAGGCCTTCCACCTTGATTGGGTTTCCCAGGATCCACAGCTGCCAAAAAAAGTGTGGCTAGTGTTTCATTAATAAAAAAAGTCACGAAAAAAAGAATAATGCTCGGCAGATTTTTTTTTTCCTTTTCTTTTTACGGTACTATAGTCATGCCCCCATGTGTTCGTTCACAAATTAGCGCTGATCATCCACAAAAATAAAGCGCAGATCAACATCCATTTCTGATGAATTGTCTTATCACACGTGGTGTATTTCGGGTTGAAGTGTCTTCCCAGCTGTCCTCTGCTCTTAGAACAACAGCCAAGCCCCATTATTCTTTTCTTATAAGTGTTTTTAAATATAATACTCTGGTAAAATAGGCATTATATAAAGCTTGAAAAAAATCGAAGATAATACTGTGGTGATTAGACATTACACAAAACTCAACAGATAAGAACCCGATTTTTTTTTATTTTTAGTAACTAATAATTACAGAATTTTAAATGTAGTAATTAAGGATAGAAATTATAAAAGTAGTAAGGGCGCTCTGTTCTTTAGCGTCCAGTTTGGGACGTAGTTTTTCTTAGCGTCCCTCGCCGGACGCTGTTCGCAACTACGTCCCTGCTTGATTCATCTCTGGCCAGCCAAATCAATTAACTAATCGCTAACTACAGCCCTCTGTACTCGAGCAAAAGGTCGCCATTTTGCCGCTACATCTTTGGACTGATCGCTAAGGAACAGAGCGTCCTTACTATTTTTTATAATTTCTATCCTTAATTACTATAATTAAAATTATGTAATTATTAGGTACTAAAAATAAAAAAAAATCGGGATAAGAACAGACGACAAAAGCAATTATTGATCACATGAAAAAACAGATGAAAATAAAGCGCTGGAAATTTTGAGTGCCAAAATGCAGCTGGGATTATTTCATAATTCACATCGACGGCCTAGAAATGGCACCATTGCCCGCGCAAATTCTTTCTGCAGGCCACAGCGCTCACCAGAGCCCTTGAACCAAGAACAGAAGAACGAAAACAACGATCGCTCGCAAAAAGCACGGACGCACGTACCAGCATCCGTCCTGTGACATGACCGTAGAGGTTGCCCTGCCGGATACGCTCGCACGGCCACGGCAGGAGCAGCAGCATCACCGCCGCCCACGCCGCCGTGGTCACCATCATCGCCACGAAGCACACCACCACGCGGACCGCCGACACCAGCGACGCCGCGGCCCACCCGTCGTCGCGCCCGGCCGCCGCCAACGCCAGGTACGCGGCTGCCTGGCGCCGCGCCCACGGCAGCCACCGCTTGAAGCTCAGAGGTGCAACTGTGCAATGCAATGCGAGAGATGGCAAGAGCCGGGAGGGGAGAAGATTCTGGAACGAAGGAGCGCTGGGGTGTTGCCGTTGGTTGGCTTGGCTGGTTTTTTATGATGGGCACGTATGTTGTGGCGCGGCTTTCTTGGACTTTAACAGACGTGGTGACTGGCGTGGGATCAGAGCTCAGGATCCTTCCAAGGGCAGGCCATGTATGTAGGTGCAGGTAGTTTAGGCGAGCATGCTGGAAAGATTGCTAGTACTAGCTTAGCTAGCCTACATACAACTATAATAAACTATACTAAGTGGATTGAGCTTTTGAGGACGTTTCACAAATCACATTAGCACATAGCGTGGCGAATTGTCTGAGCATGATGATGAGCGTAGTAGTTCATCTGCTTGTAATTTAAAATTCATGAAAATTTGAAGATGGGATACGCAGTAATCGGTCGAGATGTTTATTATCAGCATATCTCAGCTGCCACTTGGCAGGGTACTAGCCACTAGATGTCGCTGTTTGGGGGGAGCTGGGACCGGGACCGTGAACGGCCTCAAGTTGCTCGTGGTTCTGTATACTTTGGAAGAAAAAGCAGTCGGTACAGTGGTTCGATCCGATGTGTAGGTCCACTGTGGACTGTGGTTGTGGTGCAGGGAAGAAGCGCGGGAATTAGGAGGCGAAAATGGCCACGAGATGGGACTGAAGACAATCCAGACCGGTCGCCGGTGAAGCCAATTAATTAGGAGACCCGGACGGGCTGCCTCTGATAAGGCGTATCCAAACTCTGCACGTCCGACCACAAGTCCACAATCTCCTCTCTCTACCTCTTGCTGAAAATTTTATAAGAATAGATAGATAGAGGTTGGCATCGCTTAACAAATGGTCACATCTCATCGCTTAACAGTTGTATTTGCTGGATAAAATTTTATAATTCCAGCTTCTGAAACACGCTTATTCGTCGCTAGTGAGCCGGTCGCCGATTAGTCCATTCTTCAGGCCCCGGGCAAGACGTTGGCCCTTTGACCCACAAGTCGATCCCAGCGTAAAATAGCCATGCACTCACTCGCTAATTCGCACATCTTGAGTACTTCTTCACTCGTACAGACTTCCACCAAAAACAATGTCGGGCACCTGCTACCTCTCCACCGTGCTCCCCATCTTGTTCCTGCTGGTACTCACCGGCGTGGGCAGCGTCCAGCCCGCCGCTGCCGGCGACCGCGACATGCTGCTGGCCATCAAGAAGGAGTGGGGCAATCCCCGGCAACTCGCGTCTTGGGACCCCGCCGCTGCCGACCATTGCAGATGGAGAGGCGTCACGTGCGACGAAACTACTGATGGCAGCAGCGCCGGGGGAGTCGTCGTGAAGCTGTCTCTCTCGTTGATGAACCTCAACGGCTCAGTCCCCGCGTCTGTGTGCGCGCTTAAGAACCTCATTCACCTCGACCTCTCCATCAACAAGCTCACCGGTGCCTTCCCGGCCGCTGCGCTCTACACCTGCACGCGGCTCCGCTTCCTCGATCTCTCACGCAATTACTTCTCCGGTGCACTTCCAAATGACATCGACGGGCTGTCGCCTGCCATGGAGCACCTCAATCTCTCAATCAACAACTTCGGCGACGAGGTGCCGCCGACTGTGAGCAGGTTGCTGGAGCTCAAATCTCTACGGCTGCACGCCAACAATTTCACCGGTGCGTACCCGGCAGCCGAGATAAGCGAGCTCGCTGGGCTCGAGGTGCTCACTTTGAGCCGCAACTCGTTTGCACCAAGGCCCATACCGAGGGAGTTTGCAAAGCTATCCAACCTGAGCACTCTTAGGATGAGGGATATGAACCTCACCGGGGAGATTCCTGAGGCGTTCGCCAACCTCACGGAGCTCAGAACGATCGACCTGTCTTCTAACCTGCTCACGGGGTCCATCCCGTCATGGGTATGGCAACACAAGAAGATTGAGAAGGTTTTTCTAGACGACAACACTCTCTCTGGTGAGATAACACGCAACATCACGGCGGCCAACTTGGCTCACTTACACCTGTCCTCGAATGAGCTCATAGGAGAGATACCGGCAAGCATCGGACTACTACCCTGCCTCGCTCACATAAATATTTCATACAACCAGCTATCTGGCGAGCTCCCCCAGGAGCTCGGGAAACACGGGCCACTCGAATCCTTGACGGTGCACCACAACAACCTCTCTGGCCCTCTGCCAGAGACGATCTGCGCCAAGGGAAAGCTCCGCTATATTCTCGCTGGTTATAATAACCTCTCCGGCGCGCTTCCGGCAAACTTAGGAGACTGTGTTCAGCTGAATTTCCTGGTGCTCTCCAACAACCGTTTCGCCGGTGACTTCCCGATGAAGATATGGTCGTCCCAAAATCTGAAGGGTGTGATAATCCCAAACAACAGCTTCACCGGCACCCTGCCAGACGAGATACCCTTGAGCATACTCTATATTTATATCGAGAACAACATGTTCTCCGGCTCCATCCCAAAGGCAGCTACGGGGTTGAAGGTTTTCAGCGCGACGAACAACCGGTTGACCGGTGAGTTGCCAGTCGACATGACCAACCTTGCTAATCTTTCACTCCTGGCATTGTCCGGCAACAGCATCACAGGTACCATACCAAAATGGATCGAAGTATTGCAAGATCTTAGGTACCTTGACTTGAGTGACAACAGGATAACTGGTACCATACCAAAATCGATCGAAGTATTGCAGAATCTCGTTACGCTTGACTTGAGGGGCAATCAGATATCCGGCATGGTGCCTTAGGATAGGTCCTTGTGGCTTCTGCATTGTGCTGCTACCGACGCTACTTTGTTTAGTAATTGGGCAGTGCAAAGACATGTTGAAATGTACTAAGGCGTACAGGTATCCACGAGTTTACATTCAGCAGTTAGGCTGCTCAACTCACTTGTTCATCTGTGCCACTGGTTCTATATATAAGAGCACTCGAGCAATAATATGTTCATATACTAAGAATGATTGCAGTACTAAGAACATCTAGCATCAACGTAACCAAGAACTGCTGCGCTCAGTCTGTTGTCATTCTGGAGACATTGATTTTTCTTTCTGCTTTGTGAAGAATTGAGCAAACATGATAGTGACTAATACCAGAATGAGTATTTCTCATTGCCATGACGTCCATGCTGCAAGATCATTTGCACCTCTGGGTTGTTCGTGCGCCGATGAAAATAGACACACAACAAATGGAAGACTGGTGCATCTTGAACGTTGATGTAATTAGATAGTTCCACATGTTTCTGCTTTGCCTCTGTTTCTTCCTGTCACTTCCGGTGGCTGGGACGGCATTTGTAAAAACTCTGTTTGCTTTGCAATGAGAAATTCAGGTGGGGAACTCCCCCACCGTAGATTCCTCAAAAAAGAAAAATGATTCTGTCAAAATCCACAGCAAGAAGTCAGAATCAAGGTATGTAGTAAGCAGCAAATTGGATCCTAAAAATTTCAATGAGCTGACCACGTAAATACATATGTACTTTGTAATATCTTGTTCGGCTCTACTTGGTGGCAACTGGATATTGTTGTCACCGTTGACTTTTTAATTAACTTTAATTATTCATCTTATTTAAAATATTATATCAAATATATAAAATTTTAAAATATGTTTTAATTTCCTTTAATGATAAAATAAGTTATCACAAAATATATGATATTTGTTAAAAAAAATTCAAATAAAATAAATTGTCAAAATTAACTAAAAAAATCAATAATAATTAATAATAATTTAAGAACAGAGGGAGTATGTTTGTTCCGCTCGACCTGGGTGGCAACTGGATATCCCACATGGTGCCGTAGGGTAGCCTTGTACTTTGTTTAGTAACTATAGGCTGCTCTACGCTATCGGCTGGTAGAATTATTGCGTGTCGAGCAGAGTCATCTCATGAGTTGACTGTGCAAAAGCACTCTTTTACGTTATCTGTACTTCAGTTTTTTCTGCTCTTCTTTTTCCTTTTTCTCTTGTAATAAATGGCTTAGGCCACAATGGGAACAACATTGTGCTCTGTTTGGTGCCGCCACTTTCGAGATCCTACGTGCTACAGTATGACACTGTTCTGCAATGCCCAAATCATCATCCGTCAGGACAGTGTTCAATGCTATTCCAATATTCAGAGTTTTATAGCTCCAGGCATGTTAAAGGCAGGGAATTGACTGCACAATCTCCACCCTATCCGTTGCTCGCATGAACAGAGCACGCGCACAGAACAACGGATTAGCTCAAAAGAATCGTATTTCCGGCGAGCGGCGAACAACCACTCGAATCGAACAATGCTGTCAGTGTCGGCACGGTTCCGTTGAGAAACGGACCACGTCTTGCTACGGACAATGAGAGTGAGACAAGCACCTTTTGGCTCCAGATTTGCGAATCACGGATTGTTAGCACTCGAGGTTCACCATTGCATGAATTGGCCGCGCAAAAATTCTCTATCTGTAATTCAGGTATTGTGCTCTTCTTTTCCCTTTTTCTCTTGTTTTAAATCTGTTGCAATGGGGACAAAATTGTGCTCTGTTTAATTTGGAGCCGCTGCTTGTAAGATCATATATGTGCTCGTCTTCCCAAAGACAACATCTTCCTCCCTGCTTGTTATTGGGGCAAATACTTTTAGCTGCAGTGCTTCTGGAGAAGATTCACATGTTGCAAATACTTCTAGCTGTTGTCTGCTGTTACAGAAAATTTCGCCGTCCGATGTACTTCGTTCTCAGACTCTTCCCAAAGACAACATCTTCTACCCTTGTAATCGGGGCATTGTGCGGGCCACATGATCCATTCTTCTTGCCCCAGCTTGACAAACAAAGACTTTGGCTTTGACATGTTGACTCACAGGACGATTCCGATAACAGAACCACGCACCTCTCGTCAGTCATCCGCAGCCCGGACTTCCACCGCAGGGCAATGTTGCAGCTCTCTGCTTTGTTCTTGTTACTACTATTCGCCGGCGGAGGCAGTGTCCAGTCCGCCGCTGCCGGCGACCGTGACACGCTGCTCGCGATCAAGAAAGACTGGGGCAGCCCACAGCAGCTAGCGTCCTGGGACCCTGCCGCCATTGCCAACCACTGCAGATGGATCGGCGTCACGTGCAAAACCCCTGGCGGCAGCCTGGGAGGTGTCGTTGTGGAGCTGTCCCTCCCCATGATGAACCTCAACGGATCGGTCCCGCCGACCGTGTGCGCGCTTAAGAGCCTCACCCACCTCGACCTCTCCTACAACAAACTCACCGGCGCCTTTCCGACCGCCGCCCTCTACGCCTGCATGCAACTTCGCTTCCTCGATCTCTCCAGTAACCGCTTCTCCGGCCATCTCCCGATCGACATCGATGATCTCTCGCCTGCGACGATGGAGCACCTCGATCTCTCCTGGAACCGCTTCGACGGCGAGGTGCCAGCGGCGGTAGGAAGGCTGCGGGCGCTCAAGTACCTGGCGTTGGACCGCAACAGTTTCACCGGCGCATACCCGGTGCCTGAGATAAGTGAGCTCACTGAACTTGAGGAACTCTTTCTGAGCGACATTGCATCCGCAGGAGGGCCCGTGCCAAGAGAGTTTGTCAACCTTACCAACCTTAGAAAACTCTGGATGTCCAATATGAGCCTCACCGGGGAAATCCCGGATGCGTTCGCCAATCTCACGGAGCTCACGATGCTCGTCATGGATTCTAACAAGCTTACAGTGTTGGTTTAGTTTTCTGTTGATCGGCGAGTCAATAACAGATTCGAAAATAAGAAGTTTATCTTCTGTGGATTTCGGATCTAGTTAACAAATTTTGTTTCTGTTTTTATACCTTAATCGGGAGGCAAGTTAGAGATAGAGACAAACTTGGCCCCGTGACTACAGTGCTATATAAAGGAGGCATCCCCCAGAGCGAGATCATCCAATCTTAGTCCATCCAACCGATCATTGAGGGCACTGGAAGTCACGGAAGACCGACATCCAGCCCAAGAGCATCGCCGCTACCGTTCCGAAGGTTTTCGCCCTCGCAAGAAGACACTCAAGGAGCGCCTACGCTACATCCCCGATGACGTCCTCGTCACCGAGATCCTCAACTCTACACCGACGCCAATGGACTCCTCCACCAGCGCCGGTAACAGATCGAACCTACTATTTCGCATTAGTTTTAGTCTACTAGATGTGATCTTAATTGATTAGATGATCCTGTTAATTAAGTGTTAATTAGTTCTAACAATTGATATCAGTTAGCCTTAGCCTAGTTGATTAGATCCACTAGCCTAAGTTAGAACAGGTTCGGTTAGTGCTAGATCACGTTCATGTTTCAGTTGATCTAGCTCTGTTAGAGGTGATTTAATTTTTCTAGTCATGTTCATGATTAGCATTAAGTAGATCAGTAACGTAATCATGACTAGAACTATTTGCTCAGTTAGTTTTATTAGCTAATGTTCATGTTTTAGTTTAAAATTAATATTGGCTAGGGTTTTGGTTAAGATAATTTTTAGACCATGTCACATATTAAATCAGAAAAGGGGAAGGGGATTGCGGAAAACACCGAATCAAATAAGCACACACACCCGCCGATCCCTAACCCTAACCCTAGATCTAAGAATCCTAACCCTAAGTTTCAGAGAGAACTCACCTCTCGGTCGCCGTCGTTCAGAGTACAACGGCGTCCTCAGCTCCTCTCGGTCGCGTTAATGGAGCCGCGCGCATCAGATCTGCGCGTGCTCCGACGGGACCGAACCGGTCGCGCGGCATCAGAACTGCCCGCGCGCACGCCGGCCCGCCAGACCTCGCACTGGCATCGCCGTCGCCTGCCTCGTGCCGGTGTCGCCATTGCCGCGCCGCCTCTTGGTCGCCGCCGCCGCATCAGACCCGCGCGTGACGGACTCGCCTTAAGAGCGCCACGGTGGAGAAGCTCGACGGAGCCGCGTGCGATCTCTCGCACGCGTGCGCCGGCGAGCAGCTCCCCATGGCGCCACGCCACGGCGGCCGGTCGGCGTCGTCCTTTTCCTCAAACTCGCCGGCGTGCAGGTGTGGTGGGGAGGGGAGAGGAGTGAGGCGAGAGAAAAGAGAGAGTGAGGCGCGGCTGGAGAGTAGGGAGCGAATGGCTAGGGTTTTTGCACTCCGGCCGGTTTTGTTTCCTCACCGAATGCTCAGAGCCGTTCATCTCGCTCAACGACTCAGATCGAGCGCTCCTTCGCGCGCGCGTCGCGCGCTTTGGGCTGAACTGGCGGCCCACCCGTGGGCGCTCTTGGCCCATTAGCTGCTGGGCCTTCAGCCGCCGCGTGCGAGCCGACCACCGAGCCGCGAGCCGATGGCGGTGAGCCGAGGCCGTCGTGCTGCGCTGCTGGGCCGCGCGCATTTGCTGGGCCGCCGCACTTGCTGGGCCTCGCTGCTACGGGCGTTGAGCAAAGTGCTGGGCTGCGCTGGGCCGCTTGCACACAATAAGGCCGTGGGCCAATTTAGTTCAGAACGAGCCCATCTATTTTATTAATTCGTTTTATTAAGTTTTAATTATTTCTTTTAGTTAAATTGCTTAATTTATATCTATTTTAGTTAAGTAATTTTATTTTAAGCTTAATTATTTAAGTGTTGGTGTTTTAAGCTATTATATTTTAATTTTAAGTATTAATCCACCAATATACTTTGAGATGCCTCTAAATAAATGGAACCACCGAGAAGTTTATTTAGAGTAAACTTGTGATTATTTCTGACAACCGTTGTTTAATCATGAGTATTAAGATAAATTTTGTTTGTTTTCCCTACCGGTGACGCAAATTGAAATTTAATTGTATGATTATAATCAGATCACCGTAGGGTTATTTTCATGCACTAATTTATATTTTATTGTATATGATTACTAAGTTGAGTTTTCTTACTTTGCTTTTCAGTGAGTAATGTTAATGTTGTTGCTTCCTATCTCAACAACATCGAGCCACTCAACGGAGCCAACTATCCAGACTGGAGGGGTAAGGTCATCACATGCTTGGCATGGAATGATCTAGATGTTGCACTAAGGGTGGATAAGCCTACCGCCCCTGCTAATGGAGCTGCACCTTCTCCTGCTTTTGAGAAGTGGGAGAGATCTGATCGGATGGCTACCATAGTTATTCTTCAGACCATAAGTCCTGGTATTAAGGGTGCCATCCATACTAAGAATGCAACTGGAATTGATCTGACTGCTAGGGAGCTGCTGGCCATGATTAAGGAGAACTTCAAAAGCTCCTTTAAGACTTATGCTAGTACACTCATCATGAAGTTGATGGGTTGTCAGTATAATGGTCAGACTGGCATAAGGGAGCACATTTTTCATATGTGTGATATAGCCAATAAGCTTAAAGATATGAAGATGGAAATCTCTGATGGTTTCCTTGTTCATTTCATCATGACCTCACTCCCGCCTCAGTATGCTCCATTCAAAATCAGCTACAACACCAACAAGAACACATGGTCTATCACTGATCTCATAAGTTATTGTGTTGAAGAAGAGGAGAGGCTGAAAACTAAAAAGATGAAGGAGAATGTTGTGAACATGGTTGGCAACCTTAGTCTTAACAACACTCCTAAAAATCAACATGAGGCAAACAACAGCAAGCAAGGTCAAAGAAAGAAGAAGAAGAATGGGAACAAGAATGGTCTCAAGAACAACAACAACTTCAAGAACCACCAGCCTAAGGGTGGTAAATCATGCTCTTTCTGTGGCTCACCCAAACACCTTCAGAAGGCTTGTCCAGACTTTAAGGAGTGGCTGAAGGAGTAAGGTAATGATAAGTTTGATGTTGTTTCTTTTATTGATGAGTTATTCTTAGCGGATTTTTCCCCTAATACTTGGTGGATTGACTTAGGTGTCACTGTGCATTTCTCTAATTCATTACAGGTATTTCGTTCGATCCGAACTATAAGAAGGAGGGAGCGAAGCCTAAGAGCGGCTGATGGGAACGTCGTCCAAGTTGAAGGCGTTGGGAGCTTCCAGTTAGAGTTGTCGGGTGGCTTCCAGCTTAATTTAGAGAATGTTTTTTATGTTTCTAGTTTAAAGAGAAATTTAATTTCTGTATCAGGCTTAGATGATTCGGGACATGTTTGTGAGTTTGGCAATAATAAGTGTGTTATTAAGTTTAATTCAATAAATGTCGGTCTTGCAGTTAGGCAAGGCAAGCTTTATATGCTCTCTCTTGATGATTCTATGATGATTGTTGCTATTATTTCACATAAGCGTAAACGTGATGATGAGACTTCTTCGAAATTGTGGTATTGTCGCCTCGGCCACATTTCGAGGGGGAGAATAGAACGTCTCATTAAAGATGAAATACTATATCAATTAGACTTCTTCGATTTAGAGCAGTGCATCGACTGCATTAAGGGAAAATACGCTAAGACGATTAAGAAAGGAGCTACTAGAAGTACGAACGTATTAGAAATAATACACACAGATATCTGTGGCCCGCTCTCAGTAACATCAGTAGATGGCTATGATTCCTTTATAATATTTACCAATGATTATTCTCGTTATGGACATATTTACCCCATTAAGAAGCGTTCAGATGCGCTAGAAATATTTAAGATTTATAAGTTGGAAGTTGAGAAACAACATAATGCTTCCATTAAAATAGTAAGATCGGATCGTGGGGGAGAATATTACGGGAAACATGCAACATATAGTCAAATTAAAGGACCGTTTGCTAAGTATTTAGAAGAAAATGGCATAAGAGCGCAATACTCCATGCCAGGAGAACCACAGCAAAATAGAGTAGCTGAGCGACGCAATTGCACGTTATTAGATATGGTGTGTAGCATGCTTAGTCATTCTAATTTGCCTGTTGAGCTGTGGATGGAAGCATTAAAAACAACTGCTCATATTCTTAATCGGGTTCCATCTAAGTCAGTTCCCAAGACACCTTTTGAGTTGTGGAATGGGAGGAAACTGTCACTAAGTTATTTAAAAGTGTGGGGTTGTTCCACTGAGGCTAAGCTATTTGATCCACAACACAAGAAACTGAATTCTAAGACAGTGAGCTGTCATTTTATCGGATACCCAGATAAGTCAAAGGGATATCGATTCTACTGTCCTGGTCGCTCTAGTAAGTTCGTTGAGACAAGACAGGCTATGTTTTCAGAGGACTCAGGATCTAGTGGAAGTTCTGCTAAGAGGGATATAAGTCTCGAAGAATTACGGGTTAATCTTCCAACTCCGGATTTCCTAGAACCTACGGAGGTATATCAGTTTGTACCGCCAATTATTCCTCAACCTAGCAGCACCGTGGCAGCCGCTCAGGTACAGGTACTACCTACTGGGGATCATGCACCAGATATTGATGCATAAGATCTAGCTCAGGAGGAACCTGCGCCAGAAGAATAGTCTCAGCCTGATCCTGAACCGGCTATGAACGAACCATTAAGACGTTCACATCGGGAAAGGAGACGGGCAATTCCTGACATTTATGTGACATATTTAAGTGAGGATCAGTATGATGTCGGGAAAATAAATGACCCTACAAATTTTAGAGAGACAGTTGAAAGTGAGAATTCCACTAAATGGATTAAAGCCATGGAAGAAGAGTTTAAGTCTATGAGTTCTAATCAGGTTTGGGATTTAGTAGAAATTTCTAATGGAGTCAAAACAGTAGGCTGTAAATAGGTCGACAAGACTAAACATAATTCCAAAGGAAAGGTCGAAAGATTCAAAGCAAGACTCGTAGCTAAAGGGTTTACACAACGAGAGGGGGTTGATTATAATGAGACTTTTTCTCCTGTGTCTACTAAAGATTCTTTAAGAATAGTCATGACACTTGTAGCTCATTTTAATATGGAATTACATCAGATGGATGTTAAGACTGCATTTCTTAATGGAAATTTGGATGAGACCATTTATATGGCCCAACCGGAAGGTTTTGCCATTAAGGATAAGGAACATATGGGATGCAGATTAAGAAAATCCATTTATGGACTTAAGCAAGCATCCAGACAGTGGAACCTTAAATTTGATGAAGTCATTAAGAGATTCGGATTTAGGTAGAATGATGTAGATAAATGCATCTACATTAAGGAAAAGGGTGAAAATTGATAATTCTAGTATTATATGTGGATGGCATACTGTTAGCATGCAACGATAAGAACATGTTGTATGAAACTAAGAATTTCTTGTCATCACATTTTGATATGAAAGATTTTGGTGAAGCCTCGTATGTACTTGGTATTGAGGTACACCGAGATAGAGCCAAAGGAATACTAGGATTATCTTAGAAAGCTTACATTGAGAAAATGTTTAAGAGATATAAGTTAGATAAGTGCAACACATCACCTGTTCCGATTCAAAAGGGCGATAAGTTAAATGAAAGCCAGTGCCCTAAGAATGATTTAGAAAGAAAGAAAATGGAGAACGTTTCCTATGCATCAGCTATTAAAAGCTTGATGTATGCACAAGTCTGTACGCGTCTAGACTTGGCATTTGTAACCAGAGTACTTAGCAGATATCAGTCTAATTCAGGATGGGCTTACTCGGTAGGTGTCAAAAAGGTATTAAGATATTACCAAGGCACCAAGAATTACATGCTCACATATAAGAGATCAGATAATCTTGAGATTGAGTGCCACACTGATGCTGATTTTGCTGGTGATGAAGACGAAAGGAAGTCAACTTCTGGATATGTTTTCACGTTAGCAGGAGCAACAATTTTATGGAGAACTTGCAAGCAAAGTGTAACTGCTGCATCTACGATGCAAGCAGAATTTATGTCATATTATCATGCTACGGGACAGGTAGTATGACTTAAGAGTTTTATTCCGGTATTAAGAGTTGTTGATAGTATCTCGAGACCTATCACAATATACTGCGATAATCAATCCGTAGTTTTCTTTTGCGCAAACGATAAATTAAGTGGTGCTTCTAAGCACATTGATCTTAAATATCGTATCGTGAAAGAAAGAAATCAGGACAATACGCTAAAGATTAAGCATATAAGTACTAAGGATAATATAGCGGATCCGCTCACAAAAGGTTTACCACCAACCCTATTTCAGAAACATGTACTAGGCATGAGCCTGGTAAATACCTTTTGATCAGTGCTGATTTTAGGGTCATTTTAATTTCTCCAAATAAAAGTAAGAGTTCTGACAAAGTTTCTCAGTAAGACTGGGTAATGTTGTCCTAGTATACTGTGGTGCTACTGATGACGCATTGGTCTGGTACTTGCTGATTTTCTGAGGATAAGTTAAGAATAAGTTTAAGTTGTTGACCTTTTGGTCAGGGGGAGAATGTTGGTTTAGTTTTCTGTTGACCGGCAAGTCAACAACAGATCCGAAAATAGGAAGTTTATCTCCTGTGGATTTTGGATCTGGCCAACAAATTTTGTTTCTATTTTTGTGCTTTGATCGGGAGGTAAGTTAGAGATAGAGACGGACCCGGCCCCGTGACTACAGTGCTATATAAAGGAGGCATCGCCCCAGGGCGAGATCATCCAATCTTAATCCACCCAACCGATCATTGAGGACTCTGAAAGTCACGGAAGACCGACTTCCAGCCCAAGGATATCGTCGCTACCGCCCCGAAGGTCTTCGCCCTCGCAAGAAGACCCTCAAGGAGCGCCTACGCTACATCCCCGACAACATCCTCGTCACCGAGATCCTCACCTCTGCACCGACGCCAATGAACTCCTCCACCAGCGCCGGTAACAGATCGAACCTACTATTCCGCATTAGTTTTAGTTTACTAGATATGATCTTAATTGACTAGATGATCCTGTTTATTAAGTGTTAATTAGTTCTAACACATAGGGTCCATTTGATACTTAAGCATAGGAAGCTAGAGGTGGTTTTCCTAGATGATAACACCCTCTCTGGTGAGCTGACCCATAACGTCACGGCGGCCAACTTGGTTGACCTGGACCTGAGTTTGAATCAACTCACAGGAGAGATACCGGAAAGCTTCGGCAACCTCAAGAACCTTGCCAATATGTTTATTGTCTTCAATCAGTTCACTGGAACAATACCGGCGAGCATCCAACTGCTACCACACCTGACTAGCATCTGGCTTTCCAACAACCAGCTATCTGGCGTGCTACCCCCGGAGCTCGGGAAGCATGCGCCGCTCGAAGACTAGGCCGTGTCAAACAACAATCTCTCTGGCCCGTTACCGGAGACACTGCTCTAGGGGAAAGCTCCAACGAATCTTCGCCGACAACAATAACTTCTCTGGCACGCTCCCTGTCAACTTAGGAGATTGCTTCCTACTGACAGACCTCGTGCTCCAGAACAACAGTTTCTCCAGCAATTTCCCGACGAAGATATGGTTGTTGCCGCAGCTGACCGTGGTGTTCCTCAACAACAATAACTTCACCGGAACTCTGCCGGACGAGTTATCCTTCAACGTTTATAGAATTGAGATCGGGGACAACATGTTCTATGGCTCCGTCCCTGCATCGGCTACAGGGCTTCGCGTGTTCAACGCAAAGAACAACCGGTTCGATGGAGAATTGCCCATCGACATGAGCAAACTTGCCAATCTTACGGATCTGGTACTGCCCGGCAACAGGATAACTGGTACCATACCAAAATCGATCGAACTACTACAAAATCTTGTTCGGCTGGACCTCAGTGGCAACCGGATATCTGGCGTTGTGCCCTAAGCTAGTGCTTTGTTAAGTACGTAACTTGGCAGTGCGAAGCGCGCAAGCGCAACGCTATGTCTGCTGTAAAGAAAAGATATATGTTGAAAAATGTGCTACTACTAGCTAGTAAGTATATGCTAAGGATTGCCTTTGGTTGAGCTGCCTCTCATAAGGTGTACACATGTCCAAACTTAGCACGTCCGACCACAGGTCTACAATTTCCATGTATATCCCAGTATCCCTGAAAATTAAAGAGCATCTCAATCGGTGTCGCCTAGTCCTGCAGCTAAAAATCCAAACTTTGAAGAGCACGCTACCTCAACGTCAGTGTCATCCTCCGTCCATCACGAGCTAATAAGTCTAATCAAGTAGAGATGCTAAAGGTTTTGAGCTTCTCTTATTTTTCGAAAAATAGGCAGGAGCACTGCCTTTTCATTAAGGTAGAAATCAGAGTTTAGTTTTGAGCTTCTCTTGTGGTGTTAGAACTTGTGATCCGCATGCCTTATGTGTTCACACTTTTTAGGTGGTGCTCCCTGTTCAGCCATCAGGTATTCAGATTTGACGTTGCATAGAATTCTCGATAGCACACACATTGCTCATAGCAGTTGGTGACAACTGATATTCTGAAATTTTCAAGCAATAAAAAGCAATTGCAGTTTACCAGTTCAAACTATAACAATAGTACAGCTGAATCCCCTATTCGAGCAGAAGCAAGCATTAAACCTTTATTTGGGTTCACACATAATAGACATCCTGCAGAGACTAAAAACTGATTTTCTATCAAAGAATTCAAGCGTCATCTTCAGGTTTCAGAAGCCTATTGAAGAAGCTTCAGAATGGAGGTCAAGCAACTAGCATGGATGTAAGCATAAGGCATCAAGTGCAAGATGGAGATTTCACTCTTTCAACATATGCTGCAAGAGATGATAATCGCATTCTAGATGTTTGAGAAAAATAACTATCTGTTTTCTAGGGACAACCATAGTTTTAGCTGTGTGCGACTCGCAGAGGCAGAGAGACTTTCTTCCATTAAAAAAAATATAGTTTTAGTTGTAAAAAATTGAATCACCAAATTGTTTGTTCGATAAGGATAACATGTACACATTGGCCTCCTTGAGCTAACATCTGTACTGTGCATTGTTTATGAATGAATGCCCTCTTTGCGCATTTTTCTTCAAATTAAGAACAGAAACTGGGGCATATGATTCTGTTCACTGCATTATTACATTCAATGAAGACTGAAACCAAAAGCTCACCCTGTTTTTTTTATAGAGAGAGAAATAAAAGCTGAATTTGAATTGGTTAGCTTCATCACGTCCTGTGATCATATGACCAGAAGTCAAGCACACTGTTTATTTCAGCCAACTCAATGATCCCAGTGCAAGGTCCATGACTCCATGTCCACACGGCACGTTAGAACATTCGACTAGCATGCCCGGTTTCAGGCTGATTCTGATCGGAAATAGCACGGCAAAGGTCGAGTTCTGGAATCCGAAGCAGGGCAAATCATTTCCCTACCATCCAAATAACTTCACATAAGAGTGTCCAAAAATATATTAGACCGAAACAATACTTTAGTACCGCAAAAACAGCTGAAACTGGAGGGGCAAAAAATATTCAGACATACTATTCGAACAGAGAACACCAAGACGTCGGCATGGAAGCAACTAAAAACAGCCGAAATGAACTTAGGAAGGGATACGTTGTGATAATGGATCAATGATGAATTGCATGGCAACATGGTACTAAAAAATCGTAGCTTAACCAATCCTACGTCCTACAAGCAAGAATGATGGATTTACATGACCAGTGGCGCGTACCAATACTCTGCATTGGATCATTGGCAGGAAATAATAGAGCTGAGTGGAGCAGTATTTAGAGGCAAAATGTGTTGACGGGTACCGAAGTTCTGAACTCTGATGTTCTGTTCTATTAAGGTCACTGAACAATATAGGACTAGGAGTGACTGATTTCGCCAAAGGGGGGAAAAAAAAAGAATAGATGTAGGGGTGACTGACCCTGCATTTCCAATTGACAGACATATTGTTCTTGTTGTTCTTGATGCAATCGTTTTTCCCCCCTGATAATATTCCCAAACTGCAAATACTTTTTTGACTGCAGTAACCGAAAAATTCACCATCCGACTGACTTCGACAGAGTCCGTCGTCCCAATCAAAACGCCTTCCTCCTTACAGTACTGCTGGGCGGGCCACTCAATCAATTCTTCTGGCCCCGGTGTGGCAAGCAAAGACTTTGACTTGACCCGTTGACTC
Organism: Eleusine coracana subsp. coracana; assembly: GCA_032690845.1. Classification (NCBI taxonomy): domain Eukaryota; kingdom Viridiplantae; phylum Streptophyta; class Magnoliopsida; order Poales; family Poaceae; genus Eleusine; species Eleusine coracana. The sequence continues at coordinate 3,348,258 of CM064424.1, forward strand.
ACAAGCAGATTCACGGTGTACAAATAATGACAGCGACGCACCTCTCGTCATCCATCCATCATCAGTCTCCCTAACAAGAACTGAGGCGAAAACAATGTCGGCCACCTTCCACCTCGCCCCGCCCTTGCTTATCATCTTATTCCTGCTGGTACTCACCGCTGGAGGCAGCGCTCACGACCGCGACACGCTGCTGGCCATCAAGAAGGAGTGGGGCAATCCCCGGCAGCTCCCGTCTTGGGACCCCGCCGCTGCCGACCACTGCACATGGAGAGGCGTCACGTGCGACGAAACTACTGATGGCAGCAGCGCCGGGGCAGTCGTCGTGAAGCTGTCTCTCTCGTTGATGAACCTCAACGGCTCAGTCCCCGCGTCTGTGTGCGCGCTTAAGAACCTCATTCACCTCGACCTCTCCATCAACAAGCTCACCGGTGCCTTCCCGGCCGCTGTGCTCTATGCATGCGCGCGGCTCCGCTTCCTCGATCTCTCACGCAATCACTTCTCCGGCCCCATCTCGGCTGGCATCGACGTCCTCTCGTCTACGATGGAGCACCTCAATCTCTCTAGAAACAACTTCGGCGGCGAGGTGCTGCCGACGGTAGGAAGGCTGCGGAAGCTCAAATCTCTGTGGTTGCACCGCAACAATTTCACCGAAGCGTACCCGACAGAGGAGATAAGCCAGATCGCTGGGCTCGAGGAGCTCACTCTGAGCGACAACTCGTTCGCGTCGAGGCCCGTGCCGAGGGAGTTTGCAAAGCTATCCAACCTGAGCACTCTTACGATGAGGGATATGAGCCTCACCGGAGATATCCCCGAGGCGTTCGCCAACCTCACGGAGCTCAGAACGATCGACCTGTCTTTTAACATGCTCACGGGGTCCATCCCGTCATGGGTATTGCAACACCGAAAGATTGAAGAGGTTTATCTCAGCAACAACGCCTTCTCCGGCGAGCTGACACGCAACATCACGGCGATAAACTTGGTTGACCTGGACCTGTCCTCGAATGAGCTCATAGGAGAGATACCAGAAAGCATCGGCAACCTCAAGAACTTGGCTTCGATGTTTCTTGACCACAATCATTTCACCGGCAAGATACCGACAAGCATCGGACTGCTACCATGCCTCACTGGCATCTATCTTTCCTCCAACCAGCTATCTGGCGAGGTCCCCCGAGAGCTCGGGAAACACGGGCCACTAGAAAACTTGATGGTGCAGAATAACAACCTCTCTGGTCCTCTGCGGGAGACGCTCTGCGCCAAGGGAAAGCTTCTCTATATCTTTGCTGGTAACAATAACTTCTCCGGTGCGCTCCCGTCGAACTTAGGGGACTGTGTTCTATTGGATTACATCGACATCTCCAACAACCGTTTTTTCAACGACTTCCCGATAAAGATATGGTTTCTCCGAAACATGCAAGTTGTGTTGATCCAAAACAACGGCTTCACCGGCACCCTACCAGAGGAGATATCCTTCAGCATCTCCTCCATTGACATCGGGGACAACATGTTCTCCGGCTCCATCCCAAAGGCAGCTACGGGGTTGCAGTTTTTCAACGCGACGAACAACCGACTAACTGGTGAGTTGCCAGTCGACATGAGCAACCTTGCCAACCTAACACAGCTGATACTGGCCGGGAACAGGATAACTGGTACCATGCCGAAATCGATCGAACTATTACAACATCTTGTTCGGCTCGACCTGAGTGGCAACCAGATATCCGGCATGGTGCTGTAGGGTAGCCTAACTATAGAGGCAGTTCTAAGCTGCATCTGGTAGAATTATTGCATGTCGAGTAGAGTCATCTCAAGAACTGGCCGTGCAAAAGGACTCTTTTCCGTTACCTGTAATCCAGGTTTTCTGCTCTTCTTTGCCTTTTTTTTTCCTCTTGTAAGTTGTAATACATGACTTCTGCTGCAATGGGAACAAATTGTATTGTTTGGCGCCGCCGCCGAGATCCTACGTGCTACAGTCCGACGCCGTTCTGCGATGCCCAAATCATAGTCCGTCATCTCAGCTCATGTCAGTGCCGAATGCTACTCAAATATTCAAAGTTCTGGTTCTATGCATGTTCAGGCAGGGAAGTGACTGTACAATTTCCAGCTTTTCATAGATGATGGCCAAGTAGCTCAACACATGGAAGGTTTGGTTAACGATAACACATGGAAGCAACTCAAAACAACCGAAAAGAAGGGAGAATGCGCCAATTCATCAACTGTCACCACAAAGTCATTACTCGTTAAGGACTTATACTGGGTATACATAATAGCAAGTGTATAATAGTGGCCACGATGTTCAGAAGTCAGACTGCTCAACTCACTTGTTCATCTGTGCCACTGGTTCGATAAGAGCACTCGAGCAATAATGTGTTCATATACGAAGAATGACTGCAGTACTGTAAGAGCATCTAGCATCAACCATGAACTGCTGCGCTCAGTCTGTCATTCTGGAGATGTTGATTTTTCTTTCTGCTTTGTGAAGAATTAAGCAAACATGCAAGTGACTTAGGGTATGTTCTTTTTCTAGTGTCAAAATTTTAGTGTTGTCTCATCAATACTTCCAACAAAAAAATTCTGGGGTCTAAATACCACAGCTAATGATACTGTCAAAATCCACAGCAAGAACTCAGAATCAAGACATGTAGTCCCTCCATTCTGGGCTAGGACAACAGGAAATCCTGCTGTCCTAACGACATCATTTTCAGAATGGAGTAAGCAGCAAATTGGATCCTAAAATTTCAATGAGCAGACCACGTAATTACATGTCCGAAAACTGCTAGATCACCAAAACACATGGAAGCAGCCCAAGAGGCATCAAAACGCTTTAGCATGTATGGTTCTCAAAGTAGTCACTCAAATCAGCACATTTTAAGTTTGTACATGTTATAAACAAACTAGCTCTGTAATGAAGCGGGCAAGGCGAAAAGACTAATTACAGCAAGGTCTTGCCATTTCTGAAGTCTAGGAAAACAGATCTGTATCTACATTTCATCGCTTTCTTCTGGCTTTACTTGTGCTTTGCTTCGTCGCAGCTGGTTCTCTCTTTGGTTTGGCAGCACCTCGTTTGCTTCCAGATGAACCTTGCTTAGCTGCACCTTTCTTCCTATACTTGTGAAATCCCCTGCCACTTTCCTGCGAGGCAATTTAGATGGCGTTATCACCATGCAGTAACAGGAAACAGAACTTTTCTTCACTACCCATTATTACCTACTCAATAAATCTTATTTGTTTATCATTGACTTTTGAAAGAAACTTTTTTATCCAGCTCATGGTCATAGAGTGATAGAGATGTGGCTGTTTTAGCTATACTCATGGACAAAGTTATGTTCATTTGAGAACTCCAATAAAATTCCATACTGAACACATTATTCCAGGTAAATAATTGTGGCAAGTAGGTATTGAATATTTAACAAGCTCATTTCCTAGTAACAGATTTGGCTAACACAAGTAAAATGATAAGGCATGGAAAAAGTTGCGTTCCATTCACCTTTTTATATTGCCTGTAGGCGTTTTGGCCTGTCAACTCTTGCCCATTTTTTGAGACATAAACCTGCAGCACAAATCCAATGCATGCATCAGCTGCCTTCAATTCTGAGAAGGCAAGAACAGAATAAAAGACTAACCTTCAAAACCATGGAATATAAACTGAATTGCCCATATTAAATTAACACAAAACGACTACAAATAAATCTTTATATATAAAAAAAAATGATCATTTCCACACAAAATACTCAGTCAAGAAACATTAGCAGTAGCCTGTAGGATGTTAACTCCAGATTATCTGGGCCCTTCACAACAAACCATACAACCCTGCAGGTGTTTCATTTTTTTTAACCCTTTCAAATTAACGTGTACTACTAAATTATAGGCAACCCCCCAAAGTTCCTTGATCTTAGCTAGATCATCTAAGAAGCAAGAATGTACATTATGTAAACGGCTTCATATAGAGCTAAACATATATCTTGAAACAAACAACTAGCCTGTGTTGCTACTTGCAGAATTCTTTTACTGAAAACTAACCTCAGGTCGATTGATTAAAAGTTTAAAACCTTCTTTTGATGACTAAACTTTTACTATTTAACATCTCACAGGGAGTTTATAGCACAGAATTTGCTGTCATTTTACTACTGTACCATTTGCAGTCTATGATACTAAGCTACTAACAGCAGTTTACGATGCTGCCATTTTTAGCTCCCAATGAATTTTGTCCGCTACCAATATCACCATTGTTTATTACTTTATGTATGAATTGATGGTTCACTCTACAGTTTCAGAGTAGTTCATCAACCTGATTTCTGATCATACGGAGCTTTTTACTTCATATGAAGAAAAATGCCCATATCACTATTTAATAATTTTAATTGAAGACCACAGAAAGATTTCAGGATAGTCTTCCCACTGAAATTTTCAGATTCAAGCAATCAAGCCTGACCCTGTGTCAAAAGTTATGTCTTAGGACATTTTTATTAATGTATGGGCATGTTTCTGTTCTACTAACATTTTGACCAATTCGTTAAACGTGTCCAATTTGTGAAATTTATATCTACAGCAAGTAGGATGGTTATTAAGGGCGAAAATCCAAATATAAAACATAGAATTGTAAATGGCTTATGTCAAAAAGATCATATAGAGGGCATCTAGGACGTAACAATGAAACCGTGACAATGCCTGCATAGTTTCTAGTTTTTAGTGTTTAAATTTCAGAAACTAGTAAACAGAATTTAAAAAATACAGCTTTACCTTTTTTCCATCCTCTCCTGTATACCAATGGCCAGAGCCAGATTGAGTTCCACTGGCATGCACCCTTCTTCTGCCAACATCAGTTGGAACAGAAATCCTTCCACTTGGAGTAACCCACCCGTTAGAAGGAGCAGCACTCGAGCCAAACTGACTATATTAAGACAACAAAGCAAATTAAAGCAATTAGCAAATGATAGTACTCAAAAGGATCAAATCGATTAATGCAATGGACATTACCTGTGGCTGAGATTTTCTGCTCTGCTTTGCTCATTTCCTCTGGTGCTTTCTGTTCCAATCGGAAAGAAATGCTGCAGCCTTTGACGGACTAGATCACGCACCATAGGATCATGGTGAAAGAAATAATGTACAGCAGGAGGACTATTATCAGTTGGGTTGTCATATCGTACAGCTCCACTTGAACTGCTTTGATACAAATACCCTTCCATTTCACCAGTAGATTTGGGTTGGGGAACATTAGAATGGCAAAAGTTGCTGCTCTTTTCCTGCCGAGACTGTCCTAACTGTTTAACAGAGTTGAAGTACTCACTGCAGAACTCATCAAGAGCAGGAGTTGCCCAACTGTCATCCACTGTAGTTTTGCCCTTCCACGCAGCAGTGCTCCCTTGGGGCTCGCTATTTTGCTGCAAGGTAGTATCTTTCTGGATGTACTTGTTCATTGGTTCTTTTCTATTCTTAATAGGGCTAACTGGCTTCTTTCCTTTATTTTGATTCCAGTCATCATCTACATCAGTGTCAGAATCTAGCAAATGAATTTTCCTCATAGGACTTATTGTGATCTTTGGCAGTAGTTTCTTTGTGCAACTTTCTTCTAAAGATTTTGAAGCAGAAAAAACTGACTGTTGCTTATTTTTTGATACTTTTGCTTTGGTTGCTGATTGACTCATAAGGGCACCGAGAGAGAATTTTGAGTTGCTGGCACAGCTACCGACAGATGGTGGCACATCTGCAAGTAAAGTTGAGAAGTCGATTATGATCTTCACAAGGAAATCAGAAGGCAGAATAACCAGGTAAAAGTAAGACAAAACTTCGTCAATAAAAGATACTAGGACAGTATAGCAGTTTAATCAAATGTGACTGGAACATCATGCACAAAATTAATATGTTCACCTGAATAGCTAAAGATCATGTATGGGCAGCAAGATTTGAGTGGTGGTCGGCGATGCACCAAATGTTAGGAAAAACATAACTATACCGCCACAGAATGGGGGGCAAACAAGGAAAACAATGTGTTGGCAGCTATGTGCTCAAGGTAGTTGAGGCTTTGGCTGAAACATACTTAAGATAGCAATTGGAGGGATTTTGGCTTCTTCTCCAGTAGCAGTAGGGGGGGGGGGGGGGGGTCTGGGAGTTGGGAGGGAAGATATTGGTCACGGTTCAAGCATTCAAACATAAACTACAGAAGATTAGACAAGTTGGCAACGTTACAGCTATTTGTTTGTCTGAACCTAGTTCCTTAAGTAGGAAGATGTACTTTGGTTTTTCTCAAGTTTAATCTGAACTGTGTCTTGGGGGTTATTATCAGCATGCTACGAATGCTATTCTTTGACAGCTGTCTTATCTATCTATCATGAGGGTGTGTTTGAAGTTTTCTTCTATGAGATACTAGAAAGGCTTCCTTGAAATCTAGGCATGTCAAATACTAGATTGCAGAACCATGAGCAAACCCCTAGTACTACAAGTGAATGCACAATTGCAAAAGACCAGAGCACAGCACTAACCTCGCCCCGGTCGCTCGTCGTCGGTAGTGAAATCCTCAATTTCATCCTCCAGGCTTCCAACGTCCAGTGCTCCCTTCCCAACCACCTCTGGAGAGGCTTCAGTCAAGGACACCTTCGGCGCCTTAGAAGGAGGCTGTTCCGGTGCCAAATGTGGTGCCTCGGGGCCCCTCTGCAGTCGCTTAAGCCGCGTAGGCGGTGGTAAGGGGTCTGGATTCAGCGTTTCACCAGCGAGGAAGAAGTCGTCGTCCTCCTCTTCAACAGAGACGGAATGAGGGACCCTTGGCGCAGCCTGTGGCCTCGATTGCTCGTGATGGTGGCCGCCAGGAAGGAAGTCATCGTCGTCTTCAATTCCGAGATCGAAGGAGGGTGCGTCAGGCGCCTCGTAACGCCGCATTTGGGGTGTTGGTGCCGGAGGAGGCGACGCGGGGCCCTTCCGTAGCCGCTTGAATCTACTGGCCTCCGACGGGGGCGACGGGGGCTTGGCACCTTCGAGAGCGAAGTCATCCTCCACCTCTTCAATGCCGGTCGACGAGGATGCTCGGGGCGCTATCTGGGGCTGCGCCTGCTTGCCTCCAGGGAGAAACTCCTCGTCGTCGTCGCTTAAGAGGGAGAACGAGGGAGGGTCAGGCGCCTCGTACGGCCGCGCCTGCTCCTCCCTGCGCCCTCCGCGACGGAGCTGGGGCTCCTCGTCGTCGTCGTCGAGGTCGATACCGAGCGAGAACGACGGCGGGTCCGGCGCCGCGTACATTCGAGCCCGCTCCGCCTCGCCGCCTCTCGCAGGAGGCTGGGGCTCCTCCTCGTCGTCGTCGAAGTCGAACCCCATGGAGAAGGACGGCGGGTCGGGGGCCACGTACCCCCGCGACTGCTCGCGCCGGTGGCTGCCGGTTGCGGGAGGCGGGTCATCGTCGTCCAGATCGATGCCCAGCGAGAAGGAGGGGGGCGCGATGTCCATCCTGTGGCGGCGGAGGTGGCGGAGCTAGGGTTGGCTCGGCGCGGAGCTCGATTTTTGAGGAACGGGAGGCGGGGGGATTTGGGGAGGAAAACGGAAATCGAAATGTGGGGTTTGGCGGGAGAGCTCGATGTTTTGGTAGATTTTGGTGGAGGGCTAGAGGAGGGAACCGAGGTGTTCGAATGTTTTTGGGCCCGGGGCCGGTGTACGGGGTGGAGCCGGAGAGGTGGTGCGGCGCCGCCGCGTCCGACCAGAGGAAGAGGATGCGCGAGCGCGACGGCGTGAAGGAGCGTCGTGGCTTTCGTTTCATCGGACCTCCCCAAGAATGGGCTGATTTGTTTGGCCCACGTTAGACGTTACCATCCGTCCATACTAACAAGGCAGAACTGTTACGATTCGGTCCAAGATACTGCAATACTAGGCCATTATGGGCTAAACAGTGTACGGCCTAACCTTTTGTTTTCATGAAAAGCGACTTTTTATCTGAGTTCATCCCCTTCATACCATGGTTCCTCTTCTTATTCTGGAAACTTTTCAAAAAGCTCTGTTCATGTTGTTCTAAGGGCGTCCACAACGGTTCTACCGTTTAGAGCCTTTGTCAGATGTAAAAAGTAAAATAATAAGAAAGAGAAGGAAGATATCTCTTGCAGCAACATGTATAGGTAAGTCAAATGTTAGGTAGCGATGAACTCGACGCCACCCGACGCGCCTTGTGGACCGGCTCTAACGGGCTTTGCCTTCCTCGCCACTATTGTCCTCATGTCGGTCTTCCTCGCCGCCAACCTCGCCATCCCCGCTCCGCCGGGCTACTGCGATGACGAGCAGCTTCAGTAACGACGCCTGAGTGACCGACCGCCCGGGCTTCTTCTTCTTCACCAGCAGCGAGCCGGGTCACTGCGATGACGAGCGCCTCGTTATGATGCACGCCACCATTGCTGCTGTTGCTGGGTCTCCGCTAAGATGACAAGGGGAGTCCTGTCTGGCGTGACCTCGACGGAGATTGCGCATCTCCGATGCTAGCTTCACATCGACACAGATTGTTCATCTCTGACGCCGGCTTCACATCGGGACGCGTGGGCTCGCACGGGGCCGTTGCTTCGGGCGGCGCGGACTCGACGGTGGACTTGTGCAAGGGGTGGGGCAGCGTGGACTCGACGACAGGCTGCACGGTGTGCAGGCGTGTTGAGCTTTAGCGGCAGGAGAAGGGGTCGTCCACCGCGCAATCTGGAAGCTTCGCCAGGACAAGCTCCTTGAGCTGTGAAGACCGGAGGACGAAGGGATAAGAAACAACTCGGTTAATAAAAAAATCTGACATGTGGATCCGTTTTAATTTTGGACAGAGTGTTAAAGCTACATCATTTTTAACTTATCTTTTGAGCTCATCTATTCAGTAGTATCGGTAACAACCAGTGGAGCTGTTCTAATTGGGCTTCTGTATGTACCAGGTCATTATAAGGTTATTAAAGTGTTATCAAAAAAAGAAATTCAAGAACTTGCGTTTGCATGTACTATCTCATGAAGAGGAAAAGAAGTTTACGACGACCACATCAACCATTCAGGCTAGCTCAAGAGGCAGATACAAATACATGACAAGGCTACCACTAACGATAAGACATATGGCATATAGTCAAAACTCAAGTGTTTTATATGAATATGTTTTTTTTTCAATTTGGCTTACTCCAACAAAAAGAGGCAATTTGGTAAGGTAAATTCAGCTTTGTCTCACGTATATAATGATTGAAAGAGAATTTTTGTGATGTGGCCAATAGTCTGAGAGGAAAATACTATCACGCACCAATATCCTCATGAATTTGTCTAGCAATAGAAAGGGAATCTATTTTTACCTCGTCTCTCTCCTTACAATACAAAATAGTTATTTTTGTTGGAGATCAGTTTGGTGATACACAATGCAAATGGACATGCAAATAATGAATTTGTCTTCTATATTGGAGTCAGCCTTATAAATATGATAAATTGCTACCCCTGTTTCTTGATTCAACGTTTTTGTCTGCAATTCAGCAAGTAGGGAAAAGCTAATATAGCCAGTCCTATTCGAGAAGTATCTCTCCATTTGACAAAACTCGTAGTTGAGATATCTATTTGGGCCGGCCATGTGCTGGTCTACATCAATGCTTCCTATAGTACACACCAAGTTGCCGCAGCTTCGGATGCTCGCCATGATCACTACCGATATCGGGATCCAATGACGACGGGATATACAACCCAACTAACGCATAATTGACAGTATAGTACTATCACAGAATCAATGACCCATGCTTAGACACCCTGTTGAAGTGTTGATGCCTTGTCTCCCGATCGAACCAGTACTAGTCCGTATAGCACGTCACGCGATCTAACCACCAGGGACTTGACGGAACAGGATCCAACTGCCCGGTTCCGGCCAGACAAACATGTTGAGTCGACGTACGTCTACAGCTATGATCACGGAGCTAACCCCGATCACACGCTAATGATACCTGTCTTTTGGCGCCTAAGGATATGGGTGGATCAGGGCGTAGACCGTGCATCGAACAAGGTCACATGCCCAACGGGAGAATCCGCAGTAAAATACACGGTATCCGACAACCACCACTTAATCGAGCTACATCGTATTCCCTTGAGCGGTTGAGCTAGCAGCAGCTGGATCTTACTATGATGCTTCTTTACTGTATGATATTATTTCTGACCTAGTAAGATTATTTACTACATACAAGGTGTCTCCAGCCATCATGTTCATGACTAGTATATGTTCATGTACCGTTCACCGTGAAAGTAAAGAGAGAAAAACTATCGCCTCTGTACGTACGTGGATTACTAGTAATTTGGATGAACACGCCACGCAGAACTGCAGCTATAATATGTGTTTGGATGTTGGTGCCATTTTAACCCCAGATTATGGTTTTACCTTAACACCCTCGGTTTAAAATTTGAACCCCGCGACACACCACCACCGCTGTTCCGGTCGCAGAAATCACAGTGCGTGCGGTGCCGCTGCTGCCTGCGAATTTTACAGCGCCCGCCCCCATGTCGCAGAGGCAGAGCATCGTCCCCTGTGACGCACGGTGCGGTCGTCGTCTTCCCGCTACGACTTTTGTATATTCCCGCGGCCACGTGGGTCCCATCGGCCCCTGCGCCCCGTGCTTTCACTAACACGTGGGGTCGGTCCGACGTGGCTGGCCTCGAGTATCACCTCGTGCTCCGCCCTAGGATACCTTTTCCTTCGCCCCCCCCTGCCTCGCGTGCCCGCGCCGGAACACGGGACAGCGCGGCGCTCGTGCGCACGACGGCCACGTGTGGGGGTCAGGAACTAGCAGACGGGGAGGAAGCCGACGACGCTGGGGTGGGCGTTCCGATCCCGGGCAGAGGGAAGCGTAGCATCGTGGGGGGCGTGGAACTGTGGGACGGATTGGATGCGGCTGGATGGGACGGATTCAACGGGGAAGCCAAGGAAAACGTCCTTCCGATGGGAGGCGGCGGCGGACGGGACGCCGACGGTGGCATGTGCCGCCTCGCATTGTTGTAGAGGATCTCAGGGCGTTGTCATGTGCTCGGATTTCTGGTTCTCGGAAGCGGCCATCTGGGATGGGGACCCGGGGCGCATCGTCACTCCACAGTATTTTGACGTGGCTGACTGGATTACGCACCACGATCTGTCTATTCATGCATGGGCTGCTGAGAGTGATTTGCCGACTGTAAATGGAGAGAACGAACTGAACATGCTTAAGGTCCGGTTTACATACATCAGGATTCTGTTTCAGAATTCCACCAAAACAAGTCAACTGTTTATATGTGAACATTGTGGTATATATAAACAGGCAGGGCATTCGCAGGCTTTTGGAAAACCGTAAATTCTCCCACCACATGATAGCGTCTCCACATCTCCAGGACTTTTTGTGTGTACCGGCGCTGAAGTGCTACAGTCTGCAGCGCCCCTCTGCAAGTACTATCACGAGCTCGAAAACTGCACCAACACATTGATCATCCTACGAGACAAAAATGCCTGCACCTGTTATCCCCGAAACACCCCTACCACCCCGCGCCCAGGCCCAAATCCGTCCTTCCAATCCACACGCGCCCCCATCGCTTCGCTTGCGCTCCCCCCACTTCCCAACGCGCATCCCCCAACGTCTCTCTCTGCTGAGCTGCTGCTCTCTGCCCTGCCCTCCTGTTCGCTTCCACACCACGGTGCGTCTCCTCTTGCCTGTCTGTCCTTCCTTCCCCCGCCCGATGCCGCCGAGCCGTAGTAGCCGCAGATGAGCTCCAGGAACCGCTCCGCTGCCGCCGCCCCGGCGGCGGCGCCGTCTCTGCGGACGCCGCGCAAGTTGCGCCGGCGGCCGCTCAAGGCCTCCGCGTCGGTCGCCGCGTCCGGGGGCGGAAGGCGGAGCGGGCCCGCGACGCCGCTGCTGAAATGGGACGTGAGTGGCGGTGGCGGCGTTGAGGCGAAGAAGGGTGGCGCCGAGGAAGCGGCGGCGGCCGCGCGGGAGACGAAGGCGCGGGAGGTGTCGGTGCGGAGGCTCGCGGCCGGGGTGTGGCGGCTGCGCCCGCCCGAGGCCGTGCCCGGCGGCGCGGGAGGCGGCGAGAGGAGGGTCCGCGTCGGCGTCGAGGTAACGTTCAGCACGTGCTTTTGCCGAAGCACAAGCTAAACCATTTCGGTTTTTTTTTTTCTCATTTTACCGAGTTCAACAGATTTTTTTCATCGCTTTTTATGCTGTTTGATTGATATCCATTTTAGCTCGAATCCACGGAAGCTGAAACAAATACTTTTGCCCCATGTCACATAGTACGTATTTTCCAAACATATCACGGCGGCAGCAAAATGTGGAGATTCGTAGTCAACGCGTGCAAATGTTGTTCTCTGAAAACATAGATCTCTTTCAAGTGTTTCCATCTCCCGTACATTTTTGCTGATTCTAGGTGCTTATTACGGCTAAACTCGATTATCTTAGTCAATCCAGCATGAAACCAGTCTCCTCATTGAAGTCCCAGCAGTGCCACTGCTCGTTGCAATGTCGACGCATTTACTTCTCGCCTGAACGACACAGTAGATGCGTTCTAGTACTGAGGCATGGCCCATTTATGGAGGGAGCCGTGCTGCCTGAACGGTAGTACGACGGCCGTGATCGTCCGTCCATTTACTGATCCAAAAGGCAGCTGCATTTTTTCTGTGCTCGGATCCGATCTCCTCATGTGATTCCTCCATGGGCCCCAATCATCGGATTCTCTCTGAGCTCGTGCAAACCACAAATGCGCTGCCTCGTGTGCTTTTTATGCTCTGGCCATCAGTACAACATGGATTTTTACCTGATGTGTGGGAAGGGAAGAAGCTTGAAATTTGGATCTTGAGGGTAACGGCAACTGGAGCTTCTGAACGGGCCAAATTGACCGAAAATGTGCCGTGCAGCAACAAACTACAAACAAATGTGTGTGTGCTGGATTCAGCAACGTGGTCCTGTTTAGCTGCTTGTCTGTTGCTATTAGGCATTATCCTAGGTCCAACTAACGCGTTTTAAATTTTGAATCCTAGGTTTGGATGGAAATGCTAGACAACAAATGTGACGATGTTAGCTAAGCTATAGATGTAGGGTGGAATTTAGGTTCGCTCTACATGATTCGACTTGGAGGGGTGAGGGGTCTCCTCCATGTGATGGTTGTTTGGCCCCTTAGATTCTCTCTGCTCTGTTCTGTTCTGTGATTATGTCTACGTCTACTGGCTGCCATGTAGTAGGACCTTTTATTGCCCCTTTCAAGTTACTGTAACAAATAGTAACATGAAGTCATGAATGCATTCAGATCCAGGTCTGCTCTCTGATTATATTTGGATAATCTGGAACAATTTAGTGTATATCTTGTGGAACAAATATCTTTTAAGATAAGATGCGATGAGTTCCTTATGTGCTTGTGTCTTCTTATCTTATGTGATTGTATTACAGCATATTCCAAGACACCTACAAGTCCAGCTTCTTAAACCAAACACTTTGGGTCATCACCAGAGTCTTAAGAATGAGGTTTCAAGCCCCATTTCTGTACTGGAGCGGAAGAGCGGAGAGCTTCACAAGGTGATAACAGAACTTTTCAACAGTATTCACTATTTTTACGTGCAGCGGCCTGTAACATCATTTAACATAAGAAATTCTGCAGGTACAGCTTCATTCTGGTTCAGCTCTGCTGCCAGTCAATGCTATGGAGAAGGCAACAAAATGGGAGCCTGAGAGCTTAAAGGGGATGGAATCACATGATGCATATCTGATAGCAAGCCAATTAAATCTTCTTAATGAGCAGCAAGACACAACTTACGTTGCTAGCCTCCAGATGGAGCTCCAGCAAGCACGCGATCGCGTAAGTGAGCTGGAAAATGAGCGACGGGCAGCCAAGAAGAAGCTTGACCACTTGTTCAAGAAACTCGCAGAGGAGAAAGCGGCTTGGAGGAATAGAGAGCATGAGAAGGTTCGTGCTATTCTTGAAGACATGAAGGCGGACCTTGACCATGAGAAGAAAAACAGGAGGCGGCTGGAGATGATTAACTTGAAGCTAGTCAATGAGTTGAAGGATACCAAGATGTCAGCAAAGAAGTTGTTGCAAGAGTATGAGACAGAGAGGAAGGCACGTGAGCTCACTGAGGAGGTGTGCAATGAGCTAGCAAGAGAGGTGGAGGAAGACAAAGCCGAGATTGAGGCCTTAAAACAGGACTCCCTGAAGCTGCGAGAGGATGTAGATGAGGAGCGGAAAATGCTTCAGATGGCTGAGGTTTGGCGTGAAGAACGGGTGCAAATGAAGCTTGTTGATGCCAAACTTACACTTGATGCCAAATATGCACAGTTGAGCAAACTGCAACAGGACGTTGAGGCTTTTATTGCTGCATGCAGTTATGCTAAAGGAGACATCACGGTAGTAAAAGAAGCAGAGAACATAATACATGCGATCAAATTAGTCAGAAGCCAGGACACTGAATTCAGATATGAGCCACCGGCAGCATCTGAAGACATATTTTCCATTTTTGAGGAGCTGCGACCAGTGGAGGAGCCTGTGATCAAGGAGATTGAGCCATGCAACAACAATAACTCTGGTACATGTGAATCAGAAATCCAAGAGGCTAGCCCGATGACTGATATATTCCTTGAAAAGAAGGGCAAGTCGTACTCTAACAAAAGTCCTCTGGATGATAGCAACTCTGAAGATGGTAGCAGCTGGGAGACAATAAGCCATGAAGATATGCAGGGTTCTAGTGGTTCACCTGATGGAAGTGAATCATCGGTCAACAAGATGTGTGACGGAAGCATTTCTTGGGATAGCAGGAACGGATTCGAGTGTAGGGAGAATGAGAAGGTAAAGGATGATTTGACTGATGTGTACATGACAAATACTAACCAACCCAAGAAGAAAGAATCGGCCATATCAAAGCTCTGGAAGTCATCCCGCCCAAAGAACAGCGAAATATGCAAGAAAGATGCCGTCGAAACTGTAAATGGGAGATCATCAAATGTACGGCTCTCAGTTGGGACTTATTCTACTGTTGAAAGTGGCATCCAGGAAATAGGACTCAGCCCACCAAGTGTAGGGCAATGGAGCTCACCGGACTCGATGAACATTCAATTTAACCGGGGCTTCAAAGGCTGTATAGAGTACCCGAGGACATCCCAGAAGCACAGCTTGAAGGCAAAGCTCATGGAGGCACGGATGGAGAGCCAGAAGGTCCAGCTCCGCCAGGTGCTAAAGCAGAAGATCTAGAGCTCCCAGAAGGCTAGAACAGAGGTGAAACCATTGTAAACGTAGAATTTAATCCAATGAATAATCGCAAGAGTACCTAGCTTCATTTTTCCTGTTTTAGAGTAATCTGTAACGCATGCTCAACATGGACTAGAAAAGGGGACAAAGCTGGCCTTTGTGGGCTTGCTGGAGCCTTGCTGCTTCTGTATCTTACTTTAGGACTGGGGTTTATAGTTCTATTTGATAGGCTATGGTGAGATCCATCATGTTGTATAATATAGACATAAACAAGCAGCAATGCTCAGACGCGATGTATCCCAGAAAATTGATGTATTTAGCACTTTCATTATGCGTGACTCCTGTAATTATTTTTCTGTTTGAATTACCGAATGTCATAGTGAAATGCATGGACAAAAATGCTATGTTCCCGGCTTGCCATATTCATTATTTCTGTACCGCCTTTTATGACTCCCGTCCATTCATGGTGACCAGAGATACTCATTTGGTTCTTGTATGGTCAGGTATTCCGTTCACCTCTTAACCAAGGAGTGAAGCGAAAATCATTTCCAAACAGAAAAGGTGAAAAGAGAACAGACAAATACAGTAGGGAAATATGGAAAAGTGTACATACTGTATCTTACTTCAGGACTGGGGTTTATAGTTCTATTTGATAGGAAGTACTAGTTCTGTTGGGAGGGAGGTGTGCGACTAGGGCGAGGAGTGCTGAGTGCATTCGAATGTAACCGTATCGAAAGATCAGAGGACCTGAGACCTGAAAATCAGAATTTTGAGTGAAAAATAGCTTCTATTAAAAGAAGGGCACAGCTCAGCTAGGTGGATTACCGCATAGATTTAAATTATTGATGTCATTGATTTTTTTAACTATGTTTGATCATATATAAAATTATAATGTAGGTTTTAATTTTTTTTAAATAATAGAATAAATTATAGTAAAATTTCTCATATTTTTTTTAAAAATAAGATGAATGATGAAATATACCTACAAAAGTCAACTGTGTTAACAATTTAAATCCGAAGGGAGTATAAAGTAGACAAAAAAAAAGATCTGTTGTTAGCTATATTTTGCTAATCTCTTACATTCAGAATCAAGAGGCAATGCATTGGGCTATGTTCTGTGGACTGGACCAAGGACCAGGAAACGTAATTTGGCTACAAAAGTCAACTCATTAACAATTTAAATTCGAAGAGAATACAAAGTAGACAAAAAAATCTGTTGTTAGCTATGTTTTGCTAATCTCTTACATTCCCGACTCCGGAGGCAGTACATTCGGGCTGTGGTCTGTGCACCAAGGATCAGGTCACGTAATCTGGCTCCAAAAATCACGATTAGACTTGTTCGCATGGGTCGTGATTCGTGAACGTCTACGAAATTCAGCCCATCATCCAAGAAGTCCCAAGTGATCCAGATCACTGATCTGGCCGACCTCGCGCGCGAGCGCGACGCGTTGGTCGCACGCGCCACCTGCCAGCCGCCACCGTTCCGTTTCAAACCGTGAGCAGCCGCCACCGCCAGCCGCCAATGTTTTCGTAACAGTTCCACCGACATGTGGGTTACGAAAACATTGGCCCCACTTGACAGAGAAACCCTACATCATAGGGCGGTAAGCGTAGTATTTTCGGCCAAAATTTTTCCCTCCCAAAGCTCGCGCCTCTCGCTCAACCCTAACCCCTTCAAATAGCGCCTCCGTTCTTTCTGCTGCAGCAAGGCGCATCTCACCAATACATCCATCAGCCACCGACATCCCGGTCCCACATGGCAGCCACACGCAAGCCCCGCTCCCCGTCCGCCGCTGGCGGCGACCACCTACGATTCCTCCGCCCCGGAGCCCTCGCCCGCCTCCGCGACGCCAGGCTCCGCCGCCAGAGCCGCGCACCGCGACTGCCCGCGCCCTCGTCGCCGGAGCCGGAACCGACGTCTCCCCCTCCCGCCGCGGCTGGGGACGGCGAGGGCGGGATGGTCGTGCCGTACTTCGTGCCCGCATCGAGACTCCTCACGCCTCAGTGCCCGCAGCGGAAGAAGCTGACGGCGGCGAAGTCCGCGGTGCTCTTCTCGCCGCCGCCGTTGCCTAGCTCGGACCTGCCCATAGAGGTCGTTGTCGAGTTCCTCAACCAGCCTGACATGGTGGTCGCCGCACACTAGAGTGTCTCGCCATAGCGTTGTATTAGCCGTGATAACCTTGTAGATTTGAGGATCTATCCCCTTTGTTTTCTTAGGTTTGCTGCTTTATGATTTTCCTTTTTCCTTGTTTGTTTGTATTTATCTGATGTGAAAACAAAGATATAGAAGAATACATCCAGTGTGAAATGCAAAGTTGCAATAAATTGGGAGAGAATATTTTGCAGTTATGAATCATGATTTCTTAATTAGAATTCACTATTCGAGTCTAGGTTAATGTGATCTCCTTGATCTGAGAGAGGATGCTGATGAATTTCCTTTCCTTTCCTTTCTCTACTCGGGATTTATGTTTGATTCATAGCATTTGGCTAACTCAGTAGTTACTTGATTTATATTGCTGAAATGACGTTGAACAGGTGGCATTAGTAAGAGTTGCCTCTTATATTAATCACCAACCCCCTTTGTTGAGACAGCAGTTCAACTTCATTCCATTCAGATTATATCAACTCTTTAATTAGCAGCTCATTGTCATATGCATCTGCTGCTCCTCATAGTGAAGGTTTGACATAGCTCAAGATGCTATTATAGTGCTGACCACGTGTTGAGACTTAATCTCGGCAATATATTTATAGGACTACGTCGGGATTAGAAGGCTACTACATCTCAGCTTCTTAATTTCCCTGTTTGATATTCGATTATTGATGGCATCTTCTGTATACTACCCAATTCTACTCATTGATCATCACTGTTGCCTGTTTGATCTTTTCAGGAATGTATCACTTAGGCTCACTCAATCACGAGCATCAGATTCAATCACAGACTTGCAATCATCATCATCTGACACACATATTGAATTGTGATGTGTGGCTTGTATCATTCGGATTCTTTCGCTGTTGTTTCATTTCGGACCAGCTGCCTGCAGTCAATTTAGTTTTTGACTGCACACTACATCTTCTGGATAGATGCCACTACTCTGACTCTTTATCATGTTTCTTCACCATCTTATCAGGTTACTGTCAGTTATGATAGTGAATCAGTAGGGTTCAGAATGTACCATGCCACCATACTTACATATTACTATCTCAAGCTACTATTTTAGCTATTTCTGTTTGATGTTGATCTCCATTAAACTTTCCTCCTGCTGAATTTGTATGTAGCATGCTTGACTACTGTTTGTGTTTAATTGCTTTGCTTGCTTGCTTCGAATGGAAACAAACAGCTCAGTTTCCCTTCTCACTATAAAAAGAGTGACTGCTTATTTTCAGTTACACATCTTCTGGTCATTCCAATAACTTCACTAGTACGGGCTGTTCATGCCTGACCCCTATCATCTGAACAATGTTCTCTAGCTTATGACTGAAATTAGCTGTGTCATGAAAAGGATGCATACAATTATTTGCAATCTCTATTAGAGATTTAAATATTTTTTGTTCCAGTTTTTTCTAGAATACGCAGGAGGATTGCATATCTTTGTATTAAGAAGAAGAAAGGTTGATGACCATTACATTTTGCGGTGAGTAGCAACCGCCTGGTTTTTGCCCCTAAAACATTTGCATAAGCGCGAGCAAAATCCAGAAAGACAACTGCGGTTTTTAGTTCCAGTTTGAGTGTATATATCATACTTGACTTCTTTTTGTTCTGTTCATTTATTACATGAATTGCAGCTATCTTATGACAGTTAACTGCATCGTTTTCCTTCTCGCCATAGAAAAATATTGCCTGCTTCTTCTTGAGATGCAGATATCCTGGTCATTTTGATGACTTCCCTATTGGGAGTTGTTCGTGGCTTCATGCAATCCCCCTTTTTCTTTTAAATATTTTTTCTCTCTGGTAGTCTATCTTATGAGTGAAGATAGCTGTGACGTGGAATAACGCTTACCATTATTTCCATTTAATGACAGTATAAGCAAAAAAAATTGTGTGCTTGCTATTATTTTCTCTGATCTTCAAACGTTCATATTTAGCTACCCTACTGTGGTCATTCTGTGTCATTTACTTGAACGTCGTACCTTGTATTTTTTTCTTGAACACGCAGGAGATGTGTGTGTCATTGCATTAAGAAGGTCTTACCTTGCATTTGCTGTTACCCTGTGCTGATTGCTTTAGTACCTGCTCCCAGAATTTGAGTTGCTTCGTTAGCATAGATGTATACTGTTAAACTACTATCTCTATTTGGTAAGCTTTTTGTTTCCACTGTCATGAATTTTATAGCATATACTTTATGAACCAGTTAACTTGCACTCTGTGACTTCAAGGCGAAACAGCTTACCACGTTCACTTGCACATTTTGAAAGAAGCTTGAAGGAAGATCATTTTTGTCTTCTCTTCTACCGAATCATCTAGCATTACGTGAGTGGAAAGAATCTTGAGCATGAAATAGGTCAACATACTCTCTGTTAGTTTGACTGCGGGACTTGATATGGTGCATCTGACTGAAAAAATTGATCAGTTTTTCTTTCTGTAGTTTAGTACCTTCCTTGTTTGTCTGGCTGTGCCATGCATGTTCAGTGATATGAATTTAGCTCAACTACTGGAAACCCGACGGACCCAGGATAACAGGTTACCAAGATATTTTCTGAATATTACCATTTTGATGCTATACATTTTTGCACCTGACATTTGGCATGCAGGAATTAGGATCCCCTGTGTACCATTTAACCAGAATGGAGTAGCAAAATCAGCGAACTAATCGATGACTGGATGTGCACTGAATGGAAACCTCGCGGATCCAGGACAATAGGTGAGAAACGGACAGAGAAGGTTCTTTCTACCAGCAAGACAAGGTGAGCTCATACACGCCTCTTTCTTTCGGTTAACTGCAACTTGGCTACCGCTATTAAGATTACCACGTTATTAGTAAGATGAGTCCTAAATTGGTGATACAGTTGCACTGTCTCATCATGCACGCCATTACCTGCTATACTTTTTGAATAAAGCCGTTTTTTCTTGATAAAGGATAGGCCCTGTATAATTTTCTGTATCATGTGCTTGGATACCATTGTTAACGCATTAGGCGAGATGAGATCTATAGACTGGTAGAACAGGGCAGTACCGCCTCGTGCACACCCCATTAACTGCTACCATTTTTGCAAAGCTGTTATTCTCAATAACGAACGCAATATCAAATATGTTAAATTCGCTCCATCATGTGCACGGATACGTCGAGTCAAGCCTACTCTGTAATCTCCAGCATCCCCAGTAGAGGTCACGTGCGCGGTGGTCTTTGTGTGTGAGAGAGAAAAGAGTGAGATCTACGCAGAATGTTCCAGAATTCGGCACGGAGATGCTCAATCAAACCCATCAGCATGCGAAAGCAACACGACTCGTCCTTCGCCGTCGATCCGAGTCCGAGGCCCCCCAGTTCCATATCTTGCCCGACCGAGAACAGCCGTCCGTCGAGCAGCACTAGCCCAATTGTTACCCCAGCCTGGGCCCCCCTTGATCTTGTATCCTTGCGTCTGTCTCTGCGTGTGGGACAGGACCTGCGTAGCCGATGCGAGAAATGCCATTCCCGTCCACACATTTCCTCGCAGAAGAAATCTCTGTGGTCTCAAAAAAAGGAAGGGAAAAAACCAGAGAAGATCCTAGTAAAGACGGCTGTATTTTGCCACACTACAATCACACATGCGCGCACGGGAAAGCACGAGTCTTTCTCTTTCTTTTGATCGAGCGGCCGTGCCAAGCGACGCCGACGCGTCCAGACAGCAGTTTCGAGGCCCGAGTTAAAAAACAAGGAAAAGCAGTTTCCATTTTACTTTCTTCTCTGAAGCGAGGAAGGAGGGAGAGGGGATCAGGGGGAGCGGGAGGTTTTGCCGTCGGCAATGGAGATGGCTCTGCGGCCGCAGAACCCGCTCTGCTCCCGGAGCCGGCCGGAGTTCGTTGTACGGCCTGCCGCCGCCGCCACTGGCGTCGCACAGGTGCGTTTTCACTTTGTTTGGTCCCTGTTAGTTTTTGTTTTGAGCTTTTGCTTTCCGGTCCATGTTGTTCTTAGCGACGGTTTTGATTGAGGGTTATGTTGGAAAGGCCATGCGCTTTGGGCATGGGGGGCGAAGGGCCCTGTATGATTGCCTGAGTGACAGTTTTCCTTTTTTTCCATTTTCTTGAGTAATTTCTTTTCGGTGTGGGATTTGTTCAGTTAGTCTAATACTGGAAGGTTGCCGTGCACGCGTAGTGAACTTCATGGCCAAGCCTGCCTTTTGAGTTTTGAACCAATTTTTGGCTCTTGCGTTGTGTTGCGAGTAACTGTCATGGAAAGGTTTGTTAACGTAGGCATTTTTGCCTGCTATATTGCAAATTTCAAATTGCTTTATGGTTGACGCCTGTGCTTCGGAAATCTGTTCAAAGTGTGAGGGGTCTAAGTATTGTTTAGAAAGGTTTGATTCATTGAGGCAAATGATCTGTATTATCAACAGTTATATACTCTCTTTTTTCTTTTTTTTCCTTTCTGTGTTTACAGTCTGTCATAAGGTGCAGCAGACTTACGAGAGGCAGGCTTGTTCTATGCATGGTATCAAATTCAGGTTCGTAGAACGAATTTACCACTTGCTTGAAGCAAATTAGTCATACTGCTTAGCTTATATTTTATGACACTGCATTGTATAGAACACCACAAGAGGAATCCAAGGAGAACATCGACTCCTAAGCCCAAAGGCACTGCCTCTAGAGGCTATGCTTCAAGACCTTATACTGAATCCAGCATGAAGAAGGTTGAACAGAGCAGCACTGATGGCAGTGATCATAGCAGCAGCAATGGGAAACTCCATACTGAAGCTGAACCAACAGGTACTACAGAAGAATCACCAGAGGTGGACTTGCCAGGAAACATTTCAAGCAGTGCAACAAAAGAGGGACTGTACACTGATGATGATTCAATCGATAGAAAACTTGATGAGTATCGTGGTAAAATAAGTAAACTAGTCAGTTCGAAACCTGAAGCTTCGTCAATCACAATTGTTCATGGACAAGGCCAATCAGTTGCTGACGAACAACAGAAATCCCAGGAACATGACCGTCCAATAGGTCGTTCATTTCTCGAGGCCATTGGAGGATATGCAGCAAAAAAATCCGTTAAAGTTAGTGGACAGAATAAGGTGGGGATAAGTAAAGATGCAGAGGAAAATTTTTCGCTTGTTGAAAATGAGCTGAGGATAACAAGGGACCAAGAACAGTATGAACAAGATATACAAGCACCCTTAGAGGATGATGTGGATCCAGAAGTGCTAATGAGGAGGCTAGAAGAGCTTGCTGATGAAAATTATTCAATTGGGAACAAAATTTTTGTTTTCCCTGAATTAGTGAAGGCTGATTCCACGATTGATCTTTACTTCAATCGTAGTACGTCAGCCTTGGCTAGTGAGCCTGATATTCTTATAAAAGGAGCATTCAATGGATGGAAATGGAAATCTTTCACCGAAAAGTTGCATAGAAGTGAACTAAGAGGGGATTGGTGGTGCTGTAAACTCTATGTTCCAAAACAGGCATACAGACTAGACTTTGTATTCTTTAATGGCTATGATCTCTATGAAAATAATGATCATAATGATTTTTTCTTGGAAATAGAGAGTGACATGGATGAACACTCATTTGAGGACTTCTTGGCCGAGGAAAAGCAAATGGAACTTGAGAGGCTTGCTGCAGAAGAAGCTGAAAGGAAAAGACAAGAGGAGGAGGAGCGTCGAAGGGAGGAAGAAAGAGCCGCAATGGAGGCTGACAGAGCACAAGCAAAGTCTGAGGTTGAGATGAAGAAGAACAGAGTGCACCAAACATTGAGTTTGGCCAGCAGATATGCAGATAACTTATGGTACATAGAACCTAACTCTTACAAAGGAGGGGACAGGATTAGACTGTACTATAACAGAAGCTCGAGACCACTCATGCATAACACTGAGATTTGGATGCATGGTGGCTACAACAACTGGATCGATGGGCTCTCAATTGCTGAAAGGCTGGTAAAATCTCTTGAAAAAGATGGTGATTGGTGGTATGCAAATGGTAAAGTTACACTGGATAGTATTCTTGACACTTGATTTTCCATGATGCTATCATTTTATTCAATGATATTCGTCATCCTAAGCTTCCACTTACCATTTTTTTTTATGAAATCTAGTGTTACAACATTCATGTGCTCAATTTTGACTGTTCTAAATATGGATGGTTACCTTTTAGAAAATTTAACCAAAGGGTTATAAACCATAATAAAAAAATGAGAGAACTGTTTGATTATGGCATAAATTGTACTGCAACAAGTTGAAATTGTTAAGTATAGTCTGCTAAACCAAAGGGTGTGTGGCAATGTGCTATACTTGAAGAACTATCACCTAGAACAACTATGTGCAGTCCTTCTGCATGTTCAAGAAATTACAGGAAATAATTATTGTAAGTTGAAACCCTTGTGCCTTGGAGTTACCAAACTAAAGAAGATTCAAGTAATTTGAAGCTCTTTCATCCTGTGCTTGACTTTTGTTTGTAGGTTCTCTTTTCTTTGTTTCATGCAAAACTCACATTTGACTTCACTTTATTGTAGTCGTATTACCTGAAAGGGCATTGGTGTTGGACTGGGTTTTTGCTGATGGCCCACCTGGGAATGCAACGAATTATGACAACAATGGACGGCAGGATTTCCATGCAATTGTTCCAAACAACATATCTGAGGACCTTCTTTGGGTGGAAGAAGAGCATCGGATCTTCAGAAGACTTCAGCAAGAGCGAAGAGAAAGGGAAGATGCTGAACGGAAAAAGGTTAGTTGAAAATAATCAGTACATATAATGGAATCAGTATATTCATCTGCACATGGAGATTTATAAAACAAAATGCAATTGTCTTGACACTCCTTCAGTAGCATAACTTGAGGAAGATCTGACTATTGCTACCTCTCTTTTTTTCTGCCCACATAGGCTGAGAGATCCGCAAAGTTGAAAGCTGAGATGAAGGAGAAGACTATGAGAGCGTTTCTGCTCTCACAAAAACACATCGTGTACACGGAGCCCCTTGAAGTACGTGCAGGAACCTCTGTGGACGTGCTTTATAATCCTTCTAACACAGTGCTGAATGGAAAGCCAGAGGTTTGGTTCAGATGTTCCTTTAACCGTTGGACTCATCGAAGCGGTCCCCTGCCACCGCAAAAGATGGTGGATGCAGAGAATGGTTCACATTTACGGGCAACAGGTGAGTTTGTATACTACTAATATCACAATCAAGTCCAACCAAAACATCTTTCCAGAATCCAGAGTATGTTTACCCAAGGTACTTCTGGAATCTATCTTGTATGATGATTGATCCAAATGAATTTGTCTGAAATAATTTTATGCTCAATATGATGCCATAAATCTCTAGCGAGGTCTTTAAAATTCTGCTGGAGAGGTCAAACTCTTGCTCCATGCCTTCCTCATTTCTTTCCTTGTCACCAAAGGAATTTTATAAGTATGCAATCCAGATAACAATCAGGCACACTTTTCTCGAACCTATCAAATTCATTCTTACCACATGTTTTGGACCATTGTTGCAAATGATCAATATTTGTTGCTTCCCTTCTCTCTTACGTGTTTTTCTTGTTTCTCAGTCAGGGTTCCCTTGGATGCTTATATGATGGACTTTGTTTTCTCTGAGTCCGAAGAAGGTGGGATATATGACAATAGGAATGGGATGGACTACCATATTCCTGTATCTGATTCCGTTGCAAAGGAACCTCCTATGCATATTGTGCACATTGCAGTAGAAATGGCTCCTATTGCAAAGGTAAATTTACATTTTGCCACATATTTTGTTGTTTCACAAAATCTTGCATGTCTGACAATGAAGAATGTGTACACAGGTTGGAGGTCTTGGTGATGTTGTTACAAGCCTTTCACGGGCTGTTCAAGATTTAGGTCACAATGTTGAGGTTATCCTTCCAAAGTATGATTGTTTAAACCTAAGCAATGT
Organism: Eleusine coracana subsp. coracana; assembly: GCA_032690845.1. NCBI lineage: Eukaryota > Viridiplantae > Streptophyta > Magnoliopsida > Poales > Poaceae > Eleusine > Eleusine coracana. Next base: position 3,373,442 of record CM064424.1, read on the forward strand.
AAGTTTGCCTATTGATGTCATCATCCTGGTGGTTCTGTTCTTTTCTTTATTTTTCCTCATATTTTTTGCTTTATTTGTCAATCTTGCAGTACCTTTTTCAGTTTTCACTTGTTATATGATGTTTATTTCCATATAATTAAAATAATTAAATAGCATTTGGTTCTACTGTGGCACAGTGAGGGTAGTGCCCTGTAGATTGTTTCATCCTTAATACTCCCTCGTATCACAGAATACTGGGTTGCAGGCAAAATTGTTAAACTCACGTCTTTTTTTTTTAAAAAAAAACTGAGTTTGGATATTTGAAAATAGCACCAGTAGATTGGTTTTAAGAATGAAGTTCCATAGTATGTAGATTGTTCCAATAGAAATTACTTTTAGTTTCACCTTTTTGGAGCTGTTTCAATGTCCAAATGGCCGCTTTTTTATTAGATGGAACATACTTTCAATAATTTTTTCCTACATGTTAATCTGCAGTACCTGTTATCATGTCATGTTCACATGGAGCGTTTTTTTGTGTATGCTTTGACAATTGAGAATGGATATCATTTTTTTTCTCATTATGTTGACTTTCTTTTGGATCAGGTGAAGGATTTACATTATCGTCAAAGTTTTGCTTGGGGTGGCACGGAGATAAAAGTGTGGTTTGGGAAAGTTGAGGACATCCCTGTTTACTTCTTGGAGCCACAAAATGGGTATGTGGCACCTGTTGTTTGTTTGTTCTAGCTGTCATTAGCTGCACTATTTTTTTTTATCTATTTTACAGTCTTATTTCTCTCAAGTACTCTTCTATTCTTGAATTGTGTGTCAGAGCATATTTAAATTTGTCATCAAATTATGTGACCACTTTAAGAACAATTTGTTTATGATGACATTTGAAAAAGAGAATGATCTGCTGAATGCCGACATTTGTGCACACGGCTTTTGGCATTATATTCGCCTAGGTGCATTGTGATTTGTGTGCATTATCAGCTGCTGACAAAGGATATTTAGTGCGTGTTGTCAGAGCATACAAACTAAAACTTTTGCTAATCTTTTGGATACAAACCACGTTAGAAAGGCATAAAAAGTATCAAAGACAGAAATTTATTTACTGTTGTCATACAAGGATTGCCGTCCAGTTAGTAAGTAAACAATTGATGTCATGGATGAGCTGCTGACTAAGTAAATGCATTGATAATTGGCACTGGTAAACCGGATAGGGGGAATACAAGTATGAGTCAACTTGCCACGACGGTCAAAAAGCCACTAAAATATATGCTAAAGTAAAGTTCAGTTGCACTGTCCTATGCTGGTGATGTCAAGTCAAGCATGGTTATACACTATGTTTACTAAGAATTAAACAAGCACGTGTAATGCTTTAGAGTGTGTAACCATCCGACATTAATACTACCTCATAAATCACTAGTACCACATGTCAAGCAGCCAATACTTTGTGTTTCAAAAAATCTGATGTTACCTCTAATAAAAACATTTAATACTGCATTCATAAGATGCCGATATTCTTTTCTAATTCGATGTGTTGATTCGTTTACTGTTTGTATTATATTATTATTGTTGTGGCTCTCATCATTGTGTTGAGTTTGACTGTGAGTTGTGGAAATTTGACTCTAGATCATATGCTGGAATTTCTATCTGCAGGATGTTCTGGGTTGGTTGTGTCTATGGAAAGAATGATGAGAGTAGATTTGGCTTCTTCTGTCACTCTGCACTGGAGTTTCTCTTCCAGAGTGGATCTTCTCCAGTAAGCAAGACCTTTTATTGTATTGATGTTACCTAGGTCCTTTCTTTTGACTTTTGTTGGTGTCATTGTTGTGTGATGAGAATTACATCAATCATGGAGCAAGTTTCACTTTATGTTTGCAAAATTACCTCAAACATATTTCTTCTTTTCTAGAGAACTTCCTCGTGGGGCTAATGTAGTATTATCTTGTCAGGATATCATACATTGTCATGATTGGTCAAGTGCTCCTGTTGCTTGGCTCTACAAGGAACAGTATGCTCATAATGGTTTGACAAATGGTCGAGTTGTATTTACCATCCACAATCTTGAGTTTGGAGCACATCACATTGGCAAGGCAATGGCACATTGTGATAAAGCTACAACTGTGAGTACCTCGTGCAAATCCGTTCATATTGTTCAGTCAGGTTCCTGTTTGTCTGATTTGAACTGTTTTGGCCATCCCTTCTAGGTTTCTGACACATATTCGAAGGAAGTGGCAGGACATGGAGCTATTGCTCCTCACTACTTCAAATTCCATGGTATTCGTAATGGAATTGATCCTGATATTTGGGATCCATATACCGACAAGTTTATTCCGGTACAATAGTCATCACATAGCACATTCATACATATTTTCTACTCACTTTGATGTTGTGAGTTCTTGTCAAGAGTGCAGCTCAAATTACATATTCCTCCTATTTTACCCAATTAATTTTCTCTGGAGAACTCCGCTGCAGTTAGAGTAAAAAAATATCTATTATTTTCTTATTTGTCTGAGATTTATGTGGTGCTATGTGAATCTAATAATTCTATTAGAGCTAGCTAATTTTAAAATTTGATGTTCGTCACACCACTAGCACTTTCTATATATCAGTAATTCATTTTTTTTTTAATTTCAGTTACCATTGTGACCGGTTGCATTCTATTTCAGGTCAATTATGCATCCGAGAATGTTGTTGAAGGCAAGAGCGCTGCAAAAAAAGTATTGCAACAGAGTCTTGGATTACAGCAAACTGATTCCCCTATTGTTGGAATCATCACTCGTTTGACAGTCCAGAAGGGAATCCACCTCATCAAACACGCAATTTATCGAACTCTTGAACGCAATGGACAGGTTTCATCTCTTGCTCATGGATAATTCTTGCAAGTGTATAATGTTTCATTCACAGTACATTCAGCCTTTTCGGGACTTATAAGCATGTTGTCTTTTAATAACAGGTGGTTTTGCTAGGTTCAGCTCCAGATCCTCGCATACAGGGTGACTTTACGAACTTAGCCAGTAAACTGCATGGTGAATATCATGGTCGGGTGAAGCTTTGCTTAACCTATGATGAGCCATTGTCCCATTTGGTTAGTTTCACAACCCCCAAAAGTCCCTCGTGTTGAAACTGGAAAATCTGATGAGCGCCAAATTTGTGATTGTGTTGCAGATATATGCTGGTGCCGACTTCATTCTTGTTCCTTCCATCTTTGAACCTTGTGGTTTAACACAGCTTATTGCTATGCGATATGGATCCATACCAGTTGTTCGAAAAACCGGAGGTGAATATTTGTCTCGAATCTTTGTATCTCCATGACATTTGATATCGTGTTGATATTGAAAGGTGTGATTTGTTTTATTGCAGGCCTTTATGATACTGTATTTGATGTGGACGATGATAAGGATCGGGCTCAAGCACAAGGGCTGGAGCCAAACGGATTCAGTTTTGAAGGAGCTGACAGCAATGGTGTAGATTATGCGCTTGACAGGCAAGTGCCCATCTAGAGTTCTAATAAACTCTGATGCCGTAACTTTACTCATTCTATGTGTCAATGTTTTATTTCAGAGCAATAACCACCTATTACGATGCGCGTGATTGGTTCAACTCCCTTTGCAAGAGGGTAATGGAGCAAGATTGGTCATGGAACAGGCCTGCTCTGGACTACATGGAGTTATACCATTCTGCTCGTAAACACTGAGGGCATAACCACGGAGATAACGGGTTTGATTTTCCAGAGGTTTCTGGCATCTCGATGCACCCCCTTTCCTGTACCCATTAGTTTGTCAAAATGGCAATATGGGTAAGAAAAGAGTACTGGCTCTGCATTCCGCTCAGCCGCTGCCGGTAGCTGTATCATTGCCGTCTTTTGGCCTGCCCAGCAACCGACCTTGCAACAATGGGGCGACTTGTTGATAAACAGGAACGTCGTGCAGGTGGAAGTCCAGTTTTGCAGACATGTAATCGTTGTGGGGTGCAAATATCAATTACAGCTTTCTAGTGTTTCAGATGTACATATTCTGTACGTTTAGATTTTAGAAGCGTTTTTTTTTTATCCATACCAATTTTAGATGTGTCGTTGTTCTCTGTATTGCAACAGCTTGTCTGGAAGTGTTCGCTACTGTAAGCGTTAACCATTGGTAGCAGAAGTTTACCTGTGCACTTACATGATTTCACCTTCGACGGCCATGATCTACGGGCACCATGCAAATTTTGAGTTTGGATCGAGTTATTTGCAAGCTACAAAACATACTGACAAGACAACCTCTCTTTTATTTTTTATGGTGAAACAGACACTCGGAAATACGTAAACGCTTTCATCCTTGTGATTTGTGAACATATGTACACGCGTTCATCCTTATTAAGCACGAGCAGAGTGCGCGATCGTCTTCGTCTCGTCGTCACCCTCACTTTCACCGTACGTGGAGGGGTGGCGGTCGCGGACCTCGACGCCGTCAACAGCACCGGCCAGCACCTCCTCCTCGAGACCTTAGGCCTCGTCACGTTCACCCGGCCCGCACCGTCTGGGTCAGCGTCGCAGGGTCGGCTCGGCGTTTTCCCACGGGAGGGCGACGTCCTGGTACGTGTATTGCAGCTGGGCGGTGGTGTCGAGGCAGTCGCGAACCAGGCGGGCGTCCTCGTCGTACAAGAGGAAGGCGGCGTCCAGCCAGTCCGGAACTCTGGGTCATCGAAGTCTTCTTTGCTAGGATCACCCAGGCCTTTCCAGATATTTTTTTTAACACATAGAAGGGAACAAGTTGGAAGGGATGAAGACAATCCCTTATGCACTCGCGACAGTATAGGCCCAAAGTATTTGTTTGTCTTTCAGGGTTATTAAACTTCTGTTCATTTTCCCGTAATCCCACAAAAAGACACATGCCACATTTCTATTGGCCCTGTAGGTATTAGGTGTGCAGATCTCTTCAAGATGTGCTTTCAGTACAACACTTTCTTTGGACAGTCAACTAACTTTCCTGCCCAGAGAAACTAAATCACTATTGGGAGTACGGTAGGTTAACTTTATCACCTTTTGCTTGATATAATAGTAAATGAAATCTTTAAAAAATCTTGCAAGTTTTTTAAAACTAGTACAAGAGGACATTAAAATCTAACTGATAAAATTAGAATTTTTATGAGAAAAATGAACAAACTCCTAATGAATTATTGCGGATTCTTCAACTTTGTTATGGAACAATCCATAATTCATGACAAAGGCATGTGAGCAAACACACTGAATCTTTGACAGAACCTTTATTTCATTTCTCACATTTGTCACAAAGGGCCTACTACGCTAGATCCCAACTTAAGTTCACCGTGCCCCCTACTTCTGTTATTTTACTCTTTGATGAACAATAATTGAGACTCAAACTCAGCCACTATTTCTATTGCTCATGTTAATTGATTTGCAATAGAAGCTTCGATTTAGATTCATAGTAGTTTTTCTAATCTCCATCTCGACAGCAATTGCGGAAAGCCTGTTTGTAGCATCCATAGCCATACGTGCTAGTACTCAATTTCTCTGTGATGAAGTGAAGATACTTATCGAACCTCCATTTATAGAGTGGTAGAGTAATATCCGTTTTACCTAATAATCGACTCCGCAATGAATTCGACGGATCATCCTAGGCATGAATTGAATGTCAAACACAATTCTTACTAGTTCTCTGCACTACTTTTTGTTTCAGTTGAAGACTATCATGCCTGTTTATTGAAAAACTGGTAGGCTCTAGCTACCCTACTATATTTGTACATGTTTGCTATCAGTTGAAAGACCTTTTCTTGTGTGCCCTCCTCGGCTGGTCTAGAAAGAGAAAAGAAAAAAATATTTTTTATTTGATTTGCACCCTTAGAAATCAGCCTTAGTATAATTTCGATGATTCGCGCCCCTTAGAAATCAGCCAAGCTTAGCTACTACTTCTATTGCTCATGTTTACTGATGATATTAAGAAAATCAAATAATTTAAAACTTCTTGAACTAACAAATCATATGTGCTAGGTCATTCTTATAAGAGTTGACTACATTGTTGATATACTGCATTTTGAACATTTATTTCTGTAAAATTCTTTTGTTTTACATTCCTCTATTTTATAATTTCACTCATACTTATTGTTTGCATTTTCTTCTATTCATTGTTTTTTATCTCTCTATTTCAAACAAATCATTTCATGAGAGAAAGGTAGATTCTCTCAGCTACGAGTTCGATTCAGTTTAATGAGAATTGATTCAGGGGAGAAACCTCAGATTTGCGTTGCAACGGACTCAATTCTGGCCATGTACAAACTAACGAGTTCAATTTGTGGGATAGATCTGGTGGGAAGTCCTCTCCTTCCTTCATGCAATTTGTCAACCATTCGTTATCTATGGACGCACCTCGGGATCGGGCATTCCAATAAAACACGTAAAGGTGCGTCCAATATTATAATGTGTTATTACATATGTTTTAAGAATTATACAAGTGTGAACACTTCATGAGTTCAAAGATACATGGCAAAGGAAAATCTGCATAACTAGATTTTTCAATCGAATATTTTTTTCTGTCAGGAGATTTATTTAACGAATTTTGACAGGATTTTTATTGTGTCATAACGGGCCGCAAGGTCACAGTAACAACATTCGGCCCGTCTGGCTGAAAAACAAACCAACGACTCTGGCATGTATTTTTCCATCTCCGTGGCCTTGCGGCGCTCTTTAAGTCTTAACACATGTTGAGTGAAGTCTTGTTATTTACTATGTCATTGTATATTATAATATAACCGAGCGTGGGCGTGGCGCGCACACACAGCCGCACGCACGCAGCTTCACAGGCATACTAAGCCCGGTTCCTTAATCAAGTACACACACAGTCACACAACCATAAACAGATCGCCATCACACACGTATATATACTCGTGCGCAGGCTGTTAATAGGTGGCCGTAGTAGTTGTTCACTTGACATACTCGATCCCGATGCCGCCGACGGTGACCGTGTCGCACCCAGCCCTGGGCACAAGCGACACGACGATGGTGCTATCCCCATCCGCCCCGATCTCATCCACCAAGTCACCGATACCGAACCTCGCCACGGTCCTGACAGCCGACCCCGTCGCCGCCGTCCTATCAGCCCTGATCAAATGCGGCGTCAGCGCCACGCTCCCCGCGCGCTGCGCCGCCGCGGCGTCGCCGTCGCACCCTCCTCCTCCTCCTCCGGTCCCCGTGCTGTTGACGACGACGTCGAACTTGACGAACTGGAAGTGGTCGGGCACCTCGATGCCGTCCACCACCAGCACCTCCTCCTCCTCCTCCTTCTCCTTCCTGCTCCGCTTCGTCCTTGGCCGCGCCACGCTCACGCGCACCGTCTGGCCCAGCGTCGCCGGAAGCCCGCCCGCGTCGGCCCGCGCCGCCGTGCCGCTCGCCTTGGTGGGCCTGGCGTTGAGCCACGGAAGGCCCACGTCCTGGTACGCGTAGCGCATGGCGGCGGGGTCCAGACAGTCGCGCACGCGGCAGCGGACGAGGCGGGCGTCCTCGTCGTAGAAGAGGAAGCTGGCGTCGAGCCAGTCCGGGTCGGGGATGTCGGCGTTGGTGTTGGTGCTGCGGCGGAGCCGGGTCCTCCAGAGGTGCCACATGCGGTCCACGTTGCCGTGGTGCGCGAAGAAGATGGGGTCGCGCGCCGCCGAGTAGAAGTTGCCCATGTCCTCCAGGTTGGGCTGCCGTGGGTCGCCGGTCCACAGGTGAACGGTGCCGTGCGGCACGTTCTCGAGGGGGCCTGGGCCCGGGTCCGGCTCGTCGCCCTGACGGTACGGCTGGCCCAAGAAGAGCCCCGGTTTCTTCGCGCCGGAAATCATCTGATTATCAAGACAAGATGTTTCTATGTTCATTAGTAACTGATGAGATCATAAATTTTTCAAGTGTCCGTACCGTATACTGTTATGTATGAGAAGAACTTATTGCCTGGCGGTACATGATCTTGAGGTTCTGGTCGATCAGTTGAGGTCTTGGGATGCTGGGGTCCGTGCCATCGTAGTCGAGGTCGATCGGGAACGGCGGCTGGTGCGCAGGGTTACGCCTCGGGTCGTACAGCGGCGAGTGCTTGTTGGCGTAGATCGGCGGCATCGTCATCCCGGCAGGCGCGTCCCAGTTCCAGAACGGCAGCGCGAACGTCTCGTCGCCGATCAGCTTGCCCAGGATCCTCTCGTGGAAGTACACATAGAACCTGCATGATTCGCCCACCTAGTTGGTCAACAAATTAAGCAGATATCCACTTGTACTAGCACGCACACATGCAGTTCGAAATAAGCATCTGAATTGTAAACAAGACAAGTAATTTACCTGTGCCAGGGGAAGAAGAGCCAGCAGTTGTGGATCTGGAGCTCCAGGTTGGGGAACCCGACCTGATCATACGCGCCGTCGCAGTAGGCGCAGTGCACGCGCCACTGCTGCGCGAAGCTGCGGGGATCATCATCCGGCAGCGCCTTCATCAGCGCCACCGCACGCTCGTACTTGGTCAGGTACTCCTTGTCGACGAGGTGCGCGGTGGGGCGCACGCGCAGCGGCGAGTACGGCGGCGGCGGCCGGAAGTCGACGATGTCGGCTCCGGGGCGGTACACAGGGCAGCAGTTGACGTCGGGCGCGTTCGCCGGGAGGTCCGCCGGCGGGTGGCAGTCCTGGATGTCCGGCGGCTGGATCGGCTCCGCCAGCGCGCCGCCGCCGTCGCGGAACGACGTTGCGAGGCCGGCGGCGGCGGCGGCGCCGAGGCCCAGGAGCACGTCGCGGCGGTCGACGCGGCGGCTGGTGGCCTTGCACGAGGTGTGCCGTGGCGGGTTCTTCCTCGTGTTGCTGATGTGGAGGAGGAGGTTTCGACGGCGGCTTATTAGAGTCCGGAGTGACAAGCGAGGTGCAGCACCTCGTTGTTGCATGGTGCAGATCTCCATGGCTAGCTGCTGCTGCTCTCAAGGTCAATGAACGTGTTGTTAACTGCACATTGGACAGATATATAGTGCCTGTGGTGTGTGATGGACATTGAACGTGCACACCTGTGTTTGGTTTGACCATTAGTTTAGTGAGTTATCTAGACATGCACGTACGAAATATAGTACTGTAGGTGTTAAGCGTTGATTCCTTGTTGGCCATGCGCTTAGGAGCTACTTTGGGCTATGGAAAGCACGGTAGAGCGCGCGCCAGACTGTTAGCTAGTGACCTGAGTCTGGTGCTGTCCAGACAAAACATGGCATATGCGACCTATTAACAAGCATTTTTTTACCATCGAATCCAACTTATGCGTCCACAAAGTCAAGGTACAGATTACCGTTCACATTCTCGATCACTTAAATTCAGTCGATCAGGAGCTGTGTAACTCATAGGTGAATAATCGCTTACGGAGTGGTAAGTAAACAGTACCGTCCCGATCCAACCGAGGATGAGTTACCATTCGCAACTGCTGTTCGCCTCCCGCACGAAAAAAGTCGAGATTCTGAGCATTTGTACAAGGCCGGCAAAGCAGTAGAGGGTCCAGCAAGTAGATCCAAAACCTGCTACGACTCAGAGACTGCTTTGAGTAAGCTTAAGGGTGTGTTTGGTAGAGTTTTTAATTATATTTCAAACCGTTTATGTTTATGTTTATGTATTAAAATTGCTTATTCAGTTTATCTAGTTTATTGAAACATAAACCATCCAACGGTTTGACAAAAGTGCTTATACTTATTCTAGGATAGGTGTTCTATAAGCTGAAAAAATAAGGTTTTGATTGCTTTATCTCTCTAGTACAAAATATTAAAGTGCTTATAGTTGTTTATGACAATAAGTGTTTATAGGTTCAGAGTGTTTGGTACATCTTATTGCTTATCACGTCATAAGTTGTTCAATAAACTGGATCATAAGTTGTATCAAACACACCCTAATACTGGTGCCCAGTGCGTAATCAATCCTTTTATGCTTGATCGTGGAAACAACAGCAGGTTCTGCAGATTCTACCTCCCTGCTGGATATGGCCTCCACGTACTTTCCCGCTTGGCATATATGGCCACACCAACTCTTTTACGTTGGATATTGTATCACGCGCTCGACGGCAACCACTGTGACAAAGGGCATGCATGCAGCTACTTGTCCCGGTGGCCGGTGCAGTGCAACTACTAGTCTGCTAGTACCTGCATCAGCTTGCATGCTGTTTATCTTCGAGAATGTCAGAACTTCGATGGAACCCCGACCCAAATCGTGCAACTATATGCTTGGTAGGTACTACCTCCGTTCCAAAATGTAAGTATTTGTTAATTTTTTAACATTACATTTGACCGTTTGTCTTATTCAAATAATTTTTAAAATTATAAAACTAAATAAGTTATGTTTAAAGTATATCTAATAATAAAATAATTCATAAAAAAATAAATAATATTTTTATAATTTTTTTGAATAAAATAAACAGTCAAACGTAGTTTCTAGAAGTCAACAAATGTTTACATTTTAGAACGGAGGGAATATAAGGGGAGATAAGGATGCATTTGAGGTCAGTTTTTTGAACATTTGAGGTTAAAATGCATTTCAAGATGACGGGCAAATACAAAATTATACTTTATATGTACCCATTGATTCAATGAAGAATGCAACTTCATAATAGAGTAAAACTGATCACCAGCTTGTTCTAATCTAGCTACCTGAAATTGCAAATTGGATATCTTAGCTAGTCTCTGAACTTGTCCCTCATTCTCACTTTGAGTCTACAAATTTATAAATTACACCTATATATTTACGAAGTTGGTTTGTTATACCTATGTGTCATTTTAGAGTGCCATAATGATCCTATGTCAGAAGTTGCACCGAGCGGTTTGGCCTAGCAATCATGCTAACTCTTTTCGTTTAACCAATTCGACAAACCAAATCATCCACGACCTCAGTTGTAGCGGCAAAGCTTAACGGTGATGAACAAAGGAGGTAGGGGCATGACCCTCTCCCATAACTGAATCTCCACTAAACGAGTAGTAAAATTATTGTTGTTTGGTACATTTGACAATGCTCATCAGGTCTCTTACTCTCCTTTTTCAGGAAAGAAACTCTATGCATAAGTACTGTAATCCAAACCTTGTGCAGCACCATCTTGATGACAGCCACGTGTCCCTCAACACGAATCTTAATGCAGGTCCTACCTGTTTTGGCTCCAGGCAAAGCTCCCATCTCATTCCATCGGCTCCACATCCTGCTGCTACAAACGAGCCGATACAAAAGAAATTGTACCTAGTCACAAGCGACGGCTGTTCCAAGTGAATTAATCCAGGGTGAAGGCGAACAACAGTACATAAAGATTTAATTTCATTTCTTCAATTTGTTCTCCTCTTTTAAGTTTATAGCTTTCGTGCTAGCTTCATCGATGTTCCCCACCAAATAAAAAGCCTGTTCGGGTAGGCTATCTAATTATCCGGAAAGGATTAGTTGAAACCCCCTAATTGTTTCTGCAAGACTAACATATTTTCCTGGAGAACCGGTAAAAACTTCTGCCATAAAGAACGGTTGTGATAAGAACCGCTCAATTTTTCGTGCTCTTACTACAGTTAAACGATCCTCCTCCGATAATTCATCCAACCCAAGAATTGCAGTAATGTCTTGAAGTTACTTGTAACGACGTTCACCTCCTCCAATCTTTGCTGCCCCAACTTCTTTTCGAGTCTCGATGCCCGTTTATTTTTTATTGCCGATTGATTCTAGGTCGAAAACAAAATTGATCTGCTGCTATCGAGTCCATGCTTGTATGATCGACAAAACTCCGTGTGATATATGCCAACTTCTCGTTTTTTATTAACGAATGGAGAATCACTATGAGCGAGTTCTGTGGGATTGTGGCATGAGTCTAAAATATTATGAACCACGGTTTGCCCCGTGGCCTATGAATCTGTGATCGAAGGAGGATAAGCAAGTATTGCAAGACCGGAGATGTAGTTTCATTTGTTCAACAAATGACACATTACCATACGTATTATCTCACGGGTAAATCACATTACAGTCCATAATCCTCTGCTTAGCCTCTTCTTTTGCCCCTTTTCATGTGCAGTGCACCGAATGGCTCAATTGTGAGATGTTGGAACGGATGATGCAATTCATCGAACAACTTATGTGCAGCGGTAAACTCTGCATGTGGTATGGAGAAGGGAGGAAAGATATCCAGAAAGGGAAACACGCCGGGAAGAGAAGAGCTCCGTCGTTGCCGAGTGCGGCTTGCAGTTCCCGGCGGCCGCCGGAGTAGCGTCGCGTTGCATCATGCGTGGTTCAGTGTAGTTTGTATTCTCCACGAGCGCGGCTCGTTCGCTACTCAAAGACGCCGAGCCGATTATTCGAGCCGAGTGTGAACTGGGATAAGAGCTGCAGTACGATTAACGATCAGAGACACGTGACTACCATCCAAACGGTGCTGCACAACCAACGATTTACAGCACGTAGGCATAGAATTTCTTTCCCCTTTTTCAAGACAATGAATAGTGTGATAACTAATCATAATGAGGGTCTTTGAATTATCTTCAATATTCTACGCCTTGTAGCAACAATATTTGGGTTCGTTGAATACATCGTGGGCTTAGTTTATTGTTAGAGGTCTATAAACTTGTCCCGGTCACATTCTCATTTGGGTGCACAGAATTGTCCCATTGTGTTTGATCATTTCTCATGCATGCTGACGTGGAATTTATTAGCTTTGTCATATAAGAGCGAGAAGAAGGGGGAATTTTACTCTACCTTTTTTTTTAGATAAGTAGGCATGGTAAGTTTATGGGGTAGTAAGTTCATAAACCATTGGTGCATTTTACTCTACCCCTTTTTTTGTGCGAACGTACCTGAGTGCGTGTTTTGACATATTAGCCAATAACTGACATATGTTCTTTGAAACAGCGAGATCCTTGTTCTCCTGCTGTAATTGGGTCAACCTTATTAGCATCGCAGCACTCTATGGTCGTATATATAGTAGAAAAAGGTACTAATAGGGACAATTAATCCCGTTTACGACGTGGCCATGCTGTATAAAAAGGTTCACAGTCCTAGGTACGGTAGTAGTAGAGTAGTAGACAAACATCACAGTTATGTGCTCCTAATACCATATAACTGTGATGTTTCAAAAATAAAAAAAATAATACCATATACTAGGCAGATATATCGTCTGTTGCATTGCACCACATAGCTAGCTAGCTAGGTGGAGCACCTCACTTGACATACTCAATACGGATCCCATCGACGGTGACCGTGTCTCCGGCGGCCCTGGGCACGAGCGACACGACGATGGTGCCGTCCCCGTCCGCTCCGATGTCGTCGAGCAGGTCGCAGATGCCGAACCTCGCCGCGGTCTTGACCACGGATCCCCCCTTCTTCTTGCTCTTGTCACCATCATCATGCCCACGGACCACGTGCGGCGCGAGCGCCACGCTCCCCGCGCGCCGCCGCTCAGCGACGCCGCCGCCGATGATGATGTCGCGTTGACGAACACGTCGAACTTGACGAACCGGAACCGGTCGACGACCAGCACCTCCTCCGCCTCGTCCTTCCGCTCCCGGGTCCTCGACGTCTCCGGCCTCGCCACGGCCACGCTCATCGTCCCGTCCAGCCGCGCCGGCAGCGCCGTCGTAATAGCACTCGCCGCCGCCGATCCGCTGGTGGATTCTTCCTTGGCTACTACTACTACCGGCTTGGCGTTGAGCCACGGGAGCGCGACGTCCTGGTACGCGTCGCGCACGCGGCAACGGACCAGGCGGGCGTCCTCGTCGTAGAAGAGGAAGGCGGCGTCGGGGATGAAGCTGGTGTTGTTGTTGTTGTCGTTGTGGAGGCGGGTCCTCCAGAGGTGCCACATGCGGTCGACGTTGTCGTTGTCGTTGTGGAGGAGGATCCTCTCATGGAAGTACAAGTACAGCCTAGCATGCAGTGAAGAAGTTATTCGCCTGTAACACGCAGCACGAAAAAAAAGAGAGACAGAGAGGCACATGGTACTCTGATAAGAAAGAAGGAGAAAGTACAAGTACTTAAGCCTCTTCTCTCCTTTTCTTATCTGTGTCAGGGGAGGAAGAGCCAGCAGTTGTGCACCTGGATCTCGAGGTCCGGGAACCCGACCTGGTCGTACGCGCAGTGCACGCGCCACTGCTGCGCGGGTCGTCGGCCGGCAACGCCTTCATCAGCGCCACCGCACGCTCGTACTTGGCCACGTACTCCCGGTCCGCCAGGTGCGCCGCCGGGCGCACGCGCAGCGGCGCCTTCGCCGCCGGCAGCTTCAAGTCGGTGATGTTGCCATCATCAGCGCCTGCTGGCTTTCCGTACGTCGGGCCGCAGCAGTCGACGTTGGGAGCCGTCGCGGGGAGGTCCGCCGGCGGGTGGCAGTTCTGCAGGTCCGGCGCCTTGATCGGCTGCGCCAGCGCGGCGTCGCGGGGGGACGACGACGTCGCCAAGAGGGCCGCGCCGCCGAGGCCTAGGAGCACGTCGCGGCGGTGGCCGCGCAAGAGAGCAGTAGACGGCGTGGTCTGCTCGAGCCATGCTTGGTGGTGTGGTTGAGGAAGAGGCTGCGTGATGGCACGCGTCCTCGTGCCGTGGTCGTGGTGCTCTGCATGGCGCTGCTCATGGCTCAACTTTCATGTCAACTTGTGATTGCTGCGATGGCCTTTTTGTTACGTTGCACTATTAGCTACAGCTGTACGTGTCATTCTTGGGTTCATTGTCAAGTACTACAAGCGGCTACAAGCAGTTGGATGAAGCGTACCGTACGGACGAACGTTAATACTTACACACCGAATTGAGGCGTATGATACGATGATGTACGATACATCCAGAACGGGCTTTTCTCCTGTGCATGATACATACATGCATCTGCAAAGAATTCGTTCAAGTCACCAGAACCACAGCTGGCTCGCATTCGAATCTTGCTTCTGAGGTGTTTGTTCACACTCATTCGGCTACTTTTCAAATTCAAAAGCTGTAAAACTGGCAAGTGAATGTCCACCAACAGTATGTTTCCAGTCCTCGCGGTTACCTCGATGATCACGATAAGTTTGTTAGATTCTGGGGATCACTAGGGGCAGATCAAGAGGGATTCTACTCTTTTCTATGAGTGATCTTTGGCATTTAGAGATTAGCAAGTAGAGAGAGAGAGACGCATACCAGGGTTTGTTCATGCTCTCTGGTTCGTTGGTGGAGTCTATGCACGGGCAGCGATGGTCGGTGGTGCTCGCCGGTAGGTCATCCCGTTGCTTCAGCGTCTCCCTTCTGGATCGGATTAGGGATTTGGAGGTGGGGTGAACAGTGACGATGACGAACCTTATGGTGTGCGAAAATGTGGTCCCCACCTCCTCTTATAGACACTGCACGACAGGGGCTCTAATGGGCTAGACGCCTCCGATCAAGGCGCGGTTCAAGGGACCAATGGGCCATTGGTGGAGATTAACCTAATATTTTCCCCCTTATCTTGTCTTTCATGCTTTTAACTTTATACTTTAAAATAACTTATTTCAAAGTACTTGTTCCATTACAAATTTGTATCTAGAGCATGTTTCGTCGTTACGATTATCACCGATAGAATCAACAGCTACAACACACCCATTTGTTTCTAAAACAGATCATTTAACCTTGGGCCTCTTATTGTCCGGAAAACATAGACTATACCATATAACCCATGTCGACTGTGTGTTCTCCGAGCACACTGGGCGGTAAGCCTTTAATGAGTAGATCTGCTAATACTTGTCCATTCCTTTTATGCTCCAAACATTTTAATATAATTCCGGATATTCTCCTCAGCAATGTATAACTTGTGTCAATGTGTTTGGTACCATACTTGACTCGTTGTCACAGGAGTGAAATACTTAATGATTATTGCTGTTATTAACTATTATCAATTCCGGGTACAGGTTTCCTTAACCATTTTGCCTGTCCCTTAGCCTCATATCATGCTAAGTCATATATTTTCATCATATTGATGATAATTCTTTGCTAATTTGTATCTTCTCATCACAATGATGACAATTCTTTTATTTTTGAAGTTTTTCCACACAAAAACTCCAAGTGTGAAAGTTAGCGATAATTGTAGATTTCGCTACATATTTCACGCATTGTATCTTGCACTCATAATATTTTGAGAGCACTTATATATATCTATCTTTGTACTCATAACTTTTTGAGAGTACATGTTTTTTTAGCATGAGACGGATATCTTTAACTCCATTCCAGTGATCTATATCTGGATTGGATATTGCCAAAGCAACCCGGATACATAAAACTGCGTTAGTGTAATATCAAGCTTCTAAGAACTGAAGCATATGGTACCATATTCATTTGATCATTTTCATATTATCTTTTGGAACACTAAAGTTCCATAAATCATTATCCTTGGCTATAAGAACAGGCATATATTTTCTTGTATGCATACTTTAGAGACTTCTCATCATGCATATGCAATATTTCTAATACCCCTTCTCTTTATCTCGGTGAATCTCGTCTCATATAACAAGAGACATTCAATCGAGAACATTCTTTTAAACTTTAAGAACAAGCGCTTCTTCTTCTTCTGCATTGAATTGACATCACCACTAGCAAGTTGGATGTCATCCACATGATTAGAAAATGAGTTTCCCATTCTATATCCTTTGCATAAATGCAATTTTTCTCTTACTCTTTAAGAAAACCCAAAATTTCTCATTAATTTTATTTGAATCCTCACTAAGAAGAATCATCTTTGCATTTATCTGATATAGCTTAAGTTCATGAAGCGCTAATGCCATTATAACTCTAAAGAAATTATTATACGAGACATCAGAAAATGTCTCATAGTAATATTTCTCTTCTCTTTGTCTAAAACCTTTTATCATATATCTTCTATAGAGTCACATTTAATCTTATAGACCCACAATGGTCTTTTGTTTTGACTCTATTATGATCTGTATTCCCTTTGGAGACACATTCATTATTGTAGACACTTGACGGCCTACTGTTTTGACTCCTTCAGAAATTTCTTCTAAATCCCAAAATAATGTTAGGATTTATCAATTTTATTTTATCTTTACTCATCATGGCATTATTATTTTTGGGTGAGATCACCCTTCATGGTAATCAGAACTTCTTTCATATGGGGCTCTCTTTTATTGTCTAAAGGCAATTAATTATATAATTTCTGTGTAACCAGAAATTTTCTGTTCTTGAATCATTGAAGTGGATACAAAGTCTTACTTCTCTTCAAGTCTTATTCCCGCATATTATCCATCTCCTTCAAAGATGGCGTATATCTGAACTCTTTAATCTATATGGGTTTACTCTATTATTCATTTTTCTTTTATGGCACGTTGAGTACCATCTTAGTATTCCTTTGTCAAAAAATAGGAATACAGGGTATCATTAATATGACCGTCATACTCCCCCAGACGATCATATTTTTCTTTAGTAGATCATTTTAGATGCACAATATGTATCACATTATCATCTTTACAGGAGAGTTTCATAATTCTTCCTCCCCCTCGAAATATGGTAAGAATCTTTCTGCCACAATTTCGAAAACATTCGAAACTCTTATGAATTGAGGAAACTTTGATTGTCTAATTCACTCACCTGATTACATCATGTGAAGTAAAGTTATCTGTGAACTCATATGGGAGTACTTCTTCCTCTTTCCATTTCATTAATACTTCTGCAAGTCGTACTTGCACATCATTTTGATCTTTTGGTTCGTCTTCTTTTTTTGACTCATTAAGTGCTTAATTACTATCGCACATAAAGTGCACGATCAATACTTGAAAAGCATAAGAACTACTTCATACTTTTCTCTAAGAGTGAGATACATTAAAAGCACATGAGTCAACATACCTTTCTCCCATTAAGCAGGATAAAACTTTTCTCAAATTTTTCCCGCTATACGGGATTTTCTTGACACAAACATTATGCCATCTTTTCCTCGCCATACGGGTATTTTCCTAGACTTTGCCCTTCATACAGGTATAATCATAATCATCTCTTTCCCGTCATGCGGGTAATTCCCTTGAAGGGACATGAATACTTGTATTGGCTCATACTCAATCATCAAATTTAGAAATAAATCTGAATATTCTCTGACACATACATGCTTAATCCAACGTTGGTTAAATTAAACATGTATATGTCTTGTCATATCATAATCATTAAAATGATTATAAAAATCTTGTTCATAGAGAGTACATGAAAAATAAATTCTTAGGACTCTCAATAATGCATCTGTTTCTTGAATTAATATCCGGGGGAAACCTTCCTCACTCTATGATCTTTTTTATGGTTATCTTTCGGGTCACGAGTATCCAAACTTTTGCTTTCACAAGTGAAAGCATCAAAACCTCTTAGTCTGAGAAAAAAAACAAGCAATAATTGATGATAATAATAAGCATAAAATTAATTCTACGTCGGTTTGATCAATGATATACACATTAAACTTCTAATACTTTATCTTGTATTCTAAATCACCGTTAGGCAGAAATAGAATAAACATCACCGTTGGGCAGAAGAAGAATAAATACATAAAACTCATAAATAAAGGGATAACATATATATTAAACAACTTTGCTACGAAAGCAACATTATCATCTATTTTATTACAGCGAAAGCATGAAAAACTTTCTCTAGTTAAAGAGCATTTCTTTATCTTGTATCTGTTCTCTGAAAATTGATCATATTGATGTAAAATTTTCAAATATTTAATCTTTAAACTATAAAACTCATGAAACTATGATATTATTATCATCAATGTTGGTCAGAAAATAATAATACTATAATTAATCTTTAAAACATATTATCTTTCTGCCCCTCTAATGAAAATTTCTCTTATTTAATTAGAGGGTAAAACTTTTCTTTGCATCGGAAACTTTTATTTTTTTAGAAGCAATCAAACTTCTAATCTGTTATACACAGAGATTTTAAAATAATTTCTATGTATTCATTTCACCTCCAAATAATTTATCTCGTTGGTTCAAATTGAATGGAGGTTCTACCTTTTAATCTGTCAAATGAATTAGAATTCATGAAATCATCTATTCTCCAATCAAAACCATGAAATTTGAATGGAGATCAAACTTTTGACATAAACACATTGTCATAAAGCATTAAATCAATTTCTCTGTCCTTTAATTAAATTCTCCTGTTGGTTCGAATTTAATCAAGTTTAAACAAATTTATAGTGTAAAAACACTTTAACATACACATGAACAGTGGCAAAAAAAATTCTCTTATTTACTCCGATAAAATTATCTCGTTGGTTCAAATTTTATCAAAGATAAAACATCGAAACTTCCTTTCAAATTTTGACAAAATAGTTAAAAACAATTAAATTCGCTACTGTTCTCTTTCTTCTCTTTCAGCCGAACATAAAAAAAAATTTGGCCCACTTCATTGCCTTTCGGCCTGCTACTGTATGCACATGAGCTGACCACCTGGCCCGCGGCACAGCAGCCCGTGCGCTCGCGAAGCACAGCAATGCAGCCTAGCGCGCCCAACAGCGTAGACGCGCTTGCCAATGCGCCCTTGTGCCAGCTCGACCTATCGAGCGCCTAGCCCGGCCCAGCCCCGGTGCGGCCTAGCAAGGCCTGGCCTGCTCTTGTAGTGCGCCCCTGGGCTCAAGGCCCGGCAGCCATCGGCTGGGCCGTAGAATCGGCTCAGCGCTGCGCGGCAGCCTCTCCCCCCGCCTCCATCTGGACCGTCCGTCCAGATGGACGACTCTCCTTGCCTTTCAGCTGATCAAACCCCGGCTGGCCTGCCCTCCCTTTGAAACCCTAGTCCATTTTCTCTTCTCCCCGAGATAATCTAGCACCGTAGCTGCGGCGGTGGGTGGCTCTGTCCCGCGGCGGTGGCCACCGGCGGTGGGGAGTGGAGACGTTGACCAGAGGCCACGGCGTCTCCTCCTCCTCTTCTTCTCCGCCCGCCCTTTCTCCTCTCCTCCCCGACCCGTGCAATCCAAACGAGTGAGCTCAGAGAGAGAGAGATGTGGTCGCCCATGGCGGCCGGGAGGACGGTGGTGGCGCCGCCGCCGGTCCCCTCGCCGACGCGCGTGCTCACCCTCAGCTGAGCACGCCGCCGTCGAGCGGACTAGGCGACGGCGCCGTTATCGCGCGCGCCCTGCGGCATATCTGTCCCGTCGAGCTTGTGTCCAACCGGTCTTTCCACGCGCTGGCGTGTTCTTTTCCGCGCTATGGCGGTGGTGGTGGCACAAGGCACATCCAAGTAGGACATCCTCCGCCGCCCTCTCTGTTTCTTTCATCTAGGGTTAGGTAACCTCTTTCAATCTTTCTTTCGCCCGTGGTGTTTGGAGGGGATGATGGCGCCACAGAGGTGGCGGCGTCCTTGGAGCGCACGGCTCCACATCTTGCCCTAGGGTTAGGGTTCTATTTCTTAGTCTGTTCGATTCGAGATCGAATTCCTCTTTTCCTTTCTCTGAACTCAGGTGAGAAAGAGAGTGGTGGTGGCATGTTTCTTTCAATCGATTGAAAACGATTCACTCTTTTCTTTTGATTCGATTTCAAATCAAATCATCTTTTCCAAACCCGATCTACCAACTAGCGTGGCTCTGATACCAATGTTAGATTTTGGGGATCACTAGGGGCAGATCGAGAGGGATTCTTCTCTTTTCTATGAGTGATATTTGGCATTTAGAGATTAGCAAGTAGAGAGAGGGAGGGAGAGAGAGAGATGCATACCAGGGTCTGTTCATGCTCCCTGGTTCGTTGGTGGAGTCTGCGCACGTGCAGCGATGATCAGTGGTGCTCGTCGGTAGGCCATCCCGTCGCTTCAGCACCTCCCTTCTGGATCGGATTAGGGATTTGGAGGTGGGGTGAACAGTGACGACGATGAATCTCGTGGTGCGTGAAAATATGGTCCCCACCTCCTCTTATAAGCGCTGCGCGACAGGGGCCCACCAGCCCATTGGGCTGGACACCTCTGATCAAGGCGCGGTTCAAGGGCCTAATGGGCCATTGGGCCCATTGGTGGAGATCAACCTAACAAAGTTGTCGTTATTAGCCGCTATCATGTTATCTTCTGCGAGTGAGAGTCGAGATGGAAAGCATTTGCACTTGCAGAGAGGTAAACCAAAAGGAACATTTAGGTGGGGGTCGGCCGGTGGTGTCAAAAACAAGGTAGATATATCCCTGCTACGTCGGGACTGGAGCTTTTTATTCACTGGTGGGTGATGCTCAGTTGGGTATGTTTTTGTTCGTAACCCGCGAACCGTTTGCAGGAATCAGGAAACGACAGGTTCGACGCGGGGCCTCTTGCGTTGGTCATCAACCTAATCTTTCCATCGATAGCACCGACCCTACCTGGTGTTCCGATCTCTGAGGACAACTTTTTTGCTCGATAGCGATGACTGGGTAAGGGCACCAACTACACCTACACTCTTAGAGGATAGATTTAAAATATAACGAGTGTGATCAGTCTTAGCATCTCAAGTGCAATCCAACTTTTTCGAAAAATAAAGTGCAATCCCACTGCTAGCTAGCTTGTCCATGTATCTAGTTACTCTAGAAAGAATGTGGTTTCACCTGACCAAACTCGAGAACTCGCTCACTACTAGCAGAAGAAGAAGTCTTTGCAAAGTCAGGGACAGACGAGCAGCAGAAGGGGGCCTGCATGTTCTGGGCCGAGCATAACGTTGATTGGGTTGGGCTGCCAACATAAGCGTCAACAGTGAAAATACATGCTTTGGGCCTATGTTTGTTTTGCTAGGTTTTGTCCAGCCAGGACGTCAGTTGATTGGTCAAGGCAAAGCTAGGTTCTATCAGAAAATCAGCCCATCAAGACACTCTATCACATTCTTTTGTTTTTTCTGTTCGTTTCGGAAACAATTAAACAGTCAAACAATGTTGTTACGGATGAAACATGTAATATTGATGTAGTGCACTGACAATTCGCTCATTCATGATGGAACAATTGTGAAATTGTATCTCCGTGCCTCACAAAAAAATGCATTCCTCTACAAAGAAAGTTACTAATTTCTTTCAAGAATCTTGATTTCTGTTATTAGTATGTACTCCCACCAATCTGATTTTTTTTTCACATTTGCATTATTGGAGGGAGAGAAGTTTTCTTGTGCCAAAAGTAGCCGTGATGTTTCCTCAAAAAAAAAAAAATAGTAGCCGTGATTTTATATCTAATCATCAAGTTTCCTGCGCATTACGTTTCGTTGTCGTGGAGCCCTTTACTTAAGCAACCCCAATCCCCCACTCTTTCCCCTACCCTTACCCACCCGCCCGTCTCTCTCGCTGCTTCCTTGCAACGACAAGCAACCCCTCCCCTCCTCTCCTCGCGCAACCAAATCCACAAGTCTCGTGAGTTCCCTCTCTACTTTCCCCATCGATTTGCGCAGGTTCCCGCCGTTCGAGGCCTTGTTCTGATCGATCCGTTTGCTGTTTCGTGTTTCCTTTCTGGTGGATTCCAGTCCAGGGCCGGCCAAAGAGCAGTTCATAGTCTT
Source organism: Eleusine coracana subsp. coracana (assembly GCA_032690845.1). NCBI lineage: Eukaryota > Viridiplantae > Streptophyta > Magnoliopsida > Poales > Poaceae > Eleusine > Eleusine coracana. Next base: position 3,395,815 of record CM064424.1, read on the forward strand.
CACCGATTTCGTCGCGTCGCTTCGCAATCCGATCCAGCTCGTAAGTATTTGCTCGACTGATCCGCTGTTTGTGCCGATCGGTTGGGTTCTGTGGTTGATTAAGTTTTGGCGTTGCCTTTTGGTCGCAGGCAGGAAAGGGGCGTGATGGCTAAGAGCTCGTTCAAGCTGGAGCACCCACTCGGTTCGTCTAATGTTTCCTCCATGCCCCTCTTAATTTGGTGATTGTGTAGGAATGGTTCGATATGCGATGGTTGTTGGAGGTTTCCACCGTTGACCATAGTACAAGTTGGGAGTAGCTTTAGTATTGCTACAAATTTAGCAAAGCAGCAGTTGACTATCAAGTAACCTGTTGGAGTTCGAATGTTAGCTACTTATATAGTATACTCCCTGGCAATTATTTTGAAATGACAGGGTAATTTGCTTGCAGCTTTTTTTTTATTATTATTTTAGGTTAGCCTTTTAGATGTCTGTGAGTCTGTCCATATGCTATAGCAACTGCCGTTAAGTTATTCAAAGTCTTGAGCAAATTTGCAAGGAGGTTGTGATTATCATAGGCTACTATGCCTGGTTCACAGAATTGGATTGGTAGTGAGCAAATTTGCAAGGAGGTTCATGTTTGTCTGAATTTTCAGCCTTTGGGGTACATGCAAATTTTTTATGTCCTGTCTTTTGGGCACCATAGAATTTTGATATACTGGTGATCATATAGTACCAAATTTGAAATACCCAAGGATTTGATAGGTTGAAGGCCGTTTCTGAGAATGCATCTATCCTTCTGAATTGGTAGTGTACTGAAAGGATCCTAATGGTCGATTTGATCTACCCATGTCCATGTTACAGTACAGGACAATCGGACGTTATTATGTTTTTATGCACTTGTTCCTTGCTTGATGAACTTTTACGGCCCTTACTGTTTGAACTGTAGTGGATTCAGTTAGCATCATCTTGATTGACATTTGTGTCCAACTTGACCTGGATATTCAGTCTTACCTTCTCTGAAGAGGATCCTGTTTTTGACTCTCTGTTAAACGTTAACGTTTTGTGCTTTGTGTGTCAGACAAGAGGCAGAATGAGGCTAACCGTATCAGAGAGAAGTACCCAGACAGAATTCCTGTAAGCTTCTTCCCTCCATCTATGCTGCTTCTGCCTTTGTCATTATTTTGATCTAATTCAGTACAATTTATGCAATTCAGGTGATTGTTGAGAAGGCCACGAGGAGTGATATTCCTGACATTGACAAGAAGAAGTGAGTTCTGAACTTTTCTAAGCAATCATAACCGAACTATTTATACTTTTAAAATTGCGATACAAAGTCATGGCAAGGATTATTCGATCTTAAAATATTGTTAAAATTTCTGCAACGTTTTCACCTTTTTTTCTCTGATTGTAACCGATGCCATCCATTTAGTATCCATGGACTATTCCAAACCATCTATGCAATAACATTGTCTTGTTCCTTTGTGGGCATGTTTGACTGCATTGTCTTAAGTGCTAAATCATGATTCAGTTTCATCTTTCATTGGAAATAAGAGTGTTTGGGTACACATTGACAGAATATTGAACACACAAAAAAAAACGTGTGCCATGCCATGATGGCCTTCTCATTTCTGATTCCTATTGTTATGCAGGTACCTTGTCCCTGCTGATCTTACAGTCGGACAATTTGTGTATGTTGTCCGGAAGCGGATCAAGCTCAGTGCTGAGAAAGCGATCTTCATCTTTGTGAAGGACACTCTTCCACCAACAGGTTTGTAAAACCTTCTGATATCAACAGCTGTCTTATGACTTAGATTGTTCTTCCTGATGGAGACCTTTTGACTTTGGTTTAGTATTTTCGCTTGATGGTATGCATTATGACTCGTCTATTTGCTTCTCGGTTTCACAGCTGCACTGATGTCTGCGATATATGAGGAGCACAAAGATGAGGACGGTTTCCTCTACATGACTTACAGTGGTGAGAACACCTTCGGCCTGCACTAGGACGTGCCACAGCAACGGGTTTGGTGCGGCGCTTGCTTCCCTACTAATGTGCCCCCTGTAAATAAGACTTGCAACTGTGTATATTCAGGTTTCCTCATTGCAAACGTCTGCAATCTGCTACTACCAAATAACTATTCCAATGTTCTTAATGTTATCAAACTCTGTTTAAAACCAAGCAATTGACCATGAAATCGGTCAGTATGTAATGGAAGTTTCTCCTGGGTCACGCTCTTCTTCAATGTTGGTTGCTTCTGTGTAATGAGGTCAAATTTGGATCCTCGGCCACAATTAAATCTGGTTACTGTTGCCGTTTTATGGCTTCGTGCTACCGACAACGGGCGACCGGTGATGGAAAAGCTCACCGGCACGAGGGCCTTATGACACCCGGCAATTATTAAGGCCTTTGGCTTCTGTTGCTGATCACAAAGCCTGGAGGGTGGGGGGATTTCGGTTCTTAAATGTGTACTGTTTGGTTTGGTTTGTTCGTCGTGGCGCATAGCATCATCATTGCCTCTGCTCGTCTGCTGTGAACGTTTACTGTTTAGTTTGTTCTTTGTTGGCCTATAATTATGGAATGTGATGCTGCTGTATGTCTAATAGGGCTAAGGATGTCTCTGCCTCTCTGGTCTGTTTGAGTGATCGAGTCAAAGAAGAGGCTAGGGAGTGACGCGCATGGGATTTAGTAGCTAGTGCCGAGGGTTGTTAACATCTTCGACGTACATTACTCAAAATCGGTGACATACTACACATTGATACACTGAAATGAGTCGAAGAGGTTTTGCATGTGAATTCACTGGTCGGAGAATAAATTTAAAAAGAAACTAAGTTCCCAGCAGTGTCTATTCCTCCTCGAGGAAAAGCCAAACAACAGACTCTCTGACCAACGTTATAACTCTTCACATCAATATTAGGATGGGTATCCTATTTAACTACCGCAGGGCGCAGGCTCCAAAAAGGAGAAGAAAACGAAGTTGGGCGTTCTCTTCGGGTTGTGGTGGCAATTTTGGAAGGAAAGAAACAGATGCATTTTCAATGATCAAGGAGCAATCTGTCTCTCATCTAGCTAATGTGATGCTGAGATGAGATGCCTCTTCTCTATCTAGCACTTAATGAACATTTTGCTTCAGGTTCTTTGAGCTGCTCTCTGTTTTGTTCTTGACAGCGTGTTGCTGTTGTGATTAGTGCTACACTATATAATATTAATGTTATTTCTGTCCTCTTTTTTAATAAATGGCAGCGCTCTTGACATTTTTTTCAAAAAAAAAAAATCTTCGCATCATACACATCACGTTGGCCTGGCCTCCTCTCTCAAAAAAAAAAAAAGAAAGAAAGAAAGAAAGACATCCCTCGTTGTGGAGCGGCGGTGAATGGACAGAGTCACTGTTCGACTGTTCGTCGGCCGCGCTGTTAGCTCGAGAAGCGAGGCAACTGTTGTTTCCAGTCACACGCCGTCATGTTATCATCCTTTTCCTTGTGCTCGATCTCTTGCAGTATGATTGTACAGTACCAACGAGCAGAACAACTTGCGATTGAAGCCGCGAACGTGTTTTCATCATCACTTGGGTGATTACTAATCTGGGGAGCTAGCGACACCGACACGAAGTCACGAACCCATTCCTTTGAGCAATCCTGAATTCCTGATCCCTAATAAAGCTCTAAAGCAGAACAGTGAAACTAATTATGTGTGCCGACGCACATGATATGCGTCGCCTACCATGGCGCACGGGTTTCATGGGCATTTGCATGCATGCATGGTCCTTAGCAAACGTAGTAATTGTACGTACTTAAACGTACATATCGCCGTTCTGGCTCTCCCATGTGTTTGTCAGCTGCGACTTGCGAGCAGAAATCAGAGACACTATGCATGCATGGCAGCAACACTAACAGACACAGAGACCTCCTGTATGTAACATTAAAGACAGATCGAGCACTGATACTTTCACGAAAAAGGAAAAGAAAAAAGAAAAGAAAAGAAAAGAAAAGAGAAGGAGGCCAGAGCACGGTGCAAAAATTAAGGATGGCCACTGTGTTGCAAAAACCTGTTGTTCAAATGATGAGTCGCTCGCATCTCCTGTACAAGACGCAACCAACGGTGTTACTGGTTCCGGATTAGGTGCCGTTGGAAGTAAGCACGCGTTGCGCTTGCGCGTACGTACCGTGACAAACTTGCGTGACGCGAGCCCGCAAATGATGGCAACCGGAAGCGTACAAATTAAAAACATACTAGTGTCGTACAAAACCAATCGATAAACGCGAGAATTGAGATATCATCATTGGTAATGGTACGCACGGGTTTTTCTACGAACACAGAGCTTGAGAATGCACTGCATACGTACAAAAGTTGAATCGTGCACCGTATATGCACCGAAACGGGAAGAAGATGAAAGAGCACGCGGCACGGTCAGCGACGAGACGTCCCAACCACCGGGTGTGCATGCGGTTCCTTGGAAGCTTGTCCCACCGCGCGCATGACACGGCACTCGATCGGTACATGTTTCCGTCAAGGCATCGCACACGTTTGTCTTGTCCCTCCTCGTCTCAATCAGCAGTCAACTGGCCAAATTACTCGGCGTCTCTACACCCATCGATCACCATCCATGACGAGAGAGAGAGAGAGAGAGAGAGATTGGGGTGGCAAGGCAAGGCAAACATCCCGTGCCTGCACGGGCTGTGTAGAGCGTGGCAGCGCATTGAACGCAGGCTCCCCCACTGATTTTCTCTGCCCTACCCTGCTGCTCTATCTGCCCATTGGAAGGAAAGGAATCGTTTCTTCTTCAATGCCTCCGACCACTCGAGGCATCTCATGGCGTGACCCCCTTCTTCAATGTGGCACTTGAATTCTCCAACCTCCCCTTTGTTTGGTTGTTGGCGTATTTAATTTACACGCTGCATCTCTCCATCGTCAATCGCCTTGCTAGACAGAAGTACTCCTACCCATGGAGGTCACGTAGCGAGAGCGACGTGCTTTGCTTTGGTTACTTGCTCCGATCCTCCTCCTACTATCTCTCCTTTGCATCGCCTCCAAACAAGGCCCTATTAAAGAAGCCCACGCATTCTGCCCGTCCTGCTCGCCTTCTTCTTTGGACACCTCTCGCATGAAAGAAACGCAAGTGTTGTCTCTCTCGGCTCTCGCTCTCGCTCTCGCTCTCTCTCGGATTTTCTCAGTCTCCAAGTTTCAGGTCTACAATTCTCATCTATCTGTTCCCGTGCATACCATTTTGATTGCAGCGGGATATTGGCGCGGTTCAATCAGAAAGCTTGTGCTCCCAAGGCGAGGGGCTCCACTCTTTGATTGAGCCGTGCCAATATCACGTCGCTTTGCCTGCGTGTGGACGTGAATCGTTGTTCTTGCAGTTAGATTTTTCCATGTCAGATTACATGAGTTCCCTTTCATTCGCGATTGCCTGACGTGCAAGTTTGTTGCTGGTGTTTTCTTTTCTCAAGAGAAACCGTTTACTAGCAGTGTTGGAAACAATTCGTTGCTAACTCTACGCTCTATTTTAGTTTGGAATCTGAAGCCATTTTGCTTGTATATGCCGACCCTTCGTCTCTCTGAGTCATGCTGACGATAGCTACTCGCAGCGTCACAATTCACAAAGGCAAGTGTCCAGTTCCGAAAATTTCACTGTGATGGATGTATGTATTTTTTCTAAATTGCAGTAGCCTTTTTGGAGGTAATTAAAAGGATATATATGTGCCATGATTCTTTGCTAATATAACCTGCGTCTCATTAATAGCATGATACCTTTGCTAAGTTGTCTCTCTTTGTAATTTTAGCATTACAGTTCATAATTTGCAGTCATTTAAAGGGTGAGATTTCTTTCGCAAAAAAAAAATTAATTAAAGGGTGAGATTCAAATAAAAGAGTAGTACAAAGCATATTCTTAAGCTGAAGATATGACATTTCACAGCAGCATTTTTTGGGAAAAAATAATAGTAGGGTTTTAGAACAGTTCACCATATTTTAATACGATTTTTGACATGATTTCTTGCTACTATGTCCTATTCGAGCTTTAGGTGGCAACTAGTGGTTTTTTTTTGGGGGGAGCAGACTGAGGCCGTCTAGTAAAGAAGGAAGGCTGATGTATATGCATGGCCATCTTCTTTGCTCTCTCTCTCTCTCTCTCTCTCTCTCTCTCTCTCTCTCTCTCTCTGGAATTGCATATTGTGCTGCATATAGCATGGCAGTTTCTGAAGACTTCAAAAGCTGGTCATAAGTGCGCCCAAGTGAGACCGACCGATCTACTCCATTGCAAGCTTGGCTGTGTCTTATCCAAGCTAAAGATCCTGTAGGTTGGAATGTTACCTGCAGCCTGGGGAAAAAGCATCTCAAAAGGACAGTTGGAGCCAGCTTTTCATGACACTCTTTTCCCGTATTCGAAGGGAAAAAAACACACTGTAATTTCTCAGCTTAATATTGCACAAAAGTTGTTCATCTTATGTATGTGTATCTCATCGCTACGAAATTTCCATGCTATTGAGTAAATTTTGGTGTTACCGTGCACCTCCACATTGTGGGCGGCATGTGATCCTGCATTTTGGGGACCAAGGAAGATGTAGTATTCAAGAGCCTCGTCACTTAAGTACAGGTATAGCGGTCCTTCGTGATTGCACAGGGATAGTGGCAGATGATGTTTTTTTTTTCTCTTTTGAATGAAGCAGATGATGTTTTTGAACCACAAGGCATTTGCGTTGGCATTAGGCGCAGCATAAAGCTTTTTATTAGTGCCTGCAGTGTGGCTGAAGGTACTAGTATTCAAGAGTATTGTGCGGTTCCAGTCTTGTTGTAATGATCGATTAGGGTTCCTTTAGAACGCAGGATTCTTAAAATATAGGAATAGAAAAATATAGTATTGGAGATGCATGCTTTGCTGAATTATTTGAAATAAAAAAAACATAGGAATTATTATCATCAGGTGTTTGAAAGCTTCACAAGAAAAACACAGGAATTTTATGATTATATATTCATTAGCAAGAAGAGACAAGGAAAAAGAAAGAGACATTATGCCTTAAAACTTCCAAACGAATTTTTTCATGAGGTTAGACCTCATATGAGAATTCCTTCAAAATATATAGGAAACTTTCCTATTCTTCAAAATTCCTACGAAGCAATCCTACAATCCAAAGGACCCTTATAGGATTTTTTTTTCTTTGAATTTAATTCCTTTGTTTTTTCTCCAGAATTCCTTTGTTCCAAAGAGGCCTTAGTGCCTACAGTGTGCCACAGCCAAACTATTGCCACTAGTAGCAGCTTCAGACGATTAATGATTGCATTGCAGTACTCATGATTTGGCACTGGGCAGGTCGTTACTGACATAGCCAAACACGAGCAAGCCGTTCTCTGAAGAAACCGCGCTGCCCTGCACCTGCACGATATAAATACTGCAGCAGCTTCAACCGGCCCGGTTGGGGGCAAATTCGCAGAAGACACGCTGCGCGAAAAGGTTTCAGTCGGGGACCGATCGCTCGTGCCTGTTGCTCATTTGTCAGAAAGTTCAGTTACTGACCTTACTGATCGTTCATGACTCCATCGACTGTAATGTGATATCGATTCAGGCAACGAGTTGAGGATTCTCACTAACCAAATCTGAAAAAGGATGATCGAATTTAAAATGCATCACCTCGGAGAACGAACGATGTTTTGTAGGGATAAACTGCATTCGGAATTTAATTTTGCTCTAGAGCTTGAAGTGGCTTAATGGAGATCCCCGACACGAAGCATCAACTGTTCACAGATCGAGTTGCTCATAGGGGAGCGCGTGCTCGCCGGGGTTGCTGGGCCTTTCACAGGCTGAATCTAGTTACGAGGTCCACGGGCATCGATCCCGAGCAGTGGATTGGCATTCTGCTAAGGAAGCCCACCTTCATGCCGTATTTTCTTCTGGGCCTCCAATATCTGGATCGCCATAATCAGGTCGGCAACCAACGCTAGGTCGCGGTTGAGCGGCCCATATTACTCCTTTCAGGCCCAGCGGGGGCATGTTTTGCACGAAAGCCCTGGACGTGAAGATTTATCCGTTTGGGCCCCCTGAAATTGGATCGCGATTATTAATCGCGATCCTGGCTCGGTCAGTTTTTGACGTTGGATCGCGTTCGTACGGTCCCGATTGCTCCTTTGGCCGAAGCGGTGGGACGTTTTACGTAAGAGACCATGGGTTTATTCGTATTATCCGTTATTCTCGTTTCCGGAAGTCGGCCCACCTCTGAGCCACCGCGACGCTGTCTAGTTCCCGGCCCTCCCCGGCGGCTCGACGGCGCCCGCGTCGCCGCCCCGCCGTCTTCTTTCCCTCTTCGGCCGCTACTCCACGACGTCCCTCCCCTGATGTCTTCTCGTCGTCTTCGATTCCGCGATCAGAGCGTGAGCCTGCGCCACGAGACGAAACGATCCTCTCACCCGCCGCGGTGTCTATGTTCCGGAGGTCGCACGGAGGAGGGTAGCGTGGGTGCTAAGGCCCTGCTGATGTATAAGAAGCCTTGAGCTCGACAAATTCGAGGGTATGGCAACAAAAAATTTCAGTGTGACCTGGCACCGTCAGAACTGCTTGCTACTGATACTCTCTAACCAGGCATATGGATTCTCGGCGGCGGAGCTTGGGTTGAACAGTTGAACACTACAGGCAGCAAAGTTAATGGAGAATTTGTGAGGCCATTGCATCAAATGAATTCTATTCTGAACTTTTGTGTAGCGCTCCAGGGAGTGAATGCTTCCGGCGTTTCCACAATTTTTGTCACAGATTTTTTGGGAGGCCATGGCATCAGAGAATGTAGGGCGGATCCGGGTTCATGGCCACAGTAAAGAAACTAGGCCACAAAAATTAGTAGTTGCAGGCGCCAACTAGCTATTCCCTAGTGAAAGACTGGCATGCGTCACTTTGCAAGGAGTAACGGTAGATACACAGATGTCATCTTTGAAAATCTTTGAGGTATTGCTGATCTCGTCATGTCAGTAGTTCATAATACCTGTTCTGATCAGCCAGGGATGTTGATATCTTTCCAGTATGTATGCATCTATATATATAAACACGAGCCCACTGTGACCATTGTTATACGACCAGCATCGTCCACTCGTCCTGATCCGAGTAAAAGATCCAGCATGAGGAACAGGTGCTGCTGCGCCCTGGCATACGCGACGGCCATATTCCTGACGTCTGTGCTCGTGGCATCGTCTTCACAGTGTAAGGGTACATCACCATCTTGTCTTGTAATTAAATTCATAACTGATTATACATATGTGCTGTTTGCAGCAGGTCGCCGTAAGCTGGTACCCAAGCCTGGAAATATCCATGTAACACCAGTGAGGTCGACACATTGGCCACCGATGCAAGCAAAGATTCCGAACTTTATTTTGCACACATAGGTTTTGTTATGTCACCGGTCGCGGGTGGGTAGAGTGCTATTGCTGTGAGATTCTAAAGCCAACACCGCCGTGTTATGAGAAGAGGAACGAGTGCAGGGCCGCATGCGTCGGCGGCTACCCCAAACGCTCGTTGCAACTCTTCCCCCAACCGGCGACGGGAGGCCGGCCATTGCATTCAACCGTGAATTCTACATTATGATATGCAGTACTAGTATATCAAACAAAGAAGGGGTCATATGATCATGATTTTATTGTCAGCGCTGAGCCAAAAGATGTAGTGACAGAACATGCTATTTTATAATAAGATTTTCTATGCATTTATTGTTCATTTTCATATGATCTTACAATTGTCAGCACTAAACCAAAAAATGTACTGACAGAACATGATATTTAATAAAAAGATTTTCTATGCATTTATTGTCCATTTTGCTGAAAGGTTCACGAGCGACTACTAGCCTGCATCCTCAAGTAAGGGAAAAATGGACGGCAAATGTGAGACACACCGAATTGCAAACACAGGCACATGCTTCACTTTTCGCAAAGGAAACCTTATTAGAACAAGCCATACGGGATACAGTTGCAGAGCATGGCAGCAGTCTGTCATGGACATTGGACAAGCTGCCACAAGAGATTTGCAAGAGAAAACTGTAGCAGAAGTAACATTCGAGTTTGTACAACCTATGAGGGCTTGTAGTATTTCGTTGGCACGAAGGGCATCTTGGTGACGGCAGCATCATAGGACTTCCCACGGACAACCACCTTGAACTCTGTCCCAGCTTTGTGCATACCTGATTTCACATAACCTATGGCGATGTTCTTCTTCAAGCACGGGCTGAACCCGCCGCTGGTCACCTCACCGATGTTCTCCCCAGAGCTGCTCACGATCTCGCTGTGACTCCGTGCTGGTGGCCCTTGCGTGAACATGCCTACACGCCTGATCTTCGGGCCTTCCTGAAGTTGCTTCAGGATCACATCTGCACCCAGGAAGCCGCCTTCTGCCCTCCTCCTCTTATGAATGGCCCATGAGAGGCCAGCCTCAACCGGGGTGATGTGTTGCTCCAGGTCGTTACCGTACAGGCAGAGGCCTGCCTCCAGGCGGAGACTGTCACGGGCGCCCAAACCAGTCAACCTCACCTTGCCTTCAGATTTCTCCAAGATGGCCTTTGCAAGATCAACTGCATTCTCTGATGGAACAGAGATTTCAAAGCCATCTTCACCAGTGTAACTGAGACAAGAATAAAATGTCCTTAGAATACCTCTTTTTCCAGTAAACTATAAGCCCACCAGAATTATTATGGATGTTGGAAAGATCAAACAGAACAAGCATTACAGTAAACTGTTAAAAAGAGTGTATGTAAAATCATAACTGAAGAAGCTACTAAGGATGGCATTTGATTGACTGTTCCACAGTTGGGGTTAACAATCATCATCAAACCACGTCACTTTGGCATGGTACAATAGATAGTACATGGTATAATATATTTTCCGTGTAAGGGAGATGGCCAATCAATATAAGGAAGCTAGGATTTGAAGGAAGAACCAGAACATGTAAGATGTGGGTTATTACTCCTTAAATAATGGAAGTAAGCATCAAAGCATACCCAGTTCTCGTGAGATAGCATGCTGATCCATTGATGTCAATCATCTTGAAATCACTGAAGTACATTTTGGTCAAATCTTCTTTTGTCAGCAACTGGAGAGTTGGTGCAGCAAGAGGACCCTGTTTGTATCAAGGAGCAAATTATTTTTCTATTATTTCAAAATTAATATGCAATGTCTGGACTAAGAGGAATCATAATTTATATAGATTTTAGTATCTAGGGAGAGTTCTTCTCAGAATCTAGAGTTAATTTAGTGCAGACAGATCATAAAGACTGCAACTCCTCCATGATCACAGAAACTGTGCGGACACTGATCCTCCTATCCTAGTATCCTTTAAGGATATATAGTCCATCAAGAATTGAGTTGCGTAAAGGGTTACTCATGAATCAGGATCTATCAATCCATCGCAGGAACTTGTCGAACAACACACCATACGAAGAGGCTTTACTTCCACCCACAAAGAACAGGACATGAGAATATGCTCAACAGCTATCTCAAATGAATCGATCTGACCATTTCTAGAAATAATTCTTAAGTATTAACAGAATAAAAAATTGATACAGAAAAGAGACACCTATTATTTCAGTCCATACATTAGGTAGCATACTAATTCAATTGACACTGATGTATCCCCTGTCATTCATCAATCAGAAACCATATTAACCGATCATGAAAATCCCATCGACACCTACTTATGATCTTTACTTGTTTTACAAAGAAAAAGTTATGCCATGAACAGAATGGCACCGTGTCATTCAAATGCTATCACCTCTACCAGACAATTCTAGAATAAAAATGCACTGCATCAAACAAACCTCTGTCTCAATCCTCTGACTCCCTACAATTGAAATCCTTCAGATAACTTTCTCCAAATCGAGAAAGCATAATCGTCTACACACAACTTCTGTCTTACAGTCCTAGTAACCATCATTAAACTTAAACCCTTCCCTAACTCCCCAACAATAACCCATCTGAGTCACCATTCACCGAAAAGGTTCAAGAGGGCAACAAATCGCACTGACCTGCAACGCGAGCAATGAGCGCTCATCGTGGATGTGCCACTTGACGTCGCCGCCCTTCTTGTTGAAGGCCTCCATGTGCTCCTCGATGTGAGCGAGGTCCTTGTCCCTGCACCCAGCGTTGACGACGAGGTAGATGTGCTGATCATTCACCTTGGTGATGACGGAGTCGTCGATGGCGCCGCCCTTCTCATTGGTGAATACGGTGAGCGTGCCAGTGCCGTCCTTGAGGCCCGCGACGTCGGCGATGACGAGGGACTCGAGGAAGGGGATGGCTTGGCGGCCCTTGAGGCTGAGCCCGCACATGTGGGCGACGTCGAAGAGGCTGCCGTTAGTGCGGCAGTTGATGGTGGATTCCATGATGGAGTCCTTGTACTGGATGGGCATGCTCCAGCCGGCGAAAGGCACCATCTTGCCGCCATTGGCGACATGGAAGTCGTAGAGCGCCGTCTTCTTAAGCTCGGCCTCGGCCGCCTCCGCCGCGCTTGCCAGGTGGCGGACCCGCGCGGGCGCGGAGGCGCCGCCGGCGCCGGCGCGGCGGACGAGAGTGGCGAGGGCGAGGAGGCCTCTCATTGTCGCGAGGTTGGTGGCGGCGACCAAAGGGAAAAATATGAAGAGATTCTGAGCGGTGGGTGTGGGTGGAGTGGACGGGATCGGGAAGGGTGGCGATCGGGGGTGGGTGGTGGATGCTGGTGCGCGCGCTCGAAGGCGTTTGACGATGACGGATCAGCGCCGAGTTCTCAGTGCTTTGCCTTTGGTGTTTTGCTAGTTTTTTTGTTCGGTTTGGTGATGGATGCTGACGCCTCCTCGGCTCACCTGTCTAGTGCTATCCTATTCGATGAAGATTCTTCGGCACTGCCGATTTGGCGTTCAGCACCCTTCCTATTGAGCAAAAATTAGCATTGCAAATTCACGGCAGGTTGTCAATTGTTACTTACGGGAAATTGCTACAGGAAGGAACAAAGGTAACACTTTCCTAATATGTATTTATACACGAAAATTATAAGGTGGAAGGGCCTTTTGAGTTGAGACAGGGCAGTGGCAGAAGAGGCCAGGAAGCGACAACAGTCACAACACCGAGCTCATACAGTCTCAGTGTTCGGCCAGACGCGCTATGTCGTTTCATCAATAGCATTGCACAGTATGTCAGTAGTTTATGCATCAACTTGACGCTAGAACAAGGGGTATCTTTTTCTATGGCTGTAAAGCATAACCGGAAACACATAACCACCAAATCTGATTACAAGCATTCCATAAAAAAAATCAGATCACCAGAAATACTGCAATTTTCTGAAATCTTCTACTAGCAGACACGGAACTTCAATACTATGAATGCCAGTATGTGGCGATCAAATCTAGAAGTTCAAAGGGCATGTCTGGTCTTTCCTTTAATGTCAATCAGAAAAAAAGAGCCACAGCTGCTTAAACTTAGATCAAAACGCTGCTTCGAAAAATCCTTGTATCAATGGCATAGCTCTATAGTTATTCACAGCCTTCAGCTCCCAAACACGAATAACAGCAAAACATATCATAACATTTTGATGACACTCAGATTATCTTGCTTTTGACAAAAGTCACAGTGCATTCTAAATTTGACTCACGACTTGGAACCTGACGATTTCTTTGAAGACGTTTTCTTCTGCTTCTTGGGTGCATTCTCGGGTACCTTCTCAGCCTCTGCAGCCTTCTTCCTGTCTTTTCTCTCCCTTTTCTTCAAGGCATGCATATGAGCTTTAAGGACTGTTGCATATGAAGCTTGGAATTTCAGGTACTCTTTTAGAGAGACCTGGCCAACATGGAAAGTTAAAATACGATAAATAACTAATCATAACAAAACACAACAAAAACAACTGTCAATGGCCGCGTCTCATGTCTGGTAGATATCACATCGGATTTTGCACTGCCAAGATCTCAGTAAATATATTGGTTCCCTAAATTCATATGTTTGTATAGTGTATACAACACAGTACTATAGCGAGCCATCTGGTCAAGAAAATATCTTAATTGATGATTTGCACAAAGCATATGACAAAGACAAATAAATATTCTGAACAGCATATGAGTAGTTAATTTCTTATTTACACAAAGGGAATATCTATTTCACCGAGCACATGAATAGCATCCAAGCCTCTACATCCAAGGATGTGGTTCGCAGATTACAAAAGTGAAAGTCCAACAGTTGACTCCGTCTTCCATGAAACCAAAGGTTTTTCAGACTATGGGAGTTAATTGCATATATAATAGTGTTACCAGGATACCATATGCAGTAGCAAGGTCATGTTTCCATATTAAGAGGGGAGAATCAATTGGAAAACCCTATTTCTGCTCTCTACACGAACATGGAGTACGTAAAGATCGCAGATACAGGCGCCAACATTCTTAGCCTCAGATATGGAATACCCTACATCATGACATCATTAACTACCAAGGTAAAAATAAAAATGGAAACAAATGATATTGCCAGACCTAGTTTTTTTCATGAGAAGAAGTAATAAGCCAGCTAATGTGGATGACATTAAATACCACATGAAAAGAAGTATGTGCGCATGCTCATCAATGCTACACTCTCACCAATTGGAAGGTATCATCAGAAGATTCAAGATCTATGCATCTTGATCAAAGATTTTTATCAATTGCAACATGAACAAACTAATGACAGCAATAACAACTTGTTGTAAGGCGTGGTAAGAGCATGCAAACGGGTCTCATTCTTTTAAAAATTTGCACTTACTGGTGAGATATATGTTATCAATACTTGATCAAAAGAGGCATTCATTGAAGGCACTAAAACGTACAGCAACTAAACAAAGTTCACGCAACCAAAGAACTGCACAGATCTCATATCTGGTTGGAAGTTCCTACAAACAGCAAGCCTATTAGATTCCAGCACTAACATCCAGATCCTCATACTCAAATTATAAGAAGGAGATGACCCCAGACTGCTGCATTGATATGCTATACTACATGTTTATATAGCATTTACCAGTGCTGGGATACCCAAATTGCCAAATGTCTGTAATGACATCGTTTTAGCTCATAGGCAAGGATATATTCAAATGTGTGATCTCAGTTTCATAATAGACGCAATTGTGGAAACTGTATTTGCAATGAGTATTAGTATTCACAGAACAAATAATCACAGCCAACGTCTTATCAACCTAGATAAAAGCAGCACAAGGAAGATCATAGTACCGATGTGGAGATGCTTTTCTTGCCATCGGAGGCACGGACAAGGCACCGGTACTCCACCTCCTTCCCCTTTTTCTCCATCTTCTGCAACTGCACCTTGTTCTTTAGCGACGCTGTGACATCAAACGATTTGCACTACTCAATGCTTGGATTCCTCAACCACCCAAAACTACAAATCACCGCAGAAAGCAAGAGACGGGCACTCACATCGCTTCATGGTGACCCACACGGAGCCCTTCTCCGTGCTCTTCTCGTACATGCTCGTCAGCTCGCTCAGGAACCGATCTGGTTGCAGCGCCACCTGAACAAAATCCACAGATGCAATGAGAAAAGGGGGGAATAATTGAAAACCACATCAGCTGTTGGAATAGTTGAACAGAATCAAACATCTAACGGAATTTTGACAATTTCTACTTCAAATCCGAATTTCTAGGGCAAAACAGAACCCACGAAAAGATCTGGATTCACATAAACTCCTGCCGCCAAATCATGATTCTTAACACGGCGGGTAGAAAACGCGGCACAAATCTGAGCGAGAAGTCGCGGAGGGGACGAAGAATCGAGCGCGAAATTACCATCTTGAGACGCCTTGCGTTGCGATCGCCGACAGAGAAGTTTCCCCTCTGGTCTTAGCTCTTCGTTGCTTTTTGGATGGAAGACGAGAAGGGTAATACTATGGTCAGGGCAATAGGCGAGAATCGACGGTGGATCTCACAGAGACAGAAGACTAGCGGTCACGATGCGCCGGTTTAGGCTTGAAGAGGTTATACGGAGTCCAGGTCCGTCGCTGCTTGTTCCTCTTCGGATGGTTTTCTTTTCTCTGCCTTTTATTTATCACATTGTGTAAAGTCCTTCTAAATTGGAAATTACTTCACTTTTTAATAAAAATATTTTCACTTGTACGGCTTCATTGGTGATTACCAGCGATCCTCATTGTCATGCACGAAGGGTACAAAGTACAAACAGTCAAGTAGGCTTATGTGTTTTCACAGTTCAGCAATGTCCGTTAGGTTACGGTGACTGAAATCTGAAGTTTAGAGTTTTTTTTTAAAGCAAGTTTAGAGTTTGTGGCACTCTTGACTGCGAGATAGAGCCAGTGCAGAAGCTTCATGAGTGCAAGAGAGACAATTTTACAATTCACTATTGTTGGTTTACAACACGAATATTACCAAACGGAATCACGAGCTGCAGATGTCTTAAACGGCTCAACCTCTGAACGCACTGAATCGATCAATCTAATACAAATTGAATTGAATTCAGGTTCAACAGGCCAGGGAGTTTCGGAAACTTGTGTACTACACCAGCAGCAAATGTTGCCTACAGCCGAGAGCTCAGCACCTTGTCACTCTCAGTGGAGACGTGGTTGCGGGTGATATCCTTCAAGGATGTGCAGCCATTCAGGGCCATGGCGATCTCAAGCTCGTCCCTCAGCATCCGCAGTGCATTACTCACGCCGGCCTCGCCGTCCACGGCAAGGGCGTACAGCAAGGGCCTACCAATCTGTCAGAGAAACGCATGTTATACAGTTAATGTTACTACATACATTGTTCAGTCAGATTGATGCAGAATAAGCCGACTTACACATACTCCAGATGCTCCCAAAGCTAAGGCCTTAAACACATCAGTGCCACGGCGGATGCCACTATCAAGAAACACAGGGACACGCCCCTTCGTTTCTCTGACGACCTGAATTTCCCTTGCCACTGTGAGTGACATATTTGGAAAAAGGACGTGTGAAACTTGCCTGTGATTAGTTACCATACCTCTTCCAGGCAGCTGATGGTTGCAGGGACATAGTCTAGCTGGCGCCCACCGTGGTTCGACACTATGATACCAGCAATACCACATTCCATAGAGACTCGAGCTGCACAATTGCAAATGTTTCATGAGATCACATACAGTGGCAAAGTAGCGTTTAAAGAACTAACCGAAATCAACACTTACTGTCTTCTGCTGTTATGATTCCTTTCACTAAGATAGGCAGTTGTGTAATTGACTGTAGCCACTTGATAATCTGCATTGCATCATGAGGCAAGATCATGCTCACTGAGTCATGCATGAGATACACCATGGATCTCTGATGTTTGAAGTCTTTCACAGTGACTGCTTGTGGTGGATAAAATATCACAAATCATACCTTCCATGAAAGAGCGCTCTCAACCTGGCTAGCGACATACGCAGCAAGGCCTGAAGGATTCGTCTGAAATAACATTTCTCTATTCAAAAGTCATGGTGCAATTAACAATACTGTACAGTCATCAAAATTGCATCCCTATACAACTGGAACAGCCCAATTTCAGAGAACCTTGTCCATGTTGCCAAGATCAATCCCTTCAAAGCTCTTCAGTACCACGTTTGGAGGCAAGGTAAATCTGAAATGTGGCATATAGAAGAACGCGTAATTTAGGTACCGAACTCATGATGAAATGGGAAATGCATGTCTGTAAACCAAGTATAGTTGAGATACTGATTTTTTTGTAAAACTGTAAGCATCACATTGCTAAAAGATTCAAGATGAAGACCTGTTCCTGACATCAGCTTCCCTGCGACCAAGCCGTGGAGCATCAACAGTGAGGACAATGGCCTTGTAGCCAGCCTTTTCGGCCCTTCTAACAAGCTGTTGCACTAAGTTCCTGTCCTTGTATATCTAAATGTAGCAGTGATAGGAATAGAGGAAGATCAAACAAGGCAAGAGAAAAGGTAAGAATGTATGAAAGTTTATGAACACCATACTGTAAGTTGGAAGAAACGGATTCCCGGTCCTGTCGAGTTAACTTCTTCAATACCACAAGACGACCATGACGACAATATCTGAAAGTGCGATCAGTAAAGGAACTAACATGGCAGTTATGTAAAAAAACAAGTGTGACAATCT
Organism: Eleusine coracana subsp. coracana; assembly: GCA_032690845.1. Classification (NCBI taxonomy): domain Eukaryota; kingdom Viridiplantae; phylum Streptophyta; class Magnoliopsida; order Poales; family Poaceae; genus Eleusine; species Eleusine coracana. Next base: position 3,413,837 of record CM064424.1, read on the forward strand.
TTCAAACCATTATAGTTTCTGCAGCAGCTGAAGCTCTGGCAGAAGCAAGCTCTCCTGCATTTCAGTTTCCGATAAGACTCCACAAAGGACATTTCTTGAACGATTCCAGAAGAAAAATTGTATGAAGTGGTAGCAAGCAAAGAACCTTCAGGGTGGGCCAATTTGTGCAAAGCGGTGGGAGCAACCATAATAGGCATAGAGATTTTGTAGCCCAAGACACTCGCCGACATGTCAATATTGGCCACGTCCATGAGTACCCGTGGCCGAAACCTGACACCAAATGACACAGTAAGGTTCACCATTTTTCTTTTGTTTTTTGTCTTGTCCTAAATTCAGATAAAATAATAGATCAATATCTTGGACAATTTAATCAGACTGTGAACTGTGATGACTAAGATACGCAAGTTTAAGTACTTGGGTTGACCTCTTCTACATCTTCTGCAGATGATATAGAACAAAGGAGAATATCCGCAAACTTCTCCTTTACTCTGAAACTAACGCCACAAATTTCCCAGTGTCTTTACTTTTACTGCTACAGTTGGTTATTATATCTTGAGCAGTTTTATAGTACATTTTACTACCAGTAATTACTTGTAGTAATTAGAGAGGGTAATAATGTAATTGAATGACTTCTTAAGATATTTACCTCAATACCACTTAATTGTTTTACATGTACGGACTCAGCTTAAAAAAACAAATCTTGCCGCCGCCAGCTCTGACGTGTGCTTCCGCCTTACCCTGCCACAAGCTCTGGCGCCTTCCTGTCGTCGTCGGCCAAGCGCATCACTCCACACACACATGGCCCGTGCTGCAGCGAAGGAGTAAACAAGGAAGGGGTAACATATGAAAAGACCACAAGGGGCCCTCGTGAAGCCCAGCTGAAGCCCCAGCTTTTTCTGCCACTGTGAGCGCGCGCGAGATTCTCCCCGTCCGCTGTAGCCGCCGCTGGCCTCTGCCCGTCGGGATCGGAGCAGGGCGGCGACGCTGGGATGCTGGGACGTACACGACGCCGAGATGCGTGTAGGTACGCGGCATCGGGATGCGTGTAGGGCGGCGACGCTGGGATGCGAGGCTGGCGGCATCGGCATGAGGGGAGGGAGGCGGCGCCAGCATGCGCGGAGGAACGCGGCACTAGGATGCCGGGAGAGAATGGGCGCTGGGACACGAGGCGGGAGGGGCGCCGGATGCGGGGAGAGAGGAGGCGCCAACGCCATCGCCGGATGAACTCTAAATGTCACCGCCGAGATGAACGAAACGGAAATAGAGTGATCTTATCAAAAACAGTATTTTTCAAATATTGAAACATTCATCTAAATAAATATAAATAATCATGTCTCTGTTAATTAAATTCTTTCCAATACTACCCAGTAAAGTTATTACTACCTAAAATTATTGGTAGTAATAGTATTCAATAGACAAATTTTCTGAACCGTTAAATCATATTTACTACCTAATTACTACCAGTAATTACTGGTAGTAAAATGTACCATCTAATTGAGTAAATGAGCACTGCAAAGAAACACAGCTACAACCTACACAATCAGCTGGGAGACGGCTTACAAATTCTGGAGAACGCCTCCTTGTTCTCGTTGAGAGTCCACTGGTCTTCTGCACCTCCAGCATAAAAGTCATAAACCATCTTCGACAGCTTGTGCTTTGCAAGCTCCTCATAGTCATAGACGTTCGTGACCGATGCCATCTCCCTGCATCAAATCCGACATAGGTGAAATCAGTCGACAAGGACAGAAAAACAAACATAATTAAAGGATGACGATATTGGCCGGTTTCAGAAAGGGGAGAAACAGGATCCCAGAAATTTTGATGCCAATATGTAAATTGAAACAGTCTAAAAGCCCATCGTCCACATGGGTGCTGTCTAACTCGGAAGACAAACACGCGAGAAGCTCATACATACAAATCCATGAAATTAAAAGGGAAAATACAAACAAGATGACTTACCAGGCAGCGGAGGCAGGCCCAAGGTCAAGTATGTTGGTGGAAGTGACTTGGAGGTGGTGCTTTGGCTGGTGATGAAAGTGCCTTACTGCTGGAGTGGAAAGAGTGGTGCGATGTGCATTTGCCAGGTGCCAGCACAATTTGGTGGAGATGGTTTCTGATCTTCCGACAGTGACAGTAGGCACATCTTATAAGTACAGTATATTTTTTATTTTTAACTTGTACATCGTATTTTTCTTTGACCCGAGCATTTCAGTATAGTACCACTATCAAGTCCCCGAATACCATTACACAACTGTGTGGCTATTGTCGTAGATATGGATATGGACGCCCCTGTACTGTACTAGATGGACGCTGACCACAAAGAAAAGGCAGCAGCTCTCCATCACAAATTCACCATCTCTTCCTGCCGTTGTAGGACGATGGAAGTGTGATGGTCATAGTCCGGGAGCTTGCCGCTTGGCAGGACTCAGGGTGGGTGCGCTGATTCCGCATGAGACGAGTGGTTGGTTAATTTGGACCATCTCCAATTTACCCCTCTAGACGCGCTGGAGAACTCGCGCCCTCCGCTCTTCGCGGGAGCTGGCGCCGATTTCCATCGTCCGATTTTGATCTAGGCCGTGTGCGTGTTTTGGGTGGATTCGAGCGGCGGTGAAAAAAGATGACCCATACGGCCGCGCGCGTGTCGCCTCCTTGTTGGCTTGTGGCGCCTGCCCAGCCGCAGTAAAGTGGGTGGTTCGGCCGGTGGGAGACGGGGGCGTGCGGCAGTCTCTTTCGCTTCTCTCTCGCAGCAGCCTCCTCCCTCTCCCTCTCTCTCTCTCGCAGCAGCCTCCTCCCTCTCCCTCTCTCTCTCTCTCAGATCTGCGCCGTCGCCCGCCCGCTCGCCAGCATAGACACGCCATAGACCTGTTGCGGCAGGGTGCCAGGGCAAGGGCCCCAGGAATGGCGACGCGCGGCGACGACCGGTGAGTCGGTGGCCACGACGGCGACATCGACGCCTTGGTGTTGGGTGAGTGATTGGTGTTTGGTGCGTCTGTAATGGGTCTTGGTGTTCTTACTTTTTTGTGATGCTGATGGTGTGAATCTCCGACGTGAGGATGAGTTTATAGGGGTTGGCACTGTTTTTTATTTATTTTGTCTCCTCCAATCTTGCTTTCTCATCTATGTTCTTGAATCATGACCAAATTCAGTGGTGAAAAGCATGGCGAGCGGTGGTGCGGGAGAAGCGTGGCGGTGCACCGGGTCACCAGCGAGCGCAGACTGGGGGCGAGTGCGGTCCAAACTCCATGTAACCGGAGGAGGCCTGAACCCTAGCCGTGTGTCGCGCGTCGATGGGGTGGGCGCTGAGCGTGACGGGCTTCGGCGGAGGAGAGAGGCGACAGGGCAAGGCGGCCAGCCATGCTCACATGGAGGCGTAGGGTTTGTGCTCCCGTACGACACGCTGATGGTGCTGACGGAGCTGTACACGGACTCGCCAAATGCCCAAATAGGGAGTCGAAGCCACACGTGCCTCCTCAGTACGCGCTTCATCGCCTTTGATGGCCACGGCACCTGCGACATAGCATGCGTCGGGAGGTGCTCCTGGCGGCCGATGTCGAGATGCACATTGCGGCAGGAGTGGCTGACGCCATGAGCAGGACAACCGTCAGCTAGGTATTCTTCCTATGGTTATGTCGGCGGCTTTAGTAGACTGATGCAGGTGCAGCTGCGTAGATGCTATAGCGAAGATAGCAATGAAATGGTTGCATCGTTGCAGTAATGTTGTATCCTTTTTCATCAATTTCTTGATTTGCCACGTGTTTTCTTTCAAGAGAGTGCAGATTTAACTTTCATCCATTATACAGGTGCCTACCTTGTACCGTTATGCTCCTGTTTGAATTGACTTCTCCATGGACTGATTAATGAACAAAGAAAGCTCCTCTATTTGTTTTCAACAGGTATTTTAGTGCCATTATTTTCCTTTTTTATGTTATCTTACAATTTTGTTTTAGAGCATTCATCTAAAATGTTACCTTATGAGATATGACTATATCTGACATTATCAGATTCTATTCTGGAGAAGGGGAGATGGATGGCTATATCGGGTTCAGGTAATGTTCTGGTGACTTTTGTTGATAACTCATGGTGGCATGCATGTTATCTCTATACATCCTGCTACTAACTTTTTTATAGATTGACTATTCTGATGTCATCCATGTCTTCTCTGCATGAAATCCTTGCCTATTTCAATGTCATCTATGAACGTTTTGTTGAACCATTCTTATTAGGTCAGTAATGTTAGATCACAATTGTTTTCCCTTGCTAGTGGTTTCATAATGATCTGGTGACTGAAATAATATTCGCCTGTTTTAGATGCCTTCTATGGCATACTTTTATTCACCTGTTGTGATTATTGTATGAATATGATGAAAATAAGAATCCAACATGATCGTTTTTTAATGTAAGCAGGGTGTTATATCTATAATTGGCACTAAAAATAGAACTGAGACTGGCTTGTCGAAAATTAGATGCTCTGGCCTAGTTTTTTTCAATAGTTCTTGCATCATAGGTTATTACTGATAAATCGGTAGAAGCTGCTATTTCTTTGTAATTGTGCCACGCCTTCTCAGATTTCAAGTACTAAAATTCAATATGTCGCTCTTACCAATTTGTTCTTCATTATGCTCTTTATACTTAAATTATGAAGGAAGTAGTTCACCATGGCCATCTCAATTTCTCCTCATCTCCTCAAACATGTATTTGATGTTAAATTCCATAAGAGAAAGTATGGTTGCTTCTATTAGTGTCTATGTTATTAGGCTGCATGCTACATAACTGGTAAGGCGCTGTAAAATAATCAGTGTAGCATTAGGCTGTGTTTTGGAGCTACGTGTTGTATAGTTTTTTCCCCCTAATTTTTTATTAGTTACTGTAGATTATTTTGGTAGGACAACACTTAAGATATTACCTTCAAAAATTGTTTTGCTTCCAAGTGATTCTACAACTGGTTAAATGCATGTCTGTTTGTTTTTCTTGCTACACATTCTATTACAATAGTTCAGCTAGGTTTTATATTTTCTATTATAGTTTCCAGCAACATATGCATACCTTTGTTCCATGCCAGGCATAGTTGGGATGTCAAATAGAGATACCTTTATTCAGTGGTAACATGGGCTCATGGCACTATAATTCCTGGTAACAATAGCATAACAAAATTAAGGACATTTTATGCTTACATAACCTTTTGTTTGTTCGTAAAACGATAAAGGTTTTCTTTCACTGGAAATGGTGACAGTGGCCCTAAAAATGGCATGGTTTTTTTGAAAAGAAAAAGGAATATTATCTGTAGTTGAACAAATTTTGTATACCTGCACGATGTAGTTCTTTTATTGCCTAATCTTAGGTTATTGATTTATTATATTTTTCCACATTATTGGCAGATTACTACAGTTAGTGATGCTCATCTTCCTCAAATCAAACATAAGGTGAGCTATGGTCAGATCCAAAAAATAGTGTCTGCTTTTAGTGCTTTTTTTACCTAATTAACTGAAACTTTGGGTTCAGGTATTCAACAAACATCATCTTACCTATATACTAACATGTATACTTTCTTTTGAGTTGCCATTCTTTGATTTGGCTGGTGTTATATATTCAGGTTATAGAATGTCATCGAGAATACTTAGCTCCTTCAAAAGAACAGATTGAATTTCCATTATCCTTATAGAGTTCATAGAGTACATAAAATTAATTTGTTCCCCATGATAACAGAATATGCAGAACTGATTTTGGTATCTTATTATGGGAACTGGTGTCTTTCATTTGTTTGTGCAGATTATAATAATTGCATGTTATTATTTGCTTGTGTCAAATTATAATTAGTAGGAAAATTAATGTCAAGTAACTCAGCCTTTATCTCAGATCTTTATTGACCAGTGATGGCTTAGGCCTTTTTTCCTGTATGGCATAATTTTTCCCATCTATGTAGGTTTCAATTGAAAGGCAAAGATGGTTACCATTAGCACTTGGCAATCGGAGGTATAATAACATAGTCCTACTGCTTTTATGCAGACTGCTTTTTTATTCATCTTTGACTCTGAGAATGTAATCTCAATATGCAAAGATTTTATTATTCATCTTGTGCAAATTGGTATACCATGTGCTTTATTATTCATCTTGTGCAGATTGTGTAATCTCTACATATGGTATATAGTGCAATGAATTGGATTATGTATTCACAGGCTGGGACAACTTAAGTGCAAGTACCTCTGTGGAGTTAGACTTGGATTCCTTCATGCATATAAGTTCACTCTGTATTTGGATAATATATCAGCAATGTTATAATTTTTTATTATTAGCTTTGAAAATGATATAAGATTTGTATCTCGGATGTTAGACAACTTAAGTGCAAGTACCTCTGTGGAGCTAGACTTGGATTCCTTCATGCATATAAGTTCACTCTGTATTTGGATAATATATCAGTAGTGTTATAGTTTTGTATTATTAGATTTGAAAATGATACAAGATTTATATCTTGGATGTTGTTTGTTGTGAATTATCAATTGTAAATGTGATGTCACATAGACTTGATATACTTTTTCTGTACCTTATGATTAACTAAAGACTGGGATGAAACATCAGTAGGCTTTCATTCTTTTTTGATGAGATGCTCAATAACTACTATAGACTATGCACTTTGTTATTCATCTTGTGCAAAATTTATTGAATCTCGATTGATGCACGAGCCTTAGAGTTACAGCCTTACTTCGTGGATTCACTCTCTCTCAAGATCAAGCTGATCTTTGTCTGTCCTCTAGAACATGTACTGTGGTGTTACAATACCATGATTTATTTAAGAGTCTCCTACGTGTAGGAACTATAACCGTATTTTAAATGAAAATTTTAGCAAGCGGCGGACGTAAGCGCGCCGGATACCACTAGTAAGATTTAGAACGCACTCAGACTATATTCTCAACCAACACCATCAGTAGGAAACACAAGAGCTGCAGACTGCACTCAGACTTTATTCTGGACCCGAACACGCATATGCGAACCTTACAACACACAGACACAACACACCAACAAGCTCAAGCCAGCCTCTCTGGACTACAGCCGAGAGCGACGGATCCTGTCACTCTCGGTGGTAACATGGTCGCGGGTGATCTCCTTCAAGGATGTGCAGCCGCTCAGAGCCATGACGACCTCGAGCTCATCCCTCAGCATCTGCAGTGTGTTCCTCACCCCGGCCTCGCCGTCCACGGCAAGGGCGAAAAGCACCGGCCGGCCGATCTAACATTAGACATGCATAGAGCGTTAGTTCGTTAAACATCAACGAGTGTGCAGCATTCTCAAATCAGATGCTCCGTTCTTCAGTCAGAGATGCTGCCGTCTAGCAAGGGAACTTACAAATACTCCTGAGGCTCCCAATGCCGAGGCCTTGAACACGTCGGTACCACGGCAAATGCCGCCATCGAGGAACACAGGGATGCGGCACTTGGCTTCTCTGACAACCTGAAATTTCAACAAAAACAATTGTCGCTAGGTTTTTATTTCTAAGTAATAAAAGATATTGAGGGAATAAAACATGTGAAATAGTGTCTGCAGCTAATTAGCATACCTCTTCTAGGCAATTGATGGTTGCAGGAACACAGTCTAGCTGGCGGCCACTGTGGTTTGAGACAATGATACCAGCAACGCCACATTCAATAGCATCTCTAGCTGCACTTTCGCAAATTTTCATTAGATTGCAACTGAGACCGAATTGTATGGAGATACAAAATCAACTGAAACCAAGTACTTACTGTCTTCTGCTGTTAGGATTCCTTTCACTAAGATTGGCAATGAGGTAATTTCTTTTAGCCATTTGATATCCTATATTGCATCATAGATGAGGCCTTCTCACCTCCCATGATAACGACATGATATGGAGAGTAGCTCTCTGACAGTTGAAACCTTACAGTAGAACTATTTGGCTTCACAAACATAACTAAATTACAGATCATACCTTCCATGAAAGAGAGCGGTCAACCTGGCTAGCATAGTACGCAGCAAGAGCAGAGCCATTCACCTGAATGTTGACGATGAAACTGGTAATGAAGAAAAGTGAAATACAACAACATGAACTTTTTTTGTACATTGGGATCAGCTAATTTTTCAGTCAACCTTGTCGATGTCATCAAAATCTAGGCCCTCAAAGATCTTCAACACCACATTATGGGGCAAAGCAAACCTATTTTGTTTTAAACACGTCAAACTCATAATTCTGGTACGGAACGCCTGATGAAATGAAATATACATGTTTCTGCAAAACACATATGATGCAGATACAAAACTCCTAATGTAAGAAATATATTTATGAAAACTGTCACAGAAAATGTTAGCATTTGAGGACCTGTTCTTGACATCAGCTTCCCTGCGTCCAAACCATGGCGCATCAACAGTTAATACGATTGCCTTGTAGCCTGCATTTTCAGCTGTTCGAATGAGCTTCTGGACTAAGTTCCGGTCCCTGAACACCTAAAAAGGACCGTAGTAGAAGTAAGGAAAGATTCAACTGTGCAAGGAAAAGCTAAGAATGTAAAAAGGTGGACTTACATACCGAAATTTGGAAGAAACGTATCCCAGGTCCTGTCATGTTAACCTCTTCAATACTATAGGACGACCAGGAGGACAATGTCTGCAAATATGAGCAGTTAGGAAGCCAACATCTTGGTTATAAGTAGTAAAAAATACTACTCCCTCCATCCCAAAATATAGCTGGTTTTAGCGTTTAAAATTTGTCCCAAAATATAGCTGATTCTATACTTCCATCAATACTTTTAGATGTGAAGTACCAAGAATATCCCTGTGCATGAGACTTTTTTTTGGCAACAATTAGTACGCATGCAACTTTTTTTGGCAACCGTATTAAGTCTAGCATGTGCTGCCATGTCTTGCGGCAACCATGGAGATAGTTAATAAGGGTAATTTAGAGTTTTAATGAGTTGGCTTAATCTGTCTGAAAAAGTCTAAAACCAGCTATATTTTGGGACGGAGGGAGTACATATTTCAAAAAAAAAAGGAAATAGTTTGCAGCCTCTGCATGAAAACATTATACATAAAAGTGTTATGATCTTTCAAACCATTATAGTTCCTGCAGCAGCTGCAGCCCTTGCAGAGGCAAGTTCTCCTGCATTTCAGATAAACTTTCATATACGGAAGTGTACTTTGAACTGTGCCAAATGGAAACAGGGGTGATGAGGAAAGCTTGGACCTTCAGGGTGTGCCATTTTATGCAATGCTGTGGGAGAGATCATGATGGGCATGGAAACGCTGTAGCCTAAAATACTCGTGGACATGTTGATGTGGGACACATCAACTAGCACTCGTGGTCGAAGCCTAACATTTAGTTAAAAGAGAATATGTGAGGTGCTTTAGAAGGTTAGGAGTGACAGTGGTATAAATGTTATTATATCAGGAATATTAACGTCTAGTATTTTCATTTCAAACTTAGAACGAAGACAATTGACAATAATTTCTGCAAGCAAAAGAACATGTCCCTTAATCTCATATCTCCATAGCCAGGCTAAACAAACTGAAAAACTCAAAAGAGCAACCCTCACAAACAAATAATTAAGTCACAGGGAACATGCTATGCCAACACCAACCGTTCAAAACATGATAATTCAGAGCTTTAATAAAGAAAGGTGACAGCATATTGCTCAAGCACATCGAGCGTTGTCATACATCTGATCTGGGAGCTCTTAACAACATGTTAAGGGACTTAATTCATCCATAATCAGCGGTTGATGCTACCAAGTTCTTACCAACAAAAGTAAAGACTAGCTAATCCACTTAAGCTCAAACATGATATGAACATTTAGTTAATTCACAAAGGGACTCACAGCGCAGTGGCAAAGGCCACTGGCTGGAGTGTTCCCGCCCAGGGTTCGAACCCGGGGTGCTGCACCTGCACCTCAGGGGTCTCCCTTATGGGGTATTCCTTTCAAAAAAAAAAAACATTTAGTTAATTCTACACTTTTGTTCTTAGGGCTGATCGTTCTTAGGGCTGATCATCCGCTGCTATATGTTATACACAAAATGTAGCGGGGAATTTCCAAATAATATGACGCAACAAAGCTATAAATTTTCAACTTCGTCCAAAAGTTTCAAGTTGTTGCTGCTTTGTTTTCATTTTCAAAAGATACTATCAGCTCCTGAAAATCATAAATTAAAAAAAAAACTAGCATCGCTAATTCTTAAGCAACACAAATAAAACCTATCAGTTGGATAGCTTACTGAATTCTGGAGAATGCTTCCCTGTTCTCCCTGAGCGTCCACTGGTCTTCTGCACCTGAGGCATAATAATCATAAACCATCCTTGGTAACTTCTGTTTTGCAAGCTCCTTGTAGTCAGAGACATTTGTGATCGGCAACATTTCCCTGCTCAAATGGTTTTCCTTAGCTCACAGTAAAGCCATCAATGTTGCTACATGGAAGCTTCTATGCTTATAGCATGCTGGGCACAACCAAATCGTAATAATGGACAGATTGGAGAAACCAAAAAACTAAAATTAGATAATTCCAAGTAGTTTATATAGCAGTTCAGAATGAGAAATAAGAACAAAGGATGACAGTGCTAGAGATTAAGTCATCAACTGCGATTGGGTTAAAACTGTGGGAACGCTCAAGTTAACATTCTATTGTTACAAAACAATAATGCGGAGAGATTTAGATGCTAACTTATGAATCAGGAAGAAGAAGCAATCCCAGGATATATGGTAGACGGCCAATCCTAGGGGATACAAAAGCAGAGTTTGATTTCGGCAACATTATCCCACACTCCTTTTTATAGATGCAGTCTGACTCCAGTCCCTCTCTCTACCACCAAAGTCTACCCGCAATCTCTCTTCCACATCTCTCCCTCTCGCTATCAGCAATCATGCATCTAGGGTTTAGGGGGAAATTCTGATTTTTCAGAATTTATTCTGGAGATTAAGACACACTCTATGACTGGATGTACATATCCTACAGAATAATAGTTAAAAGCGCCACATGTTCTCTAAAGGCTAGACATTATGTTATTATTCCTGAAATGAACATCATAGAAATTCCTTTACTAACCACAACAACAATAACAACAAAGCCTTTTAGTCCGAAGCAAGTTGGGATATGCTAGAGATGAACCTTTACTAATTAATAGAAAAAATGACCCATATCACTGCCATAGAGGAGACAGATTCCGACAGTGTAGAAAAAATAATATATTATAAATATATCCTTGTTGTAAGATAAATACAAGTGCATTTTAGTTATTAGGCTTGTGCAACATTTTAATTATATCTATTTGGCATCACATTGGCTCTTCAAAAATGCTTATCTATTGAATTTCGGTGATAGTTTTAATCAGGAGGATCATTTCAGGATCTGTGACTGCGAAATTCACATTACCGATGGCAAATATTGTTCTAACAAAATAGATTTCATGGCATAGCTCGGCAACAGGAAATAAAGCTGTAGTCAGGCATTTAGAGTGAAAAGTCTTGTACCAAATTCAGCTTTATCTATTGAATTCATGTGACATTGTTAATTGGGAGGATCATTTTGTGACCTGTGACTGTATTTTACGTGTTGGCATTGCACAACATCCGAATCGTAGGCTCTATTTGGCATCACGTTGGCTTTTCAAAAAGCATATTATCTACTGAATTTAGGTCAAACCGTTAATTCGGATGATCATTTTAGGATCTGTAACCGCAAAATTCACAATACCAATGGAAAATATTACTCAAACTAAATAGATTCGTGGCATAGTTCAGCAACGGGAAACAAAGTCGCAGTTATGCTAATTGAGTAAACAAACACGCCTCCTCTGCTACTTACACATCATCAATAACAACAACTCAGTAACTAACTTGATACAAACAAAAAAAAACTGTCCTACCTGTGGATCGGTCGTCGTAAGCAGCAAGGCAACGCCCCTATGAAAGAGAAGCAGCTCTCGGCCGCCAATGGTCCATCTCTCCATGTAGGTTGTACCCAGAGTATGATGAAGTTGCAATCGTCGTTTAACGCATCAACAGGTTAGCAGTTAGTATGGGGCTGAGATGCAACTGTATACGGGTTGGGATGAGGTTGCGATGGGATCCGAAACCGACACCTACGGCCCTGGACCACGCGCCGGGACCAGAAGGAGTCGGCGCGGCGGAGGTGGACACCGCATCGATTAGCGGGGAGAGATGGCGCTCCCCGGAGTCCCGCCGGCCGCCGGCGGGGCGTGTTAGGTGGTGAGCTGGTGGCTTTCGTGAGTGGGCTGCTGCTGGGGAATTTCGGGCTCTGGGCTTTTTTTTTTTTTAAACTCCGCTCCAGCTTGCTAGTGTGAAACTGTGAACCGAGATTTTCGTTATTTTGACCACAAAATAGGTAGGCCTTAACAGAATGACTAAGAAAAACGTAAATTTTATTGAAATGACCACGAAACTGAGCTTTTACTGTTGAAATGACCATCATTTTAACAAGCCTATGGTTTCGCAATCATCAGTCGAAGCCCACCCATTTTATGGTCAAATAAACAAACTCTGGTGTGAACCGGAGTTGCATCATCAGTTTGGCTTGACTTTTTTTTAGAAAATCGGGAGGGGAGAACCCTACCTTGATTTTATTAATAATAAAAAGAGTGATTAAAAATGCAAATGCATTGTGTGCAAACATGAAGAAAATGAAATTCGTATTAAAGAGTGCACATGCTCGTCATTGAAACTAGTGTGTCCCAGTTTGGCTTGATTTTTGAAAATGCCTTGTTTGGATTGGTAGATTTTGAGGAATATTAGGGTCCGTTTGGGATGAAGAAAATCCACAGGAAAAAATAGAGGAACGAGTTCCTTCATTTAAAGTGGATTTTCTGGTTCCTGTGTTTTGTGAAGGAAAGTATTTCTTTCCTCTGGAATGGATAGGCTCATTCCTCTATCCCAAACGTAGCCTTAAAAGAATCTAGTTCCTATGTTTTGCTGATATCGTATGATGTCTGCAATAGAGAAATGTACATTTCTTTTTCTCTAAAAAAGCTGGCTTTCACGCACAAATTGGAGGGGAAAAACATCAACTCTAAGTTGTTGGAAAAATTACAATGAATGGCAGAGAAACTAACATATTGGTAATGATGTATTTGGTGTCTAAGGTCGCATTACACCTGTGTTGTCTCGGAATAGTCATGTTCAAAGAGATCGAATCAAGTGGGCCGGCACAAATATAAAAAAAGTACGGTTTCAAAATGACATGGCTCACTTAATTGAGAGCCAGTGCCGACGCGGCCCTATGCTGTGTGTTGTGCTTAGGCCGATAGCCAGGCTCGAGACAGGCACGTCACAATCGAATAAAGTTTGTTTAAGTAATAACTATACTTATGTTATAGTTAAAAAAATTCTAATATGTTATTAAGTTATTTTATTACTATAGAGGATGTTTTGAGTTTGAATTCTGTGATTCACTCTATTTCTCTTTATTTTTAGTGTTAATGGATAATAATTAAATTATTGGATCGTGTGTGCTCGTGTGTCTAGTGGGTCGGCCCAGAACGATTTTGATGGACCAGCAGCTGAGCCTGAAGGTTGCCTTGACATAGCTCGAAAAAACCCGTGTGTCGTGCTGGTCCGATAATAATTGTGTCAGACCTTCACGTGCTTGGACCGGGCCGGACCGCTCGTTTGGACAGCTTTACCTCAGAGTGGCAGAGCCCCCCTTTTGTCATGCTTGCCAAAGCCCACTAGAATTCGCTCGACCAAATCTTGATCCGGCCACCACGGTAAGTCAAGCTAAGAGTCTGTTTGGTATAACTTATTGTTACTTATATCTCACTAGCTTATGTACTTTTTGGTACTGTAGCTAAAGGGAAAATAATGTTCTATAAAGGTATAATTTGTGATAAGCAAAGTTTTTTTAGCTTCTCAGCTTGTAGTACTGTAGCTACAGGAGAAACACTATAGCAATAAGCATAACCTGCAATCCCATAAACTATATCAAACGGACCCTAAATCTGCAATGAGTGAGGCTAATAATTTAGCCAATTATTAACTATATATAATAAGGTCATATTACTATTGACTCATTTAGTAGCCTATATTCATTGCTATAACAATACACTAAACAATTAATCGGTCTCACCTTCACAATCCTACTCTCTCTCATCAATCGTTTCAAGTCTATGTTACATATACTCTCATTAAAAGAAGTCTATGTTATATTCAACTGAAAACGGGCTAATAATCTACAATCCCCTTTTCTTATTCTCCTCTCCTCTCTGCTGTGACAAATCATTTCACCTCCTTATGTTATCTTATTATACTTATTTTTATGAGAGTTTGCCATTGATAAGTTAGTCATCGCACGTATAATTTTCTTTTTAAGGAAAAATCTACACGCACAAAGTTTTGATAAGTTTTGATTGCGAAGGAGCAACGAGCAACCTCTCAACGTGATCATGCTGTCATCTGCCTCCCCTCTCCTAATAATCAAAATGCATGATTTGGCCCACCAGTAATAATATCAGGAGATTAATTTTGAAAACTCTACCCAACATGTGATAGCTGGATCCACGGAGTCAGCAACCACGAGCTGATCCAACTTAACTCCTTTGTCACAGAAACCAACAACACGAAGACACGGCAAGAGGCGGGCGAATACGGGTGGTGTGGTAAGGCGGTGAAGCGTCGTCGATAGAAAGTGATGGAGATCACAAACCTCCTAGAACTCGACACACAAACCTTGCTTGACGAATTACACGGCATCTTCAGCATATCAAGCAGGTACAGACAGTTCTATGGAGCGTCAAGAAATCCCAGACGGCATCTTCAGCATATCAAGCACAGTTCTATGGAGCAGTTGTGCATTTCCCGATAACAGCGATGTGAAAGGCCGAGACAGAGGCGGCATCTTAAGCATATCAAGCAGGTACAGACAGTCCCGGAATCGACACACAAAGGCACAACTGCTCCGAGAATCGAGATGCCGCTTCTTTGCGTGGTTAGCGTTGCAAGGCAAAGTACAGACGGCAGGTAACCTAGCCAAGAAAAACATCTCGTACAATCCAATTTGTGCTCTTTATTATTACATCCTGGAAACCACAAGCCATCTCTTATCCGAATGCAATTTCACTAAGACAGTATGGCTATATGGGGCTAACTAGCTGCAAAAATGCACCTTCTAGACCATGTCATGATGACCAACAGAGCGGGTCCCAAATTATGGCTTCAAAGCATCACGATAACAGGTGACAGAAACACGGAAACACCAAACCAAACGCTAACTAAATGGTATTTTATTATCTTTTTGGTGGCAAATATGAAAGGAGCGAAATAGGCGGTGTTTTGACAATAAAGAGCAATCTTTCAAGACAATGGCCCAAATCACCAAAGATAGCATACATCTTCAGCACCTAGCTATTAAACCAATGTTTCTAACTCAAATTGTGTACTTATATTTTCAAAGGTGATTTTCAAAGTCAACAAATACTTATATTTTAGGATAGAGGGAGTAACTCTTTGCAATCATGTTGTTACGGTTTTGTTAGGCCAGGACTGTCTTTATAATATCTCTTGCTTCTTCTTAATGAATGACATTGCTTCTGCCTTTAAAAAAAAAAAGTGATGGAGATAGATGATGGTGCATACTCAAATTAGTTGGTTAGGGTTTGGATCTGAATGCTTCTTCTTTCTTTCCTTGATTCTAGATCTTTGGGAATAGGTAAGTCTCACAATAGAGATGCACTTTGTTGAGGAGAAAGAATGTCGTCTTAGGTATTGTTAATATATATAATATATTTTTTTAAAATGAAAGTATAGTGACAGGTTGCGTATTAGTAAAAAAATCGTTTTACAACTTTGGTTATTAAGGGTGTGTTTGATATAGCTCTAGATTCACGAAGAATAAAAAAATATTTCAGATTCAAGCCAGAAACATTTCACAACCTGAAACAGAAGAATCACTAAAAATGTTTGGTTATTGACCGGAATCGGTGAAGCGTTCCATAAAATAAACTATAATCACTTTAAACGCCAACTAAGGTGATTCTTATTCCTAGTTTAAAATTGAGAAAAGTTTCAGAGTGATTCAGGTAAGAAACATTTCCGGTTTTTACCGTTTACAACTGATTCAACTGATTCAAGTCAGAATCTAAAATGTTTCTTCCATCCAAATGCATCCTAACCCCCGTAAACTCAGACTATCTACCGAGCCGTTTGACAACCAAATATAGTTCCACCTCTACATCACTGGCAAGACCACATGTGCATTGTAACATTAAACAACAATTAACTAATGCAGGGAACTATAGTCAAAGACTCATTTTACTATTGAAACAGTATTCCTCTGCGATCAGTCAGAGTATATGAATCTCGGATGAGCATTCTCTGAAGTAACTGCTGGTGTATTAATAGTCACTAATACGTGGGTCTAGACCCGCATATCATTGAGATAGCATTACTGTAGAGGATGGGGACGCATGAATCCCGCAAGGAACTACTGTTCTGTCTCACTGTGTTGAATAATGATAACCGGACTACTTCTGTGTACTGTCCTTGTGGTGGCACATTTGGAAGGAACGAAGCAGACGCATCTTTGAAGGCCAATAAGCTTCACCTACTGCAACTGCGCAGCTGATCGTTGCTGAATTCAAGGCCTTCAACGGACTCTAGATTCTTGTTGCTACAATCTGTTGTTTTTGTTCTTCATTCCGTACTTTGTAATTCGGTACCTGTACTTTCTGGTTTATGTTGAATGGCAGCGCTCCTGCCAATATTTAAAAATAAAAAGAGAACATAGATGTCTAACTGTAATGATTTTTTATTCTTGTGCTTTCATTCTGTGTTTCAAACAAGGCTTGAAACGGGAAAATTTTCTAGAACAGGCTCGTCTTTCAAAGAAAGGATTGAAGAATATATAGTACACGACAACCACAGAAAATGTAATGTATCATGCTTCGTCAACTCATTCAACAAGAAATCTACTGCAAATCACAACAGCGGTGCATGCACCCTCCTTATTTGCCTGACATCAAATGGGAAGTACAAGAGCTACAAAAGCAGTATACGAATCGGCTAAATAACGTACACCTCCCGCCCGGGAGACAGTTCGAGTGATCATCAAACTGAACTGATGGAAGTGCAAGCCTACAGCCTTGAGCGTGGGATCCTGTCGCTGTCGGTGATGACGTGGCTGCGAGTGATCTCCCTCAGCGACGTGCAGCCACTCAGCGCCATTGTGAGCTCCAGCTCGTCGCGCAGCATCTGCAGCACCTTCCGCACGCCGGCCTGGCCGTCCACGGCCAGCGAGAACAGCACAGGCCGCCCGATCTGAAACACAAAGTAGCAGTAGCGTCGAGCTGAAATACTCTGCATCGCGGAAAATTCAGGCGCTTGCATGTGTGCAGGGTACTTACGAATACTCCAGAAGCTCCCAGTGCCAGGGCCTTGAACACGTCCGTGCCACGCCGAACACCGCCGTCGAGGAACACCGGCAGCCGGCCCTTCGCTTCTCTCACGACCTGAATATACTCGACATGTCAGTAGTTAGAGCTCAGAGAGCATTAGAACTGGAGAAATTTTATCTCTAGCATTTCTGAATAATTTGATTATTACAGTGAACCAGCTTTTCAGTAAAATATAACCACACTCAAGCTATCCGTAGGAATCTGAATACCTAGATGTTATGTTTTTGTTAACTAGTACAGCTGAAACATTCACATTGACACGGTGCCAATTAGAACTGCAGGTGCAACTTGAGATTGGGTTAACGTACCTCTTCCAGGCAGCTGATAGTTGCAGGAACATAATCTAGCTGGCGGGCACCGTGATTGGACACGATGATACCAGCAGCGCCGTATTCAATTGCAAGTCTAGCTGCATGACAGATGTTTTCATTGTGATGACAAGCGATAACAAAAGATGGTACTATAGGAGGGGAGCACTTCCAAGTCTGAAGCTGAACACTTACTGTCTTCTGCAGTCACGACTCCTTTCACTAAGATCGGCAACGAGGTGATTGTCTGTAGCCACTTGACATCCTGAAAGTACATTGGTCACTAGTGATCATTAGTTGATTGCCACAAGAAACATTGAATTTTAAGCAGAGCAGGACACTTTTCAGTTTCATAATTTTATAGAACAACTGATGGTTTTTGAAACACAATATGCAACCAAAATGATTACCTTCCAGGAAAGAGAGCGGTCAACTTGACTAGCAACGTAGGAAGCAAGGCCAGAATCATTCGTCTGATACATCAGAAAAGATTTGGTGAGAAGGCTTGAACACTTTTTTCATGGCCCTGATAGTGACTAGCTCAGTTTTCTCATAACCTTGTCCATCGTGCCAAGATCCAGCGCTTCAAAGTTTTTCAACACCAAATGTGGAGGTAAGGTGAATCTGCATGAGAATGTATATACTGCACTTTGTAAAAGTCCTTGCATCATGCTAGATTCAGTTGTTACTTGTTAGATTGGTACCTGTTTTTTATATCTGCTTCCCTACGGCCAAGCCTTGGAGTGTCCACTGTGAGTGCAATAGCCTTGTAGCCAGCCATTTCAGCCCTTTTGACGAGCTGCTTCACTATATTTCTGTCCTTATAAACCTGCGAAGATGGCGGCACACTCTAAGGTTTGAAGATCAGAACAAAAACAATGTTTCTTATAACTTAGTTCAGTTCACCATGACACCTACATAAAGTTGGAAGAAACGTATCCCTGGACCTACTGAGTTAACTTCTTCAACGCTAGAAGTAGCCCATGATGACAATGTCTGAGAAAACATGAGACGTAGCATCAGCACAATGGATTAGTTTTTGGGTGATATAATAATGATATATCAAGCTGTTGTGATTTCCCATACCATTGCAGTGCCTGCAGCAGCTGCTGCTCTTGCGGTAGCAAGCTCTCCTGCATTGCAAATAAGCATTACTAAAAGAATTGGTTTTGCAAAATGGATAAACTTTGTAATTTCACTCGTCTGAACCTTCAGGGTGAGCCATCTTCTGCATAGCTGAGGGAGCAATCATAATAGGCATGGAAATGTTGAAACCCAAGACGTTTGTGGCCATGTCGATGTGGGAGACGTCAACAAGTATGCGTGGCCGAAACCTATAATCATTTGCCAGGGAAGGATAAAATGAGGTTCTTCCAGTAAAAGAGTGATGGCAAGACTGTCAGTCAGTCTGTCACGTGTAGTGTTTTCTTTTCTCTGCATGTATCCCTTTAAGGGTTTGTTTTATTAACCAATTAATCATTAATCTTTTTTTGTACGATCAATGGAAAGGGCTGGAAAAGTTAACGAGTTGCAAAATTTAAAGGGAAAAACTTCAGTCCAGTGTAAATCTGTCACTGTAACACTATCTGCATAATAGTTCAAAGTTCAAACGATCGCCAAAAATCTGAATCCCATGAAACGGGGAATATATTTTCACATGTACATGCATTATTGATGCCGTATGTCTTATCTCAGAGTTCTGAATGAAATTGTCATCTACTTTGACATTCCAGAGTCCAGACCGCATGTCACAAGACTCATCTGATTTCGTCCTCTACTCGTTGTAATTGGTCCAATTTTTCTACCATTTCATTATATTATTTAAAAGGCAAGCTGGCCCTAGTTCCTTTACATTAAAGAATTGTCCTAATGCAGTAGAATTGTCCTAATACATATATTATCCTTACAAACTTGCTCCTGAAACTTTTGCGATAAAGCTTTGTTGTACGTCACTTTTTGGGTGAATCATTACCCGCTGATGTGAATACAAACAAGAACTGTTGATGCTGCAGTGTGCTACCAAGCGAATACAGCTAAAACCAACTATTTAAGAATTTGGAAGGTAGTTTAGCTTACAGAATTCTGGAGAAGGCCTCCCTGTTCTCTTTGAGCGTCCATTGATCTTCCGCACCAGAGGCGTAGTAGTCGTACACCATCTTGGGTAGCCTCTCCTTGGCAAGCCTCTCATACTCGGAGACATTTGTGATCAGCTCCATCGCTCTGCTCATCGAATCATTCACGTAATCAGTACACAGTTCATACGAATCGACAGAACAAGCAGATTCTGATCTGCGAACAGCACATATTCAGTTTCCCATCAACAGAGATATCCAGTGTTCTTTGGAGAAGTGACGATGAAAAATCAGAAGAAAGAGTGGGGACTGTCATGCATACGTACAGAGAAGAAATGATCAAAACGTGTGGTGGATTTTCCGGATAACAAAAGAATGATCAAAATCAAAACATGCACAAAGCACGAGACGTCAACTGCAGAACGATTCAGCAATCCGCCTTTCTTTGGTAACCTAGCAGCGTCTCAAGATACATCATTTGAATTCGCACTGCAAGAAAACAAAATCGATCCAAGCGATTCCGACTAACGAAAAGAGATGAACGACTATCCCCATCCTTCTACACAGCTAGAGGGGAAGAAGAACGCGCACGGAAACAGGGTCCGGGCGAAGTAATCTGGATGACATGATAAGATGCGAAATTTTCACGGGAGGATCAGTGAGAGAACTCACGGAGAAAGCGCAAAGAGAGCGGCCGAGGCTGCGACGACGGCGCGTGCCTTTGAGCGGTCCAGTATAGCGAGGTTGTGTATGCCCGTGCGGTGAGTGTATTTAAAGGCTCAAGATCAGATGGTTTGATCAGCGCTGATGCGCCCGTGAGCGCACGACCCTGAACTTCAGACGACACAGCAGCACATTTACATGTGGGCGTGCTATGATAGGATAGTGATTTTGGACGAACACGGCTCTCAGAGTCAGGGACCTGTTTTCGGATGGCTGCTGCTGAAAGAGCAGTAATGCACTGAAGATAATCATACGAAGTACATTTTGTGTCAACAGCACAAGGAGGGTGCGGTGCTTGAGGGAAGGGCAGACCGCAGACACCAAATGCTACACAATAATGATCATTTCCATTCTGATTTTTTGATGGTAAAATCTGACTGGTAGTAAAGACATCACATGTTGTTTTGGTAGCAGTTTGGCCTCTCCAAGCTGCAACATCGATAGGAAATCGATAGCACGAGCACGCACGTGGAAGGGCGCTTGCTAAAGCTAAGACAGAGCAGAGGCGAACAAAAAATTTGATTGCTCAGTTCCGCCCTTGTCTCGATACGAGTAACAACATCAGATCCCTCCTGTCATTTTGCCGTCTGCTAATTGGCATGAACGGACCACAATCCTTCCCAGCGTCAAGCGCATGCATGGCATCTTATGTGCAGTCCAACTGATGACAATATTTCAGCTGTCGTGTAAAAGTTGTTGTGTCTCGACTAGAAGATCTGATTAATCTAGCATAGTCTTGTTGAATTATGAGATTTATTTAGGAACAATGAATCTAGCGTATCTGTCTCATATTTTCTGATAGAATACTGCATTTTGGACATGAATATAGGGGGTTAAGAGATTCTTCATCGAACTTTGCGGACTGTCACCTATATCATTCTCTACTGACCAGAACTATTTATGATACGACACAGATGCAATGATGCATCATGGGCAATAGAGATCCTCTCAAGTATTCCTTTCACATTCAAATTGCAGACTGTCAGGTGCCAGATTGGATATTTGGACGATGCTGCTACTTTAACCTCTACCCATTTTTCATACTACAATAACGAGGTCCGTGTCAAACTAGTGGAGCTATCAACTTGTCCGAGTACATGCAATGCTCGGAGAAAAGGATCAGGCTACGTTGCGTGGGATCACGACGACGGCGACGACACAGAAGCTGACGCGGACAGTTTAGCCTTGTTATGCGTACACAGCGAACACGACACGAAGCAGTGGTTGCAGACAAGTCCAGGAAATGTCCAGTTGTGGGCAAGTGCATATTTCATTGCTATACGTAAGTGTGCTACTGCTATGTAGTTCTTGGGTTGAAATTACTGTCTTGCAACGCAAAGACGAGAGGCGGATCAGAGTTCAGGAAGTTTCAGGCGAGAGAAACTCTGTAATTTTTTCGACGGAACAAGTCGTAGCCTCTGGTGGTGTAAATTACGTGTAATGCTGAACAAACCGAAGCACTAATGCAGCATGGACGAACTTCATAATCGAAACCTACAGCTCTAAAAATTTACATTCATTTTTTTTTCAGAGGATGCCTAGGCACGATTATAAGTGGAAGAAGAATTTGGTACAAAGTGACGAAAACCCTGCACACAACGCGACACTCGACCTACACACTACCGATTACCAGCTAAATTTTACCAGTGACAACAGTGCCTTATTCCTTGTCATAATTCACATTTTAAGCTCCTCTTGAATATCCTGAATAAGTTGTTGTGGCAGCTTTTTCAAAGACTCTTTTGTTTCTCTTCTTCCACAAGCTCCATGTCGTTTGAATGACCAGGATACAGAAACATTTCTTGAGCACCTTTGCTACCTCCTTCCTGGTTGGGAGCCACGATTGATCGAGGCAGTCTTCAGTTATTGGCATCCTGAGAACCGAAGTAAAAATTTACATTCATTTTACAGTGCCCTTTCTGACAAGGGGGGGTTGTCTATACAGAAACTCATCAGACGTATGTTCTGATGTTCACTTGTTGAATGATCCGTAGCTGTCCACGCTGGTGATGCCGATTTTTTGTTGAAATTTTGAAATGACTATAGTCCACCAAAACACATCGAAATTTCTGCTGAATCAAATTCATTAGTATACCTCACTTGGATTTTCAGTCACCGCTACGCCCTCTCGTTAACTGCAACTTTGAGTCAGTTCTCATCAAGATTCAAGAACCGCAACAGGCACCCAACAGGGCCCACCTGGCAGCGCCACGTCGCGGTTTCGGCTCAACCCACCCACTCCTCCCACTACCGTCGGCCGTCGTCTCCTTCGCTCCCCCTCCCTCTCCCGGAACGGGATCGTCTGACTTTGGCTACTCAACGTCAGATCGACATTGGTGAGAAATCTGCCGTTCACACAGGATCTGACGACGACGTGGCAGAGGCTCTTATTCCCCACTGTTGTCCTGCGGCAGCGTGCGGCCCATCTGGCCCAACGGCATCTGCACAACGAGAGTGACAAAGCACACAAGGAGCAAGTCCAAAAATTCATTCTCCTTTCTTTTCCAAAAATTCGAAAGGTGACCAAAGGTAGATAAATAAAATCGAGCCGAGTTGAAAAATGAAATAAGACATACCAAAATATTTACTTTCACTAGAAACACAGAAATATATAATGCAGATATTTAATTCAAAATTTTTAAACTTAGCTAATCAGTTAGCCTACTTGAATTTTTAACTAACTTCAAAAAAAATCTAATTAAACATATACACAAGATCTTTGGGTGTCTCCTCTCAAAATGGATTTTTTGATACCTATTATTTTATGGAAATCTTATTTTTCAATCGACTGAAAATGAACTTTGTTTTAGTCGATGGCAATTATTGCTTTTGTTATTTTTTTGTTCCTTTTGTTATTTATTTATTTGTAGGATTATATGTATTAATTAGTGTTATATATAGACTATAGAAAAATTTTGTTTTTTTTTTGTATCCATTAGATGTAGATCCAAGGTTTAAAAGTGTTGATTGAAAGGAACCCCTATTTTTTATTGGCTGAAAATTAGACACTCTTATTGTTTTATATGTCTAAAATTGTCCTAATGTTTTGAGCTTCACAATGTCACCTTTTGAGTTTTTGAAAAAAGGAAGAATAATGAATTAATTTTTAGAGTTAGCTTCTTGTCCACCTTCTCTTTATCGCAGTGCAGACGCGTTGGGTCAGATGGGCCACGCGCCGCTGCAGGACAACATGGAATGAGCTTCTCAGCAACCCTACCATCGGATCCTGTGTGGACGGCCGATTCCTCCCCAATGTCGATCTGACGTCGAGAAGCCGAAGTCAGATGATCCGGTTCCCCCTCTCCCCACGGCAAAAGTGCCGCGGCGCCTTAAACCCTCGCTGGCCCATCCAAACCAAACCCCTCCTCATCTCCGCGGCCGGCCATTCCGACGGCGGCCGAGACCACGGCTCAGGGGCGGCGCTTCCTCGTGGGGCTTCTCTTCACAGGTAATCCCCGACACCATCTCCGCCTCACTAGCGCGCTGCGGTCGCGGCTGGCTTGCCCGCGCCGTCTGCTCTGTGACGCCAGCGTGCGAGCGTTCGTGCCGGCGCCGATGTCGCCTCTCGCTCTCGCTCGCTCTCTCCTGCTCCAGGCGTACGCCCGAGTGTGCCCGTATTCCTGTGGATTGGGTAATCGTGTCTCCATAGGTGATTTGTGAAGCCTACGCGGGTGATTTAGGGGAAATAGGTATGAGCCACTGAGCTTCTGGAAGAGATTGTGCTTGCCCGAGAGGCGATTGAAAGATTAATCACTTGAATTTTGCGCCGCCCAATTTTGGGCACGAGGAGAGGAGCAGCTTTTTGACTAGAGAGGTTCCAGGACTGATGCTTGCATGGTTAAACGGAAATAATTTTGTTGCTCGATTGGATGTTTGTAATGTGTGTACGTGTTGGTCTGTAATGCTTGTTAGGACTCCGGATTTGATGGGTTGAGTGCCTGAGTGCTACTACTATTGTTCTCCTGTGGGTCTGGATGAAACATAATTAAAATTTAAAAGTAGCATTTGCACAATTCTGCAGCCTTTGGACACTTTCATTTTGATCAGTGAGGATTGATCTTTTAGATTCTGCTACAAATATATTGACATGCATCAGTTGGTTCGCTTAAAGCCTTCGCGTCATCAAGCCTGAAAGGTTAATTTTAAGCCAGTCCAGAAAATGTTTGGTTAATCTGCGACCAGTACCGTGATTTTCCTCCTCCACTGAGATATATATGGGGCCCTTTCTTGAGGTGTATGAATTGATATCCTTTTATATACAAGATACATGTGTGAGACATGGTTCACCTTAGTTAAAGGCGTCTGTTTTTGGTGTTGATTCTATTTACCAATCTTGTGCAGAATGTCACTGGCACTTCACTTCACCCTGTTGAGAAACAACATATGGAGTTCCCCTTCTGTTAGGTTGCTTAAGCATCATGCTAGATTTTTATCTGGAAAATTGTTTGATCCAAGAAGCTATGAGAAACGGCATTTCACAACAAGAGTACAGACACTTGAAACAAAATTTACTGGGCCACCTAGTTGGCCTAAATCTGACTCAGGATTATATATTCCTGGAATTCAATCATTGTGGCCTCAACAAACTTCTGAACTTGATCAACCTGGAACTGTTCTTGTCTTCGATATCGAGACTACTGGTTTCTTCCATAAGGATCACAGAATTATTGAGATTGCACTCCGCGATCTTTCTGGAGGAAAGAATTGCACATTTGAGACTCTCATCAATCCTGAACGAACTGTACCCGAACATGTTTCAAAGTTCACTCACATTGGCACTGATTTGGTTTGCAGGCCTGACATTCCAAGGTATGTTGTTCTTACAACGATCTGTCCATTATCACATTTATAAACATTACTTAATCTTGATAAATGTCCCATGTTCTGTCACTCCTCATTTCCTCATCATGATTTGTTCAACGCAGACCATAATAAAAAAATTAAATCAAATCAAATCTGGAAGAATTCTGTTTATCCAAGAATTTTTTGCCGCCTTTGTAAAGCATCTATCTGATTAAGGATTTGATGTTATTTTAGGTTATTTATATGCTTAATCTTGTGCAAATTAAATCTTAAAACGTCAGCAATGATTTTTATGATGTATATCTGTTCACTAACTTTTAAACCACTTATTCTATGTTATCTTAATCTGACTATTTGACTACCATAGGTTCAGTGACCTACTTCCAGTACTGCTAGCATATGTTCGAAGTCGCCAAGTTCCTGGCAAGCCAGTTCTGTGGGTTGCTCATAATGCAAAACATTTTGACGTGCCTTTCCTTGCCCTGGAGTTTCGACGCTGTTCAGCAGAGATTCCTGCAGATTGGATTTTTGTCGACAGTCTTCCTTTGGCAAGGAAGTTGGCTAACTCAGAGGAGAAATACCTGGTATATCTCTCATTCACTATTGATTTCTTGCTTCTATAATTACGCCCATTTTCAGGATGAGAATTTAGTGTGTGTGTGTGTGTGTGTGTGTGTTTGTATAAGTTACCAATGGTCATAGTCATACACCCAATCCATTGAGCTTACATTTTTTGCTAACACCTTGCCAAGAAAAAAAATCAATAGTTCTTTTTGGATCAGTTTAGTTATGGACATTGGCTGTTTCCCACTTTCCCATTAACTGGGTCTTTTGAGGACTTGAGCTTTTTAAAATTTGTGTACAATATCATACTGGAGCTACTCCCTTGGTCCACAAATTCAAGCATCTCTTGTTTTGGTCAGACATCCTATTCAAGGATTTTGCATTGTTATATTATTGGTAGTTCTGGGAATGTGAAACCACTTTAATTTGAGTAACTCATATGGTCTGCTTTGCTATTTTGTTTGTCCGTAACAGAGGTAGTTGTAGTTGAGTGAAGTACTGTTCTTTTGCAGGGGAAAAAAGACGTCTTACTAACTTGGAGGCTTTAAGAAAGCACTATGATATCCATTCTGAAGGCTCTGCGCATAGAGCAATGCGAGATGTGACAGTATTATGTCAAATTATCCAGAAAATCACTTTTGATCTAAAACTGACATACGAAGGGCTGAGGAATGAGTCCATCAGAGCTAGCGATTGCAGGAAACTTTCTTAATTTTAAATTTTCAATCTTCTTCTTTGCTTTAATTATTAATTTTCTTTGAGTTTTCCCTGTAGGATAACCTACCCTGTGACATAGCTTGATCTTGCTCCCTATGGTACAACATCTTGTTTATCATGGCTTTCTCATATGTGCCCTGTTCAGTGACCATAGCTGTGAACTGAACCAGCCCATTTTTGCAATCACCGTGATAGAAGAATAGTGAATCATTTGTATTGGTTGTTTGTGACGTCCATTAGATAGTATTTTCACTTAAGTTGTGACTCCATTTAGGCTTCAGGAATTGTGTTTTGAATTTACACTCCAGAAGTAGGAAGAGGACGACATGTCTTGGAAGATGTAACTTGATTCAACTTTAGAACCTTTATGCTTGAGTACTTCTGTTTAGTCCCATTTAGTTAGGTATGACATAAACAACATAGTTGATTTGTAACTTTTGGTCCTCCAATGGCTAAGGTTTCAGTTTCTCTCGTGAGTATCATGCTCTTTGTGCTTCACACCGGGAGGTGGAGCATGCAGCCACGTGGGTGGGTGCAGGGGCCCACATGTTGGCGCTGAACCCAGGCAGACCTACGAGCATCACAAGCCACCAACTGACATTTTTAGGATAGTAAAGATAGCACTTCGGGTTGGATTTATCAGTTTATTGGGGCATCACAATCTACTATTGTCAACTGGCTCAAGTCTATGATTGATGTATTAGTGTTTCAGCCTAGAAGTGAGGCATCTGTAATTTGTATTACCATATTGAGATAGATGTGGAAAAAATGGCACGTTTTTTACAGAATGTAATTAGTGTAGGGATTTTCAACACATAGCTGGGCTGCAATGAAATTGAGAAGGGCCTCGTTTTTGTTGCTGAGTTTATTTAGATTCATCTGTTGTATGTTGTTACAGGAGGCCATGTTTCTTTGTTTGGATTATAAGCTTGCATGATTGTTTTAGAAGTAATCGTGCAACCAACCTTCTGTTTTTGATCTTCTCTTTCTGATATGTACAAAATGCTATGTTACTTTGGCATAGTTTAGCTTGAATTGAGTGCTATGGATGTAGTCAAGCTTCGGTTTTCCATACATCCAGTTGCTGCGCTTGACTGAAGACAGCACTTTACGATTTTGTAATTGGGCCGTCGTGGCACTACTCAGCCTTTGATAATCACATGTTTATCATGCTTCTTATACTCCCATGTACTTGTCAAACATTGCTCGGTGAAACATGTCGACAATTTGCCCGTATGAAGCCTGTACCATGTAAGCTTGCATGATTGTGTTAGATGTATTCGTGCAACCAACCTTTTTTTTTTATCTCCTCTTTCTGATACGTACAAAATGCTATGTTACTTTGGCATATTTTGGCTTGAATTGAATGCTATGGATGTAATCAAGCTTCGTTAGTTTCCATACCTCCACTTGTCACACTCGACTGAAGATAGCACTTTAGAATTTTGTAATTGGGCCGTCGTGGCACTACTCAGCCTTTGATGATCACATCACATGTTTGTCATGGTTCCCTTCCCTATTATACTCCCATGTACTTTTCAAACATTGCTGGGTGAAACATGTCAACAATGTTGAGGAGTGGTGGTTGCCCATATGAAGCCTGTACTCTGTAAGATATGACACCATGAGAACCATGTGGCGTCCTTTTCTGGCTCCTCAGGTTTTGTTCTGCCCTTTTTTTTTGTGGACCAGTTTCTAACAGCAGGTTTAGGCTAAAAGGTAAGGAAAAGGTAGCCAAAATACTTTTTTGTATTTACCGCACCTCAGCTACACAATATCAGTTTGCAATATTTTTGTGCATGTTGTAGCCAGTTATCTCTTGGTTCAGTGGAGTGGAGTCATCGTGATTTCTATATGTACACCGGGGTTTCACTTTCTAGGATCACCTTGTCTGCATCTTGTTTGTTCAATCCTCATCATTACTCATGTTTGGTATCTAGTTGTTTATATTCCTATGTTTCTTTTTTGTGAACCATTAATCTGCGTTTGTTATGATGATACATAAACCACCACTTACCACATAAGTTGATTTGGGTGGGTTCCACTCCATGTACTCGTGCAATAGCATTACTTCTTACTATGTTAGTAGGCAGGTGTCTTATTTCACTTTTATATGGCCTTAAAGATGAGTCCTCTGTCATCCTAACTGCCACTCCCTCAAGCTGTGTTTGTAGAGTCGTTTTTCTTTGTTTTGACGTCGTGACAGCAGCACAGTAGACAGCTGCTCGTCACACAAGTGAGCGTTGTTATTCCTCCTCCCAGTCGCGGTCATTGCATAAAATGTTTTCCAATTAAAAAAACAAAACTTCCATGGCCACGATCTTTTTCGTGTTAGTTAGACGATCGATGTTTCCAGAGCCTCTAATTTAATTATTTCCCCATGTGTCTCGCACGACGCTCGTTTTTTCCTGCAAGTACATCCGCGTTTGGTTCATCATCTTTGGTCGGTGCCTTGATTTACACTCCGTTCGTCTGATCGTATCGACACTTCGATGGTAGTAAGGTAGGTGGGCTGATGCAACGGTAGTTTGAGAGAAGCACGACGCCCTTGTGTGGTCACGGTCACGGATGTTGTTGCCAAGAAGATGGTGCCATTGCGCTCGCCAAACCTCCGTCCGCGCGTCTCCATCTTGGAAGCGCCTCATCTTGGCGTGAGCTTTTCCTTATTCTATTTTTTTTTTCAGCGGGCCATCTTGGTATGACTTGGATTCCACTTGTGTTTCAAAAGCGTCGCGCGTGGTGATCGATCATGCGTGTACGTGTGCGCAACCACCTTTGCGTCCTCCGAAAATGGCGACGACAACAATGTGTGTACCTGACGGGCGTCGGTTCACGACCGATGGCGCTGGTTTTCTGGTCCGTGATCGGTGGTGACACGGCGCGCACAGGCACTCAGGTCTCAGGATGCGGCGACACACCCACCACCACGCGAGAGGTGCCCGATGTGAGGTGTTCCGTCGTCAGCACTGAGGTCCCTCCGCATCATGTGCTTGTTGAAGTTGAACTTTTCGCCGGGTCCGGTGCGTATACGGCTGTTCTGAGGCGTGGCACGACGACACTGTTTGACGCAGCCTGCCCGCCGGACGATGTCACGAGACCGCCATAGCAGCGAGCACGTACGTATGGCACCATATCCACCGAAGCCCGAGACCAGCGAGGCGTACGACGGCACGAACCGCTCTGGACGATACTTTCACTCTTCTTTTTTCATCGGGGTGCATGGCGAATTGTTGGCATCCATCTCGGAGCAAATAAAAGTTTTGCCCTGATCGCACGTGACGTGATGTTTGGGCGTCAGGACCTACGTGCATTCTGGCTTCAGCGCTTCGTTGGAACCAGGAGAGTCGTATCCTATCGCCCGGGAACACGGCGGCGTGCCGTGCATATATACATTGCTTCGATCGCGACAACCGCGTGGTGTGCACATGCACTATAGGCCGGTAGTAGCTAGCTAACCCGTGCAGCACGGACGACGACCCCAGCTGCTGCCCCGCGATCCGTGCAAAAGCGAGATGCATTCGTGCAAAAATGATTCGTCGAGAGCAGTCGGTGGTGCCTGGTGACAAACACATGCATTCCTAATGAGTGGCTGCCTGCGTCGGTACTTGCATCTGCATGACACCTCTTTCATCTTAAGACTCGCTCGGCAGTCGTTGGCGTCTGTAATTCCTTTACGACAGCGGCTCCCCACCTGTGTAGTAGCCTTATTCTCGATCGCACACGTGATGATAGTGGAGTCCTGTAAAACGTCGTGACCAATTTGAGATAGCTAGCGACGAGTCGTTGTTTTTAATTTGCACTAGTAGGCGCGTGATTCGGCTCCCCGTTGTCAAAAACCGCATGCGTGCTTAATTAGGTTGTTTATTATATACTCGTGACACGTTAATTATTATGATATGATATGATGACGACTTCGCTTTCACCGCTCTATCCATTTGTTATCATCCTTGTTACGTTACCATTGGCCAAGAGAAGCGCGGCGTGTCAGCTGTGCCTGCCGTTGATTGCTCTTTTCACCTCTCACTGTTTCACTGATTGACACATTTAACCGCTAACCGGCCGTCCCGACGATTGGAAATCGTCCAACACATATATAGCTTCCTTGTCGTTGTGCTTCCGTCGTCCTTGCTGTGGCTGGAATGCGACGGACGACGCCGTCCGGAGGGGCGCATGTGCCCATGGACAGTGATGCCAAACCCGCCAGATCCATACCCGCAACAGCAACAGCAAGGGGAACTCGACGTGTGTCCAGATATTTTCCATCTGAACATGACAATACTGTAGCTGCCATGGTAGTAATGTCGCAACCGTATTGCTGTTTTTTCTTTTCTTTGACGAAAAAAATATCTCTGGGAGTATTTTTTAAAGCGGACAACGTTACCGTCGCTTCCTGAGAGTGTCGCAAAACGTGGATGCAACAAAATGTGACAATCCGCGTTGCAAATTAAACGAAGACGACGTGCATGGCCATTGACCACGCTCCTGAAAACGAGACGGACTCAGGGGATATTCGTTTCTTTAGGGAGTATACACTTTTAGTAAGGGTGAGAGAGAGCACATATAGTGTCCAGATTCTTTTTAGTTTATTTTTAGTATACTTTAGGGTCTAGTTTGGTATTAAAATTTTACTCACCTTTTAGCAATTTGTACTAAATTTTAGCACACATATTCGATAGTTTAGATATTAAATTTAACACTAAAGTTACTTTTTAGCACTTAGCAGTGGGAAACGAACACCCCTGAAGCACGAAAGCGGCGAGAAAGAGATCCTTTTTCCTTGTTTTTTTTTTGTTTTGTTTCGGCCGCAAAACTCCTTCGTGCTCCAACACGTGTGCCGATGGCGATAACGCGATCCGTGCAGCGTGTGGTTCTGAGGAAAGGCAGTTTGTTGTGGTTGTACGAAGAACAGTGGAGTAGTGTCATGGTATTTTTTTTTTTTTTTGAGAATAGTGTCATGGTAGCTGAGACCAGCAGGCAGCACGCGCGCCTTTTTCGCAGTAGGGTCGACTGGCAGGTTGATTGCACGTTCGCCGTCTCAAATTTATGAGCATGAGGTGGACGGATTGTTTTTTCTTCAAAGAAATATTTCTAAAATTTAAAAACATTTTAAGTTGTTTCAGTTCGATGCCATTTAGTAGTATACATTTATGAAAATCATTTGTAAGTCTTTCGAGAAATTGACCCGAGACTTGTTTCGAGAAGGAAAAAAGTAAATCTCCGGCCGATTGGGCTTCTTCTTCTTCTTTTTCCTGAGGGATTGAGAAAATGAAGTTTTCAAAACAAATAAAAATATCGCCTGACATGTGGTCTACAGAACCCGGACAACTGTTTTCAACAGATCACCGCCGTCCAAACCTACCCCACGCTCGCCTCGACGTTTGGTCGGAGACGGCATTGATATGGCGGGTAAGGTAACCAGGTGGTGCACGGGACTCTTCCGGAAAGAAGCTATAAATCCGAGCCATTGGTGCGCCAGCCCACACAAAAAGCTCCCCCAAAACGCCAGGAAGCAAACGTAATTCCTCCGTCTGTCCAAAAATCATCCTCCAAATTTGCAAAAATCCAGTGAAAGCACACCGCCCCTTCTTTAAATTCTCCGGTCTCGCGGTTTCCTCCATCCGATTGGTTGGCCAGAGTGAGATTCCGAGGTGGGTTTCATGATTATTCGGAGGAGTTTTGGGAGTACAGGACATACTTTTTTTTTTCTCTTCTCCTGAGCTGGCGATTGATTGAGATTTGGTGGTGGTTGGGGCATGTCCGCATGTGAATTTCTTTTTCGATCTTGGTATCTCTTCCTGGATTTTGTTGCAATTTTTTTGATTCTATTACCGTAGGGGAACGGGCGTTTTGCTATTTCCCGTCGCCGATCGCCGGAACCTTTCGTTTCGGCGGCGGATTTCGCGTGCCGCGAAGCGAACTAGCAACGGAGAGATCAGCTTTTTTTTTTCACTAATAAAAATCTTTTTGATTTTGCAGTGCTTCCTTGCGGGATTTTCTACTCTTCACTACTATCCAATTGGCTGAAGGTTCATGGGATCGGGGGGATACTGTGTGTGATTGCGAGAGCGCGCTCCTTGAATTCCGCGGCGACAATCCGGCTGCACGGCTGCATGAACTGTTTCGTGAACCTGGGACTCAACTCCAACTCGAACCACTACGTCGCCTGTCTCCTCATCTTCCTGCTGCATTTCTCCCCTCAGTTGTTAAATCCGTCCAATTCTAATTCCAGTAGTAATTGTGACGGAGAAGAACATAACTGCACAAATGGCGAACAACAACAGTAAGCTTCCTATTTCTCTCCTCTCTTTAGCTTCCTTCTTGGATTCATCTTCGTTCATTTGAATTGGATTGCGTACAAAATAGATGACATCTTCGTTCGATTTGAAGTTTTTTCCCATAAAAGAAATCTGATATGTAGATAGCTCCTATTATGAGATTATTTCTCATACCGACTTGAACTGGGCTGCTGATTAGTAAGTACAAATTGAAAATTTCAACTTCTAACAGTTTTGATCTTGGTTCGAACTAGAATTTCTTATGATAATAAAAACACGGATGTTATTGTGGTTGTTGAGAGATGCTACAGGCCTGACGAAAGAGCCATCAAGCCCCGTATTCTTTTGTCGGTGGTAGGAACAGAAAAAAAAAAAGAACAATTAGGACTAGTTGTTTACACTTTACACTTGTTATACTAGCACCTCACGCAAGAGGGAGACCGACCACTTGGAAGGTTCTAGGATTTGACCTAGCTCATGACAAAAACAAGTCATGTGGATGTGGAGTTGTGGACCATTTTCTGGGAACAGAGGAAATTTTGGATCAGTAAAGAAAATTTTGGATCAGTAAAGTCTGCCATAATCCTATGTTATTGCACAAATTAATTCTTAACCGTGATTCGTATAAACATATGCCATGAAGTATCTAGCTGTTCAAGTGCTGTCATGCACGCGGATGTGGGTTTGCTTGTTATCCTCAATGGTATAACAAGTATTTGCTTCATTCTCATTATGAAAATTCTATATATTTTTTATATTGTTATCACATAAGTTTGTTTCTTGTGCCGTGGTGACCACCAAAGTTTTGGTGCTTTTTTCAGTGTCTTGAAGCATATTCATTAGAAGGCTCCTGCTTGTTTTCATCTACATTCCAACCAACTACCAAATAATGCAGAGACAAACAATAGCCACAAGACATGTCATGCTTCTTTCTCATTAGTTTTTCTACCAAAATCCTAGTTCCACTTTATGCCAAGACAAACACTGGCCACTACACAAGCCATTCTTCTCCCATTAGTTTGATTGCTTATCCAAAAAATGACCTATCATTCATAAACAATACAAACCATGAACACCACATAGGTCTCACTCGATATAGTTGTTGGGAGGAATCAGTGAAAGCTTTAAATTGTCCTGTCTTACCTCACCATCATTGTTCTGAGACAGGGGAACATGCCTCACTACTAACCCTCCATGGTGGAGGGGGTAGAGGAGGGTTGATGTGAGAAGAACAGGCGATATCGGCAGTTTCACCACTTGGTAGGCTTCTTTATGTTTTACTTCTCTATGAAACTATGGTCATTCATCATTCGGAGGTAAAAACTCCCTTTGTTTTGCGTCGGAGCAAAATGCCTTGACGCTAAACCACATGAACTTGGTAATGTTCCACACAACCATCCAATGTCATCAAAATCAACATTAGACTAAATTTAACAGGTTTTTCATGCCTTCCGGTCATTATTGTTTAACAGACATATGAAAGTTTTTACAAATTTGTCATATGGATGTAGTTGGAAAAATAAGTTCCTTTGGCTTTTGTTCAAAACTTGATTTTTGGCATTTCACTAGTAGTGGAATTGCGGTTTTGCCTATAAATTGATTTGAGACTTAAATATTTTGCCAGGCTCATATGGTGAAAATGTTAGAAGAAAGTCGCACACACCATCTGCTATTGTTATCGGTGGTGGGTTTGCTGGGCTTGCTGCAGCTGATGCTCTCAGAAATGCGTCCTTTGAGGTATTGTTTATAGTGTTATAATTTAGGTCATGTATCATGTTTGTGGTACAATGGTGTGACCATCCTCTTATGATCTATTTCAAATGCTCTGAATTGCAGGTTATTCTTCTGGAGTCCCGTGACAGGATAGGCGGCAGAGTTCACACTGACTATTCTTTTGGGTTTCCTGTCGATTTGGGAGCATCTTGGTGAGTTTATTCTTTTCTTTGGAATACATGAACTGTATCTGCTAAAGCAGCATCATAAAGGAATTTCTAAATTTCTTCTGCTTTTTCCTATATATATCAGGCTTCATGGTGTCTGTGAAGAAAATCCCTTGGCACCAATCATTGGCAGGCTTGGACTTCCACTGTATCGCACAAGTGGAGATGATTCCGTGTTGTTTGATCATGATCTAGAAAGGTAAAAGTTTACAACCACTAGTAGGGTATTTGACAGATGCCAAAACTCTAATATCCAGCTAACTGTCCTATTGCCTTACAGTTATGCATTATATGACACCAATGGCCGTCAAATTCCACAAGAGTTGGTAGAAAAGGTTGGAAAGGTGTTTGAGACTATACTTAAAGAGGTATTTCATCTTTCAGTTAATAGTGTTCGTTGAATTCAGTTAGGTTCTTGTTTATTTAAAATTAAAATTGTAACCATAATGTGCCCAGACTGAAAAACTGAGGGAAGAAATCAATGAAGATATATCTATTGCGAAAGCCATCAGAATTGCTATGGAGAGAAATCCCCAGCTGAGGTTTGCTATCCAGTTTTTGCGTTTGTTGATTAGTTAATGTAAAAACCAAATTAGTCATCTTATCTGAGTTCATGCTTACCTCAGGCAAGAAGGGATTGCTCATGAAGTTCTTCAGTGGTACTTGTGCCGCATGGAGGGTTGGTTTGCCACTGATGCTGATTCAATCTCGCTCCAGGGTTGGGACCAGGTAGTTCTTTTTCCCCTTGCTAGTTCCATTGATCAATGTACTTGCACCAGAAATGTGCAGGCAAAGTGCCTTGTGTCTGAACATACTGTGTGCTACCGGGTTCAGGAAGTATTGCTTCCAGGTGGCCATGGCCTCATGGTTCGTGGATATCGTCCTGTCATAAATACTCTAGCAAAAGGCTTAGATATACGCCTTAATCATAGGTATGCATACCAATCCTTTCTTTTCATTTGTTAAAGAACAGCTGCACTTTCATCCTTTCTGTGACTCCCGTTTTTGTTTGGAAATGGAAGTGGGCTTCTTCTTGTTTCAAAAAAAAAAAAGCTGCACTTCCATCTGTCTTTGTGCATTTCTGATCTAAGTCCCTTTTCTCCAGGGTTGTTGAAATTGTTCGTCACAGGAACAGGGTGGAGGTCACTGTAAGCAGTGGCAAAACATTTGTTGCAGATGCTGCAGTAATAGCTGTTCCCTTAGGTGTTCTGAAAGCAAATACTATTAAATTTGAGCCAAGACTTCCAGAATGGAAGGAAGAAGCAATTAGAGAACTTTCAGTTGGAGTTGAGAACAAAATTATCCTCCACTTCAGCAAGGTTTTCTGGCCCAATGTGGAGTTCATTGGGGTTGTTTCCTCCACCACCTACGGATGCAGCTATTTCCTCAACCTTCATAAGGCAACAGGACACCCTGTTCTCGTTTACATGCCTGCTGGACGGCTTGCTCGTGACATTGAAAAGATGTCAGATGAGGCTGCTGCCCAGTTTGCCTTCTCTCAGTTGAGGAAGATTCTTCCCAATGCAGCTGAACCTGTGAGTGTTTTCACATTAGTATCGAATACTATATATTAGGAATGCTGATATATCATATCTTACAGTCTTGCTGTGTGAATCTTATTGCAGATAAATTACCTAGTGTCACACTGGGGTTCTGATGAGAACACACTTGGTTCCTACACCTTTGATGGGGTGGGCAAACCTCGCGACCTTTACGAGAAGCTGCGCATCCCTGTGGATAATCTCTTCTTTGCTGGAGAGGCCACGAGTATCAAGTACACTGGTACGGTACATGGTGCCTTCTCCACTGGTCTCATGGCAGCTGAGGAGTGCCGCGATCGGGTTCTGGAGAGGTTCAGGGAATTGGACATGCTGGAGATGTGCCACCCTGCGATGGGTGAGGAGAGCCCCGTCTCTGTCCCGTTGCTCATCTCTAGGCTCTAATAAGATCATTATTTGTCCTAAAAAATTACAGTCAAGGTGTGGGAAACCCTACAAGTACGCTGACCATTCCACTGATTGCTAGACGAAGGCAGCATAGGAAAAAATTTCCGTTGCTCCTCCCTGGCATGAGGCTTGTGTTAGTAGTACTTGTGCGTGTGTGTCGTACTACCCTATTTTGTGACACTGAGTCTGCGTGGGAGTGGGTTATGTAAATGTAGGAAAAGATGGATGCGCGGATGACCAAAAAAACGTGAGTCCGTCTTTACGGAGGAAAAGACGTGTATGCGTGATGAACACTGTAATTTTAATGCGTGATAGTTTGAAGTATTAGTGACTGCCATTCTGCCACATTATTGCCCCCATGTTTGTTCCGAAGTTTATTTCTGCTTGGATAATGCGTTGGAAGCCGACTCAGCTTTGTTTCAGCCAGACTATATACAAGGGGGTAATCAAAGTGATGCTTACGCTTGAACTGTTGGTTTCAAACGAATGTGGTAGAAGGAAACACTGAATCCACGAAGTTTTCTCCGAGTCATCGGCTTGAAATGGACGTGGAGAGCGATGTGTTCCTTCTGATTGATTCACTGCCTACCAATTGACCCAAAATTCGCCTAAAAAAAATTAACCCAAAATTTTTGGCTAATTTGTAGTTTCAGATGCATTATTATCACCAAACAAGCCAATCAAGAATCAACCATGAAACAATTCATGGCACGGACGCTGCTGTGCTGCACAGGAGGTCCATGGCCACAGCAGCCGCCGCCATCTCGTGTCCTGTCCCCTTCTAGCTTCAGTCGCTGGGGATTCCGTGATGGCAGAAAGCTCGGGTGCTCCTCCGGCGGAGAATGGATGCGGTCTGTTTTGATGGAGGCGGCGGCGAGCTCCCGTCTACCTCGGCCGGAACCGCCATGGCGATGGCGTGGCGAGGTCCCGCCGGCGGCCGCCCGCTTTTTACAGAGAACCCCCTAGCCGCGTTTCAACGATCCGATATTTTACATAAAACCTCCTAATTTGGATGGTGGTTAATAGTCGCGATCCGTAGATTTATAATAGAGCCCCTAATTTGGATCGCGATTAATAGTCGCGATCCAAATATTTGCATAAAAGCCCCTTGTATTACCTCGATCTTCTCCGAAATTGTCCTCGCGCCTGCCGTTCTCCGCGCGCTCGCCCCTATCGCCGACGCTTCTCCTTGCCCGTCCGGAGACCACGGCCGCCTCTTTGTTGCGGACGGGATCCGGCTCCCCCTCCTTCACATGCGGATCTCCGCTCCCCATGACCCCGTTCCCTGCAGAATCTCCGCTTCCGCGCCCCGCTCCTCCGCCGCTGTGTTGCTCCTCCCCTGTTCGGCCATGTCGACGCCTATGAGGCCTGTTCTTCCGATGCCGAGGCATAAATGCGCAGCTTGGGGCGCTGGTACCAAAGAGCGTTTCAGCCGACTGCTCCGGCTGGAGGCCTGGCATGGCGCATGGCGGTGCTCAGCAGAGAATGCCATGTCCGATTTTGACTGAAGCAGACCAGAGCAGAGGGTGCCTTCCAAGGGGTGTCAAGACCAGAAAAGTCCTCCAACAAGTACCAGGTATCCTCGAGGATGAATAGTCGTTCACCACCATGGAGGAGCTTGGTCTTGGTTCTTCATCCCGACGAAGACGCGCACCCATCATTCAAGGCTGATTCTGCTTCTTTATAAAATCCCCTTCTCCTCTTTCTATGAACCAGCCGCAGATCCGCAAAATTGGAGACAATAACACTGATTTAGACCAAATTAATTATAGTATTGTATTCTATACTTGTTAATGCATCCATTTTGGCAGTCGTTGGCATCTATCTGGCCGGACATGTCCGCCAGCAACCTTCTTTTGAGATGGACTTGGTTGCTAATGGCGATGCACAGAAACATAGCAGAATACCAATCATGTTTTCCGCCGCTATTCGCTCACTGGCTCTCTTGTCTCTCCATTGCTCACCGAAGTAGAGCAACGTCCACAACATTTTTACTTCTCTTTCTCTAAATCTGCATGGCGGATCGATTCTTTAACCTTGTTGCTAGTGTCGTTTCTCATGTTTCGAAAGAGTTTGCAGATTAATGTGTCTAGTGTATTAGTCCAAACGGAAGATTTCTTTCTTGATTTTGGACTGAGAGTTTTCTTGAGGATCTAAACCTTTTCTCAAATCGTTTTTACAGTTTCGTGTTTTATTACATTGCTGATGTCGTAGTTGTGTTTTCTTTTTCTTCCTTCATTGATCCCAACATCAGTTACTGGTTGAACGACAGGTTTCGGAAGCCAGATCCGGCACTGGCTTGCAGTTCAGCCTAGTGGGCGCTTGCACGAGGGGTGTCAAGACTGGCCATGGCCCGTCAATAGCAGCCCTGTTGCGCACTCTCCCTTCTCCTCTCACTCGCCTCCAACTACATGGCTTCGGATCGGCATGTGGATGAAGGAGGGAGAAGAGAATTGAGACCCAAACACGGGGCAAGCTCGCTATGGCATCTAGGCCAATGGGCAACAGTGGGCCACAAGCCACAATGCCAACAGCCAATCGAGATGGTAGCAACCGAGGGGTCGAGCAACGTGTTTCATGAGAAGGATGGCCACGGCAGTGAAAGACGATGTGTTCGATTAGTAAAAGGATCACGCCGGCCAAAATAAGGAGAGGGGCGCTAGTTATTCGCGCATCTAATTACATTATAAGTACACTGTCTCTAAGAATCTGAAAAGCTATTAAAGACAGGGTAGAATCACATGTCCTGGAGCATTGCCCGTTTCTGAGGGCGAAGCTACTGATATTGACGTGTACTGCCGTGGACAACCTCTGAAGTTTGTTTTTTTTTTCCGGTGCACCAAAAGCCGGACGTTCTCTGCTGATTTTTATCGCACTGTGCACCTACTGCTGTTTCATGTCATCATTCTGTGGCTCCGAGAACACGATCTACTGCTCTCCAGCGTAAGATCATGGATTCCACGGACGTCTTGACCGCTTCCAATTCGCAGGCAACCAGAGATGCCATCACCGGTCGGATCCACCCACTGTTCTCCAAAATGATAGTTACTGTTTCTGGACCAACCGTTGCCACAGACTTTTCTTCAAG
Organism: Eleusine coracana subsp. coracana; assembly: GCA_032690845.1. NCBI lineage: Eukaryota > Viridiplantae > Streptophyta > Magnoliopsida > Poales > Poaceae > Eleusine > Eleusine coracana. The sequence continues at coordinate 3,453,665 of CM064424.1, forward strand.
TTATGCAAAGTGGGATATCCCAGAGATCTGAGCGATCTGGTGGAGGACGATGTACGCAACCGGTGTATCGAGAGCATCCCCTTGTGCGCTTTCACTTCGCCATCCCCAACCAAGTACGGAAGGGTGCCAATTTGCTCGTTAGAGTAAGCAGTGTCCAAATCCGGAAGGACGGATTGTACAGGAACACCAAAACCCGTTGCAATTAATCGCCAAAAGGAGTCGATAGCAGGAGCAGCCTTGTTTGGCCTTACGCGATTGCCCTCCCCAGCAGGGATACCTCGTCGGACCACAGAATCGACAATTATCTGTACCCTGTATCTCTGTCAACTCGCCTGTTCCTGCCTCCAAAACCGGCACTATTTCTTTTTTCTCAAGAAATACATTTGTTTTTCAGCTTCTCCATTAACCCGATGGCGATTGCCACCTTGCGTAAGTGCTTCTCTGATCACACATTAGCTCAGTCCGGGGCACTATATAAACCTCCCTAACGCCGACTTGCATAAGCAAGCTCGACATAATGCATGCTGCCATGTCCATGGAGCTGAGATAACTTAGCCTGTTCAGTCAGTGAACTGCACATTTCGAGAGAGGCAGGGCACCTTAGACAGAGGCTCAGCTCACGCTGATCATGGCAAAGACTCAGCTCATTGATCGGTTCGCCGTGGACATAGCGCCGTCGCAGCTGTCGTCGATGATCATCAGGCGCCGCCGCGCGCTCCCGAGGGTGCTGGACACGATAGCAGAGGAAGAGGTCGTGGAGCGGCCGTCATACGCGCCGCACTCCTTCAAGTCCAAGGCTCCGCTCCAAAGTTGGAGCTACACGTCCGCTGTTGTGCACGGCGAGCAGAAGCCGGCCGTCCTTGCGTCGCCTGGCCCGATCGTCGCGTAGTTCGGTGGGGAAGTCAATCTGCCATTTAAATAAATGAAATGGATGCATCAGGTTCGAGTTACTTTATTACGTGTGTCGAGTTAGCATCACTCGTGTTACTTAAAAAGAATGTAAAGCAAGGTTGGACATGTAGCATTGCTACTCTGTTTTAAGCCTTATCCATCACTATATATTATATGAAAACGAGAGGTTATGATCTTATGAACCAGGCAGCGACACAAAGAGACTTCGGGGTTTGGGAGAGCGACCACATGGTGCTCCTCGTATCAGGTAGTCACTTTTCACCGTGCGGGCGTTCAGCTCGGCTTGGAGAACAGATCCTCTGCAGTTGTGCATTAGTATTAAAGCTGACATATAGACCCAAGATTAACTGGCTTATATGTCAGTCTCTATTAATCCTAGAGTTTGTCTTATTGTCAATTAATTGAAAATTTGATATTGCGTCTGTCATCTTTTAAAATTATTGGATGAAGATCTAACGGTTGGGAAGTCATCTCTAACATCATGTTGTGCTCGGTGCTCCAGTTCTTGCCGACGCTCATCTCCGCTGCCTGCTCCGCCCACCACCAGCCGGCCACTTGTGGCTCCGGTGCCGCCTCACCGCACTATCGCACTACTACCCACCATCATGCCAGCCGTCTCTCCTAAACCCCTCCTCTACCTCCAGCGGCAATGGAGGAACACCGGCAATGCCAACTCTAAGCCATAAGCACTAATCCGCCTACTGGCAACATGGCGACGTCCTCACTGCCGCGTCGCACCGTCCCCCGCGCTTCGCCAACCCACCTCCCGCCAGCGAGTCCGTCTCCTCCTCCTTCTTCCTTTCCTTCAATTTTCAAATTTTGGGTCCGCCTCCTCCTCCTTCTTCCTTTCCTTCAATTTTCAAATTTTGGTGACTGACGCCTATGTAAGATTTTAGTTATCTGACGGCGAGGAAATCTGGGCCTTGCATCATTACTGTTGGTCCATTACTCGTGCACGTGCCCAACCAAACCGGATATAGCGGAGCATGAGTTTTCACTTCCCATCTCGTGATTCAATGTGCCCGCGCTCCAACGATGGTGCACCGGACCTAAACCACATGTCAACTCACCTCGATTATATATTGTGCCGAGACCATACCATATTGTCCGTGATTACGCTATTGAGCTGCATTACCCACCCACTCACCGGCGCATGGAACCATGCCCTACGGTAACGATAACGCAATGTCACCCAACATGTTATCTCGCTCTCGTAGGGATGGCAATGAGGTGGGTTTAGGACGGGTGGAGCAAAACCCCACCTACGATGAGAGATATTACGGGTGAAAATCTTCACCCGCGCCCGTACTCGCGAGTGGAATTCCACACTCGCGTCCGCACCCGCCAGGTTTCGGATGGGTGATGATGATGAGTCCCGTGGGTTTTTCATACGTATGAAAAAAATACATATTAGTTTAATTTTATATAATTTTTACATATTTTATATAATAAATACTAACTAATTCATAACTTAATAGTTAATATAATATAACAATATATTACATATAAGAATTAGATTTATATAATTTTTACTCTAAAAAATATTAGATTAAAATTATTTATAAACCATTTATTTTAGGTCTCATGGAACACCAATAGATAAGAGAAAAAACCAGCACCAATGCACCCGCACCTCCACCGTCGGTGCAAATCCCGGTGGAGTCCGCACCCGGGACCGAATTGCCATCCCTACCCTCACGTCGCGCGTCATTGTGGTGACCCTGCGTGCTGCCATCACTACCAGGAGGAACGGGTCGGTGTCGGTCGGTGTGCCTGAAGCTGTAACCAACTACCCATCCAAACGAAGCAAGCATGCTTTCAAGGACCACATGCAGATGCTTTCCTTTCGAGCCCAACCCACGCTTCGTTGCCCGAGATTCGAAAGGACCAAAAGATGGGCGATGACAGCAGCGGCAGATGCCAGGTACGGAGCTCACATGCACGTCTACGTACCTATTGGTACACCGGACTGCGTTGTGTTGTCAAGGATCCATCATGCCAAAAGTTTAGTAATACTGACTACTGGAGGAGGGCTTCAAAGTAACAGTAAACGCAAGGGGACTTCATTTGGCAGTTCACTATTTTCTGGAGCGTGGACTTTTTTTTTTGTCACATGGGTAAAGGGTCGTCGACTCGTCGTCGTGGTAATCGCGGATGAAGCTGGACGCGCCAACCGAGCACAAAGCCCACCAAATTCCCGCGAAAACACCCTGCCTCCCTCCCAAATCCGGGCGCAACAGACGTCAGAACCGTTACATCAGCTTATCACTGACATGCTTGCCCCACGTTACGTGACCCCAGACGCCAGAGGCTCCTCCCCCAACGACCAGACAAACCCAGGCGTTCAGGATCACGCAACAGTTCCCGCGACGAAAAGCGTCTCGGACCATCTCAACCGTCCATTCCTCGCACCGACGGCAGGGATCCCTCCATTCTCAACGGCGGGCGAACCCACCCGCTCCCTCCCAAGAGAGAGGGGGAAAAAAAAATCCCGCGGCCTTGATCTCCCTTCCTTCCTTCTTCCCGTGTGCTCTGCTGTCGAAGCTCGGATCCAAATCGAGGGAGCTCCCCCACCGAATCCCCCTCGCCGGCGCCGGCGATGGCCTCCGCTCTCCTCGCCGGCCGGACCGGCGCCCACCACCAGAGCCACCATAATTGGGGCGAGTCTCCGCACGCGCCCCTGCCACCCACTACCACCAACCCTAACCCCAACAAGCACCACCACCGCCTCCCGCGCGGTGCCGAACGGCCCAAGCAGCGCGCGGCGCCGGTGAACTCGCCGACGGAGAGCTACCTGACCTTCTATCCGGCGGGGCTGGACCACCGCGAGAACCGCGCGCTCCGGGACCGCCTCTCCGGCGAGCTCGGCCAGGTCCGCGACCTCCTCACCCGCATCGACACGTGGCAGCGGCGGCTGCAGCAGGGCCAGCCGAGGCGCCGGGACCTTCCCTCCCAGCAGCCCCCGGCGAAGCTCCGCGGGGCGATGAAGAAGCGGTGCGTTCAGATCCTGACCAAGCTGCTCAAGGACAAGCGGAGCGTGTGGTTCAACGCGCCCGTCGACGTGGAGCGCCTCGGCCTGCACGACTACCACACCGTCATCAAGAGCCCTATGGATCTCGGCACGGTCAAGGAGAAGCTCGCCGCCGGGAGGTACGCCTCGCACGGCGACTTCGCGGCCGACGTCAGGCTCACCTTCTCCAACGCGCTTCGATACAACCCCGTCGGCCACGAGGTCCACACCTTCGCCGGCGCCCTCCTCGCGTCCTTCGAGAAGATGTACAGAGCGGCGGTCGCTTGGTTCGAGGAAGAGTGCAAGCGCCTTGAGCCGCCGAGGCCAGTGCCAGTGCCAGTGGAATTGCCACCGCCTCCTCAGCCGCCTGCAGCCGAGACCAAGGCGAAGCCCAAGAGCGTGAAAATGCCGAAACCCAAGGCGAGGGAACCTAACAAGAGGGAAATGACTCTGGAGGAGAAGGACATGCTGAGGCAGGGGCTAGAGAGCTTGCCTGAAGAGAAGATGCATAATGTGCTGCAGATTGTGCGGAAGAGGAACAACAATCCAGAGATGCTTGGGGATGAGATTGAGCTGGATATTGACGAGATGGATGTCGAGACTGTGTGGGAGCTTGATCGATTTGTTACCAACTTCAACAAGGCGCTCAAGAAGAGTCAACGGGCTGCGATGACCAACGGTGGCGTTCCTGAAGTAAACAGTGCTGCTATGGCTGAGGATAGTACTGTGCCAGTGAATGGCGGTGCACCTACATTGGTTGACAATGATGACGCGGTAATGATAATAGAACTCGACTAGTAGATGTTCTTGCTTGCAGCTAGTGCTTGTGTGAATTGGACCCTGATGTTGGTTTGTTTATTTTCTCGTTTGCAGGAGAGTGAGAACTCTGTCAAGAGTAACACAATGGCTGAGCAGGTGGATGAGTATGTAGATATTGGTGACGAAATGCCAACAGCCACTTACCAGTCAATGGAGATTGACAAGGATGCTGAAGTTGCAAGTGGTTCTGGTGGTTCTGGCAGTGGCTCCTCGTCTTCCAGTGGTATGATCAACCTTCCAATTTGTATTTAAGAAATTTCTAATTTTCATGAACTGGACTACTGGAGTAGTGGAGTCTTTATATTGATTACTGTCTGCCTTCTTTTACAGGTTCTGAGTCAGGGAGCTCAGGGGACACAGCCTCAGGAGCTGGCAATGCTCATTCTTTGGTGTAGGGGAGGTTGTTTTAACAGTAGGATTGGAGTACTTTGATGATGTGCACTTTTGGTAGAGCTAGACGAAGTTGTAAGTATTCTGTAAGTTGTTTATGCGATGTGTGTGCCTAGTTGGGTTTTGTTAACTAGTTAGTATCGGTTATGGAATGGGAAGGTGGGTAATCCAGTTGCACAGTCGTAATTGGTAGATAAGGGAATGGTTTTGTGGGTAATCTGCTAGAGCAGATGCAATTAGTATATATAACGGAATGTCTTGGTGGGTAATGTGAAGGCGGCCCTGTATCTGTACTCTTCATTGTGTAGCCGTTATGTTGCACCTTTCTTATGTACTTGACAGCTAGTATGTTAATTTTAGCAACAAGGCATTGTCCTGGTTCGGTGATTATTGTTAATGTGTTCATCTTTTAAGGTTTCTCCCAGTGACGAGGAAACTATTTTTTCATGTCAACATCAGTTTCATGTGCTGTTTTACTTACAACACACAAGACCTTTCTTTTTTCATGCCAATATAAGTTTGGCAGCTTCGATGCCCCCCCCCCCCCCCCCCCCCACACACACACACAGTTTCTGCAAGCTTTTCAAGATGCATACATGTTCAGCAAATTTTTACATGATGTACTGCTACTGTTCCTTGTAAATTAGTTCAGCATATGTTTGCATCGTTTCACTGAACCGCTGGAACTCCAATGCTCGTGCAAAATTGAGGAACGGTGTTTGTTATTGCAAATTGGTACGAAGAAATGTTGCTTGTCTTCTATTGTGATTATTTGCGTTATTTTGGTATTTACATCTGATGAGCGATGAGAATACTATTAACGCATGTCTGAAAATGCTCCAACTAGGCCAATCTACTTCAAAAAAGGTGGTACCATTCAATTAGCTATCATAAGCACTGCAAACATACCATCTTATAGAATGGCCCCAAAACAGCAATATGACCACACTAGCACGACATAAAACCTGGGCACACATATGATGAGCTTTTGATGCTTCTCACAAAAAACAAAATAAGAATAACATTCTTCTGGAAAATATGAGCCCTGCAATGCAATACGAGTCTATGAGATCGGAGAGGAACAGAAGACACCGTACACTTTCGTTTGTACACATTGTAATTTTATGCGATTCGTGTTGGATCAATGATATGTAAAGCAGCTTGAGTGCCTGTAAAGAGACTTATTGCTTGAGAAAGACACTGAAGGTACCTGAAGATAACATAAGCAACGTTACTAGTACCTTACAAGGCAGGGCAGTGAAACCTGCTGTGATTGTAGAGATGTGTGTGCTTGTCAAGGCCACCCATCATAGGTTCACGTACTCCCCATCAATTTTGACCTTTATTAGCTTCTTTGTTGCTAGCATCCTGCATTGATCAGCAAGCTCCTTGCTGCAATAGGTGATCACCAGTTCTTCCAACGAACGTGGGAGGCCCTCTTCTGGCAGCCTTGTGATACGCGGGCACCAATAGATCTCCAGCTTCCTGAGGGAGAGAAAACTAGGCAGACGCGCAGGAAGATCCTCCCCTGATCTATGAAGTTCAAGGCGTTTGAGAGAGGTAAGGCGCATACAGAATGGCGGGCTAAGGAAAAAAAAATTGGTTGATCTTAAGGCGTTCCAGTCGTGAGCATAGCTCGTAACCCTGCCTTGATAGATGCTCCAAACTCGGAGGTAAGCGAGGGCAGTCTGATAGTTTCAACTCCCTGAGGCGATCAAGGGATTGAAAGCCCTCTAGTGCGGTAAGCGATCCACAATAATTATTTTTCAACCGCTCCAGTGCTTTACAGGCAAGCAGCTGTAGATATTTCAGTCTTGGGGACAAACGTACAGATAAGGATTTGAGGCAGCTGCGATTCTCTGGGAAGCAGAGCTGCAGCGTTTCTGGGGAGTAATTGATACTTATGCAACGAAGTGAAGACGGGAGGAACCACCTCCCGTTCGCCGACTCGTCGTTTTCGTCACTTTGCACCATTGAAAGGATCAGATCGGGACATCCTTGAATGTCTAGTACTTCAAGGGAGGTGAATCTAGCGAACCCGACCTTGCTCTCCTTATATGTCATCTTGTCGCAATCCTCAATAGACATGCCCTTGACAGAGGAGATGACATGTAATGGCAATCGTAGGAGCCCATCTGAAGTGGTCCTTGCCAATGTATTATAACGATTTTCTGATGATGAAGACCCCGGACCTGATCTGTGGTCTGATACATTACTTTTGTACTCTTCTATGGATAACTCTGTAATCCGATTACAGTTCTGTAAATGCAATTTTTCTACGGCCTGGACATGCAGAAGCAACACAGACACCACTTCCCTGTTATTCCACAATCCCCAATCATAGTTCACTGAGCGATGGGAGGGCGCTGCAGTTCACGGCTGCTATATTATCGTCGCTTGGGTCTTGCACAGCAGGTGAAGAGAGAATTTCTTTGCACCAGTGTATTTCCAAAATCTTCAAGTTTATGAATTGCCTGAAACCTTGGAACAAAATACACACTTCATTACGGGCTGCTATTGTCAGGCGAGTTAGCATCCTCAGATTATGGAATGCCAATCTTTTATCATCTAACATTATCACCTCCTTAGGAAAATCACCGAAGGTCCCAAAATGAGAATAGATTATCAATTCTCTGCTGCATGATCCCTCCATTGCTGGAACTTCTAAAACTCTCTGTATGCTTAATTCAGAAAGATTAGCTGATGGTGGTAGATGATTCAATATTTTTAATTGGAAACAATCATGGACAATAAGTTTATCAAGACGGGACAACCATGAGTTTTTCTCAATGTTGAATTTCTCGCATCTATCAAAGAGGGGAAAGGATTTCAGTACAGGGCAGTGAACAATCGATAGTTTTTTTTTTGAAATGTCGAGGGGGGGGGGGGGGGGGGGGGGGAGTATCCCCACCTGTGATTTCATTAAAGCGGGCCGTCAACTGGCCAAAGTACTTTGTTTTACATGAAGCAGCATGAAAACGGTTTACATTGGAGAAGCAAAGGAGGAACACCACATGTCTACAACAGTAGCTTCGGCCGGGTGTAGCCGGTGACGCCATAGCGCAGAATCTTCACGGCATTTTTGCTTGAGCCGTCTGATGCAGGGACTCATAGCGCGGAATACGACATCATACCGGTGCTTCCAGAGTTCCCAGCAGCAAAGGAGGACGTAGCTGGTGAAGTGTAGAGTCGGAACGGAGCTGGGTCGTGTCACGTTCCAGAAATTTGTCGCTGAACAATCGATAGTATCCGTAAACTAGAGTTCAAATCCTTCACAGAACTGCAGAAACATCTCTCCAACTTGAACATTTGGAAGAACACCAGCTCCTGCACTGAAGGAACTGATAGTTCTATTACATTCTGCATATCCCTCAAATTCAGTTTTTTGAGGAACCGAATTATTTCGAGTGAGAGTGTTCCCCATCCTCCACAATAGTCAAGATGAAGAGTCTGCAAGCAGGTCACTGAAGTGGCAAACCAGGTTGGGGTGGCAGCCCCGCTGTACCATGAAACCCGTAGATGCTTTAGGTTATGATGTGGTTCTAGATCCTCAAGCACATCTTCTGCAGTGTTTGTAAAATGTTCAGAACTTGGGCCATTGCTCATATCACTCCCGGACAAGTGCAGCTTTTCTAAGTGTTTTTTGTTTCTCAGTACTTTTGATCCATCAGCCTCTGCTCTATTAACATTTCCGAGCTGAAACATACACAGATGTACAAGCCTGTTCATGGATTGAAGTTGTTTTATTCTGAAGCAACCCGAATGTTGAACCGTCCAACTGTGCGACTCCGGAGGACTGCTTGTTTCATCAATACCAGTGATGGAAGACTGTGCTCCGTTTTTTGCAACAAGACGCCGCTGTTAGAACTAATTAACACTTAATTAATAATGCTAATAACTTAAAATCACTAGTTGACTTAGATCACATCTTGTAAACTAATCTAATGCGGAATAGTAGGTTCGATCTGTTACCGGCGTTGGTGGAGGAGTTCATTGACGTCGGTGCAGAGGTGGCGGAGTCGGTGACGAGTACTTCGTCGGGGTTGTAGCGTAGGCGCTCCTTGAGGGTCTTCTTGCGAGGGCGAAGACCTTCGCGGCGGTAGCGGTGATGCCCTAGGCTGGACGTCGGTCTTCCGTGACTTTTAGTGCCCTCAACGATCGGTTGGGTGGACTAAGATTGGATAATCTCGCGCTGGGGCCATGCCTCCTTTATGTAGCACTATAGTCACGGGGCCGGATCCGTCTCTATCTCTAACTTGCCTCCCGATCAAGACACAAAAACAGAAACAAAATTTATTGGCTAGATCCAAAATCCACAGGAGATAAACTTCCTATCTTCGGATCTGTTGTTGACTTGCCGGTCAACAGAAAACTAAACCAATATTCTCTCCCTGACCAAAAGATCAACAACTTAAACTTATTATTAACTTAAGCTTTTTCTCAGAAAATCAGTAAGTACCAGACCAATACATCAGCAGCAGCACCACGATATACTGGGACAATATTACCCATAGTCTTACTGAGAAACCTTGTCAGAACTCTTACTCTTATTTGAAGAAATTAAAATGGCCCTAAAATCAGAACTGATCAAAAGGTATTTACCAGACCCATGTAGATTTTCTTAATCTACACCCCATATGTTCCTTACCCTTAATGGCAAAACCTTCCGGTTGGACCATATAAATAGTCTCATCCAAATTTCCATTAAGGAATGCAGTCTTAACATCCATCTGATGTAACTCCATATCAAAATGAGGTACAAGTGCCATGACTATTTTTAAAGAATCTTTAGTAGACATAGGAGAAAATGTCTCATTGTAATCAACCCCCTCTCGTTGTGTAAACCCTTTAGCTACGAGTCTTGTTTTGAATCTTTCGACCTTCCCTTTGGAATCACGTTTAATATTGTAGACCCATTTACAACCTACTGTTTTGACTCCATTAAAAATTTCTACTGAATTCCAAACCTGATTAGAACTCATAAACTTAAGCTCTTCTTCCATGACTTCAATCCATTTAGTGGAATTCTCACTTTCAACTGCCTCTCTAAAATTTGCAGGGTCATTTATTTTCCCGATATCATACTGATCCTCACTTAAATATGTCTCATAAATGTCAGGAATTGCCCGTCTCCTCTCCCGATGTGAATGTTTTAATGGTTCGTTCATAGTCGGTTCAGGATCAGGCTGAGGTTGTTCTTCTGGGGCAGGTTCCCCCTGAGCTGGATCTTGTGCATCAATGTTCGGTGCATGATCCCCAGTAGGCGGTACCTGTACCTGAGCGGCTGCCATGGTGCTGCTAGGTTGAGGAATAATTGGCGGTACAAACTAATATATCTCCGTAGGCTCTAGGAAATCCGGAGTTGGAACATTAACCCATAATTCTTCGAGACTTATATCCCTCTTAGCAGAACTTCCACTAGATCCTCAGTCCTCTAGAAACACAGCCTGTCTTGTCTCAACGAACTTAATAGAACGACCAGGACAGTAGAATCGGTATCCCTTTGACTTGTCTGGATATCTGATAAAATGACAGCTCACTGTCTTACAATCCAATTTCTTATATTGTGGATCAAATAGCTTAGCCTCAACGGGACAACCCCACACTTTTAAATAACTTAGTGACGGTTTCCTCCCATTCCACAGCTCAAATGGTGTCTTGGGAACTGACTTAGATAGAACCCGATTAAGAATATGGGTAGTTGTTTTTAATGCTTCCATCCACAGCTCAAACAGGTAAATTAGAATGACTAAGCACGCTACGCACCATATCTAACAACGTGCGATTGCGTCACTCAGCAAATCCATTTTGCTGTGGTTCTCCTGGCATGGAGTATTGCACTCTTATGCCATTTTCTTCTAAATACTTAGCAAACGGTCCCTTAATTTGATCATATGTTACATGTTTCCCGTAATATTCTCTTCCACGATCTGATCTTACTATTTTAATGGAAGCATTATGTTGTTTCTCAACTTCTAACTTATAAATCTTAATTATTTCTAGCGCATCTGAACGCTTCTTAATGGGGTAAATATGTCCATAACAAGAATAATCATCGGTAAATGTTATAAAGAAATTATAGCCACCTACTGATGTTACTGAGAGCGGGTCACAGATATCTGTGTGTATTATTTTTAATACGCCCGTACTTCTAGTAGCTCCTTTCGTAATTATCTTAGCGTATTTTCCCTTAATGCAGTCGATGCACTGCTCTGAATCAGAGAAGTCTAATGTATATAGTATTTCATCTTTAATGAGACGTTCTATTCTCCCCCTTGAAATGTGGCCGAGGCGACAATGCCACAATTTCAAAGAAGTCTCATCATCACGTTTACACTTATGTGAAATACTAGCAACATTCATCACAGAATCATCAAGAGAGAGCATATAAAGCTTGTCTTGTCTAACTGCAAGACCGATATTTACTGAATTAAACTTAATAACACACTTATTGTTGTCAAACTCACAAACATGTCTCGAATCATCTAAGGCTGATACAGAAATTAAATTTCTCTTTAAACTAGGAACATAAAGAAGATCCACTAAATTAAGCTGAAAGCCACCCGACAACTCTAAGTGGAAGCTCCCAACGCATTCAACTTGGACAACGTTCCCATCAGTCACTCTTAGGCTTCGCTCCCCCTTTCTTATAGTTCGGATCGAACGAAATACCTATGATGAATTAGAGATGTGCACAGTGGCACCTGAGTCAATCCACCAAGTATTAGGGGGAAAATCTGCTAAAAATAACTCATTAATAAAAGAAACAACATCAAACTTATTATTACCTTGCTCCTTCAACCATTTCTTAAAGTCTGGACAAGCCTTCTGAAGGTGCTTGGGTAAGCCACAGAAAGAGCATGACTTACCACCCTTAGGCTGGTGGTTCTTGAAGTTATTGTTGTTCTTGGGACCATTCTTGTTCCCATTCTTCTTTTTCTTCCTTTGGCCTTGCTTGCTGCTGCTTGCCTCATGCTGATTCTTAGGAGTGTTGTTGAGACTAAGGTTGTCAACCATGTTCACAACATTCTCCTTCATCTTCTCAGTTTTCAGCCTCTCCTCTTCTTCAACACAATAACTTATAAGGTCAGTGATAGACCAAGTGTTCTTGTTGGTGTTGTAGCTAATTTTGAATGGAGCATACTGAGGCGGGAGTGAGGTCATGATGAAATAAACAAGAAAACCATCAGAAATTTCCATCTTCATATCTTTAAGTTTATTGATCATGTCACACATATGAAGAATGTGCTCTCTTATGCCAGTCTGACTATTATACTGATAACCCACCAACTTCATAATGAGTGTACTAGCATAAGTTTTAGAGGAGCTTTTAAAGTTCTCCTCAATCGTGGCCAGCAGCTCCCTAGCAGTCAGATCAACTCCAGCTGCATTCTTAGTTGGGATGACACCTTTAATATCAGTACTTATGGTTTGAAGAATAACCATGGTAGCCATCCGATCAGATCTCTCCCACTTCTCAAAAGCGGGAGAAGGTGCAGCTACATTAACAGGGGCGGCAGGCTTATCCACCCTCAGTGCAATATCTAGATCATTCCATGCTAAGCATGTTATGACCTTACCCCTCCAATCCGGATAGTTGGCTCCGTTGAGCGGCTCGATGTTGTTAAGGTAGGAAGCAACAACATTAACATTACTCACTGAAAAATAAAGTAAGAAAACTCAACTTAGTAATCATATACAATGAAATATAAATTAGTGCATGAAAATAATCCTATGGTGGTCTGATTATAATCATATAATTAAATTTTAATTTGCATCACCGGTGGGGAAAACAAACAAAATTTATCTTAATACTCATGATTAAACAACGGTGGTCAGAAATAATCACAAGTTTACTCTAAATAAACTTCTTGGTGGTTCCATTTATTTAGAGGCATCTCAAAGTATATTGGTGGATTAATACTTAAAATTAAAATATAATAGCTTAAAACACCAACACTTAAATAATTAAGCTTAAAATAAAATTACTTAACTAAGATTAGAAAGGTAATTAAATCATTAACTAAAAAAATACTTAAAACTTAATGAATAAAATTGAGTTAAAATTCGGCCTAAAACTTAAGCTAATTTTGGTCCAAGAACTTATTTCGCGCTTGTAGCCCACTGAACGAGTGCAACCGCACAGCCCAGCACGCGCGGCAGCGAGGCCCGACAAGCGGCCCTAGTGCAGAGCGTGGCCCAGCCGAAAAATTGGCCCAGCGTAGACAGCTCGAGAGCCAGCGAGCAGTGGCTCGAACTCGAACAGCAGCTCGCGGCTTGGCTCGGCTAAGGCGGCACCGTGGCTCGAACGGGGTGGCTTAGTGCAGCCCACGCAACATAGGGCCAGCTAATGGGCCAAGAGCGCCCATGGGCGGGCCGCCAATTTAGCCCATGCACGCGCAGCACGCCCCTGTCCCCGCATTAATCTGAGCCATCGAATGAGATGAACGGCGGCAAGCATTCGGCGTGGGAACAAAACCTTGGCGCGGGTGAGAACCCTAGCCATTCGCTCACTTGCTCCCGCCGCAACTCACTCCCTCTTCTTTCTCACCTCACCCGCCACCTCCCCCCACCGCATGCCGGCGATTTTGAGGAGCAAGACGACGACGCCCGGCCGCCGTGGCGCTATGGGGAGCTGCTCGCTGGGGCACGCGTGCAAGAAATCGCGCGCGGCTCCGTCGAGCTTCTCCATCGTGGCGCCCTAAGGCGAGTCCGTCGCGCGCAAGGTCTGATGCGGCAGCGGCGACCGAGAGGCGGCGCGGCAACGTCGACACCGGCACGAGGCAGGCGACGGCGATGCCAGCACGAGGTCTGGCGGGCCGGCATGCGCGCGGGCAGTTCTAATGCCACGTGACCGGTTCGATGCCGTCGGAGCACGCGCAGATCTGATGCACGCAGCTCCATTGACGCGACGAGAGGAGCTGTGGATGCTGTTATGCTCTGAACGACGGCGCCCGAGAGGTGAGTTCTCTCTGAAACTTAGGGTTAGGGTTCTTAGATCTAGGGTTAGGGTTAGGGATCGGATGGTGTGTGTGCTTATTTGATTCGATGTTTTCCGCAATCCCCTTCCCCTTTTCTGATTTAAGCTGTTTTTTCTTTAACCGAAACCCTAACATGTTAAATCTAAACTAAAACATGAAAATTAACTTAGCAACATTACTGGTCTAATTAATCTATGCATGAGCATTATTCTAATAATTACAGAACTTAGCTAAAACATGACTAGATCGAGCATAGAATCCTCTGATTGTAGTACTAGATCAACTAATTTCACTTAAGCATGAACAGATCTAGTACAAACCAAACCTATCTAACTTAAACTAGTGGATCTAATCGACTAGATTAAGGCTAACTGATACCAATTATTAGAACTGATTAACACTTAATTAACAATGCTAATAACTCAGGATCACTAGTTGACTTAGATCACATCTAGTAAGCTAAGCTAATGCGGAATAGTAGGTTCGATCTATTACCGGCGCTGGTGGAGGAGTCCATTGACGTCGATGCAGAGGTGGCAAAGTTGGTGACGAGGACTTCGTCGGGGTTGTAGCGTAGGTGCTTCTTGAGGGTCTTCTTGCAAAGGCGAAGACCTTCGGGACGGTAGCGGCGATGCCCTTGGGCTGGACGTCAGTCTTCCGTGACTTTCAGTGCTCTCAACGATCGGTTGGGTGGACTAAGATTGGATGATCTCACCCTGGGGCGATGCCTCCTTTATGTAGCACTGTAGTCACGGGGCCGGATCCGTCTCTATCTCTAACTTGCCTCCCGATTAAGGTATAAAAACAAAAACAAAATTTATTGGCTAGATCCGAAATCCATAGGAGATAAACTTCCTATTTTCGGATCTGTTGTTGACTTGCCGGTCAACAGAAAACTAAACCAACAGCCGCATGCTGACAAGACCATTCATATGATCAGGTATATCTGTATCTCTAGCGTCTAATACTTCAAGATGATAGAACTTGCTCAGGGGTATATGCAATGCTTCTCCACTACCTTTGGTCTCAACTTTTAGGTAACGAATATGGGTAGAATTTACCAAATTGGGCACTAAAGCATCATCCAAGCTTGCATACGTTGAAGAAATTTGCAGCATGCGTAGATATTTTGCCTTCTCGAATATATGTTGGAATGACCGGAGGAAGAAATGGTCACAATTGCCAATTAACAGTAATGTCCTAAGTTTTCTCACTGACTTAACCACACTTCGCAACTTTTCTTCAAACCTCTCGTTACGATGTATATGCTGAGTATGATCTTTATGGTATGCAGAATCAGTTAAAATTGATAGATGGCGTACAGTTGGTGGAATCTCATTGCACTCCACACTATCTATAACTGCACACTCTGTTCTTGAAACCAACCTTGCAAACTCATGAATAAGAGCAGGCATCATGACGATATAACATATTTGACTGTCTCTAGTATCAGCTTGCTCGAAGAAGCCCCAGTCCACCAAATCATTAAGATATTCCTGTCCCGTGTCCTCTATCTTACTTGAGTTGTCACACCTCACAAATCCTTGTGAAATCCAAATATCAATCAAATCCTCAGCAAGGAACTGATATTTGTAGGGAAATATAGAACAATACAATAAGCATTTTTGTAACTTGTACGGCAGCTGATCATAACTAAGCTTCAAAGAAAGCATGATGCCTCTATTATGTTGTAGGGATTTCCATTCTTCATTTTTCAGAATATTGCTCCAATAATCAACAGTAAGCTGCTTCCTTAATATGTTCCCTGCAGTTTCTACTGCTAATGGACTGCCCTTTAACTTTTCAACTATTTGTCTTCCGATTATTTCTAAAGTTGGATTGCCTTTATCGTTGTCATCACCAAATGCTAATGCTTCAAAAAATGACCGCACGTCATCAATCTTTAAAGCACCTAATTTTATCGGTTTAACTGTACCTGTCATCTCAGCCAAAAACAAATTTCTAGTTGTAACAATAATCACATTGCCCTTAGTAGCACTTGACCGCAAGGGAGCCAACAGTTCATTCCATCGATAATAATCCATGTTGTTCCAGACATCATCCAAAACAAGAAGAAATCTATTCGAGCAAGTGTCCATATGTCCTTTCAATATCTCCTGAAGCTTTGCATAGCTGCTTGTTCCTCTGTTGCTTTCTGGAGAAAAAAATCCCAACATATTTCTTGTGATTGTCACTTCGTCAATTTCGTCGGAGACCCAAACCCATGCCCTCTGATACTGACTTTTTACAGTCGGATCATTATATAAAAATTGAGCTAGAGCTGTTTTGCCAACTCCCCCAATGCCTACAATAGGCAAGACAGTCAGTGTGTCAGATCCATAGGTTCTCATCACTCGTATCATGTAGTCCTTCTCCATCTTCCTCCCGTATATCTTACAAGGAACAAGGCTTGAAGTTCTTAAGCGCGGATATGAGGTGTTATTCGGACAATGATTCATTGCATTAGAATTGTTGAGAAACCCATTCACATCCAGCCGAATATCATGTAACTGAAGAGCTATTTGCTCTATCCTATTGCAAAGTTGGGCCTTATCCCAAAGATATGTATTACCAGACCTGTTGTGTGTCGACCCCTTATCAAACCTTAGTCTTTTTGTGCTAATAGAATTGATACTATCACCAATACTGTAAGAAGAAAAAGATGCCGTTATTTTTGGATAAATACATACGGACTAATCAATACAATTATATGGAAAACCCCAAAGTACTAGTAAACATGAGAAAAAAAATTTGATACAATAAAACTAGATTTGCGTGGCAAGAAAAAAATTGATACAATAAACCTTATCCGACTATAGATAGTATTGATCGTGGTGTTGTCTTTTGTACATACCTAGTTACATATTGTTTCGTACATTTGATATCCCATTTATTATTCTTACATATTATGATCATTATTTTTCTCTATCCCTATTATTTTCATTGATTGTTTAATGACATTAGTAGGTAATTATCTCACTTGTTCAGGGCCTAATACGATTTCATTCAATAGTACCATTTTCTGAACTTATTGGCCACAACCCACAAATATTTTACTTCCTAAAAAACCCACATATATTTTTCACAATTCATTGTATATGGCCAGGGTTCACAAAACCAGGATTGGACCGGTTTTCGAGCAGGCAAAAAACTAGACGGTTAACCATTTTCTACAGTAAAAAAGTCGGTTTGCACAAAAAACTGTTAGAATTTGGTCTATTTTATGTGGCCTATTCAGGAGAAAATTTCAAACCAATAAGTGATGTATATCAACTTAAATAGCAACACTCCTACTATGACTAAATAAAACATTGGGAGAGAAAGAGAGTATTGCTATGAATACACACTCACATGCGTGCGCATACGCGTTTTTTTGTGTATTGTCCCATGTGATGTGGCATGTCTATGAGGCTAAGTAATTTTTTATCACTACTATCCTCCATGATCTAAACTATTTTATACTAATTAAGATAATTAATACATAATTAATTGTCATAATTAAAATTAATAGACCAGTCCTGCTATTAACTGCTAATTAATGAGCACAATTAGAGATGAAACAACTCTTCGTAGGTAGTTGTGGCTATATTAGATCCATGGAGACGTCCAGATTTCCATAACCTGAAACCCTCTTCCATATGCTAGGTGTTGCATATAAGTCCAGGATTATGAGGAAAGTTTGGTTATTCTGAATTTCTGACACGTCATAAGTCGTACCTCAAAGTATTTGGCTGCTGGTCACCTGCAGCCCTTGTGTTCGGACAAGTTTTACTTTTGAGATGATTGCGCAAAACTGAAGTCCCGTTTCCTGTGGGGCACTGAAGTACCTTGCGACAGTATTTACATTCTGCTTCTTGAATCCTTCCTTCACGATCTCTTTTCACGTCAAAGTCATCCCATTCCTTGCACGGATTTTTGCGCTTGTTGGTACTTCGCATGTCAGGATTGTCCGTCGATCCACCTGCTTGCTCCGTTGCATCTCCATCGGTTCTTTCAAGCGCATTGGAACTAGAAGGAGCAGATGTAACTGTACCAACAGTAGAAGAAACGTGGACGAGAAAAGAGAGAGTAAATTGTTGATGTCATATTCTTTTTTTCTTTGGATTTAAATTATTGATACAATTGATTTTTTTTAATATGTTTGACTGTTCATTTTATTTAAAAAATTATCAAATATATTGTTACAATTTGTTTTATGATTAAAGAAAGGTTTAGCTTATTTTATAATATTTTATATTTAAATAAATATTTTAAATAAAACAAATGATTAAACATAGTTATAAAAGTTAACTGTATCAAGAATTAAGATACAGAGAGAGTAATAAGCATCGATCAGCATACTCACATACCTCTGTTGACCTGTTGTTCAAGCCTGTAGTAGTCGAGCTCGTCTACCAAGTCGTCGGCGTCGTAGAGCAGCTCCTTGAGCCGAGCGAGCGATCGGAGCAGCGGCTTGTTCCCGAGCGTCCTCCCCTTCACGGCAGTAACGACCGTCTCGATCCGCTCGATCTCAGTACTGAGCTTCTCGGTTTGGTCGGCAAGCCCAACTTGCCGAAGCCATGCGTCTAGCTTGTCGAGTAAGAGATTTGCAGGGATGATTTGCGCCAGCCAAATTACGGCCGCCTCCACAGAGGAGGCTTCCATGGCCTCCATGAGATCGGGTAAGAGCAGTGTGCTCTTGGGCGATGGTCAATGGAGGAAGGCAATGGAGGTAAGATGAGAGGCCAGGTCAATGATTCAAACCAACGCCGATCTCCTCACCACAAAAAGCACACGTCTTCCACTGTAATGTGGAGCCCGTTGTAGAATAGTATCCATAGGCGGTTGGAATATTAAACGCCTTCAATTATTTAACGTCAAATGGACAAAGAAATGCCGGCTGCGTACTTTCGACATATCTATACTACTTGCGTTCTGTGGTTAAAGAAGCCATTAGGCCGACCGAGCACGGCCCATTAAGTTCTGAGTTAGGCTCGTGTAGGAACCTCCTTCTTCTACCTCTGTTTCTGTTTCGGTCTGAGTCGTCTGACCGCTAAGGGGGAAAAACCCAGTTGCCGTCTGAATGAAGCAAGAATGCAAGATTATAAGAAATGAGCATATAACAGATTCAGCAGTAATACTATACGGATATATACCATAACACAACAGAAACCAAATCTTTTGCTTTTTTCAAATAATTACAACATATATGAAGCCTAAGCTTTATACAAAGACCGAACCACAAGCACATAAAAAAACACCTGCAACCTCATGCTCACACATTAGTACATTACAACTGAATTTTAGTATAGTCTCTCACCAATAAAGCATGCAAAAATTTAACAGATAAAACATACAACAGAGGTTGCAACAACTGACTACGGTTTTAGGATGACAGAGCCTCCAAACCCAATCACAAGGACAAAAGGCACGATGGAAATCCAGATAATTGTCATCCCAATGGCGCGGCGGCGAACAAGATTACCTGACACCCAGAATCCAGCAGACGCCTCCACGAGCCCGAAGATAACCACGGCGATGAGGATACCGTAGTATAAGTAGATGGGCGCCTTGCCGTGGTGCAGAAAAATACCTCCGGGGGCCTTGAAGATGACTAGTGCGAGCGCTGCCGCAGCTTGAATGATGCCGCTCCAGATTAGAGCTGCGGGGAGCCTCTCCACATTTCGGCAGGCCTCCGAGATCATGCTTACCATGTTGATGAGGAGCACCATCTCTGCTAATGTGTGTCAGAGAAGTGTAGTATCGATCTTGTTTTGAGTTTGTAGAATAGTGAGTGGACTGACGAGATGTGGTTGGATATATAGGCTCTGGCCAGCGGCCACACGGAGCACGATGTGGTAACCGAAACCGAAAACCGAAACCGTGTCCCGAAACCGAACCAAATCAGCACGTCCGGCCGATTTGACCAATGAACACTGCCTGCTGTTGGCAGGCTACGAAAACTCGTGATCTCGCGTTTTTTTCTTCTATTCAACGGAAATAAACTTTGACATGGTTGTATTGGAAAAAAAAAACCAGCTATTTGTCGGATAGTATGGGGCCGTCTGACCGAGATCCGGTGTGCCTCGTAGTTCTTCGTCAGTTCGATATCATAAGCAGGGATCCGTCGCTTGAAGCAAAACCCTTGTGATCTGTTGATCAAATTTAGGCCTCTTTTGGATTGCAGAAATTTAATTCCTGCGTTTTTCCTGTGGAATTGAACTGATTCACTTGAAATATAAGGAGCTCGTGAAGCTCATTCAGTAAATCTAATTCAGCCACAAGCAGCTCATTGTACGCTAAAACTTTTATACGCAACTAGTTGGTCTAATTGTTAATTTTTCTTCTGTTAATTAGTTTTTTACCTTTTCTCTTTGGGAGTGGAATAAGCATCATTTGAAAGTAAATAAGGAACTAGACGCGTATAAACCGGGAAACCGAAGACTTAACCGAAACCCGAATCGCTGTTATCACCACGGTTCTTCCAACCTTTGTGCATCATTGCGTCAACAACTTTCGAGTCAAAGACTCAAAGGGACGCCCATGCGTCCATCAGATAATTAAGTAGCACAGACGACCAACTGATTAAGACATGTTTTTTTTTCTTTAATTTAAGAAATGATGATTAAGAAATCTTTGATCCGAAACCGAACCGCGCCTGTGTTCGGTTTTGCTTGTAGGTTCAGGATTTGCCACGTCAGTGGGAAACACCAGTACCTCAACACAAGCATCCGTGCATTGGTGTCTTTTCAAAATTCCAGTTGTTAATACCGTAGTTAGCTTACCGTACTGTGTTAATAAGAATTTAGGCCAATAGATGACACGCGTTCAGCGCATAATTCTGTGTAATCTTACAAAATTCTGATTCGCGCGCCACATTTTCAACTGCTCAGTTATACTTTTTTTTTGTAAGCAAAGGGGAAATCCTTGGTGTCTCCTTTTATTGGAAGAGAATCTACATTTTTCTGTTCAATGGATGGCTCCATTTTCTGTTCACGAGTCATGAGGGTACTGGAAACGAACAGTATATCTAACTCGAATTTCCATCGTTCAGCCCTCAGTGGCACCACCCATGCAGCAGCTAGCTCCTGACCTCTGAATGATGGCTCGCGCACGGGCGCACGCTCGTTCTTCAGGTCACCTGCGACTTCCTTTTGTTTCGGGAGGAAAGGAGGGGCACCTTCCTGTATAAAACGAGGGCGCCCTCCCTCCTGACCACCCCCTCCCGTTTATTTTTACTACCGCTTCTCGTGTTGGTTCCGTCGTTTCCCCACCGCTTCTCTCCCGTCCCCGGCGGCCGGCGGGGCGTTGTCCACTTCGTCTAGCTCGCTCTCGGCAATGACGACGGTATTATCCTAACTAAATTCACATTTCCTTCTGATATCGCGTGTTGGATCCCGTGCCGAATCAGCAGTCTCTATCGAACAAGTTTTGCATTGCACCATCGCAAATCAAGCCATTCCCGACACGATATCATCTGCTTCCATGATCTATCTGAATTGCTTGTGATTGACGTGGCCTCACTGGCGCATCATGCAGGACAAGGGCCGGCCGCTGCCCAAGTTTGGGGACTGGGACGTGAAGAATCCGGCGTCGGCCGAGGGCTTCACCGTCATATTCCAAAAGGCCCGCGACGACAAGAAGACGACCGGCCCCGGGAACGCGCAGGCGGGCATCCCGCCGGCCTTCAGGAACAACGGCGGCGCCGGCGCCGGCGCCGGTGGGTACAGGCCCGACTTCAAATCCGGCGGCGACGCCTACCCCTACACGCCGCCCAAACACGGCAAGGTATGTGCATCAAGATCTTCTCGACATTGACGTGTGGAGCTTCATTTGGTTGATAATCTTCTGCAGAGGAAGTGGTTCTTCTGTACCTGCTGACCACGGATTGTGCCTCACAAGAAGCAATTATCGGACGGGGAGCGCGGGCGGGATTCATGGGCGTTTTGTTCAACTTGTTTTATCTCACTTGTAACTACAAACGAAAGCGGCAAAACAAATGAACAAAATGGCCTTTAATCAACGCTGTTCGGACTGTTTTTCCATTTGCTGATTGCATATGTTTCAACCTGTACGTGTCGTACTGCATCGCATATTTCAGGATTTCAGAAAGTAAGATCAGATGCAATGAAAATATTAAATGAAACTCAGAACAGGTAATAAGTATAAAAAATAGATAACAAATCAATTTACACATGAAGTAGCTGGAAAAGAAGTTATCATATTTGTGGTCTATAAGATTTCAGAACAGATTCTAAATATGGCAGCAATGAACTGACTGGAGTTGAATCAAAATTTCCGTACAGCACCACCTACAATGATTGACATGTATCTGAACAAGATATCACCAATCAGCTATTTACCAAGGTGACTAATTGAAATCCCTCTATTGGCCGAGAGCAGAAGACTGACTATTTTTACCATTTGGTACCACAATGTGGCCGACAGACTTGGGAGGCAATAGACAGTATGAGCAAACCTCCAATAAATAATTATACAAATCAAACCCAAGCAGCTCCATGGGACAAGTTCAATCTTTGAAGCTCCAGGCGCCTGTCAGGGACCATCTTAAGTGAATTGTATAGAAACACATATCCCATTTATGGCCCTCCAACAGTTTTTACAGAAATGACCCCTGCCCGACCAGTTCTCCAATCAACCTGCATATCCATCATGATATGCCATTCACCATCATATGGACAAACTCTGCTCCACTCGAAGCCACTTCATTGCCCCTCATTCTCATTTTTCTCATGATTTTGTTCATCTACTGGAGACTCTGAAACTGTGCTGTCATCAGCTGGTTTAGCCTCAGGCATTGAAGCTCCAACTGAATTATCACTCTCCTTTCCCTCACCTAATTTAGCATCATCAAGCTTGACATCACCTGTAAAATCCATCTGCTTCTCACTCCCAACCTCAAAATTAGGAACAACAATATCCTTCTCAGCAACATCAACAGGTTCAGTCTCTTCCTCCCTCCATTCGACACACTCAGGTTGACTCTCTTTTACATCAGGTGTTGGTGGTCTGATATTATCTTCCAGTTTGTCTACAGGGCCGTTTGTCAAAACTGTTTGAACATACTGTTCATCTGCGTCCTTGTTAGAGACTTTTGTGCTATCTATAACTCTACCAAGAATGATTTCATCAGTATCATCATCCACTTCAGAATCTTTTCTATCTATAACTCCACCAACAATGACTTCATCAGTATCATCATCCACCCCTGGTGAAGATATCTCCGAATTTGGAGAGGGGGAAGCTTCTGAGCTAATAGAACCATCTTTTAATGTTTTGTCCTCGTCAAATGCAAACCAATTGGAATTGGTAAAGAGAGAACCACTGCAAAGGATATTCTATCAATTCCAGTTGAAAGCAACAAACGTGCTTACGAACAGAAGCCAAAATACAGAAAAGAACAAACCTGTCCTGTTCATCTCCAAGACGAAGAGAGGATATTACAACCTCCGCAGATTCATCATCAAAATATACATCCTGTGACAGAGAAGAGAGTGACAATTGGAAAGAGAATGGTCATATATCAGAAAATGCAATCTTATTACTTGTCAGATTGACCAATAGTCTGCAATGATGCAGTGATCTGAACAAGCAAATATGAATATACCTCATCATCCCGCTCTAGTGATACTTGAGCCTGCATGCATCATACCATCAAAAATTACATTATAAAAAATGTTTGAAATTCAAATGTCTTGCATGTATAGATAAAAACATGCTATTAGGTATATAAATAAATTATTAGACACCACTGACTACACAAATTTAGCTGTCGAATTCTTGAATGAAACAATGATTCAATTATCTAGTATATGTAGCATACTGATACATATAGAACAGAACATAACTAATCAAGTCTAATACAACTGAATATACAACCAACTCTTTAGTAGTAAGAATGCTGCTTAGAAAGATAATACTGACCTCATCTATATCTTCATTACTATAAATACCATACTTAAATGCCTGGCTTAAATTACTAGCAAGTGCAGCCACATCATAGTCCCTATCTCGGAAATCTTCATCATCACTGTCCCTACCACGATCCTGCAGTGATGTTGGCCGACTATAACAAGAGAAGCAACATAAAATTCAGTATATACATGCTTCTTCAAGCACATGCAACAGAAAACATAGCAAAGCAAGTATGGCAGATGAAGCCTGCATCCACATATTAGTATCATGACATACAGTTTGCCCTCTTTAAAGGTATTAAGGAATTAATTGATTTTATAACTGTGGCTGTGTGGCATCAGAACAGGGGCCAAACTTTAATCACATTTGGTTATTTGGGTCTAGCAACGCTTCCCAAAAAAAAAACACGGAAACATCACATGGTGTTGTTCTTTCATGCCATGATGTTTTGAAGAACTATGTAGATTACAAGTTTAAAACAAATGATACATTGGAGATCCAACAGAAATTATATCAATTATTGAGTATATTTCCCTCCAAATCCAATGAGAGCGAAGGATAGAGTCATGACACACTTTTGGATATCAAAGCATCACTGATAAAGTTAAGATGTCCAGTGATTCTTAAAGCAATCAGACTGACTATGATCCATAAGGAGGAAAACAAGACAAATAAAAGCAGAGTTCAAAATCGAATTACTACGTAATAAACAAGCTTGTACAGATAGGACATACAAATGGTCTACATAAAACTTACCCACAAGCCCACTGGTAAACATTTTCTAAAGCATTACGCTTTGTTAGGATGCTAGCATGCCACTCAATCCAACCAGAAGTTTGCTGCAACCAAATTAAGCATGTCAAATAATGAACTTGTCCAAAGAAGACAAATTAATAAAATGACCCAAGAACAAATAAACAAAGAACAAAACGGCCCATTACAAGAATGATAGTGGGTGCACTAAGCATCTATAAAATTTGAAGATCTTACATGCAGATTCTTTCAGATTATTTAGGTATTAGTTACAAAAAGATTAGGTATTGCAATCTAAACTACATTGCCTCTTAAGACACATTTTCCATATTATCAGCAGAGAAATTAGACTTGCATCTATCAAGATTTCCAAGAAACTTAAGTGATAAGAAGTTCATAGAATTGAATAAAGCAAAGAATTGTAGGCAAACCCAAGGAAGCCTGTAATCTGTCAGGAATGTAAATAGTTGCTACCTTTCATCTATGTAATAGGAAAATAAAATATAACCTGCAAATGTGATTTAACTGCTATGTTGCTGTTAGCCAGCTGAATGAGCTTGTTAGCTATGCGTGTCATATGACCAACATTCCCCACCCTGGGTGGAAATCTTCCCTCCGAAGGTAATGTGTGCTGCAAGAAAAATAACAGTGAATGTATAAGGCTGAAAAGAACTTAGAAAATTAATATATGGTTAAACAATGGAAGTAGTAAGGTACTGTTTTTCACCTTAGTTAGATCTGTTGAGAGAGCTGAATTCTTCTCTGCTTCCAGTATTCTTACAAGAAGTTTACACTCATCAAGAACATGGCCGATCAGATGATCCTGCTTACTCTCTAAACAGGATACAATGATGTTCTCCACATGATGGTGCAAAAAGTTGTTAAATGGGTACCTACCGATAAAACCAGTGTAAGCTTTTTTTCCACAATTTTAAGAAGCAGATTCTAGAGTCTGACTTACTCAAAAAATAGATCTATAGCGTGCTTGATTGCTCCTAGTTGGATCAATTGCTTTTCAGCAGCTTCACTACCAATTGACAGTAGAACTGAGATGAACTCAACAATCTGAAGAGAGAGAAAATAGCAAACCTCAATAATATTGGTAAAAGATTACAGCAATTACCTGAAAAACTATTCTGTAAAACTACAAATCAACAAACAGAGAGCACCAGTCTTCTAGCATATACAATTCACCTCATGACTATTTCAAACCAGCAAATGATTACTAATCAAGCACTGTATACCTTCAAACGATGCTTTCCAAGGGGAGGTTGTAAGCTTCCATATGTTGTTGGCAGAACATTTTCAGCAGATGAAACATCCAGCAGTTTCAATAAATCACCTGAAATATCATAGATAAGAACATAGAAGTTTAAAGGACACTTCAGAAGGCTGTAGCTAAGATGACTCTGCAGAAAGACATGAGGATATAAAAACTTAAACGACTCACCTAGGTTCTCCAGCATGCCATTAACTGTTTCTGGACTTGCAGTGACTAGTGCTCCATGGCTTAACTGGCTACGGAAAGCCTGGTAGGAAGCCGATACAAGTCTCTTAGGATCTAACAAAGATATGCACACTGATAATGAGTGGACTAGCACCGATTTTGGCCTTGAATCTTCAAAAGCATGTTGAAACAGTCTCCCCACAAAACTGCAATGTGAAGCAGAAAACAATGCCCAGAACTATGCTGAATATCAAACTGAAAATAGAAGGCAATGAAGCTATAAAAATCTTCAGAAGTTCAAACAGTAGCAGTTTATTAAAAGAGAGTTCAACTCTGAAGTACCTTGGACTCGAAATCTTTGCAGCAAGTGCTGGAGGGGCGTATCTAGTTATCGCACAGAGAATTTCTGCAGCATTGGCATGAACCTCGGGAGAATCCTGCAATAGAAGTTGAATTAACAAATTCGTATCGGGCAAAAAAACATCAACTCTCAGGTAAATGCAATCCACAATGTACATTAGTGCAACAACTAGATGAATGTGAACAGGATAGTTGACGAGGTTGAAAGCTAAAAGAAGTATTTAGTTCTTACCGATGTGCTGAACTTGTCAGCAATCATCTCAAGGACTTTTATGTCATCCAACCATTGCATAGAATCCGTATAGCTTGAATACATAGTTTCATCGGCACCGATTAAGCGAATCAAAATCTACATTGCAAACAAACACTCAAAATCCGGCATACCAATCACTGCATGGGAAAAGTAAATTTCCAAAAGCCATTGAGCGTGCCACTGACATTGGCCAAACCATCATTTGTCAGTATCACAGCCAATGATATTTTTGGGGGTGCCACAGCTTTTGCTATGACTAAAATAAAAATTGAAAGCGCTGTGAAGTCGAAGGAAGCAGACCTCCATGATAGAAGTGATCCCAATAAGGTCCACAAGTTGGCTAATTATTTTAGGATGGCTCTGGAGAAGGGGATATAACAAAACTTAGTTATTACACACTCACAGTGCAAATTTCTGATAAAATGCAAAGTGTAAGGAGATCAAGAAAAGTCTTTACAGATGTTTATTAGACCTCCAACATATGTAAAACATTACATGCATGTAAAAAACATCCAGAAGCACAGTTTATGTTCTAAAAAAAACAGTAATTCTTTGACTATAATATCAAATGCCAATTCAAAACTCACAAATTAGCTAGACTCTAGCAAAGGTAGCTAGAATAGGACTCATATAGCACAGGAGTCATTACCCATATAAATGAACGGACATCAATGAATATATAAAACAGAAGGGCAAAGGAAGAGCTGAGAAGGAGCAATAAAACAACACAAACCTGCACATAATTAACAAGTGAGGGTGTCTTCCTCAGCATCAAGCAAATTACTACCTGCAAAAGCAGTAACATACTGAATATTTCTGATGTTTGTATAAGAACCAGAAAATTATCATTTGATCACACAGACTAATATTCTTTCCAGAAAGACAAAAAGTAATAGCTTTGTATAAGTACCTTCGCAAAGTAACCAGCTGACAATGTTCCACGAGGGTGGTCAGAGTTCAGGAAGGAGAAAAGTAAATTCATGAGCTGCACAAAATCATAATTTTTATTAACTGTTAATAAAAAGTTTGCACCATACTTGCATGAAAACAGTAAAAGGTCAAAACATACATCTTCATCCTCCACTAACGTCTTCATGATGACATCCACTTCACATGTGAATATTTCACAAGCTATAAAAGGAAATCTGCATGGCGATAAATTGCACATCAGCAGATTGAATGAAAAATGTTTATTCAACCTCACTTAGCCTTGCTAATACCTAAATATCCTTTTCTTTTCCGCATCTTCAGGCGCCTCCTCTACAATGTAGCGGAGCAACTGCTCCACTTGAACCTTGTCTCGCAAACTGCAATAACCAGATAAAACAGATAGTTTACTACCAAAATAATTTATGACTGATCAAGGGAAAAGGACAATCACTGGGAAATAGTACTCCAGAAAAGAATCAGTACAAATTTATTAGGCGAGTATTCAATGATTTGCACTCCTGGATTATTTCATCCTCGTCAAGAAGATCCTCCAATTTAAAGTTCTCCTTATCCAGAATAGTATCCACCTGAAAGAAATAGAATGTCTAATGATTAAGGAAACCAAACCCTACAAAAAGATAACAGCAAAGTGAAAGCACTCACAGGTGATGCAGCACAGAGCCCAGGCACGTGCCAAAACATCTTGCAATGTGGCAATCTATCAGTACAATGCACTGCCACAATTATACAAACCGATTGGATTTTAAGATTTCAGACCATCACCTGAAAAAATATTTGATTATAATGAGCAGAAGCAAAGTTTGGTCAATGAACAAATGTGAGCCATATGTCCTTTACACACTAAAGATTACCAACTGAATGTACACTGTGTAAATTGACAGCCTGTAACTTGGAACAATAATCTGAGGAAAACTATAACCACCTCACGCATACCCCTCCCATCCCATTCTCCTTGCATAATCTAATACAAGGACAACATGGCAATACGAAAAACTGTGCTGAAAGCATTTATATATTTTATGATGACTTATTACCCACCCAACAAATTAACCCATGCCTGCTTCATCAATACATCATAATCATAAAATAAGAAAGCTCTTGACCATTCAAGCATTGTAAAAAAAAAAAAACTGTTAGAAGCCCCCTAAACCAAAGAAATTTCCAAAAATGTACATACTTTGTCTAACATCATCTAACATCCAATTATAAAACTCTAGCGTTGACTAGGACCAATTCTCTGAAGAAGCAAAATAACGAAAAAAAACAGCATCCTCGATTCATACCCAAAAATAAATCATTGCACTATCGAAACTGAAACAACAAATATGCATAAAAGTTGAAGCAATTAACGATCACCCAGTCAGTCACCCATCATGAATCTCCAAATTCACACAGGCACTCTCGAAGTTGAAGCAAGAAACTGCACGTTCCGGAACACAACACATGCTCGCAACTGAACAGACTCTGACAGGAAATCCAAAACACACATCAACTCTTGCCGTACCTCTTTCCAGTCACTCATCTTCAAAGTCGGAGTGGTTAAATAAGTCCTACGAGGTTCCAGCTCCGCAAGCACCAATCCGCAAAGCGAGACAAGTAAAGCGATGATTGACACGGCAACACACGGCAGCCCCCACCCAACACACTGACACACGCACAAAAAAGCAAGCGCACAAACACAAACCACATCACTCCCCAACCAGCTCCCAGCAACTGGCACGAGCTCGACCGCAAATCAATCTTCTACATATCAAATCACAGCACGGCGCGATCGAACTGGGTGAGCACTAAGCAGCGAGCTCGCCAATCGCAACAGAAGCAACAAACAGCAGCCGGGAGCACGGAAAACGAGCTGAGGTCCTCACCTGTGGCCAACGGAGAGGCGGGGGAGGCTCCAACCTCAGGCACAGAAGTCCGTCGTCGTCGTGGCCGCGGCAGCGGCGGCGGAGAGGTGTTGCAGAGAGCGACCAGAGCGCGTTCACGCGATCCGAAGCTCTAGAGGAGCACGCCTCGCCGAGCTGGATCCGGGTGGCCGCCGCGCAACCCTAGAATTCGCCAATCGCGAGACGAGGAGTGGCAGGAGGAGGCGGAGCAGGGGAAGCGAGAGGGCGAGGGTTCGATCGCGAGGCCGAGATGGAGGAGAGGCAGGGAAAGACTTTGGGGAGAATAATCTAATGGGTCGCTTCGTCTCGATGCGGCATGGGGAGCTGGACAGGGGTGGGAGTCTCCGTCAAGGTGCGGGTATATGCAGCCGCGTCGCTGCTAGTGGAGCCGTGAGACGTGGGGCCCCAGCGCCATTGAGAACCATTTGAATTCTTCGGTGGCGCTTGAGATTTGCGCGAAGTGGTTCGCTACAGATACCCTCTGGTATACGCTGGTCGTTTAAAATACTACTCCGTCACTGAGATGTGGGCACAACTTTTGTAGGACCAGGATGCAGTGTGATGTGACAGAGGTGTACATAACTTTTGGGATTCATGACGTGGCAGGGGCCCCAGTCAGATAGTTCCTGGCGGCATGTATCATCAGTCACGTATGTAGATTCGTGGCTTTCTCACTCACTCACTGTTAGTAGGCCCAATGCAAATTTGGTGCTACTTGTCAGCGACTTGCAGTGGAGACACACTGGCACTGGAGATTCGATCTAGGGGCAGCCGGATTCTTTTCTGTACAGTCACTCGCTTGCCGGCTGATGTGAACGATTTCCGGTAGGGATTAAAAAACCGTTGAAAACCGGACACTGCCTCGCTGGGCCATGAATTCATCGGGTCCGCTGGGCAGCCAGGACCCAGGAGCCCAGGAGTACGTGATGTTTGTGCTAGCGGTAGCGGGATAACACTGGCTACTGGGACAATCGGAGTTTTTTTTAAGAAAAATCTGGGACAATCGGTCAGTGCTTTTATTAGAGAAAACCAGAAAAACACTGTAACCAGAACTTTCTTAAAAATACAAAGATCTCACTCACATCTATGTATATGCAGTCATTCCTTGATTTTTGGTGTGTTTTTTTTTCTAGAGAAGTTTTGTATCTTTCTTAAGAGAAACTTTGTGTACTACATAGGGTATGTCGAGACTCGAGAGTTTGACCAGTGCTATTTTAGCTAAAGTACATAATTCAGATATGCAGTATCAAAAGTTCAAAACCCAGGAAGGCATATCCACGAAAAAAGAAAACATCAGCTTAGTTCAAATATGCACACCATTCTGCGTATGATTTATCATTGTTTTGAATATTTTCCTTCACATATATGTTTATTTTTCAAGCGCAACTGATTTTAGTTACCTAAATTTTTACTATAATAACCAGCTTAGATATTTTTTTATTCAAAACAGTGATTATAATAATTTTTTGCGTTAGTATGAAAAGGTTGCAAAATTTCAAATAAAATATGTTTTGGTTGTTTCTTTGCCACATCACAGATTCTTAGATAACTGTCAGGTTGACTATCATAACAAATCACACTTTCTTAGTGTCATGCATGACCCACACGTCATACTCTTAGTGTTTTTTTTTACTAAGTTTATCACACTTATATCTAGCAATTTGTGAGACATACATTTTTTTGGTAAGTTGCACTTGCGTCATGACAACATTTGACATGAACCAAACAAGCTCTAAAAATTCATACTCCCTTCATCCATAATAGAAGCCCTTTTAAAACTTTAACTAATAATCTAAATAAAAATATATTAATTCAAATACAAAGAGATACGGTAATTATTATGATGAATCAAATGATATTATTTAGATTTGATCAAATGTCATGAATTTTCTGCTTTTGACGGTCAAAATTAAAATCATTTGGTGAACATAGAAGTACAGACCAAATATACACGAGCTTCAAACAACAGTGAGACGGTATGAATGCTCGCTGGCTGCAAATAAATACACGGGACATTCGAAAGTTCCAGTCGGGCTCGAGTCCGTTTTGCAGGCGACGGCAGCGCCCAGCGCGGGCCGGTGCAGCGGCTGCCGTGGATCTGGAGTTCTGGACATCTGGTAAGCCTGTAGCGGTCAGGCGAGTCACTACAGGAGTGCTTCCGGTGTGCCCTTGGATATCTTCTGGACGCCGGACGGTTGCCGGAGCGGAAGGGAGGATGACTGGCTGAGGAAGCACGCTGCACGCACCAGGCAGGCAGTGGAGGTACCCGCGGCGGCGTGGCTCCCTTCGCTTTTTTTTTTTTTTTTTTTTGGTCCCTTGCGGCCTCGCAAGGTCGCAATCCACCCGAACGTCCTCCAAATTACCCAGAAGATCGAGTCAGCCGCGTCAAAATTGCACTTAATAAACCTTCGCGCCCCAGTCAAAAGGTAACCCCTGCTGTCTCGTCATTGGTGCGCACTCTGTGTTAATGGGCATTTTTTTACCAGATTATGTCGTTGTTGTGCAATTAGGTTTGCGATTTCTGTAGATTATGATCGTGTCTCCATAGAAACGGGGAGTTTCATATCTCTATTGATCGGAATGTTGCAGGCACTTTAATTGAAAAATTGGTGGACTATCGGCTAATTTCGCAAGCGTCTGTCTGGTTGTTGATTAGGATACAGGAAGTAGGAATTACATGACGAATTCAAGTTTTTGTGTTCTATTAGTGATAATAATAATAGTTTGTTGTTCGTGTTGTTGCCTTATATTTGTACCTTTTTGGTGCATTTAAACATGGCTATCCCAATGGCTGTTAGTTTGATGCATCGATATATCTAATAAACTTAGCATTCATTTGCTCAATTGATCAAACAATTATGTGCAAAACATGGAGTGTATGCCACCTGCAAAAGCATATCAATAATCTGGTTAAATCCTATATGATCCTACATACTTTGCTGGTGCCCATCCGTGGGTAAGTGATCATGCTATCATGCGTCTCAACACTTAATTTCCATGTGGAATCATTCTTTGTAAATAGAGACGTGTTCATTTTACAAGTTTGAAGTATGAACTTTTGATGTTCATTTTTAGTTTTTTACTATTTTCTGGGTGATTTGGATGTAAACAACCAGTATCATACAACTTATATTTGTTGTGTAGGCTAGTGTAGAGGGCAGATTAAAGGTTTGTTTTAGACAACTTTTACCTATTAGCTATGGCCTGGAATTAATTGTATTCTGGGACATATAACTCAAGTCGGTAGTGTTTGTATGTAAATTCCAGTAAAGCTATACTATCCAGAAACAACTAATCTTGTTTCTTGACAGGAAGATGGAGGTGATCCATGTATGAAAAGTTCAATTTAATGTTCAGCAAATGAATACGATCTGGGATCCTTCAACCCTTGTTTCTTGACGGGAAGAGAGAAGAGGCAGGGGGGGGGGGGGGGGGGGGGGGGGTTCCTTAAGCTGATCAAGTATATTTGGAGATTCACGTTGTGTATCTTTGCTGTTAGAATTCAACAAGAGGTTTCTTTAAGCATCTTCACTGTTAAGTAATCAATGTTCTGTGGTCTATGGGACAGTGTTCTGAACGTATTAGGATAATCAGGCACACTTTAATCTAAAGATGCACTATATTCTCATAGGTTTGAGTATTGTTGGCTGTTTTATACTTATGTGCATGGTCAGGATTCACCCATCACCCCAACATCCTAAACTATAATGTATTTTCCGAGAGGACATACACAATTAACTGAGAATGTCCACATTACTTATTTTGCTAACATTTATATATTATGAATATGTTTTAGCTCCATGAAATATACTGATCTGTTTTAGCTTTATGAAATATAACAATCTGTTTCAGCTGCCTTTGCAGTACTGGACTAAGTACGGACAACAATGCCAACTGTGCATAAACTGACCGCTGGCTACTCTTCTTTGAACCATGGAGGTACAATGTGTTTGCCACTGAAATTGAGTCTATTTTTAGGCCTTTTAGAAGTTTTCATTGCCTTCTCCTCACTACTTTTGCATGCTAATACTTGAATTTTATTTCTGATGTGACCAAGAAATTTCACAACTTAGTATTGGATCCTTTGGCAGAGAAGCTGCACCATGCCTGCCAAGGATAGACGTTTGGTAGAGCAACTAGAAACTCCACTCGGAAAGAATTTTCTTGCCCTTGCAAGTGGAGCCAAACCAGCTCTCTTGCACGAATGGCTTGCTCTCACACTTTCCATCATAATGCATCCAAAGACCGGGAACTATGCAGAATTATTGCTATTAAGTTACTATGCACCAACCAGTTGCAACCAAAAGCTTAAACTGATAGGGAAAGGTGGACAATTTAATTATGGTTCACTCTCCCTCACGTGCAACTCCCTTGGGGCACAAACGTGAAAATAGGAGCGGCGCAGCGGAAAATACGGCCACCATGACTTGAACTCAAGTCCTCTTACTCTGATACCATATTAAGCTATTATGCACCGATCAATTACAACCAAAAGCTTAAGCTGATGGTTGATCCCCTTAGGTTATGGGGTTAATGGCTAGATCACTAGACCCAGAGGCATTTCATGACCTGCAGACATGATCAGCTCATATTAGCTGTCAATGAGAATAGGACGAAAGCATAAAGGTAAATCGGTTCCATAGTGCTCGTACGATTTATTAGCCATCTAAACTTTCTATAGATTAAAATTTAGTCAATCGACAATTAAGGGGGTACTTTTTACATTGATCAAGATAAAAGCACGGGAGCCATTTACATGACAAACAAGAATGAGTTGCATCTGAATGCCAAATCAGGCATTCCCTCTTCCATGCTAAAATCAAGGAATGCTGACTTATATAGAGGGTGGAGTTTAGATTTCCCACCACTACATTCAACAAACAAGTCGTTGAACATATTTACTGCTAAGGCTCACAGAAGCAGCTACTGCAGCATAGTATACTTGATCCTGGAACACGTCCTGTTTGGCGAATCTTCTCGGCTTTCTGAACTGCTATTGCTGCTTGCTGGTTCATCCTTGCATTAGCTGATGCTCGTTTCTCTTCAGCCATGCGACGTGTCATCTCTAGCTTTTCAGCCATCTTTGCCATCGCCTCACTTCGCATTCTCTCTGCATGTTCCTGCCATAGAGCAATTTAAGAGTTGTTGGTATATTGTTAGTTATGCAAGATATATGGCACATTCGAAATCTGTTCAAGAAATTTTGTGTTGATGCAATAATAAGTAGGTAGCTGCACTAAACCCATGTAAGGTATACTGAATTCAAAATTTCAGAAGGACTTTTGTTGATGCAAAGAAAGGCATGAAAGTGCAAAGTGGAATTGCACCTCTATTCTTCTCATTTCGGATTCAATTTTGCCTCTTTGACGACTCTCCCAAGCTTCAATCTTCACATCTTCTTTTTTGAATCTGAGGAACACAATCTCTATTACAAGATGTGGCGAACAAAAATGCTGTTTAAAAGATTTATATTTCTTCCTTTGCAATTCAATAGCAGATGAAACCAGCAAGAAAGATCAACATTCAGATTGAATAATACCTTGCTGTATGTTTAGAATTTTCTGCCTCCTCATAAGCTGCTGCACGGGCGGCATATTCCTTTCTAATCTTCTCCAAATCAGCTATGGTCGGTGCAGACACTAATTCGAGCTCTTCTTTGCTAGCCCATGTAGCAATATTCATCTTTCCTAGCTGTATACCAAGAGCAGCAATTTCCTGTCTTGTCTTTAGCCTCATTTCAGTCTCTGACAATTCATTTGCTGCACCTTTTCTGTTGAAATAAGGGCCGTCATCTGTGTTCTCTTCTCCAGGTGATGTTGTTGACCTCCCTCCTACAGGGGTTGATGGTATTGAGCAATTAGGGCTTCGAGTTGGTGTCATTGACCCAAGTGGAGTTGCAGTCCGCGAAGGTTCCTGACTAGGTATTGGAGTCATTTCTGTGCCCACATCTCTCAGGGACACTGACGTAACTGCAGGAACAGCTGCATTCAGTAATTTGCACCAGTTCAAATATGCTAAAGATATGAAAATTGTGTAAATTTGGTATACTTGTTTCATCTTTAACTTTTGTACATTTCTGATTAATTAAGTGAAGAAATCACCTTTATGATCATTGCAGGGCTTCACTGAAAAGTCGGCAGTTGATGAACCAGGATGAATCGCCTTGTGATGCTCTGAGGTGGTACTACCATTATTAACTGGAAAGACATCTGCATGCCTAACCAACTTTGGCTGATGCGAAGCAAAAGATAACCTCTCTAAAATACTTCGAGAAGCAGAATGAGCTGGATTGACTCTTTTCATGTTTTGCACCACGCGACCAGAAAATCTGGGTACAATGGCACCCCTTGCAGCAACCGAATTCATCTGGTGCGTAGTTTGGTTCGGCACTGTACCCTTGGGGATATTCTGATTAACATTCTGCCGATTTACAATCCATTTCTCTGCATCGTTCCATTTGGAGGAAGTTTGTCTAGCGAAATATCCTGATGCTGGATTCTGTGTTACCAACCTCTCTCCGCCATGGAACTCAAAGCTACTGGTACTAGCATTGTCGAGCCCACTATCACAGTCATTACTGTCTTCTTCCACAGTTCTCACTGGATATATTATGCTGGAGTTGCCTGATGCTGGTTGGGCAACCGAACTCTTGGATGTGTTCTGAACCTTAAGGCTACTCAATGCTGAATCCTTTTCTACAGCTTCAGTTTTGTCTATTGCTGAAGGGCGTTTGGAGCCATCAGAGGTGTCTGAAACTATATTTGAAGAACAAGAAGGATATTGACTTGACTAAGAAACGGGCAGGCTATCAAATCAATGCAATTCGCACGTACCTTCTTCAAGAACATCAGAGACTAATAGCCTGTTCTGTGCTTGTGATGTCTCAATGTTTTTGACAGGTGATGTTCGTGAGGATGAGTTGCTGGTGATGACCCTCACTCGACTGTGGGCTCCCAAAAGCTTCATCCTTAGCTTTGTTGGAGAAAGGGCACCAGCCTGCAGGAACCTCAATACTGTAAGTCTCATTCTCCATTAAAGCTCTAAGACATCAGCGACTAAGATATTACAATTAACGTGGCAAAATGTGTTAGACAATTAATATTGTTCGGAAATAAGCAATAAATTTATCCCAAAAGGCATCATTGCACACAATAGAACTAGGATATGTAAGCCATTTTATTAATATTTAGTGGACGCACTCTTCCGCGGACAAAAAAAAAGTGCAAAAGAAAATTCTGCAAAAATAGTGAAATCTGTCACTTTTACCATGCAAAAATACTATAGGACGAATTATTCCAACACTGAATTCTTCAGTATGTTCTGCCTGGGACAAAGGAAGAGTCTAGCTTCTCTTCTACTCTCTAAACCAAAGACGCTTATTCCTCTTACACCATTTCAAAGTCTTCCACTTTATTTTTCTCGCTTTGTGTCATAGAAGATTGACCTTACATCCTTAAAAACTCAACGGCGCTAGCTTGAAATGAAACAAAACGTTTGTACAGATTACATGCTCAAAATAGCCGCAACAAAAAATGATTTCCTATAGAAATGGAAGCAAACGGCCAAGATACCAAGAAATCACATCAGCAACAAACTGAAGTCTCCGAAGAAATGAGATGGAAACGTGGGTATGCAAATGAAGGGATAAAAACACTTTACTTGACCAACTGCTCAGCAGATTGAAGGGATAAAAGCATTTCAAATGAGCTAGCGTGGCTTGCGTAGAGAACATACCTGGGCTTTCTGATGAATCCTCTCATATTCCATCCTTCCCTTCTGGGCGGATGAGGGTGGCCAGCGAGGAAGGGAGGCGAGAGAGAGGTGAGACTGGGATATAAACTGAGATCTAACAACGCGATGTCATCTTTCGTGGTTTTTAGCTCTTCACAGCTGCTACTACTGTACTAGTACTAGACTAGAATCCACAGTCAGCTCTGTGGCCATGAGAAATTTCTTTCCAAACACCAGAACGTTTAACCTTTTTCTCCATATAAATACAAGTGTCTTGTCACATGAGCAAACGCAAAGCTGGCTACCAGTACTGCCCTAGAAACTCATGCATGTGCAACTAGGGGCCGTACTCGTACCGAAAACGTTACATGACCTTTTGTTCTATACAGAAAGTGCGCGTCCTCTTTTTCAGACTCTCCTTTTATCAGCAAATTACACAAACTTTTTCCTATTACACAAACTTATCCTTCTGCGCAGTAGTAAATTACTATAACAGCAGAGATTAAGATAAGTTTAGTCCTTCTTGAGATGTGTGCTCAGCCCCAAAGCTCCAAGCTTAATGTTATTCCTTCTTTTGTGCATAGATTAGTGTGGTCAAACAGAGGTCCCTAGGCTGGACTGGAACCCTACCCTGCAGGCAAAGCAGTGCCCCACTCACGCAGTCAGGCTAATCTCAGCACGGAGCCGCGGAGGGATGGGGTGTGTCAGCGTGGCGCCGCTGCAGGAAATTTTTATTGCTCGAGTCTTGGCCCTTTCACCGGCCCATCTCGTGTCATCATGCGCTCACTCACGTCGTCTATCCTCATATCCAGTGTCACAAGACCTGGTTGGATGCTGTCAGTGGGTAAATTGAATATACTTTTGTCTTCTACCCACTTCGCCATTTGCAAAATTTGACCAAAGTTTTCTTGTCACGGGCGCCGTGCCATAGTTGGTTACTGCCAGCTGCTGTCACTGACCTCACTGGGATTTTGTGACTCGCCAAGGTTCATGTGTTTGATTCACCATGTACGCTAGCCAAATTTGCACATGTGAGTAAAAAAATTTCCATGTCTGATTGAGTCATGCACTAGTCCGAGCCTACTCGATTTGGGCTACTGTGGCCGTATGACTACTTATTGGCTTCAATTCGTACTAGCGCGGTACTAGTAGCCTTAAAACTGTGGTCCAATTTGGTGGCCAGTGTGTTTGGCCGGCATTACCTTGATAAGTCGCAGAAAGAGTACACGTTTTATCCATTCATATGTTTGAGTAGTTTGGAAGGTCGTGAATTCAAAGCTCAAACTCCACTTAAAATCAAAATATTTGTAGATCCTTGTGCATTCTACTAGTTTGTGTGGGGGTGATGCAGTGGTCAGAAACAGCTATGTTTAGCTTTGTCTCATCTTCATAGGCTCTCGCCCCAGGATAGACATGGGACTCTTGAAAGGACAAAATATGGGACTGGTAAAATTAGGATGTGGAGTAGTTAGCTGCGTTGATATGCTGCTTACCTCGTACCAAAGGGTCTGCAGGACCGCAAAACATCAGTTTTAGAAACTAGCAAGACTTGTGTGTGACCGCATGCCCCATTTATTTCAATCATACACAGAGAATGAAATGTCCTCAAATGACCAAAGAATTACTTCAGACCACCATCTCATAATCTGTACTCCTAATTTCAAAGTGACGATCCTTAGCATCCGAATGGACCACAAATGATTGCTTGATGCACAAATCCTTGCCATGAGAGAAAAAAATGTCTCGTGCACACGGTCCTCAAGACGTAAGTTGGCGGCACAGTTTGTCAACAAATAGTGCCTAGACTAGTAAGCACACTGTATGATCCTATACTTGTAGTTTTGAGACCGTTAGAACAATCAGACAAATGCGGGGGCTCTTGGTTTGAGGAATTCCTCTCTGACCAGTAGTTATCAGATTGTAATAGTTTCCTAAGCAGAATCTTTTCCAGGACACTACTATCTCGCTGCCATTGGCAACGTAGGCCCAAGCACGCACCAATCGTGGAATTTCTTTCTCGAAAGTATTTCTGACAATAAAAGACACACTGAAACTACTCCCTGATAGGTGCCATTAAGCTTGGTCTTTCATCGAGTTAAGTGTAAGCAACGGTGTAGAAAGCGACAGAGACATATCAGCCGTCCTTATCAGAGAAAAGAGGCTCCATCTGTCTCTGCCATGTTGCGAACCCTGTGAACTCGACATGTGAAGCGTGGCAGCTACCACGATGACTGATCTGTTTTTGTTACTGCTGTAACTTCGGAGAGTGAACGACGAAGATGGTAGGTAGAGAAGGCTCAGGCGCCGTAAAATAGACCAGCGATTGGAACCTTTCCCTGTGGATGGATTGTGCTGCGCATTAGTATTTCCTATCCCATGCCGCTTTGCATGAAAGGCTTTGTCCATTTCTGTTTTCGTTACCCACATTGTTGCCTACCGTCTTTCTGACCACCCCCATGTGCGCCGCATAACAATGTGATGTGTAGGGCTCAAGCCTGAAAAGCTGCGAGCGTCATGAGGAAGAAGAGGAGCTGAAAAGTCGCGGCAACGAAGCATGGCGAGCGCAGAGAGGTGGCATGGTGATTGGGGAAGATAGATTTACTTTCTTTTTTTTTTTTGAGGTAAGGTGAATCGATGCAGTGGTGACTGGTGAGGTTTGTGAGTTGAGTGGACGGCCGTGTCAGGATTCTATTCCCGTGCACACTGCTGACCTGACTACAGTTTTCTGTGCAAGTGAAGGCCTGCTGGGCTAAGCCTGAAGATGCTACTAGTTCATGTCAGCTCCGACTGAAATCTAGTGTAGTACAGTATTGCTTCCGTTCCAAAATATAAATTTTACTAGCAAATGTCCGTGCATTGTTATGGGTTTTAATAAATAATTTAAAATAGATAATGTAAATTGTATTCTAGATATTATATTTTATTTTCTTAATTATTACACAGCAAAAGATAATTTATTTGTTCCTAATAATGAGATATTATGTATCTCATAGTAGGTGTTTTAACTTTTTCATGCTTTGACAATGTTCCATGAGAACTTTATTATCCAAATTGCGTAGAAGTTTCATATTTTTTTAATTCTATACTACTTTTGACTGATGAGATAATCATATGGTAGCCTATTAATCAGATATTTCAGAATAATCAACCACACTGGACAATCTATCTCTGCTAGCATTGCTCTTCAACAGCCAGATAGTCTACATGAACTGGTTCCGATTAAAGTTTGATGACTTCGATCTATCCATGGTTGTACCTGAACAATAGACAACCAAAATTGTATTGTATTTTCTATAACTTCTAATTAGTGGGTTAACTTTTCATGGCCATTGTCCCCCACATGCATAAGAACCACTCATGACATTTATAATTCAAAGAATATATGTCTCAGGACATCCAATAGACCCCCACATGAGAAAATAAGCAAACATGACAAATCTGAGAATTTTATACTCACCACAAAACTTTTGTAAGCAAAAAGCTCTTATTGTATATGCAGCACCCAAATATCAAAACTCATTAACCACTGTTATTATTGTATGCAGCACCCAAACATTAAATTGATTCTTCAATCTACACCTGTTTAAACAAGTGTATATATAAAACAATATAATAGGATATGGCGCTTGGATGCATATGGCATGAGGTAGAGCTTTTTCCCGAGTCTACATCCTGGCAGAGCAAGAACAACAATGCAGTAACCAACTGATCGCATGCAGGAGAAGTCACGTCGTTTTACACGAGGATGATGAAATCGGTGGAATTCCTCACGGCCTAGCGTCTGAAGTCTGAACACAGTGTAGGCGAACACTAACAAAATGACTGTGATTTATTGCTCGCTCTGCATGCGATGTAGCTCATGCTAAATCTTTGTCTCGACATGGTCTCGTACATCCTGTGGCAACGTCGTCTCGTGCTGATGAGTACGGCTTTTCATACATGGGCAAAGCAGTGCGGCGGCTCCTACCTAGTCAAAGGATTACGGGCTGCCGCTATAGGCTTGGACGGCTACTCGGCTAGTTGCGATCAACACGAAAGTAGAAGGGGGCTAATCTGGTGTCTATGCGTATGAGCATATGTCACGTGAATTTGATATGAACTTTTACGTGATTTCGAATCCTAAATTAATAAGGTGTAGAGATTTACTTTCAGAAATTATATTTGATTGTTTCTTTGTTTAAAAATTATAAAAATATTATTTATTTTATTATTAATTGTTCTATCATTAAATATATTTTAAACATGATTTAATTGTTTTATATTTTTCCAAAAAATTAAATAAAATAAACAATTAAATATGATATCAGAAGTTAACAAATACTTATATTTTAGAATGGAGGTAATAAAAAGCTTCGGTAAAATATCATCTGTATGAACATTAAGAAAAAATGCTAAGCGATGTGATAAATCTCAAGCAGAATGCTCATCCTTGCTACAGGTGATATGGTGCTCATGACATAGAGATAAGTTTTTTATACTTAAACATAGAGATAAGGTTGGCAGCCAATTAAAAGATTACTCCAGCTTACATTATAGTACAATTCCTCTCTCTCTCTCTCTCTCTCTCTCCAGGACCAATGGCCCTTTTGGATCATGTAAGTTCAGCCCACACGGCACACGGTACCATCTGATGAATAGCCCAGTTTTAGAGGCCCATATAGTATATTACCATTTTAAGGCCCATTAATTATTATGTTCCTAGTTGTTATTTGCTGACCTGAATTTATTCTTAGAGGGCCCAGTTGATACATCAAGTTTAGCAGAATGTGATTCCACTTCACCTCGAAAATTCTGTAGAAGAACATGGTTCCCCAACTACTACCCGCATTGCAATCCTGTCAATAGAAAGGATATATTTTTCTGTGTCTGATCATTATCACGCTCGACATCATGAACATGCGTCCTAAGATGAGCATAATTTTCATGGAGCCATGTGGGTCATATCCATGGGACACAAAAATTTCCTTTTTTGTTCGCAAATCATATTTGCTGATCCTTTTCATAAGTGGAGATCCAAGCCCACTGATAAGTAACTTATCCAACCTAACCGGCCTGCGGTCCCGTGGTATTGTTGCTATCTACTTTTTGTCATTTGGGCATTCGCCTGCTGGTCACACGCACGCTCACAAAAGAAAATTGCTCTTTGTCACAGTTTGCAGGGCGCTTCACTCATTCCCAAGGCCATCAGGTGAAGAATCATACTCTACTGATCATACAAATCACCAACTCCGGGCGTGACATCTGCAGATCTGTGCGGCGAGACCTACCGGGAGAAGATTATTGTGAGTAACAACATGTGGTTAGTTCTTATTTGTTTAACTAGCAAAATATCCGTGCGTTACTATGGGTTTTAAAAAATAAAACATTCTTTATAATTTAAACGTAAATTATTTACACAATATAATTGTTGATATTTTTTACATGAAACATTATATTTATATTATTATTGGTGCTTTTAGTGTACCATTTTATATGTCAATTTTTCTATTATTTTTCACCATATTTTTATTTTAAATATTTTTTTTACCTCTAATGTTAACAATTTCTATATATAGTGTCGTTTGAGTGTTATGTTGCAAAATTAAGTGAAA
Organism: Eleusine coracana subsp. coracana; assembly: GCA_032690845.1. Taxonomy (NCBI): domain Eukaryota; kingdom Viridiplantae; phylum Streptophyta; class Magnoliopsida; order Poales; family Poaceae; genus Eleusine; species Eleusine coracana. The sequence continues at coordinate 3,496,661 of CM064424.1, forward strand.
TAACATTAAAAAAAAATCTCAAATATAAGTAGTACTGATATGAAGCCCAATTCATCATGCAAAGAGGGATTCTCATAAGCTCATGACGTCTATAAGACATCACTGGACCTCTATGAAGCTTTATTCAATAGAAAAAAGTAATTTACGCAGAATAGAAACAACACTGAATTGCGATGCAATTTTAGACTTGAAAACATGCTCTAAGGAGAAAAGTTAAAGCATAAAAGTTGTAGATCTCGTCGAGACCTTTTTGGAACATATGTGGATCATATTATTTGGATTTTGGAGGTAGGAGATATGGGCCTGGCATAGAGACCTGCGCAGAGGAGTCCGAATCAGAATAAATATTTTTGCATCGTAAAATTGGAACCCAAACCGGCGTAATCTTGACTTCTATTGATTATCAAAGTTGTAAAACTTTTTGAGGGTTACCCGATAGAGTCCGGATTTGTCTCATTTGAACTCCGAACGAGGGATTTATGATTTTTTAAATTTGGTGCTTCATATAAAAGGTACCAAACCGATTTGGATTCAATCTCTAACTTTGTGGGTTTGTATTCAGACCAACACCAAAATACAAGGCAGACGGACTCACCTTAATTAATAAGGTGTATAGATTGGGGAATCAAAATCTGAATCATTATTTGTGCGATAAAACCATAGTCACTACGTCCCCGATTCACTGGTTTCACGGGACAGATTCGCAGGTTGTGGGACGACATCCGAGAAAAATAGGGTCGAGGGGTTGTCCCTATTACGCATGAATCAACATGACTTGGTACGTGACTCCAACGATTTGGATTCGCCGAATCCAATTCATGGTCAAGGATAGAGAGTCACGTAGGCCTCCCTGATGGCAGTGGAGGTCCAAGACTTTAAGCGAGGTCTCCCTGATGTTGCTGCTGACGCATGGATCGAAAGATTGTCATCTACATCAGCTAAGCCTGTAACTCATCCCATCCTCAATCTGTGCGATTGATGTCACGATGCATCTTACTTGGGGCCACGTTTTGTCTAACACCCTAACAAAACAGAGTCATGAATCGCCATATTTGGGAACGTCGACTCCTTCCATCTCTGAATCCTAAATAGGGACGACAAATCGAAGTCGCGATTCACGGCCACGTCCCCAAATCCGGTGACTATGGATAAAACCCTTTGCTCAGACTATGGATAAAACCCTTTGCTCACAACAGCACGATAGCCTCACAGTAGCTTACACAGTATATTGTATATAAATTGTTTGTTCCTATGATGGTTACGTAATACTTCCTCTGTTCGAAATTACTTTATCCTGGTTCTATATCAAATTCATTGAACATTCTCTAAATCTGTACAAACTATCTATCCAAGTTCAGAGAATGTTCAATGAATCTAGACACTAGAAAACATCTTTAAAATGACAAGTAAATTAGAACGAAAGGAGGTAGTAGTGTAATACTAATCAAAATCACCAAAGAATGAGTGTGTGGTTTAATTAGCTCAAAGCATACAGACTATAAATAATAACAGAAAGAAAGTTTGGTGCTGACTTGTTCGCTACAAAAAGAGCAATCAGATTTGAATAAATTTGGTTACCGAATTTGCCCTCATGACACGTCCATGCTGATGACCTTAGTTGTTATTCTTTTGAGTAAACGACCTTAGCTTGGTCATGAGTGTACAAATGTACACCATTTATGGTGAAAAAATCTAATATATTATTTGTACAATATGTTATGCAATAAAAAATAGAATAGAATCCAATTGTTTTAGCTCAAAATTTTGAACAAACCTACCCGTTTTAAGCATTTTATTTAAGTAGTATAATTTTGTTGAAGAGCTATTTGTTAGATCTTAAACTTTTATTATAGGATAATTATTTGGTTGTTATGAAGTATATACACCTAAATTAAAAATCATGCATCCGCCACTGCGGTGCATGAGTTTGTAAGTGGACATGGAGCTTGCAAAGGAAGAAAGGTCGTCATAGTCACACTAAACAACGTGCGTTTTGTATTGAGAAGAATTTTTTGCACAAGATAAATATTATTAATCTCGACATCCAGACTTAAATAAATATTAAACCCTAGATGAGATACTACTCTTTCTTTCTTCTCAAACCAGTTGACTCTATCGTATCGCTTCATCATGCTCTAAGACCACACGTCAAGAACAGACTGAAAAGAGAAAGATCGTTTATTCTGACAAACTGGATATCCCCCCCCCCCCCCCCCCCCCCGAGGGGGGGACCGTGATTCCAAGCATTACCCTGCTACAGTGTTTACAGGAGTTGACTAGGTATTTTTTTTATACAGTGGAATAAAAAACACTACTACTATTTTGGATGCTGATCGTGCACATACAACGGTCTACCCCCATGTTGACTATTGACTCCATATCTGCAGTTTATGAGTTGTTGCGTATTATACATAGAGCTCTTTCTTATTTGGCATTCTTCCACATCCTACAAATAGGAATTCTCGTCCTTTTTTCTTTTATATTTCCTATCTTTCAATTAACTAAAAACTTTCAGTTAATAACTATTGCTACTTTATGTTTTTTTATAATATTATCTGTATAATAATTATAAATTATTAGATTTAGATTTAATGGGTCAAGAAGATGACTGAAAATTGTTCAAACTTTCATCAACTGAAAATTAGCAAATCATTTTTTTCTGTTTATAGTCATCATGACCTTACACACTGACCACATCACATGCTCAAGTTTGATATTTCAAGTGAAACTTCATATCTCTAAACTACTAATCTTCTGCGATAAATTGTTTTAGCTGTCTGCTAGAGCTCACAAGTGTGACATAAGTGCTGGTCACAACAAGTTTGTTCCGGGAAATGAGGGGCGGGCGGGCGGCTCCACGCAATGGGTCTCGCTCGCGAGTAGCGATAGCTTCTTTTTTGACTTCCTCTTTGTCATGATTCTGTTGGCCCCACCGATTGGCCGTCAGCACTGACGTCGTTCAATTGCACCAAACCTCAGCGAGCAGCCACCAGATCTGATGAGATTTGTTGGTCGCCAATGGGAAATTATCAAAACACTAGGACGTACTACATTTTTTAAATCCTGGGCAAAAGGAACGGAGTACGAACTACGAAGGTCCCCCGGCGGCCGTAAAAAGGTGCTGAACAAGAGTGCAAAGCAAACACATAATGTGTGCACAAAACTTCCCAAATAATTGTACTGTGCTTTTTCATTGTCCGGTATTTGTTCAGGTTTTATTGTGTTCGACATTTTTGCAGCGTGCTCTGTTTTTCTTTTTTGTCTTTTTGGACGGTCAAATTGGACGTGCAGAGAGAAAAATTGAATTGGAAATATCAAGAGGAGGCCACTGTAGTCAAAGGCTATAACCGATTGGTCGTGTTAAGATTTGAGATGACGATGAGTTGGCGATTGGAAAAATATTCGAAGGGGGTATAACGGAATGAGCAATTTTGGAAATAAGGAGGAAATGTATTATTAGCTGAATTAGGCCTGTTGAGAGAAAGCTAAGATAGACATGATGAGACAGGGAGAGACCATTTCTTTCGACTAAAACAGTGTGTGGTAGATGGCAATTTAGTCCGTTTACAAGTGGCAATCTGCCACAATGGCTAGAGAAAAATGATACTGCAATCTGCTAATAATGATATTTATCATAGACTACTCTTTCATTCTTTGTCAATTTTTTTTCACAATTAAAAAAAACTTTTAATAGATGATACACAAATAGTCACCACAAGTGTTTACATAACCAGCGAAAATCGACCGGTTATCCTAACCAGGAACCGGTCCCGACCGGTCACGCTAATCGACCGATTAACCATGAAAAATTGAAGCTACTACTGTAACAAAATGGTTAATCAATCAATTTCACCAATTAACCGACTAGTTTTTCGACGGTTTGTAACCGGCCAGTTGAGCGGTTATATGAACCTTGGTCACCATAACCATATGCAGCTTTTAAGTATAAGGGGTAGTTTGGTAGAGCTCCACTCCTGATTCTCCTCTCCTGAGAAGTGATTCTGTTACTGAAAGTGATTTCTTTTTATTCTCTAGAATAAACTCTTAGAATCAGGATAGAGAATCACTTCTCAGAATTAGGAGAAGCTATTTTTTTAGCTCTCAACTCCTTAGTTCATTTCAGAAAATCACTTCTCAGAATCAACAGAGAATCACTTCTCTTGAAAAATTATATTTGGCAGAGATTCACGGATTATGCCTGATAAGCTCTGTGAAACTATGCCAAACTGCCCCTAAAAAAACCATGGAGCTTTCTGGAGTTACTTTCTACCTGCACTAGGCAGATCACTGTGGACCTAAAGTATCAGCCTGAACTCGTCGAAAGTACCTAAATGTAAATAGATGTCAAAAGGTGTTCGTCCTCAGTATCATAATTCACCAATGATCTATGGTCAAGTCCACACAGGACAGTGCTAAGGAAGAAAATTTGTACTACAAAAGACAAGCGGCAGTGGGCATCATCACCAATGACGAAACCAACCAATTACCATATATTTTGTCTCATAAAGTGTGTGGAAGAATCGTACTAGCAGCCACCCCAGCCCAAAAGCGGGAGCATCTCAAAATCCGAAGTCCAAACCCATAAATAACCTCCTCTTATCACATCGCTCTCTCCTCAGGACCTCGCGCGCGAGAGAGGCGCCCGCGACCGCAAGGAGATGCTGATGCTTCGTCCCCGCCGCTGCCTCCATCTCTCCAGTTGATCCGCCGGCGAGGTGAGCTCCGCTACCCTGTCACGTCTGTGGGTGGATCCTCCGATCGTCCCGATCACGGAGCTGTGCTTTGGATTTCTCTCTTCGTAGGCACGTTCTCTGATTTGGATGCCTTGTCGCGTTGCTCCCCGTGGTTTGGGTGGCTCTCGTTCGTGGACTCGAGCGCGGAGAGGATAATCCCGACGCAAAATTCACCGAAAAAGTTGAGAGCGGCCTTCCCTTTTCAGCCCTTTTTGATGCGGCTTTGGCGGAGGATCTCGAGCCTCGTGGGGTTGGACTATTCTGGGTGCAGAATCTCGATTCAATCGGGATGATAAAACCTCCTTCCTTGTTAGTATCGCCTTTTTCCGTTTCGCGGTTGGCTGTGTGCAGTGGAGTGCGGACATGTGGCGCGGCGGCTCCTTGCTCCCCTGCCGCCGCCGCTCCGTCGTAGTGGAGATCCTTCCGGTGGTAGATTGATTTCTTCGTTTGCTGGCAAGTTAGTTATGGACTTTATGTTGTGCTTGTTGGTCGCTATGACCTTCTCAATGCGAGATAGACTGCAGTTCATCCCACCTATTGTTCAGTACCCAAATATGGTGGGTGCCGTTTATTCCCAAAAATTTGGGGTTCAACTGACCTTCATTCACGCTGAAGACTGACCTTGCAGCCATGCTCTGTATTCAGTGAAATTGTTTTTGCTAGTGTTTCCCCCAAGGTGGCTACTGCATTAGTATTTGGTAGTAGAGAAGTTTTCTTCGTAGATTGATGTGGAAGCACACTGCTAATTGGCTTAGCTTTCTCATATTTCACTTGTTGAATTCTTAAAATCAGGGGAAGATCCAAACTGAGTGAAGAACAGGGTTGCTAAGTGGAGGTGTTGAGATGGGGTTCAAGCCACTGGATTGGTACTGCGAACCTGTAAAGAATGGTGCCTGGTCACATGTGGTGGAGAATGCGTTTGGCGCGTACACTCCTTGCGGCATCGACACCCTGGTGGTCTGCATCTCATACCTCGCACTCTTTGGTGTTTGCTTCTACCGAATATGGAGGACAACAAGGGACTACACAGTGCAGCGGTACAAGTTACGCTCACCCTACTACAACTATCTGCTTGGGTTGCTCGTGGTGTACTGCATAGCAGAGCCGCTTTACCGGATCACCACTGGTACCTCTATTATGAACCTGGATGGGCAGCCTGGTCTTGCTCCATTTGAGGTGAGTGTGGCTCAATAGAATATCATTATCATCGATTCTTTTAAAGTCTTATGCCAATATGCCCCCCCCCCCCCCCATACTGGTGTTAAGAGTATTTAACTTAGTAGTGTTTTGGGTATGCACCTGACAGTCTGACACTTGATTGGGAATACTCTTTTATTCTGCGTGGTGTTACTCAGCATCATTGAAAGGATTGTTAAATCTGAAATTACCATCCAAGTCACCACCAATTTGTGATGGCTGTGAGCTAATTTTCTCTTATATATTCACGAAAGATTATGCAGTAATATTAAACGATAACTGAACAGTCATATATGAATGTTGAATAATGCATTAAAAAATTCATATGTTTTTTTTTGGTATTTCTGGTCATTTAAAATTCTGTTTTCTGCAGATTGTTTCATTGATCATTGAATCTGCGGCTTGGTGTTGTATGCTTGTAATGATTGTGCTGGAGACAAGAATTTACATCTATGAATTTAGATGGTACATCAGGTTTGTGGTCATTTATGTGTTGGTGGGGGAAGCTGCTATGTTCAATCTTGTGCTTTCAGTGAGACAGTACTATAATTCGAGGTACATTACATTTGTAACACTTACTTTCTTAACAAAGCTATTGTTGTGGTAATACTGTTTAGGAATTTTACATGTGGACTAACCATGGTATTTATCTGTGCAGTTCAATCTTTTACATATACTGTAGTGAGATTATGTGCCAGGTTTGTATCTTTAGTTCTATAGTTTTCTGATAACCCTATTTTCTGTTATCTTTGTCATATATTGAACTTTTCTTTTTGCAGTTGTTGTTTGGAATTCTCATGGTGTTTTATCTTCCTAGCCTGGATCCATATCCGGGCTATACTCCGATAAGGAATGAGGTGCTGGTCGACAACACTGATTATGAACCTCTTCCAGGAGGTGAAGAGATTTGCCCGGAGAGGCATGCCAACATATTTTCCAGTGAGTGAACAGAAGCTGTTGCACACAATCAGATACACACATGGTTACTTTTCTGATATTGACATATCTTATTATCCTATTACTTTGCTAGGAATATTTTTTTCATGGATGACTCCTCTGATGCAACAAGGATACAAGAGGCCCATCACAGATAAGGATATCTGGAAATTAGACAGTTGGGACGAGACTGAAACTTTATATAGCCGGTATGTTTTATCATTGTCGTTCTTCAGAAATTCCTGGACCTGCAAACCTTAAAGATGAAAATCTTTCTCAGGTTCCAGAAATGTTGGAATGACGAGCTTCGAAAACCAAAACCTTGGCTGTTACGAGCTCTTCATAGCAGCCTTTGGGGAAGGTACATTTGTGCACTCTATGCCTTTATGTCTTATTTCCACAATTATTAAAACCTCTAGGTTTGCTGCTAGTTTCTTTTGGTTTGTCCCTGTAGTGATTAGTTCACATTACTCAGGTTCTGGCTTGGAGGATTTTTCAAGGTGACATTTCTGTCCGGAATCAACAATTCCATAAGGACATTTGTTCTTAGCCCTTCTAAGATCATATTCGTTTTGTTACATCTTTTTCTTGGTAACTCATCTTCTCCCTGCTTTTTTAGATTGGCAATGATGCTTCTCAATTTGTTGGCCCGCTCATCTTGAACCTATTATTAGAGGTAAATGCTTATTGTCTCATGAAAAATCAACAATATGACAATGTTCCTTTTTTATGCTTATATATGCTTCTTTAATCAATATTTCTTTCCATCAGGCTACTGAAGTGTATTAACTCTAGTATACTAAGTGATTATACAAATCTTAGGACTGGTGGTTAGTTACGGTACTCTGCACAACTGAAACTTGTTTTTTGTGCAGTCTATGCAAAAAGGTGATCCATCTTGGAATGGGTACATATACGCTTTTTCAATCTTTGCTGGAGTGGTATGATCATGTTTGCCTCTTGCTTGTTGTGCACTTTATTTCCTTTTTTCCCACTATTTTTGAACCTCCAAGCAACAATTATGTTCTTCACGAACTCTTTCCTTACCCTCTTTCAGTCATTGGGAGTTCTTGCTGAGGCACAATACTTTCAGAATGTCATGCGAACAGGTTTCAGATTGAGGTCTACACTGGTACGTGTTTGCGAACTTTATCATGCTCTAGTTAAGAGGCTATGCAGTCAATAGGCAATAAGTGAACCACCTCCCTAACACGCCTGGGTAGTTCTTTGATTAAAAGGCGCAAATGTAAACTAGAGGTGTGTGATGTGTGTGCCGGGGGGGGGGGGGGGGGTAACTCTTCCTCTATTAATACAATGAATACACAGCTCTCCTGCGTGTTTGAGGAAAAAAAAGTGAACCACCTGTTCCACTGTCTCCAAGAGACTCTCACTTCTAGTTCATTTGAGGATTGCACTTCCTGATTTGTGATAGCTTGTAGATGTCACTAGAAAATTTCCTTTTCTGCTACTTCTAGGCATGGACATTGAGGTTTTCCAAATAGGCTTACCTTCTGTTGCACAGATTGCAGCTGTTTTTCGTAAGTCTTTGCGACTGACGCATGAAAGTCGAAGGAAGTTTGCTTCTGGGAGAATAACCAATTTGATTTCAACTGACGCAGAGTCCCTACAGGTATGTTTTTTTCCTATAGATAGACTTCATCTCTAGAAGGATGGCCAATCGCTTCTGTCCTTTTTTTCATCCTTTTAAATTATACTTTACATGTGCAGCAAGTGTGCCAGCAGCTTCACAGCCTATGGTCTGCTCCTTTCCGCATCATTATCTCCATGGTTCTCCTATATGCACAGCTTGGTCCTGCAGCACTAGTTGGTGCACTCATGTTGGTTCTTTTGTTCCCACTTCAGGTACATTTCTCTTTATGCACATGCTATTCTGGAAATCTATGGTTCATGCTTAATTGTGTTTTTTATTTGTTTTAGTCCTGGTCTTTCTGTTACCTACAACATGATTGTATTGATTAATACCCATCCTATAGAAACATTATTCTTCACATATACGGTCTAATGCCAAACAGAGTTTCTAAAATTCCTGTAGTTTGTGTTTTTTACTTATTGGTGTTTATATTGTAGTTCTTTCATACATTGCTTTTGCCTGGCCTGATCTACCTTTTTCTTGACAGAACTTGTTCGTGCAATCAACATATATACTTTTATTCGTACTTATTGGTGTTTTATATTGTAGTTCTTTCATATATTGCTTTTGCCCTGGCCCGATCTACCTTTTTCTTGACAGAGCTTGTTCATGCAATCAACATATATACTTTTATACGCCAAAAAAAAATATTTTTTTTTTACTCAAAGCTACATAAACTTGTTTCTGTGAAAGAATTCTTTATATTATGATAGTTTTTGTGTCTTTTATGCAGGTATGTTATGCTGGCAAAATAAATAACTGAAACATGTGTTTGCTAATTGAAATTGCTTATAGATGGACTATTTTAAACTGAATGCCTTATAATTAGTTTTTCTGTTGCAGTGATTCTATTTTCCTTTTAATGTAAAATAACACATTCTGTGGCTAATTTGTATCGTAGGATTGTAGTTTTAGCCTACTGTATTTGGAAAGGAGAAATATTTTTCAAATCATACTGTGACTTTTTAAGTTTATCTAATTTACCGCTTTCAAGTTTCAACACTGATTGTCTGATTGACTTTTCTGTATGTTTTTTCAGACAGTCATTATAAGCAAAATGCAAAAACTTACCAAGGAGGGCTTGCAGAGGACTGACAAGCGGATTGGTCTCATGAACGAAGTATTAGCTGCTATGGATACTGTCAAGTATGTACTGTTTATTCTTTTATTTCGCTAGTAACAATACTTGCATTTTGGATTGTAGCTCCAACTTCTTGAAACTTCTTTTGTTAGGTGTTATGCTTGGGAGCAAAGTTTCCAGTCAAAGGTGCAGGACATCCGTGATGATGAGCTTTCTTGGTTCCGCAGAGCTCAATTGCTTGCTGCGGTATATTCCTTGTGTTTGCAAAAGTTTCAAGATTAACATTACGTATAAAGTAACTGACTTGTCTAGTTTTGTTGTGAAATATTTCCTCTACTTCTTTTATATATGAATGTGGTTAGTTTAAAATCGAACCAACAAACATCATATATAAAAATGGAGTGTAGATTTAAAAATATTACTGTGAGCTTGATTTGTTCTGCGTTGCTCTTTATCATTTTTCTTACTTTTTTCTTGCTTGTTGCAGCTGAATAGCTTCATCCTTAACAGTATTCCGGTCATTGTGACTGTTGTTTCATTTGGTGTATACTCTCTGCTGGGAGGTGACTTGACACCAGCAAAGGCATTTACTTCCCTTTCACTTTTTGCGGTCCTGAGGTTCCCACTATTCATGCTTCCCAATCTGATAACTCAGGTGTGCCACATATAACTTTTATTTTATTTTCTAAAGTTACTTATGAAGCTACTTCCAAGTCATGGATCATATAAATTCATATATTTATAAATAAATTTTTATTTGTTAATAATTAATGAGTCTTTTCTGGTTAAATATTCTCATTTGAATTTTGATTTCAAACCAATGATAGCTTTGTTTTATGTGTTTTTTTTTCATCAGTCAAGAATTTATGGGGCTCAATGTTGTCTTACCATTGTTTTTCTTTTTAATTTCAACAGGTGGTTAATTGTAAAGTGTCACTGAAGCGTCTTGAAGATCTCCTTTTGGCTGAAGAGAGATTACTTCTGCCGAATCCACCTCTTGATCCAGAGGTTCCAGCCATTTCTATCAAGAGTGGGTATTTCTCATGGGAATCAGAGGTATCAATTCACTTGAAATGGACATTTCCTTGTAACTATTAGGGTTTATTCTACTTGAACACTTGGCTTCTAGTTTTATAATTAAAAGGTTGGGAGAAAAAAACTAGGACAAACAACACAGCTCTCTTGATGATAGGTGTGAACTTGGCAGTAAATCTGTGCAGTTATTGGTTGCCATCGTTCATTTGTATGGATGACCAGGGCTAGCAGTAGTGACTTGTTACTTTCTCCAGTTTTTTATATATGGTGTTACAGCATTTGATGTAGCTAAATAACTTGATTATGTGTCCTAACATCATATATGTGGGCTTTTGGTTTTGAATTTTTTTAGGAAAAGTTTGAATTTCGATATAGCTAAGGGCTTGTTTGTTTGAGCTGAAGCTTTTGGGCTTTTAGAAAAACAGGCTATTGGCTAATTGAAAACTGGCTATTGGAGTTTTTCCTGTTGACTTTTGTAATATATGTTGCCTTTTCTGCATACCAAAAGCCAGAAAACCAAGCGGATGAGTTTTTCAACTTTTAGTTCATTTACTCAAAAGCTTGCTTTTCAGCATTCCAGAAGCCAACTTTTCATAACCCTGTTTGTTTCATCAATTTTAGCCTTTCCAATTGAAACAATCAGGGCCCAAAAGTGGTTTTCTTTGTTAATGTCGTCCTAGTTCACATAGAATAGTCATTAAACTTGAAGTGCTATTTCTATCAGTTAGTTTTTATTTTTACAACATTGTCATGATGCTATCTCCTCCACTGCTTTTCCTCTAAATTTAAGATTCTCGTTGTAAAAGATCCAATTTTAACTGCTGACAGGCTGAGAGGCCAACTTTATCAAATGTCAATCTGGAAGTACCTGTTGGAAGTCTAGTTGCAGTAGTGGGAAGCACCGGGGAGGGCAAAACTTCTCTCGTGTCTGCGATGCTTGGTGAAATACCTCCAGTTTCAGGATCTCACACTTCAGTGGTCATTCGTGGATCAGTGGCTTATGTTCCTCAAGTTTCATGGATCTTCAATGCTACGGTGAGAGTGTATCCACTGGTACTATTATTCTCAATTGAATCCTATATAACCTCTGATGGATCTAATTGTTACACCACAGGTTCGGGACAACATATTGTTTGGGTCTCCCTTTCAACACCCACGTTATGAGAGAGCAATAGATGTCACTTCGTTACGGCATGACCTTGACCTACTCCCTGTAAGTTCTAAATCCACCCACTATTCATAATTCACATTACAGGTGAAAATTTTGGAACCATACACCTCTCTTGAAGGAGAAAGTTTGCTGGGAAGCATGCACGCCTCACGCTCTGGGGTGCATCCTGCTTTATTTCTCTAGTGAACATTAACGAATATGGATCTTTTTAAGGGAAGGTAAATATATTAAGAAAGATAAAGACCACTTTGCTCCCTTCAAGTATATCCAAAATCCAGATAACCCCCTGAACTACTATTTGGTTTGTTTTATCCCCATGATTCACTAAAATAGATCATTCTACACCTTTAGTCGGTGTTTTAATCCCGATTTGCTGACATGGACCGGGATTGAGCTGGGATTGCCCTCTCAACCTTCACACATGTGTCGTACAACATAGCTAAGGAAATAAGTCACATACCTTATTCATGTCCATACTCTTTTGTATGTGCCTCTATTCCTCTATTCTCTTGCACGACGACATCTGTACAAAGGGTGTCGCCCAAAGTAGTGACCAGGAAGGAACCTCCCTCCTAGAAGAGAGAGGTCAAAATTGATTTTTACAGGGTGAGAGACAAAAGTCCTATCTTCTCTATGTAATATGTACAACTCTAACCTTACAGTTGAGATGAAACAGTCGTTCCATGCCTGAAAGGATGGTTGGGTGGCTCTGAAGATTTTTGCATTCCTTTGCTTCCAGATCTCCAATGCAGCAGTTGCAGAAACTTCTATGAATAATGGATTTTGTTATTCTTGTTATCAGGGTGGTGACCTCACAGAGATTGGCGAAAGAGGTGTTAATATTAGTGGGGGTCAGAAGCAAAGAGTTTCAATGGCAAGAGCTGTGTATTCTGATTCAGATGTGTACATATTTGATGATCCTCTAAGTGCATTAGATGCCCATGTTGGCCGTCAGGTGCGTTCACTACCATTACATGTTATGCTGTCCATGCTTCTATTTTGTGACCTTGCCACCCACCAAAAGAAGTAAACCTTTGGTAGTCGGGGATGACGTATGTGTTTTTTTATATATATTTGTGAAGCAGCGCACCTAACCAGTCTAACCCAAAAGCTTAAGCGATTGAGAAGGGGCTAGGGCGGCTTTATAGCTCAACACCCTCCCACACGCGCAGCCCACGTGGGCGCAGACGGCTGCCGCTGGGGCGCAGCGTGGGAAATGGGTGGCGCAAGGAATGCGGGAACCGGAGCTCGAACTCGAGACCTCCTGGCTTTGATACCATGAAGCAACGCACCTAACCAGTCCAACCCAAAAGCTTAAGCAATTGAGAAGGGGCTAGGGCGGCTTTATAGCTCAACAATTTGTGATCCTCTTCTCTCGGGGTTGCTTGATATGAAAATTGGACGTTAATTGACACGGTATAACCTGATTTCAAGAAGCATCATCGCAACCTAGCAGTAGATAAAAGATAATAGGATTCACTATTCACAAAATTACTTGAATTTCTAGTTTATACTTCCTCCATACTTCAAAAAGAAGTCGTTTAGGACATGATTTAGCATACCAATGACTCATTAATTAGAAGGTATTTCTCCTCTCTATCTTTATTAAAGACGTATTGGAACTAACCCAATCAATAATGTGTGCTCAGCCTAGTGGTTGCTGCCATGAAGCAAAACTGCTCAACCTATGAGGTTGCTGGTTCAATTCCCCACAACCATAATACTTTTTTGCTTTTCGAGAAAACGAGTTGCTTTTATAAAATCAGCTATAGACCCAAAACGACTTCTTTTTGAAGTATGGAGGGAGTACAACTTAACTCAAATGCATCTAATTGGTCAAATCCAAACACTAATGCACAAGATGTTCAAATTTAACCCATGGTGAAGTACGCTGAAATACTATATATGCATATACAATGCTATTTTTTTCAAAAACGCAGGAGAGCTGCACTTCTTTGTATTAGAGAGAATAAGAATGGTCCCTCACAACACCTTAATCTCATATACGGGGACCAAATATGAGAGGTGTAACCAGGAGTCTTATCTATATGAAAACAGACGTAAAAACATGACCACTAAAACCGAATCAGCAAGTTAACCCAGGTTTCCCTCACCGAGACCCAAGGCCAGCAACTTCCTTGCGCCGGCCGTGCACCAGAGACTATGTTCATCCTTGAATTCCCTCATGAGCATGATGACTGAGGGGGCAGCACCATAAAAAACACAAGCATTCCTGTGTTTCCATATGACCCAAGCTCCCAAAATGATTAGGGAGTTCACTCCACGTTTATGTTCCTTCTTGACCTTCTTCATCGTTTTGCGCCACCGATCAGCGAAGCTTTGTTCCCGACGCCGAGGAGCTGCAGTTTCCAAACAACTTATACCAGAATTCTCTTGACACCACACAAGTTGTGAGCAGATGTTGAATTGTTCCCACTTCTTGATCGCAGAGGGGACATTTATCAGGATGAGAGAGGCCTCTCTTTGCGAGTCTATCCACCGTCCAGCACTTGTTTCTAATGGCTAACCAAAGGAAAATCTTGCACTTGGTTGGAGCCCAAGTTTTCCATAGCCGCTTCCATGGTTCAAATGTGACTGAGCCATTGAAATATGCTTTGTAGGCTGAACTGGAGGAATAGTTACCCGACGCATCAAGGTTCCACACATGTCTATCCTCTTGATCACTGAGCACAATGTTCACTAGAAAATCGCAGAGTCTCAAGGGCTCTGTAATCCCAATCCATGACAAACCACTCTGTATATCGAGTATCCATTGATCATTATCAAGAGCCTCAGCCATATATTGCTGTGTTCTTTTGTTAAAGAGGCTATTGCAACCATGCATGTGCGACACGCACATGCTATGTTAGGGAGGTTTTGGTAGTTGTTATGGGGGCAGATCATGGGCTGGTAGATGATCTAACTAGAGTTGTTGTCTGACAACAATTTCGGGACAAAGGGAGTATAGTATAGATAGAAGATTAAGAGAACATTAGGAAATCTACTACTATCTTACATGTTTCCTAGCTTTCAGCTAATTGAAAGCTTTCAATCAATGGTTTGTTTCTTTGAGTTTTGATTTTTCTTTTGTAGGATTATTTGTATAATAATTATCAATCATTGGATCTAGATCTAATGGCTTAAAGAGGTGACTGAAAGTTACCCTAAACTTTCAGTCAGCTGAAAATTAGCAAGTCCCATTATCTTATTATCAATACCAAAACTGTACTATCATGTGGCCTTTTCTCACTTAAAAGTGAAAGCTCTGATAATATAGCCATCAATCTATGATGGAGTAGATATATTTATCTGATATTGATGCACCACTTGTCGCCAATATATTTGTTTGCTGTTGCCAAGTTGATTTTGTAAACGTTCATTGTGGTCTGTGGAATACCTTACAATAATCACATGGATTTATCCTCACATAGTGCAGCCTGAGACAATTGACTGCACTTTGGATCTCCACTGTTAGTATATTTTAAGCTTTTTGTACGGTTTCATCTTCCTTGTTACATTATTGTATAAGGACTGCTATAGAATCTTCTTAGTTATTACTGATATGAGTACATGTGCAGGTATTTGACAAATGTATCAAAGAAGAACTACGACACAAAACACGGGTTCTTGTCACCAATCAGCTGCATTTTTTACCATATGTGGATAAAATACTGCTAATCCATGATGGTGTCATTAAAGAGCAGGGTACTTTTGATGAACTTAGCAATCATGGGGAGCTCTTCAAGAAGCTCATGGAAAATGCTGGAAAGATGGAAGAACAACTGGAAGAGAAACAAGATGAAAGCAAAACAACGGATGTCACAAAACAAACTGAAAATGGGGACGTTGTAGTAGTAGATGGAGCTTCGCAAAAGGGCCAGGATCCTAATAAATCAAAAGGGAAGTCTGTTCTTATTAAGCAAGAAGAAAGGGAAACTGGGGTTGTGAGCACAAAGGTCCTTTCACGGTAAAAGATGATTCTATGCGCCTGTACTTATATTACCAATATTTTCTGTTGATTCTTTGAGGCATTCATTATATGCTTACCCAGTGCCGTTGTCGTTGCAGCTACAAAAATGCATTGGGAGGGATTTGGGTGGTATCCATACTCTTCTTTTGCTATGCACTGACTGAAGTTCTTAGGATTTCAAGTAGCACATGGCTGAGCATTTGGACTGATCAGGGTTCTTTAAATATCCATGGCCCTGGTTACTATAATTTAATATATGGACTTCTTTCTTTTGGGCAGGTATTTATACTATTGTTTACTTATTGTGGTTATGAGCTTTATTTTATGTGACTATGATTGAAACAATATGAACTGACAATGATATTGTGCGGTTTAGGTTCTAGTCACTCTCACAAATTCTTATTGGTTGATTATATCAAGTCTCCGAGCAGCAAAAAGATTGCATGATGCCATGCTTCGATCCATATTAAGAGCTCCTATGGTATTTTTCCATACCAATCCACTTGGACGGATCATCAATAGATTTTCAAAAGATTTGGGTGACATCGACCGGAATGTTGCTGTCTTTGTCAATATGTTCATGGCTCAAATATCCCAGCTTCTCTCAACTTTTGTTCTCATTGGTGTTGTCAGCACCATGTCTCTCTGGGCTATCATGCCACTTCTGATTTTATTTTATGCAGCCTACCTCTATTACCAGGTAATTTCATGCTTACTGAAAAACTGTATGCTGAAATAAAAAGTTGTCTGTCGATTTACAACTAAGCACCACCATGAAGGAGCAATGGAATGACTTTTTTCAATTCCTAGTTGCATCACCCTGAAACTTGCCAGTTCACCACTGCATATTATTAAAATTGCTTGGATCTGTTATACTTATACTTATGTGGAAAGACGAACGTTTCTACTGTTACATTGCAAACTTATATTAGATAAATATATTCTACCTTTTGCCTTACTAAACTTTGGAACTCATTTATCTCAGGCTACATCTCGAGAGGTGAAGCGTCTGGATTCCATTACAAGGTCTCCTGTGTATGCACAATTTGCAGAGGCTTTGAATGGTCTGTCCACAATCCGTGCCTACAAAGCCTATGATAGAATGGCAAACATCAATGGAAGAGCTATGGACAACAACATTAGATTCACACTTGTGAACATGAGTTCAAATAGATGGCTAGCAATTCGTCTGGAAACTTTGGGTGGCATCATGATATGGTTCACAGCAACTTTTGCTGTCATGCAAAATCAACGAGCAGAGAACCAGAAGACCTTTGCCTCCACAATGGGTCTTCTTCTTACTTACACACTCAATATTACCAATTTGCTCACAGCTGTCCTTCGTCTCGCTAGCCTTGCTGAAAACAGTTTAAATGCTGTTGAACGAGTGGGAACATACATTGAGTTACCTTCTGAAGCTCCTCCTGTCATTGAGGATAACAGGCCACCTCCTGGCTGGCCGTCAGCTGGTGTCATCAAGTTTGAAGATGTTGTACTTCGGTATCGACCAGAGCTTCCTCCCGTTCTTCATGGCATATCTTTCACTATTAAAGGAAGTGAAAAGGTAGGAATAGTTGGCAGAACAGGGGCTGGTAAATCTAGCATGCTTAATGCGTTGTTTCGTATTGTGGAGCTGGAACGAGGGAGAATACTGGTGGATGATTGTGACACTTCTAAGTTTGGAATTTGGGACCTGCGCAAAGTTCTCGGAATAATACCTCAGGCACCAGTCCTATTTTCAGGTTTGTTTGCTGAAAACAGTGTAGCTGCTTTGTTTTAATTTCTGTAATATAGTTGTCAGAAATCCAATTTGTGCATCTTTCATATTCCTGAGTGACTCTGACTTCTTTTATTTTGTGGTAACTGTTTATGTATATTCTTCTAGGGTCTGTTCGATTTAATCTGGATCCTTTTAATGAGCACAATGATGCGGATCTCTGGGAGGCTCTGGAAAGGGCACATCTGAAAGATGTTATTCGGAGGAATGCTCTAGGGTTAGATGCTGAGGTACGCTCTTGTTCATCTGACAGTTCAAACGCATTAAGTCATTTTTGGCTGTCATTTTCATTTACAAATGGTGCATGCTGCTAGAAAACTGTGGCATTTTCCACAAGAAAATGACAATTTTCAGTAACAGTCCAACTCTGTCAAGTGATAGCATTTTGTACCATGATCATCATTATTTTGCTTGTGGATGAATATTTGAAGTCAAAGAGCATTTGTAGAAATTGATAAACAATATGCTACTGTGGGGTTTTGCCCTCTAGAAAACCATCCTGAATGAATTTCATTAACATCGGTGTAGAGATTTTGGGTGCAGTTTTTGGTTTAAGACTGCAACAAAAAAAAAAAACATTAACCCAAGCTCCATTTCATTTATGTAGGTTTCTGAAGCTGGTGAAAATTTTAGTGTTGGACAGCGCCAGTTGTTGAGTTTGGCTCGTGCTTTGTTGCGAAGAGCAAAGATACTTGTTCTTGATGAGGCAACAGCAGCTGTTGATGTACGAACTGATGCTCTTATTCAGAAAACAATCAGAGAAGAATTCAAGAGTTGCACAATGCTCATAATTGCCCACCGCTTGAACACTGTCATTGACTGTGACAGATTGCTTATTCTGAGTTCTGGGCAGGTATGCTCGAGTAAAACGTTTTTCTTCCTTTATTCTTATGAGATTACTGTTCGCCAGTTGCTTTATATTTTTTCATGATGTACTGGTCACCCATATTGCTACCCAAACATCCACCTGATGTCTGAATCACGTTGTGTTTGTTACCACTGAGACAGATGACTTGGAACAGATCCATTCATTTGAATAATAAACACCTAAAATGTGTTGATGCTGCACTTTTTCAGACCCAAAGCAACGCTTGGCTTTCTCCTATCCAAACTTAGTATTGTTGGCAACTCAATTTTTTTTTTTTTTGGCTGTATGTCAGGTTTTGGAATTTGATACTCCTGAGAATCTTCTGAGAAATGAGGAGAGTGCTTTCTCCAAAATGGTCCAGAGTACAGGACCTAGCAATGCAGAATACCTCAAGGTACTCTTTGCATCAATAATTCGTACCTCAAGAACTGTCTATCATTGTATTAAGATAAAAGCTGAAATGAGATTAAAAAAATAAAGGTACACAAACACAGCAAAAATTATACGTATTCTAATTCATTTTTCTTGAAAAAAATGATCAATAGAGTCTTGCATTTGAAAGTGGAGAAGAGAGGTTGCGAAGAGAAGAAAGCAAGCTGCAAGATGTGCAGAGGAGATGGGTTGCATCTAACCGATGGGCTGAAGCTGCCCAGTTTGCACTCGCTAGAAGCCTCGCATCATCACACAGTGACCTCCTTGCTCTGGAGGCTGCTGAGGGAAATAACATCCTGAGGAAAACAAAGGATGCTGTGATAACCCTGCAGAATGTCTTAGAAGGGAAGCACAATACTGAAATTGATGAATCTTTAAATCAGTATCAAGTCCCAGCTGATAGGTGGTGGTCATCTCTTTACAAAGTTATCGAAGGTATGGCTGCAAGTTTGCAGGAATGATTTACTTCATCTTTGTTAATGCTAAAGTTCATCGAAACAGCATAATAATGAACCTACAAGTGGCTAGCTAAGAAATAGATAAAATTATATTGTGTCTATGTCTCTCACCGGTATGCAGCAATTATAGAAAACATTTCTTTTGATCTGCCGTGCGATGTCTGCTTGGTATTCTGTGTGCATGCTCAGAATTAGCTTTCGATAATAAAACAGTCTACCAATCTCTTTGTCAATGTCTATTTTTGTTCTGAATCACACACATTCCTATCTTTTTTTATCTATTCTGATATATTTTGTGATTTGTATGTATTGCTTCCAGGCCTCGCCATGATGAGCAAATTGGGCCGTAACCGTCTGCAGCAACCTGCTTATAATTTTGAGAACAACGGTTCTATTGATTGGGACCAAATGTAGATGTAGTGGAGTGCAGCACCGCTGGTCCTTGAAATCATGTTGTGGAGTAGGTTGGAGGTATAGTCATTTCAGGCGGGTTTGATACATGTAGACCGTAATTATATAACGTGCAGCTACAACTACGGAATCTGACAGATCTGTCCGTTTTTTTTTAATGAATAAGTGCAAATTTTGTCAAAGCACAATGATTCCAGAACCATTGTTCTCGAGGATTGTAATTTCTTATGCACGTTCATGGAAAGCAGTGTGTGAAATTTTGATAGATCCTTTCTTGAAAAGGCAGGATCGTGAATATACGCAGATCGTGTGTAACATCTGTTTTCTCGATAGAGATATTTGTCTGATCTCCTTCTCGTTTCACAAATTCTCCGCATGTAAATTCCGCGTCTGCACGAAAGTACGAAACCAAGAACCGTCGGTTTCCTTCATTCGACCAATCAATCGATTTTCATGTGGGATGGTAATGGTATCATGTACGGTAGTGGTGGTTACAAATATTTGCGGCGTTTGCTTCTTCTAATAATCTGATCTACTGGGCCACCATGGTTACAACGAGAGCACGGACGCCAAAACTGATAGTAGAAGAACAGGAAAAGAATGAAAACCCCGCACGTACTGCATCGTGACCCGCACGTCAAACATCTCTCTTTTTTTTTACGAGTAAAGAGGGACTATATTAAGGATTTGCCTTTGCAAGTACATTCTGCTCTAGGGCAGACGGAATCCCTGCTAACCAAACCGCTGAACTATACTCCTGCCTAACATATTATGCAGTTACATTCTTCCACGATGTTATCAGGAAGACGGTGATCCTTTCCCGCGGCAGCTCTGTAGAGCCAAGAGAAACCAATCCGGCCCATGTACCCAGATCAGTGATATATCCGGCAATGGCTCGAACTCCGTCCCCCACCCGCCTCCAACAAGACAGCAGCAAAAATGCCGTATTTCTAAAAAAAAAAAGAATTGGATTACTCCACTTTTATTTCAAATGAAACGATAGCAGGAGAGAGCGACCCTCCCCGCCGTCCTACATAGCTGCTATATCTATAGGGAACGTATCCTATAAGAACCAGTTTCGTGTGAGAACTATGAGAACTTCAACGAAGATCATATGATCCTTATTCGATAGTTAGATTATTTTGCACTTAAACCCCTCACTTATCCTACCTAATTTCTTATTTTACAAATAACCTCTAGCTAAAATAACACACCTCTGTCCCTGGCCATCGGGTGAGGATCCTGTGATTTTGGTTAGAGTTCTTATAATTCTCACACGAAGTCAGTTCTCATAGGATATGTTCCCATATTTATAAATAACTACTTATGTAAGGGTGTATTTCTAAATATATTTTTTTTCTTTATGACCTATTAATGCAAGACTAACTTTTTGAAGAGTCTTGAACATTAATTTGCAGTCCTGCTTGGCATATCATGTGCTATAAACACGAACTTCTGTTTTTGCTTTAGTTTTTTCCAATGTTTAAAGTGCACCATGTTAGGGGCAAGTGTCATCGGGAGAAAATATTGTTTATTCTCATCCATGTTTGAAGTGCATCATCTGGAAACAAATGTGAAATTTAGTTCTCTATACAGTTTCTTATATCTAATAATAAGTTCCATGCCGAATAAGTATTTGTCCTTATTAAGTAGAAAAATCCATAAATTGATTTTATGCATTTTAGTTTAGTTGACATGAGATGTAAAATGATATGATCCTCTTTTTTTTGCAGGTTGGACTGTTCTGTGGGAGGAACCGCCACCACCACCACACACCGCTGGGGTATATATGAGGTAAAAAGTTCATAAGGAGAAGGCAATCAAGGGAATGTAATCGTCACCTGGCCTGCCTAAAAATATGAATTGTCTTTTATAGTGTTATTTGCCTTCCATGTCTAAGCTTCTGGCAACAATTTTTAGACTTAATTCTATGCACACCCTCGGAACTATCATCAATCTCCATCGTGTTAGGGAAGAACAATGCTGCTTTTCTTTATTATGAGACAGATCAATCGAATCCGCTGCAAGGTATGGCGATGATTACAAACAATTCATGGTGGGGTTTGACTCTTCTAAAAATCTATCCTACTCGCTCACCATGATTACAACTAATGGACGACAAAACTGAGAGAACAGACAGTACAAACATAACCAAGTACTAGTATCTCTTTCAGTCGAAGAGCTCCCACTGCGTCGTGGCCGGCGCATCGAACGTCTCCCACTTGGTCGTCACAACGACCGCCTGGAGCCGCGCATTGGAGAGTTTGAGCACGTCAAGCGTCTCCACACATTTCTGCACCCGCTTCGCCTGCATATATCCCATCCATCAAATTTGGAAGGCACGAGTAATTGAGATGTAATCGAATTCAATATAATGAGTATCATTTGCAGATGAACTTTTCTATCTTCTAAATTCCTAATCATTTTTTCCTTTTGAGGCGTCATGATTCATGAAGACAGGATATGTCCACCGAGGCCTTGGCTTCAAGTTAATCTTGTCACGACAATCAACATTCCTTTCAATACAATCTTTGCAAATGTAAAAGGGACATCCTTTATAAAAAGGAAACCATCAGAAAGCACATTCTTTAGACCAGAAATTATTACAGCCTGAATTCAGATGACAATTGAAAAGCGGGGCAATTAGCTGGCGCCAAAGGGCATCGTCTGTCACTAGGAGCAGGGAAAAGGCTGTAAGTGGAAAGCTTGCGCCACGAGCAGACCAATGAGCCTGTGACGGTTTTGGGAGGCAAGTAGGACACTCACCCACCGATGATAGAACATACAATTCTCTCTCATAAACACTGCTTGACCACTTAAAAAGCGAGATATTTCCTATTGATGCTACCTTGGCACGACCAATTACGGAGACCCTAAAAATGATCTGAATTCAAACGCAAGGCTTTCTGCAGTGAGTGTGTGTAACTGTGCGTACCTGAATGTTCTTCTGCGAAGAGGAGTCCCCTAGTGCAGGTAAGCTCTCCAGCTTCACAGCGTGCCGCATCAGCAGCTCGATCAGCGTCGTGATCTGCACCTCCGCGACTTTGTTCCCTCTTGAGATCGATTTCTCGATGCTGCTTACCTAACAAAAGCGAAGGAAACATCTCTCCTGATCAGCATTATCACAATCGCATCATGAAAGAAGAAGCAAGCAGTGATGGAGGATGGGTACATCCCAGCAGGCGTACATCCGTGTCAGGGATTCAAGCTAGCCACTGTTGCAATACTGAATGAACTCCGGGACCACGTGAGAAATTTCACCGCCACAACATGAACATGACCACATTGGCAGGACATCCATCGATGCAAAATCAATTGGCTCACCTAATTCCTTGAACGGATTACTCAATTCACTATTCAATGCAGAATGCACCATCCCCACTCCCATACTTGCATGTCCGAAGCAGCACAGATTGACACCATTGACTTCCCATAAAAAAAACTACAACGCCTTCTTTATATATATATATATATATATATATATATATATATATATATATATATATATAGAGTAGATAAACTTGTAAATATATCGATGATTATTCTAACAGTCCACTATTTTTTTCTTTCTCATCGGAAACTTTCTTATCTCGTGACAGAAGCAGCAGACTGGTCAGTGGGGAATGTAGCGGTAACCCTACCTGATCGGCGAGCTTGTCGACCTCCAACGCGATGGCGCCGATGGCACGGTTGGCGCTCTCGATCTTGGCGTTCTTCTGGCGCTCGATGTACCGCCTCTCCAAGCTCACCGGGTCCTCGGCCAGCACTAGCTTCGACCTGTTCTTCACGCCGCACGCGTCCAGGTACTCCGAGTTGCTCCGAACTCTGCCTTTGTACGTCAGCTGCTGGTCCGCCGGTTGCAGCCCCATCCTCGTCGCTAGCAGCTTCTTTAGCTGCCCTGGATAGATACGGATTGAGCAATTAGCGCGGTAAAGTACATCTGATTATTCCCCTGCAGCTACTGCCTACTGCTCACCAGCATTTAGCTACTACTAATTAACGCGTGTGAAGAATGATCTGACGAAACTGCCCTGTACCTTTTGCGCTGCTGGTGATGCTTGAATGTATCTCGGGGACCAAATCACAGCGACCGTGTCTACCAATTTGATGGCAAAACGTACATAATTTAGTGGTACGACTTGTTTATTACTACAGTGCGGCAGAATATCATCACTTGCATTTTTTTTCCGCACTCTCAGATGAGTATGCTTCTCACAGCAATCACAACATTTTTTTAGAAATCATAAAAGTCAAGTCGTGGACTACAATTTGCAGCTAGTTATTTTCTTGAGCTCGTTTGTAGCATGGTTCCAAGAAAGAATGGCGAACACACATTGACACATGCGTTGCCCCAACGAGAGATGATGCTAGAACGTGGCGCGCATGAGACTCACTCTCCTTCCTACAGCCAATTTTCCAATCTCTGCAGGAGACCAATGTGCATACGCGGTGAACGAAGCAGTGTGCCGATCACTTGCAACTAAAGGTGTCGGTGCAACGGGACAAACGAGTCAAATGCTCAAACATGCCGGTGGCATGGCTCCAGGCTCCTCCTCGCCGTCCGATACAGCCGTCCGTACGTGTGGAGCCATCCTGCCCCTGGATTCCCCGCATCTATACACTTGGCATCCTCGTTGCTTTGTCGGGGAAAGGCGTCTCCTCGTCACTGCGGACTGAGTGCGTGTTGCAGGCTTGCAGCAAAGTGAGGGCAAAGCAAGCCCCGGACCTGGATAGCTTCACTGATCACTAAACTGATTGATTAATTAGCCTCGTGATCTACATACGTACCCACACTTGCATCGCATAGAAGCAGACGATGCCGGGATTTCACGGAAGGAATCGTTCTAGTACGGCCTGGTGAGTAAAGTCAATTTTGTTCTACCAATCCAATGCACGGATTTGGAAGTCTGAATATGAAATGGTTTAGTTTTTCTGGCCTAGTTGAGGAGGGAAAAAGGAGTGAAATGCTCGGGCAGCAAATAAAAGCTAGTGGTAAATAGAGACAGAAAAATTTGGGTTCTGGAGCAGAGAATTTTGCGCTTCACGAAGCAAATTCAGAGGGGCGCCTCGCCTCGCCCACACGGGCTATCGTACCAAGAATATTCCTGGCGTTTTGTTTCTTTCCATTTAAATAAACAATACTGCCAAGGAAATGATAAAAAGGGCCATGCGTCGCACTCGCTGTCCTACTACCGCGGCGGCGTTAATTCCTCCACGCGGCACGGCCGGAAGCCATGGTGATTCTTAAAAGCCAATTTAAAATCAAAGGACTGGAGATTTTTTTTTTGCTTTAAAATATCTGGCACTCAAGCCACGATTTCAGGTAGGAGTTCTAAAGTTTTCCAGATGTCAAAACTTAAGTAGATTTGAAATGCTGGATACTGTGTTTCTACTACTAACTTGGATTGGATTCGTTGCCGCGATTAACGAAGAAGCAAACGAACTTTAACTTTCCGGATTTTACCGTCCTATGGTGGAGGTAAAAAAATGAAAAAAAAAAGGGCAAACAAATATTTCCGTCTCTTCCTCTGGTCTCTGGAGGAAAGGAAAACATCGAAGACGACAGGAAATTAAGTTAACGGAGCCGCAATCAAGCGCGGTTACTCGACGATAAAGCAGCTTTAACGAAGGAAAGCGTGGTCGGAGAGGACTCACCGAACGTGGCAATGGGGGAGACGGGGACCTCGTGGCGCGCGCCGCCGTACTTGACGCGCACCCTGATCTCCGGCGGCGGCGCGCCTCCGTCCTCCCGCTCCCGCGCCTGCACGACCATCCCGCTCGGGCGGACCTCCCAGCCGGCCCTCTCCTCGGCGGACGCCACGACCGCCGCCGCCGCGTCCGACCACCCGCTGCTCGACCCGCCGTCCGAGCTCGACCGGCGGTGCATCACCGACGCCATGGCGCGATTACCGATCGTGCAGGCGCGAGCGCAAGCGATTTCCTCCGAACGAGTGTGTGGTGGTACCAGGAGAATGAAGCTTCCGCGGGGAGGAAGGGATAATCAATGGTGGGGGGTTTGGGGTTGGTGTGCAGTGCCGTGGACTCGTGAAGTTGGAGCTGTGGTGGCGTGGGGAAGAGGGCGGGGCAGAGGAGGAAGGGAGGCCGCGCGGAGGAGGGAGAGGAGGCGCGGCACGAGACGCGCTTCTTCGATTATTCCCCCGCCCTCTTTTTTGCCGGTTTCGTATATAGGCAGACGCCACCATCCAGTCATCCAACCCACGGGACCTTTGGATTTTCCACGGACGGATCTGCCCCTGCCCTGCGGCTGCGGCGCCCGAGAATTTAATTGCTAGTGCTTCCGTATTTGCGATGGTTCGTCCAAGACATTCTGGTTCTGGATTTGTCATGAACGTATCGTTAAATTTCCGAGTGTGTGAGTGCTTGCACAAGCGTGAAGCCTCATGTCCTCCTGGGAAGGGAAGACAACTCACAGTGGGTCCAAGACGGGCTGCATAGGCCCTACTGATTGATCCAACGCAGGTTTTCCGGCCCACCTATATCTGTGTAATATCTATGGGTGATGAACTATGGGATCATTCTATTGCGGTTTGGAAGTTGTAGACCGTCATACGCCATGCATACACGACACTTCTCTCTGTAAAAGGAAAAAAAAATCGCCTAAGTAATAACTAACAAGCATTTCCTCCCTAACGAAATAGAATGTGCTTTGAAAAGAAGTTGATGCATTTCGTCAACTCAAATTGCGTGTTATGCATGCATTTTTTTTCTCAGATAATGATGAGGTCTTCAAAAGGAGGCGGACATAGGTGTGAGTATCATGGAACAGAATGCAATTGCGGTGCACCCAAGATAGGTGGCAAGGGCGAAAGCTGATAGAGATCGTCCATTCACAATCATCCAGCCAAGGGTTTGAGACATGACAAAAAATTATGGCGAACGATGGCAACCTTGGAAACCAAACATGGCCGTATCTTTACAAATTATTTTTCTTTTCTCGCCATTCTTGCCATGTTTGCAACAAGCTTTAGATCTTGGTAACCATTCTAGTCATCCTGCAAGTACCCTGGACGAAAACAGTCGCACATGCTCCATGGCCGACGCTGAAATCCAAGTTGATCGATGCAGGCCGCCCGCAGTTTGTCCCCAACCAACAGTCCCACACCGCACGGCCACGCCCCCCGGCCGGCTGCACACACACACTCGACAGAGATTACAAGCAAATAGAAGCTCCGCACATGGCATGCTCTGCTCTCCTTCTCACCACTGATGCCCTGCTCCACCGTGTGCCGCGTCTGCCCCGCTGCACAACACAAACGCCCGCACGGCAAGTGGGCAGTGGGCGCATGAATCATTTCCGCCCCTTTTTCCCTGGCTTTTGTCACCGCCAAGGTACCACCGCGACGACGAGACGAGAGAGCGAGACATGGCCGGCGCGCACGACGCAATCGAGTGCGGCAAAAGGAGGAAGGGAAAGGCTGCCTGGCGCATAAACGGCAGGGCGCGGCCCCTCCCCTGCGTCCATATTCAGGCAACAATCTCCGGACGCCTCCTCGTCATCATTGATCGGCAACCTACTCTCCAAACGCAAGTATGTTTTAGTTTGTGCTACTAGCTGTCGCTAACAGCATCATTAGCCAGGGAAATGGCATACATGCTTACTACTCTAATAGTAGCTTTTTTTTTATTGTGTAACTAACACTATCCATCTCGCTTGGTCTGCTTTTATTAATTTGTAGCTCGACGAGTGTCACTTCAAACTCCAAAAAAAAAAAAAAAAAAAAAAAAAAAAAGAGCCTTCGTTTCGTGAAAGGGCTTGCCGTGTTGCCTCTGCTTTGTGCCTTTGTGCTTTTGCAGGACCTGGAACCGAAAGGCGAGAGTGCTGATATCTGGGAGCAACGGGAAAGGTGTGAAAGGGATGCCGTCACGTACGAGGAATGGGCCGCGAGAAACTCAGCATTTTCCCCTCGTCGTGTACAGTATGTAATCCAGGTGCGCTCGATGTCAACTCTAACAAAAGACTGTGAAAAACTGATGCAGAGTACTGACGGCATCGATGCGTATGCCTGCATCATTGCTTTGACTCTTCTAATGTTCGGCTTCGATCGAGTTGAGTGTAACCTGCATGGTGGCCTGGCCCCACGCGCGTAGCATGGTCATGGGAGAAGACTAGTCTACCTGTGATGACACGACACGACGCAACCACTAGTGGGCACACTGCAGGGAGATAAAATCTGCCATCATCATGGATTCATGGTCGTCGTCATAGAGCTAGCTGTGGGTAACTGCACGCACTAACAATCTGTCTCTCCCTCCTCTCTCTGCTACCCACTGTTCAATGATGCCAGCTTGCTTGCAACATGAGTAACCTGCGATTCGATGACACCGTCCACGATTCGACCACGCGCCTGTAGTTAAGCTGCCTGCATGCACAGATTGACAGATATGATCGATTGCAACGAGCAGAGAGGGGAAGGGTTAATTAGATTCCAGGCGGGCGTGGTCCGTCCCGAAGTATTTCTTCTGGTCCCATGCATGATGCATGCGAGACGCTGGATCGAGCAAGAAGAAAGAAAGAAAAATGGACGGAGTGGAGTTAGTAGATTGTTGTTGGTCATGCATATGCATGTGACGATCCATGACATTTGTTCTAGGTATGTAGAGGGTGTCTTTCTAGCTTCACATGCCGTGTCTTTCTCGAAGCGGTTGACCGTGCTTAGCAGTACAAAGTTTCTAGGTTAAGTAGGCAGCCGTCTATTGAAGATCTAGAATAAGTATCATATAGTACTGTTCAAACACATGTAGATCACAAAGACATGGCCTTAAAACCCGACCTGATCATGACACCGTGCTGGTGCTTCTAATAGTAGTCGCATGTGGCCCTTGTTAATAAGGGCCCTGCGTCCATGAAATAGAATTCCGTTTGTCTGGTAGGCCACGTTGGCCGACCTTATCATCGGTAGACTGATGACTATTGTAGGATGCTGCTTAACGCGTGCTCATGCAAAGTACGTGATGCTTGATCCGTTCCTGCAGTTGGGTGCGCGCCACACGGTACTGCAGGGCCTTTGCAAAGAAGCAGGATCCAAGGTCATGTCAGAGCGAGCTCAGATCCTCACGGTGACCTTGGATCCCGACATATATGAGCTAGCGGGGCTCTCGATCTGGAGAAAGACAGCGGCACGGAAGTCGCGATCATTAGGGCGTTCAGTTGTGTCCCCGATTGATCGATTGAGCCGCTGTCTGCTTTGATCTTTCGAAAAAAACCACTCTGCCTGCTTTGGCTTTCTGTGTAGGGGAGGGAGCTAGAACAGAGGCCACGAGACCATTCATGCATCTGATCGGGCTTTGCAGTGAGCGACAATCTGAGGTCCTAGAAGCGACAGGACTGCAACGAATCATCGTCATCTTCACGGGGCCGGGAGGGATATGGGCGGCAGATGGACAGTATAGAAGCAACACAAGAACACAAACAGACGTCGGTACTTGAAACTTGCACATAGTAATAGCATCTTCAAGAGCTCCTCAATAATTAGGTCCCAAAAAACTTTTTTTAGTAACAGTCCAAAAAGTATTACGGGGAAAAGTTCTTTTCTCCTTCAATAGTTTTTTCCTAAAATAATGTAAAAACATTTTTTTTACTGGTCCATGTTAGCACTTGGGTCTACAGATTTTAACTTTCTCTTAAAAATAGATAAATTAAGACTCACTAATTTTTCTCCTATTTCTAGCTACAAGTGAGGAGAGTTTAGAGAGAAAATAAATATAGGGATAATTTAGAAATACTGTTGGAGATGATTTTTTAGATAAAATCCCCTATTATTCAATTTAAGGAGAGGTTTTGGGACACTCTTGGAGATGCTCTAAGATTCTATATCCACCTCCTAAATTGTAGTCATTTTTACTCTAAATATAATCTACTAAAATCTCTTCTAAATAAACTTTGGTCAGCCTATCTATTAAACTTTAGATCCCTAGTTACTCTAACTTTACTAAAAACCCCTAAACTTAAAAAAAGAAAACTAAAATAAAAAACTACCCTCTCCATATTTCCTTCAAACCATAAATATATCCATTTTTTGTTTAGTTAATAAAAGATAGATATGTCTATTTTTATTTAGTCAAAGACTTTATTCATAAATCCAAACATGCATCTTTTAAACTTTAGTTATCTAACATTTAACCAACTAGAGAATACAAATAGGGCCTAACATATGATACATATCGACATTTACTGTACTACTAGCCGATAACTACAGGCTAACAGGCATATGTGTTGCTTCTCACCCGGGATTTTTTTTTTTTTTGTTAGGAATTCTCAACCGGCATTCCAGCCACAGGCACGAGAGAGAGCGCCGAAAGTCCTGGGCCTTCACTCTCATCTTCGCGTACGGGCTGCTAATTCAACCTCTTTGCGTTCCTGGGCTACTTACGTGGGCCTTTCTTGGAGACTTTGGAGGACGATCTTTGTTCGCTGTCGCCCTTTTTCAGCCCAATACACGGTTGCTCGCCAGCGAGCGAGCCTTCCTCGGCAACCGTCCCGTTCCCTCAACGGTGCCATTCTTTCTTGTTTTTCGTGCTCGGTTTTCGTGGTTTACGGTTAAATAGGTCCGGGCCGGTCCGATTTTATGGAACAAACAAAAACTAAATTTAAATACTGTAGAAAAACGGTTTTTGATAGTTTTTTTTATCGACCGGTTTTTTTAGATAGAAAAAATTGATGCCCCAAAGCCCTGGTTCGGGCACGAGGGTGGCTGCTGGCTCACAAAGCCCCACGTATGTGTCGGTCATATGGAGAGGTCACCGTCTTCTTCCTGCGCGCGCAGCCCTGGCTAAAATCGTGCTTCAGCGGCGCAGCCGTCTCGCCGTTCAGACGACTCGAACCTCAGTTCTTATCTTACTATCTTCCTCTCACTGCTTTGTCAGTAGTGTACTGTAACTACCATGAGCCCTTTACCTGTATGCTATTAAAAAAAATGTTCTTTACCTCTGAGCCATTAAAAAGTTTCTTCATACCTCTGTACTATTTACATAAACTTATTTGATTCACATACCATTCTGTCCATTTTAGATGTTAACAGTAGCTAACAGAGTTATGAAAAGTCTAAAATACCCTTAGTCTAGAGAAGTAAGAATATAACTTGTTTGACCCACATGCCATTCAGTACACACACAGTTATATTATCATAGTCAGACGTCACATTTTAGTAACTAGAATATAACAAATATTTGACCATAACCAAACATATTTAACCAAACTGACGTCACATTGAAATTTTCTTCACATAATAGATACCTCACTGATTTTAAAGTCATCACATATTAGCTAAGTAGGTAGTTTTGATTACATCACAAATGAAAAGTGTAGTGTCTAAGATACTGATCCTCCCAAAAGACATGTCAAAAGACAGAAAAACAACAAGTGTTCTTCAACTATTACATCAGCATAAAAACATTAATTCAGACACACATCATGGCAGATTCAGTTTCTTGCTTCTAGTATTGGATGCAGGGCAGCCTGGGCTTGTAGTAATGGTTGGTGGAATTTGAATTCTTTTCTGTGGTGTAAGTTTCTTCGTTACCGCTCTTTTCTTCATTGGTGAAACTTGGGTCGGCTTTGTTTGAACTGTTTCAGTGGTTGACAGTTGTGTATTGCTTGAAGTGGCCGAGTCTTTATGTAAAGGGACCGGTTGCAAAACTTGGAGTGGAACAGGGTCATTGAAACCAGTTACAGATCTGTGCATTAATTTTATTAGTCAAAACAAGAGTGGAACCAAATATACTTGAAGACAAATGAACAACTAGTTACCTGTTAGATGTACTAGTAGAAGTGGAACTTTTTTTTGCCTCTCCCACCATCAGCTGAAGTAGAAAATGATTGTCTCTTCCTTTTTTTTATGTGTAGCATTGGCCACTGCCTCATTATATAGGAATACCATCTGGGAAGGAGTAGCATTGAGCAGTGGAACAATGCTAGTCTCTGTGTTACACCTTGCTGCTCTCTTCTATCTTTTCTTCGAAAGACCCTGCAGGTAAATGAATGTAGATTAGTTAAAATAGTTAATCAATCTATACATGTAAATGAAACTTTTTAAGTTTACCTATCAGTCTCCAAGGCAGCTATATCTTCTGGCTTCCCATTCTTACAGGTGTACCAGTGATGTCCTAACTGATGGCATATGTGACACTCATGTTTCTTTGACTTCTTCTTGCTGCCTCCCTCAGCAGATGATTTGATCCTGTTCTTGCTCCTACCTCCTGTGGACTTAAGCAAGGGCGGGTGCATGAAGAAGCCATGAGTTGATTTAGGCCACATGGTCTTGTCAAGAATACAAGGGATAGAACCTTCATATGCAGCTCTGAATTTGTTGACAGAAAAGTATTTATCCACATAATCTTCCAGTTTTGTATCAGGAATTGAAGTGATGTATGCAATTGCATGTCTGTAAGGAATTCCAGACCCTTGCCAAACCCTACAGGAACAGGTTTGGTCAGGTAAACTAACCACAAACCTGTAGCCAATACCTCCCTTAGCACAAACTTCTGCTACACCTTCTGGAGACCATGTGATCACTTCAATGTCCAAGTTGTAGCTATCTTCTCTTAGCTTCTGTACAATATGAGGTAGAATCTTTTCTTCAAACTTTTTAGCTACCCTCTTCCTATGATTCCACTTGATCAAGATCTTCTGCCTTATGGTATCATCAAGTCATCCAAATGCTTTACCTTGTCACCCTTTATCCAATTATTGAATGATTCAACCAAATTATTAGTCACATAGTCCACCTTTGATAATGTATTGAACTGGCTCCTTGCCCAAATTTTCTTGTGTTCCAATTATAGATATTTCATTGCCTCTGGTTTGGCTGCAGCCATTGCTTGATAATGCTTCTCAAATATAAATGGGCTCCATGAGTATGCAGAAGCCCATAAGTGACCTTCAAAAACCTTTCCACTGTACCTCTTTTTGAAATTTTGTACTAGGTGCCACATACACTCTCTATGTTCAGCATATGGAAAAACTGTACTAACCCCATGCATCACTGCCTGGCCACAATCGGTGCAGATTGTCAACCCTTCTGGGGTGCCTATTGCTTCCTTCAACCTCTCCATAAACCACACCCAATTGTCATTGGTTTCTAAATCAATTACACCAACAGCTACTGGATACATCCAGTTGTGCCCATCTACTGCACAAGCTATGCACAACTGTCCCCTGAATCTTCCAGTTAAAAATGTGCTATCTATGGCAAGATCTGGTCTACAACCTCTAAGGAAACCATCAACACATGCTTTTAATGCAAAGAATAACCTATTAAACCTTATCTTATTATTTATAGTGTGGTGATCAATGACTAAGAATGATCTAGGACTAGTTTCCTCTAACCGGGCTTTTAATTTGATAGGTTATCAAAACTTTTATCCCAAGGCCCATAAAGCTGATCCATGGCAAGATTTTTACCTTTGTACACTCGCTTGTAGGGCACCAAAATTTTGTGTTCATCCTTCAATCTCCTTTACAGTTCTGTAGCACCGAGAGTACCATCATCCTTAAGCCAATCAATAACTTGCTGGCACACCCAAAATTGTGTTACCCCTACACAGATTCCAGCCCTCCTAGTGCTTTGACAGTTATGAGGGTATGGATTCCTCTTCACCTGCAATTTACCAAGTCAAAAAAAAAAAACCCATTTCACAATGCATAGACAGTGAAATCTACTAACAAATTACCTTAACTGTGACATCATCCTTCAGAGTTTTGGCATGGATTCTCCACCTGCAGCCCTCACTCTTGAATGTGCAATAAACCCTGTACCTCCCTGTATCACTCTTCTCAATTTCATAGTTGAACTCATGTTTCACAGCATACGAAGCTAAAGCAATCTTGAAAGCAGCCATATTTGAATACACAGTCCCCACTGTCATAGGAGGGTCCTTTTTGTCATAATCCACATCAGGCATTTGTTCAGGCGCTCTATCTATAATAATGTCATCTATATCTATTTCTTCATCAGATACAGATTCATCATCTATGTCATCTATGGAAGTTTCAGAGCAAATTTTATCTTCCCTTTGTTTACTGCCAACTTCACACTGAGGATTTGGAAGGAGTACATCAATATATAACCCTTCCTCATCAACACCCACATGCTCATTCATTGGATTTGGGTTAGCTAGGCAGTCAGTATCATCAGGTTGAGTGTGTGTGACATGGCTTGATTCTGTTATGCTAGGACAAGCAACTGAAGTTTTGAATGGGGGTTGAACAGAAGGGGTACTACTAAAATCCTAATCAGGAATCTCAGGAGGATTTACACGAGGGCTATGATAAGAAAGAGTCAACAAACAGCACTTTGAAGCCTTATGTTTTGCAAACGTTTCAACCAAATCTTGGTCACAAGAGACTTCAATATTCACCAGTCTATCCATGCAGAAATAAAACAATCTATTATCACAAGGGTACTCGTCGACAATACCATTAACCAGGTCTCTGTAGTTAGTGACATCGGCATCGACAACTTTGTCAAGTATAAAACATCGACAACGAGTATTTGCAGCAACAATCCGGATTTCTAAGTTGAAGCTACTGTACGAATGCATCCTACAGATTAACAAATAGCACAAGTACACGAAACTAAGAACCACACAATCCCTATCAAAAAAAAAGAACCACACAATCAGGTGACATAAGCTTAGGAATTGAGATGCTCACCCTTCAGGAAGCCAATCCGGCCGGTCGTCCATGCCTGCAGCTCACGCCCACGTCCACCGCGCAGTTGGGCGCCTTCTGCTCGCGCCCGCCCGCTGCACACGTCGGCTGCTAACACCCGCTCGCTGCATGCGTCGGCTGCTGACGCCCGCCCGTGCCGCGCCTGCTGCTCGCGTCTGCCCGCGCCGCCTGCTGCACGTGTCCGCCCGCGCCCGCCAGCGCCGCCTGCTGCTCGCACCCCCGCCGCGCCCCAGCCGAGCCCGCTGAATCCGCACTAGGGTTAGGGATTGAGAGAGAGAAGAGCGAGAATGGAGCTGAGTGCAGTGAAATAAAGGGCATTTTTGACATTTCATATGCCCGGTCCCACATGTCAGGGCTCCCAAAACGATGAAAAACTACCGGCGTGTGGACGGAATGTCATGTGGGTCAAATAAGTTTATATAGATAACATAGAGATGTGAAAAATTTTTTTAATGACTCACCGATAAAGATCATCTTTTTTAATGACATACAGATAAAGGGCTCAACTACCATTGCCCACGGTGGACCAGCCAGCTGCTTGGGCAATCGATCAGCGGGCAGCATGGCACTGGAGAGCAGAGTCATCAATTGATGCGCAAAATGCCGTGATCACCACGACGCTACGGGCGAGGGCGCGGGACCGCGGAAACACTGCATGCACGGATCTACAGATCGGAAGTTCCCCTGCTACTGCCACTGCCAGCGCCATAGAATAGAAGCCACACAAGTACAGCGGCACCAGCTATATACCCAGCACAGTGACGGCCATGTTCCTGTCGCCTTCGATCTGCATCGTAACCACTGTACGATGGTCCAGGGCTAGATTGTCCCGTTCCTCGCACATCCGGACATTCACGGCCGGCCACTCTGGCAAGCTCCTCCCAATTAAGTAGTATAGTACTAATCATCAATTTGATTGCCTCGTTTCATTGAACGCAAGTTGAGTATACTACTGTACCGAGCATTTGGGAAAAAGGTCCCCTGATCTGTCAAAAAGAGAAAAGGAAAAAGGTAGTATCAAGTAGGCCACGGTGTGACCGAGACGCCGACCACCGCCATGCCGCCAGGATGAGCGTACGGCGTTCTTGCATTGGGCAAGCTTCCAGGGCAACAGGATTCTACACGTTCAGACTTGCATTGACCGGGTTGTTTTTTTACAGCACCAACTTCTTCGCGTGAATTGTCGGTGGTAGGTTCTTCGTTCGTCAGTGTATTGTCCATGGACCGGCAGATCGTCAGTGTGAAAGCCGCGAGACGTCACGCTGCGACAGACCAGCACAGGACCGTGTCCATGGGAACTGCACTGCACGCACGGATCTACTACAGCTCTGCAAGTTCGCCTGTCAGTTTCACTGCTGCCAGAGCGTCAGAGAAGCACTCTTCTGCAGCACCATGTCCAGGGACAGATAGATCGCCCGCGACTCTCTGAACACTCGCCGATGATCCAGTCCAGGTCTCGATCGAGATGACGCCACAGACGACGGTCCCGTTCCTCACTCATCCGGACATCACGGCCGCACTCGCTTAATCATCAAGTTATTACTTGGGCCATTCTCTGTAACAAGTGGGTTCTCTCATTCAGGAAAGAAAAGGTCGTAGAGTGGTGACTGGTGAGTGCCTCGATCCGTGGCACCTGCCATGTGCTTGCCGATGCTACCAGCTATGCGCTCTTGTAACTCACACTCTCGCGAGTGAACAGCGGAGCGTACCTGCTCGCTGCACTTCCATTCCGAACACAGAATTCAGACGTGTGTATTGACACACAAGTTCCCCTAATCTCAGTGTAAATTAAAGTCGGAGCATTGGGAGCCTGGATGAATTTTGAGCACGAACGCATGCAACATTTTGAAACAAGAAGATCCTGACCGATGCAGCAATAGCAAGCCTAGTAGTAGTAAAAAAAACACATCACAGCAACACGCTACCGCCAGCATTATTTATGGTACACGCGCCGCGCTGAATCCCGTAGCTCTCCTCCACAGACACCCACCCAAGACCCAACCCAAAAGGAACGAATTAAACTACTAACCCAAAAGCAATCAAATTAACATGACAAATCAAAGCACTAATCATTGACGGCCTATCAAGCGGCTGGTGGGTCCCCCCGCTAAGCTAGCTACGCCGGGAGGGTTGTTCACGCCGACGAGCCGAGCTGGACCGCGCCGGACTCGCGCCGCGCGCCGGCGCGCCTGGCGCGCACCACGTAGGCCACGGCCGCCGCGACGCCGACCACCGCCACCGCCGCCACGCCGCACGCCACGCCGGCGGCCACGGACACGGATCTCCGCGGCGCCGGCGCCGCCGGGTTGGTGTTTGTCTCGGTGGTAGTTGCCGTGGTGGTGGTGGTGGTGGTGGGGATCGCCGAGGCGGCCTCAGGCTTGGCGGGCATGGACGCGTCGAGCGCCTCCGGGAGCTCGGCAGCCTCGGGCTTGGCGCCGAAGAAGGACTCCATCGCCGGCGTCGACTGCGTGTTCCCGCCGGTGAAGTCCTCCAGGCCGTGGCCCTCCGACCTCACGGCGAAGAGCGCCACCACGCAGAGCGCGACGAGCAGGCTGCCGGACGCCATTGCTTCAGTCTTCGAGCTGTCGATGCAATCAGTAATTGTCAGAAACGCGGCTTCACTAGCTAACAAGCTGTGGCTAAGCTTACGTTAAGCTACTCTGGCTCTCAATTGAAGCTACTAATATGGAACTCTACGAATGCGTTTCCAAGCAAGAGGACATTGCTTTCCTCTTCCTCATTCCTCAAGATCTAGACCTTCCGATGCACTTGATCGCTAGGGATGAGAGAACTTCGCACTGACGGATCTAATTATGAGAAGAGCTTTTCTTTTTTTGAGACCAAAGCAAGACATGCTGCCTCCCAATTCACAATTCCACAAAGCGAAGTCGAGACAAAAAAAAAAGTTTCTCTCTTAGAGTAACACATACCTTTGCAGCTTAGGGAAAGCCTAACGTGTGTGATGGGGAAGGCACAAGGCAATTGGCTTATGACGAGCTGCGGACAATTGAGGGTTCACACTCACAGCAGCAGACCCTTTTATACCCACACACACCTAATAAGATTCCTGGTAATCCTCTCTTCTCTTTGCTAAGAGTATACTTTGAGACCATGTGCATGAGAGAGAGAGAGTAATTAATGGTGAGGATCTATCTGCCTCTGGTTATGTAGGCCTCATTTGTTTTCTGCATGGTGGAGTGAGGAGGAAGCCGGAATGAGCACGCTCGGGAAAAACAGAGCGCGAGGAGAAAGAGGGAGACCCACGTTAGGTGAGCATGTGACCTTCTTTACCAACCTCTGTCGGCTTGCTCCGATCTCGCGTCCTCCGTCAGTCGCCACGCCCGTGTCCAGACGCTGAACTGCCTCTGCCTTCACTACTCTACTCACAGTAGTACTCACTCTCGTCTCGGTCTCCGTCGACTAGCATCTCGTTCCTCACTTCAGTGCTCTTCACAAGGCGGCGGAATTCACGGGCAACGGGAGACGCCGTGCATTGGAAGCGAAAGCCATGAACACTGATTGTCTCTCTCTTTCGCCTAGATTCCTGCGCGGCACGAGACCGTTAACTCGATTGATTAGCTCATGCGTGGCCTGCTTTGTTCTTGGCGACCCGTCACGCTTTCTTGGCGTTTGCGCGTCCAGTCACGGGACTCGTCAATCAGTTGACGAGATCCACACGGACGCACAGGGAGGGGCAACAGTGCCTGGTTGGTGGATTAGCCAACAAACACGTACCTATATATCGTTTTCTACATGAGCATCCCATGCAAAATCATTTTGATTTAGGAGCAATTATCCAGTCCGGACATTGAGGGAGATGATGATGCGTGGAGATAATTAAGAATTGATGCTACACTGTGCTAACTTTTATGCTTCCTTTTTAGGACTGACGGGCTCTGCATTTAGGTGAGGGAGCGGTAATTTGTGCGTTGGATCTACGTGAGAGAGGCAAGGAATCTGATCAGAGTAGGTCTGGTCCTATACTGGAGATGACACAAAACGGTGGCATTGGCTGGGCGCCTCTGCCCGGGCCTGGCGACTATTTGGAGGCGCATGCGCACGTCTACCTAACCCCAATAAATCCATAAAGGTCACCACTCACAACCAAATGATAAGAACCAGGGCACAGATTTACGGCAGTTGTTAAGTACTGCATCTCGTTTCTCACTGCTGAGTGCTGAAGGAAGGGGTCATGCATTTCTAAGGCACTGCCCTCTGCCCCGTATTGGTGCTATCTTCATAAGATTGGCTGCCTACACTAACATGGTCGAAATCGTCTATACTAGTTCAATCTTTGAACGAAACTGCAACATTCTTCTGTTTCTTTTGCATCGCCATCTGATCCGGCCAGCCACACATGGTCTAAAAGTTTCTTCTCCAGAGCAATCCAACAGAGCTGGACTGTTAACCCTTCGGCCGTGCATGTTCTTCTGGCGACGTGACAACACCTGTCTGTACGGGAATCTAAACTAGGCTTTGCTGTCAGTAACAGCTTTTGTCCCGACGTTTGCCCGTGACGGTGACGGTGCTGCGCTTTTTTATCATGCACGGTAATGTCAGGGTTTCAGTTGTGTAGTGCGAGCTGAAACGCACGTGCCCGTAGCCCTGTACGCATTGTACTTCCTACTTCGTGCTCGGCCCTTTCTGGTTGTAACTTAGGTATCGCGTTTTGTTCCGTTTCAGCGTTCACTCAGATAGTACTCAGCAAGCAGTATTTGTTTCACAATTCTCAAAGAGGGGATGGAGATTAGAACCAGAAACCAATTAACCATGTCGGTCCAACAGCTTTTTTGTTTCCCCTTTGTTTAGCTCTGTGTTCTGTGGGTGAATATGTGGGGCTGCAAACTCGAACAACTTCTACGGTTGCCATTCATTCGTGGCCGTAAGTATCAGTGGGGCTGACGCTAGTTTTACCACGGGTTCTGTCATGCCAAACTTTTTTTGTTACTCTCTCCGTCCCATAAAGAATGTCGCTTTTAACTTTTTAATATTGTATTTGATCGTTCGTCTTATTCAGTTTTTTTATAAACATTATTTATTTTTTTATAATTAGTTTTATTAATAAATATACTTTAATTAGTTTTATAAATTTTTTGAATAAGATAGAAGGTCAAAAGTAATGTCTCAAAATAAAAAATGACACTCTTCATAGGACGGAGGTAGTAGAGTTTAAGGGACCAAGCCCCAGCCTTACTTAAAGCATCGGACTTCACAGTTTACAGAATGGTTCGGGAATCCCCCTTGCAGATTTACATGACACATCTGCCAGCCAATGGAATAAGATACTCTGATCTAGAACAGGAACTAAACAAACAACCGCTCAAAAGACTTAGCTAAATGTTCTCTTGCCTCTTCCCTGTTGCCTTCTTCTTCAGCGATTTCAACCGTCATGATACACCATCAGATTGCCCTCATTCAGAATGTGAGTTGGGCGGGACGGGTGCTCATCTGCTGCATTTTTTCCAAGGTCAAGTTGAACTCTTGGATATGTTTCAGTAGGCATAAGAGTTTCCAGTTTCTGAACATAATCATCATCCTACTCCAGATCTGCATTACACCTCTCCAGCTCCCACTCTGAAAACAAAGAGAGTTTCTTACTTTTCACAAAGTCCACATCACCACTGATGTAGTCATGTTAAACACTAAAAACTTCTTATCACACAACCATCTAGAGGCTATAAATTCAAAACTTGGTCTAATTGTGAAACCTATTATTTCAGCTGTTTCCTCCCATATTTTCTGGGCTACCACACAGTCAAAGAACAGATGGTTAACTGTTTCTTTTTCAGAACAAAAGAGACAAGAATTATCATCTAAGTGTTTTCTCTTTTCTACATTGTCCCTAGTAAGGATCTTGTTTTTTGACAACAACCATAAGAAAAAATGAATCCTTGGAGGGACATGAAGTTTCCAAACAGCAGGGACAAAAACCGGTTGTACACCTCTAAAATTAAGCACTTTATATAAAGACTGAGAAGAGTAAATCCCTGTAGAAGAAAATTGCCAGATTAGGCTATCTTCGCTATTGTCAAAAACTAAGGTTGAGGCAATTTGAGTTACCTCCTCCCACATACCCATAAGTCTATTATCTACGTAACGTCTAAAAGTACACTTTAACTCATTCCTATCCCACAGCTCTGCTACTGTGGCTGTCTTTTCATTGACAATTACATAAATCTCCCAAAATTGTATAGCCAGGCTGGAAGCTCCCACCCATACATCCTCCCAGAATTTAATTTTACACCCATTTCCAATTTCCCACCTGTACCCCATTCTTGCTGATTGCATGGCCCACACAAGGCCTCTCCAAAAGACACAGCCATGTCTATCATTTGCTGAGAGCAAATTGGGGTTACTAGTCCTATATTTGAAATCAAGTACTTGTTTCCACAGTTTTCCATTGTCTAGCTTATATCTTTTAATCCAAGAATTGAGCAGGCAAACATTAAGAGTACGCAGATCTGGGATTCCTAAACCCCCAAACTCTTTTCGTATGCAAACACTTTCCCAATTAACCAAGTGCCAACTATTATGATCACTACTATTATTCCACAAACAATGAGACATCTGGGAATTAATTAGATTGGTTGCTGTCATGCCAAACTGAAGGAGTGGTTGCAGAGAAAGTGCTGGACTGCTGGTTGATTCGATCAAAAAGCTTGATTGAAGTCCAGCCCAACGAGGAGGAGACTGTGAGTCAGTGACTGTGACCCATTATAACGAAAGAATTGGCCCAGTAAAAAAAAAACAGCCACCCAGGTGTCCGTGTGAACTCCAATAGCCCACATTCGGCCCACCAACATCCTACCGACCTTTCCAGGCTTCCAGCCTTTCATTTTCCTTTCCGCAGGCGACCGCCGTTGTTTACTTCACATCATCAACGGCTGAGATCGAAAAGAGAACGGATCTCGACCGTCAGTTCCAGACCGAGCACGGGCGGTGCAGACGTCTCCCCAGCGGCCGCCGCGCGTGGGTTCCAAAGCGCCATCTTCCCCTTCCCCCAAATCCAGGAGAAGGGATTCGAGATCGGAGACCGCGTCGAGGTAACCTTCTCCTGATCTCTTTTGACGGTCAGTCTCAATCGCAGTTTTATCACGTCTGGTAATGCGCTGTTTGAGCCTGATCTTGTAGAAATTGCTTATATTATCTAAGGCGAAGTTCGTAGAACCGGTGGGCGTCATGGGGGAGCAGAGGTGCCGTTATTTCTTCGCGGATTATTTTTTTCGGGTTTGTTTCATGTTGTTTGACGATGTTCAGCACTTTGCGGTAGCTCTGCCAGGATTGTTATCAGATTTGGGGGTATGGGTACGGATTAGAGACGGCGAGTATTGTTGTGGAAGCACTGGATCTGTATCACGTATCTTGGTTTATTCGTAATTTGTATAGTTTTCCTCCTTCATCTTTTTGATAGGTGGGATTGTTTGTAGTCTTTTTTTCTTTTTAGGGCGGATTGTTGGTAGTCGTATATCTGATTTGCTGCATGAATTGTACGCACGAAGCTCACGTGTGACAGGTGTCTTTGACACAATTGACGGTAGGTCAAATCGTATTTGTGGTGTTTGCGTGCATTCGGGATATGACATGGCTGACCTCGCATAGAACTAGAGTTTACTGTTTTGAATCTCTATTATCTATTAAGAAGCTCTAGTGACTTTCGGAATAAATCATAATGGAAATTTGTAATTTAGTTTAATCTTTGTCTGTGTTAATACAAGTTGCTCGGGGCTTTTCTTTTTAAAAAAGTGCATTTGAATTGCTGAGATTCATCATAGTGAATGCCTAAACCGTTGCATTTGATCTGTGACAGATAGCTCTCCATTAATTGCTTTATCTCAGATGTGCTATGTGTATGTGTTTTGGACGCAATTTGATAAAAAATGGTTTGTGTTTCAGGTACTTGTGTTCTGATTTACCCGGGTCGCACGGAATTCATCTCAAGGTGGGATTTCATAATTTTATGGCCTTTGACTGCAACAAAACAGGAGGAGTTTCTTCACCTGATAATTATTCAAGTATTTCCACTGAGGGTACTCTCATCAAGGCGAACCCATCCACTCTGTGTCGGAAGGCTACGAATCGTGAGATCCTTTACAAATTAGACATCCATAAGTCCAGTGATGTATCAATCCCAGGCGTTTGTGAGCCAAAGAAAGACAATGGGACGAGTGACAAGGCAACTTCCTCAATCTGTGGCATTAGATGCTTCACAGATCTGCCAGCTGTGTTGGTTTGTGAGATCCTTGCACGCCTCGACGCGAAGGAGCTTGGAATTATATCTTGTGTCTCGACCCTTCTGCATACCTTAGCTACAGATCATCAGGGATGGAAGAAGCTCTACTGTGAAAGGTGGGGGGTTCCAAATCTCCCTGTTACTCTTGACGGGCCTTTGATTCCAGGTGGACTCCCAGATGGCAAGGCCTGGAAAACATTTTTTGTGGAGCGTGAATTTCGAAGTAAATCATTCTTGGGAAGATTCAATGTGGATGTTCTCCGTGGCCACAGTGATGATGTACGTGGAGTGATCCTTCTGCCATCAGCAAATCTGATTTTCACTGGTGGTCGTGACTCTGTGATTCGGATGTGGAACATGGAGGAAGGGTTCTTGATTGATGCATCACGTCCACTTGGTTGCACCATCAGGGCAATTGCAGCTGACAGAAATCTCTTAGTGGCCGGAGGAACTAATGCATTTATTCAGTGCTGGAATGCTAT
The DNA here is from genome assembly GCA_032690845.1 of Eleusine coracana subsp. coracana. Taxonomy (NCBI): domain Eukaryota; kingdom Viridiplantae; phylum Streptophyta; class Magnoliopsida; order Poales; family Poaceae; genus Eleusine; species Eleusine coracana. The sequence goes on from CM064424.1 coordinate 3,539,782, forward strand.
TGATGGGAATAAGAACCTTTTCCACATTTCTGGAAGTGGTGCTGACCAGAATTCCGAGTTTCGCCTGTGGGGACATGAAGGTCCTGTGACTTGTCTTGCTTTGGATCCACTGAGGATTTACAGTGGTTCTTGGGACATGAGTGTTCGTGTTTGGGACAGGTCCCAGATGAAGTGTGTAAGAAAACTCATGCATGCAGACTGGGTTTGGGCTGTTGCTCCTCATGGGAATACTGTTGCCAGTACAGCTGGTAAAGATGCATATTTATGGGATGTTAGGGATGGTGAGTTGACAAATATTGTTTCCAATGCCCATGTTGGTAACGCATATTCTTTAGCTCGGACACACCTGACTAATGTGCTGTTTACTGGAGGAGAGGATGGGGCAATCCGGTTGTTTGATGTTTCTGAGGTTTCTGGTGATGAGGACATTAAACCAGCTGCCACATGGGTGCCACATTCGGGCCCTGTTCATTCTCTTGCTTTTGAGTACCCGTGGCTTGTCTCAGCCTCTAGTGATGGCAGGATTGCACTAATTGATTTGAGGAAGCTTCTGAACCCGAAAAACTCATCCAAGCGCCATTTCAGCATCAAGAACATTGATGCAAGTGCCATAGAGCCTCCGCAGAGGATGCTTCATGGCTTTGGCTGTGATCTCTTCTCCATCGCCATTGGTGCGGATAGGATTGTATGTGGTGGTGAGGATGGTGCTGTCAAGGTCTGGAATTTCTCAGAAGCGCTAGAGATTGAGAAGAGGGCACAAGCTCTAAAGAGTTTGAGGCAGGAGAACCGCATGAGACGGAAGAAGGCACAAGTAGAGATGAATGCAAGCGGTAGAAGGCCAGACCAGTGCTCAATCGCCATGAAAAAGAATCAACTGAAGGGTGACAAGAGTGTTACTTGGCACAACAAGCGTGCCATTAACGAGAAGGTGAAGTCTTAGACTGGGATCTGTACCCATCATGGCTTACAGTGTATCATGATCATGCATTCATATATCTTCTGTTGGAAGTTATTTTTATAGTTCCATTCAAGCTAGGTTTGCTAATACATACTCAACATTGGCAGTCAGATATTTTGATTTACAAGGCTGTCCGTTGCACTATGACCATGCATTTAAATCTATGCAACTATTAATTGGTGCTGTGCATTTATATTAGATCTTTATAGTTATTTAAGTGTTAAATTGGAAGCTACATTATATTATGTCAGAAATAACCAACTTTGTTATTTGTTGCTATTTCAAAATATTCCACGATGCACTTTCGTGATTTTCTTGGCCAGTGAGTGCTAAGAAATCAAGTGTACTATATATCTTTCTGAAGGTGAATGGTAGTCTTGTAATATTCAACGAGTATAAGAAATCATGTTGTGCCATTTTCTTGGCCAAGCTGAAACAATTGTTAGTGCACTACACAGATGGTTTTTTTTTATTTCTTCGAGAGTCCAGCTTATACTTTATAATAAGTTACAATATGCACAAAGGTTTGGTAGATCGTTATTACACTTTTAATCCATGATTTCACTGCATCATCAAAGTTTAATTTGCGATGGTAGCTTTGTCATCTGTCAAATGTTGAGCTGCAGTTCTACTGTTGGATGGATCAGGAGTTCAGGACCAATCAGAAATTCAGAGCATGATCAAAGTCTGAAATGAAATGCTCGCTGTCATTATTTTTCTCTTTTTCAGTTGTGCTTTCATGCGGCCACACTGCATTTTGATTAGCAGAGTAGTGGACACCAATCTATCTAACGTTCTGAAATCTGAATCATTGGCAGTGTCAGCGTGCACGATTCTCTATGCCTGAACTTATGCTTTGCCTGAATCATTGCCATTATTGTAGCGGTAACAAACAATTCCGTGCCCTGTATTTGCATCGTTTTATATGATGTTAAACAAATGTCTGTCTGACAAACGATGCTGACGCCACATGCTGCAAGGTTTATCAGGGATTTAACAATTTGTCGCGCAAGGTTTTGCTCTCGCTGGAGAAGCTTCCTCGATGCTTCCTGCCTTGCCTCCCCGCCCAAATTGACCTCATCAGTTTTATCCTTTTCTCTTCTACTGGCCGTTTGAACAGCGGGATTATTATCAGCTCAGGACTCCTTGGATTTGATTGGATGAGTGCCTGTTTATTTGCTTCTGGTTGGTCAAATCTCTAGATGCGAGAGGTTGGCAAATCTTTGTTGTTGAAGTCTTTACTTGTTTCTTACTGTCTCTGTGTCGGCGTCCTTTATTTCTAATCATTTTGATTGAAATGCACGCGTCGGCGCCTTTTTTTTTTCGGAACAATCGGCGCCTGGGATCTTGATGCCGTTTTTCCTTGTGATATACTGTACTACTTGTATTTAGCTGCAACTATGACGTGTCGGGCAACAGCTGGCACTGGTTTCTGAAACAGAAATTATGCATGCACGTATGTACGTTTCCAAACAATCCGGATCAACTGTTGAGATGCAAAACACAAAGTGGTGCATGATGTTCATGTAGGAATGGCTGGTGATTATTTCCTTCCTGAACTTCAGATATGAACTGTAAGACATCTTTTTCACAACAATGCAACACTGGGCTTTGTTGGATATTCAAATCTAGCAAATTCTTTTTAGGAGGAAAAAGGGAAGGGAATGCCATCCCGTAATGGTGGCCACTGGCCAGTGATCTGCCAGCCATTCATGTGAACACGATGAGCAGGCATCTGCGTTGAGGCACATCACCAAGGAAGGAACAGGGCCATGTGTTGCTTGCGCCCTCCATCCATGTGACCCACCACCACCACCACCACCTCCCACCCAATGGAATGTGACTGGATTCTCACTCTCCGGCTGTTTCTCTCCAATCTAACCGCTACTCTCCAGTCGAGTGCGGAGTGCCCCAGCTTTCAGGGGAGGGAAAGCAACAACTTAGCTCTGCCAATTGAGGGCCCACTTCCCAGACGGTAGGGCATGAGCTGCAGGTTTTCTCAATGGAGAGTTATTGACTTTTCAAACCTGGCTTTGCTTTAGATGCCAGGACAAAATTTGTACTAAGAGATTAGTGCTGAATAAAGGACATCTCTAGACATGATTCGAGTTCAACCATAATACCATATCCCATTATCGAGATCATATTTGATACCGAATAAATTACCTTGCAATTTTGAGTTCAGAGACTCAATTTTCTTGGATCCACAGGCAAGCTTTCAGGGCTCTGTTGGCACACTCCCTGATTTACTTGCTGGCTTTACACATTTGAGAGTTGAGACGCGCTTGGCTCACCGCAACGCGAAGGTTAATTGCTTCCTTAACCACACATCATCAGCTGCATGCTGCTAGTGAAAACCCAGCTACCGTCCTAGCGCACACGTCAGCGAGCGAGCACGCTGCGCAGACAGCGAAGTGCTGTGCTCCAGTAGCGCTTGCTCCACAGCAGTTGCTCTATTTTTTTTTTCTCCGCTCCTTCTTTTCCCTCCTCTTTCTGGCTGCGCTTTTGTCTCTCGTGCCCTCCGAGAACCCAATCCATCTATCCGCCCATCACGAAATCGATCATCCCCAGAGGACAAGCCGATCCCCTAGAATGCTCGATATGCACTGCTTATCCTGTTGACTGTTGAGTTGCCGCCTGTTGGTTCTTGCAAGCAAAAGACTACTGCGAGAGTTGCCGAGCCCACCCTTTTTGCTTCTCCGTGATTCAACAGAGGCGGCAGCATTCTCGCAGTATGGTTGCCTTCGTCGAGTTCGGTCTAATGCAGGTAAAGGATTGCAGCCCATTTGACCTTCTTGGTCTGTCGTTCTCTTGAGATCTTGTGGGATCTGGAGCTGATGTAGTGTGTGTGTTCTTGGTTGGGATCTCGGTTTCAGCGGTGGCGGACTCCCAGGAGGCGGTGAAATTCGGTATCTTGCTTTGGTAAGTGCCTTCTTTCTTTGAAGTTTTGGATCTGAAGGAAAAACGATGAGTTTTATTACTTTTTTTTTTCTTCTTGTAGTTGCTCTTCCTCTTGCGATTGTTGTATTTAAGTTTTTCTCATCTAATTTTAGGTTGTTGCGTGGACTAAATGAGACCTGCAAGAGCTAAGAGTTGGCAGTGAGCAACGTTCAAATGAGTCCAGTTGTGCTGGCTGTGGTGAGCATTGCATTTATCTACTTGCCGTTCCTTCAAGCTCGTGGAAGTGAATTGCTTCTGAGCTGTGGCTCCAACGGGACTGTTGATGCCGATGGCCGCAGATGGATCGGCGACATGTCCCCAGGGGGCAATTTTACCTTGAGCAGCCCTGGTTTTGCTGTGTCAGTGGCGCAGAAGAGCAGTACCGATGAGATATTTGGACCGGTTTACAGCTCTGCCCGTTTCTTTAACACGACATCTTGGTATACGATCAAATTAGTACCAGGAAGTTACTGCATCAGGTTGCATTTCTTCCCTTCGACATTGACATTTGGGAACTTAAGTGCAAACAGTTCTCTCTTTGGTGTCACTGCAAATGATTTCAAGCTTGTTTCCAAATTCAATGTTTCAGAGGAGATTCTTTGGAGGAGCTCCTCAAGCAATTCAGCCATCAGTGCAGTTGTCAAGGAGTATTTTCTTGTTGTTGGTACTCGTGGCCTGCAAATTGAGTTTGATCCAAGCCCTGAGTCATTTGCCTTTGTGAATGCAATTGAAGTGATGCCCACCCCAGATAATTTGTTCAATGATACGGTCAATAAAGTTGTTGGTGGTGATGCACAGCTTCCTCTTGGTCTAGGTGACAGAGGCATTGAGACAATGTACCGTTTGAATATTGGAGGGCCTGCACTTAAATCTGCCAGTGATCAGTATCTCCATAGGCCATGGTACACTGATGAAGCATTCATGTTTTCTGCAAATGCTGCTCAGACTGTGTCCAATACTTCAAGCATAGCGTATGTCTCAAGCAATGACTCCTTAGTTGCGCCGATTGATGTCTATGAGACTGCAAGAATCATGGGCAATAACATGGTTGTGGACAAGCGGTTCAATGTGTCATGGAGATTCTATGTCCACCCAAACTTTGATTACTTGGTCCGCCTTCATTTCTGTGAGCTTGTCTATGACAAGCCTAGCCAGAGGATCTTCAAGATCTACATCAACAACAAGACTGCTGCTGAGAACTATGATGTGTATACCACGGCTGGGGGTATTAACAAAGCATATCATAAGGACTACCTTGACAACTTGCCACAGCAAGTGGACTCACTTTGGCTTCAGCTAGGCCCTGATTCCATGACAAGTGCTTCAGGCACCGATGCTCTTCTGAATGGCTTGGAGATATTCAAGCTCAGCAGGAATGGTAACCTTGCGTACGTGCTAGGTCATATTGACATGCCCAACCAAAGGGATTCTTCCAAGAGGAAAAAGAAAATAGACTTATGGGAAGAAGTTGGTATCGGCTCAGCTTCTTTTGTGGCGCTTACAAGTGTCGTTGTGGCCTCATGGTGTTATATAAGAAAGAAACGAAAAGCTGTCAAGAAAGAGGCTCCTCCGGCCGGTTGGCACCCACTGGTCCTCCATGAGGCTATGAAAAGCACTACAGATGCTCGTTCAGCCAGTAAATCCTTGACACGAAATACCTCTTCCATTGGTCATAGGATGGGAAGAAGATTCAGCATTGCAGAGATTAGGGCTGCCACAAAGAACTTTGATGAGTCCTTGGTCATTGGTACTGGAGGTTTTGGCAAGGTCTACAAAGGCGAGATTGATGAGGGCACTACAGTGGCAATCAAACGTGCTAATCCATTATGTGGCCAGGGTTTGAAAGAATTCGAAACAGAGATTGAGATGCTTTCTAAGCTTAGGCACCGGCACCTTGTCGCAATGATTGGCTATTGTGAAGAGCAGAAGGAGATGATTCTTGTCTATGAATACATGGCTAAGGGAACACTGCGAAGCCATCTCTATGGGAGTGACCTCCCTCCTCTGACATGGAAGCAACGGATTGATGCATGTATTGGTGCAGCTCGTGGGCTTCACTACCTCCATACAGGAGCAGACCGAGGTATAATACACCGGGATGTAAAGACTACTAACATCCTATTGGATGACAACTTTGTTGCAAAAATAGCAGACTTTGGGTTGTCCAAAACTGGGCCAACGCTGGACCAGACCCATGTCAGTACAGCAGTCAAGGGAAGCTTCGGATACCTAGATCCTGAGTATTTTCGGAGGCAGCAGCTTACACAAAAATCTGATGTATATTCTTTTGGAGTGGTGCTCTTTGAAGTTGCTTGTGCAAGGCCAGTGATAGACCCCACATTGCCAAAAGATCAGATCAATTTGGCAGAATGGGCAATGAGATGGCAGCGCCAGCGTTCACTGGAATCAATCATGGATCCACGTCTGGATGGTGATTTTTCAGCGGAATCCTTGAAGAAGTTTGGTGAGATTGCAGAGAAATGTCTTGCTGATGATGGGAGAAGCAGGCCATCAATGGGTGAGGTCCTGTGGCATCTTGAGTATGCGTTGCAGCTCCATGATGCTTACAAGCGCAATGTGGACAGTGAATCATTTGGAAGCGGTGAATTGGGGTTTGCTGATATATCCTTTAGCCTTCCTCATATCAGAGAGGGCGAAGAGGAGCGTAACTCAAAACCATCAAGTATCAAAGAGGAAGCAGACACTTGACGATTTCTAACAGCTGGGAAAACCCACTGAAAAATCTTTCCTTGTGGGCATGGTCAGGATGTGGATGTAAAATTGTGTTATATTGTTCGTGTAGGTTGTTTAGCTGTTTCACCTGCTTCTAATTCTTTGGGCATTCTCCTGCTTGACAAGTGTAGAATAATAGGATTTTTTTGTGTAGATTACCAAGCCAAAAAAAAAAAAAACCCTGAAAACAGGAGTGTCAAGTTTTTTTCTTGACATGTTGCCGGATCATGCTTTTGGTTTAACCATCGCCCATGTAATTCTTCCTGTGTGGCCTGTATAAATCGTACTGATAATTATAGCATTATCTTTCGATTTACTGTGAGTATTGTTGACCTGCATCTTTGTGTCATTTTTGTTATTTTTGTACTGATAATTATAGCAAATTCCGATTTAGCGTTGTGCCATTTTTGTTTATTTCACTTGGATGATCCTCAGGCAAATGTTGTCCTATTTGGATTTTGTATCTACTCAGCGGATTCAAAAGGTGTTGACACAGTTCCGGATGAAATGTTTGTTCATCAGGAATGGTAAAAAAAAAAAAAAAGATCAATTGCGGACGATGGCATGACATACCGGCTCATAAGGTGTCCAGCGCAGCGAGGTTTGAAAATTGGAGGCTCCTGTCTTTCTCTCCGGTGAATGGAATCCATGGGTGATCGGTAAAATGAAAGGCAGCTCCTAGGATTCAGACTGCTGCTGCCAAAAGGCCCAAAACGCCTGCCATACTAGCCTCCAAGGCGCTACAACCTTCTTCTTCAATCGATAGATTGCATTAATGTATCATGTCGCGCGGCTCCGGGCAACCTGAACTGATTGCCGGCGTCCAGCGGTGCGGAGGTGGCGGCGCAGGGAGATCTGGGAGGCTGCCTCGCTTGGAGGTGCGACGGCGCCGTAGGACATGCGTTGGAATGTCACGCGAAGAGATCAGAGAGGAAGGTTTCGACGGCGGCGCGGCCGAAGACGGCGAAAAGTGGCGCGGAGCAGGTCGGGGCGGCGAGGAATCGCCAAATCGCCGGCGGGGGAAGACGGACCCCGTCGTTGATGATGACGGGTGGGTCCAGTAGTCCGGGGCGATTCACGCAAAAACGTCCCTTGTCTAGAGTCTTATATGCGATCTCAGCCGCACGATCGCGATCTTCGGTTATTCGACGACCCAGATTGGATCGCGATTAATAACCGCGATCCAAATATCGGGGGTCTTGAAGGAATAGCTGGGTACACCGAGGGTCCTTGTTGCAAAACCTCCCTTCATCACTGTCGTTGGGCCTGGTTTGACCGCACAACGTTGCTGAACGGTCAGTGACAGCCCAGAAATGGCCCATGAATGTTGTGGGTCGCTGCGTCAGTGCGGGCTGCGCGTATTCGCTGGCATGTGGGCTGCTCCGCCTTCTGGGTCCTGTGGGCCGCACAAACGTGGTGTCCGGTGTTTGAACGATCCAGATTGGATCGCGGTTAATAACCGCGATCCAAATCTCGGGGGCCTTGACGGAATAGTTGAGTACAGCGAGGGTCCCCTCGTGCAAAACCTCCTTGTAGCACATCGGTTCGGCCCACGTTTAGCGCACAACGAGGCGGAACGGTCCGTGGGAGCCCGGGGTTGGCCCATGACATTTGTGGGCCGCTTCAAATATAGTGCGGGTGAGGCCTCTTTGCTGGCATGTTGGTTGCTCGGACTTTTGGTGCCCGACTGCCCGTTGCTGCCTTTCGCCGCCACCGCCATAGCGTATTAGCGTGCAAAAAAAAAAAGAAAAAAAAGAAACCCAAGCAAGAGCTCTCCCTGTTCCCAGAGCAGAGCAGAGTAGGTGTGGAACATGAGAATACGAGAGATGACAGGCACGTTACGTTTGGAGCTCAAATCAGTTGGAGAAGAAAGAGCCGTGTCGTGTCGTGTCGACGACTACCCGCAGGCCGCAGCGGAGATGACCGACCGATCGCTGTGCCGTAACTGTTTGGAGTGGCTGCTTGACCGTCGGCCGGGTATAGCGCAACCGGAGCAAAGCTACAAACGCGCAGCATCTTTAAAACATGCACGAGCGTAGTATGTTTTAATGTCGAATTGTAATTAATTAAGTAGGTGTTCCGTCAACATTCCAGCGTGCACGAGGGCCGGCACAGCTAATCCGGGCTCCGTGATTAAAAGGCATTGACTTGACCGATGATGTTACGGGTGAGAAGTCAGTCCTTTTGCATCGGATATGTACGGTCCACAAGTTTCGCAAATTTGGCGTTGGAGCGGCGGCCTTCTTCCGGCGTGCCACGCTTGTGTGCTAGTAGTGTACAAGGGTAAAAGTCCTGGACACAGGCAGGTTCTGATGCGATTGCCCCGACAAGATCTGAGACGAGACGGCATCGTTCCACGACACGCGCGCTTGCGCTTGTGCGACCTCAGCTCGCTCGCTCGCTGCTGTCAACTGTAGGAAGGAAAAGAGACCGACCCGTGTGAAACGCAGGCGCGCGGGCGGCGACTTGACTAACTTGCACCGATCGATCAATCACCGTCGTCACGGCCGGGGGACACGCTGGCTCGTCCACCCATGACCCACACGCACGCACCTGCGAATCCGAGGCGCCAAGCTTCTGTGCGTACACGAACCGATGAATCCTCCGTACGGGTGCCCACGATCCAGACCAGAGGCGTACGTATACGTCAGTACTACTCCGAGGCGTACTGGTCTTCTCTGTTTACCTCCTCGCCTGCGTTGCAGCATGTGAACGGGAACGCACGCGCTCTGACACCGCGGGCGGGATCCATGGACAGGCGACCGCGGACTTTTCAGCCACAGCACAGCGGCCTGCTTCTCCTGCCGTGCAACCGCGCGCGTGACGATACCACTTGCATTATACGCCGACTGTCAAAAAACACTGCAAGATTGGTCGAGCTGCCACAATTTTTCAACCACAATTTTTCAAACACACGTACGCATGCTCGCGCCGTCGCCGTACCGGCCTGCTCCGATTTGTTGCGGGTGTGGGTGGATTTTTAAAAGGTTAATCTATCTAATCTATGCTAGGCTAGTCCAAGATTGGTGGACAAGTTTTGTTGGCACGAGCAATCGAGTCTGCCTTGGAGGCTTGGACTGGATTCTGCGCTACCGATCGACCACCACCGCTTCGTAGTTTTTTATTTTTCAGGTATCATCATAAAGTAAAGCTAATGTTACATGCCATGTTTACTCCGTGTTCGGTGTGGCAGTTTGTGTGTGATGACGCATCACTACTATTTATTGTGTACGTACACCGGACGTCGTAGACGTAGACGACGGATCGGACTGGATGGATGATTCGCTGTTGACCTAACACTGCTTTGACAGTGCCCCCACCGAGCTAATCAATTGTTCAGAGGAATTAATTAAACAAATTCATTCATAGCTTTAAGCCACTTGGTGCATAAACAAGGTCGCAAGATTTGACATTATATTGCTGTGGGTGCTCATATACTACTACCTTGTACTACTTCTGTACTTGGACCGTGTTCACACTGCGACAAGCGACACTCCTGTCATCCGTCACGCTGTGATAATAATCAAACCGCCGTTGATGTGGGAAGATTATTCTTACCTCCAGGTTCCAGAATAGCCAGGAAGGTACAACATACAGGTGTGAGCGAATCAGACCGGGATATGATTCTCTACCCGTACCTACATACGGTATCTTCGAAAATTCAAACAATACCAAAACGTACATATGTATATGGTAGAGTACATCGTTCGTCCAACAGCGACGACGCCTGTATCCACTTCCCATCGTTCTCCGTCCATCCTCGTCCACACTTGTCGCATACAGAGACTTCCAGCCACTGTTAACCACGTCGGGGGGCCCGCCGGAGATGGACGTGGTGGCCCGGCCGGTGTGCTGACCCAGCGACTCGAGGCCAGGTCCGGTGCATCCTCCCGCGTTGCTGCCGACGTGCGTGCATGCGGGTGCGTATCTCATTTACATATTTCTTTTTTTTTTTACCGGCTCCCTCCCTCCTCCTCCAGCAGTTTTTTTTAACCAATGAAACGACCAGCAAATACAGTACGCATGCTCGCTCCGTTGCCCACCTCCTGCTTGCTCTGATTATCCACCAAAAAAAAACTGCCTGGGGATTTTTAAAAGCTAATCTAGCTAGCTACAGGCTACAATACATTATCCACACACAAAAAAAAATCTAGACTAGATACAAGACTGGGGACTGTTAGATAAATTAGCACTTTTAATTTTAATTAATTCAGATATAAATTATAAGTATGATTAACAGATTGTATAATAAACTAGACAAGTTTACGCAAGATCTAGACAGATCTATAAAGTCAGACAAAAGCACAGCATCTAACATACTAACAACATCCATCATAGACAAGCAGACTACGAAAGCTAGTATGGAAGACATAATTTGGGATGAGAGTACGTACGTTTCCTTCTGGACTGGGTAGAGAAGGCGACGACGACGTGCAGCACCGTCACGTTGTTGGCGACGGCGGCTGAGACCGACTTGACGACGAGGAAGACGAGCCGTGGCGACGAACTTGATGAAGACGAGGAAGCGATCGAGCAATTGGGAAGAGCGTTTCCCAAAAACCTTATTCGCCCTCTCCCGGTGCAGGATCGCAGAGGACGACGGTTCCGGAGACTTGCTCTCCCGTTCACCGGTGCACGCCGACAATCAGGATGGAGAAGACTTGGCGGCGCAACAGTAGCGAGAGACAAAACCCTAGGTGATTGCGTGATATGATTTACGGCAGTACCCGTACGTATTTATAGGGAGGAACCGCTAGGGTTGGACGTCCCGCAACCGAGTCGGTTACCATATTAATACGTCAGTTTCTATAATTAAATATATGAAATACACAACAAAAAGAAAGTATAAAAGGAAGTCACGCTCCCGTAAGGTAAGGGACCAAATTTCGGCGGACCATTCACGCAGGTGATGCGTGGCCACGCCCACGGCGAGGCGAGGGAAGCACGCGCGTGTGTTCTTTTTTTCTCCCATCCATACACTTGCAAGAGATATTAGAGCAACCAACATTATAAGTTGGACTCACTCCACCTCCACTAGTAATATGGGACTAAAACTTTACACTCACATCACTCATGAATGAGTCTTTAAGATTTTTTAAAAATTATTATGAATATTAATGGATCAAGCCCATATAATTGTAACAGGGACATCGGGTGGACAAGCTTTGGCACGAGTCGCCCTTGGAGGCCTGGACTGGATTCGACGCTACTGGCTGCACCGGCTATTTTTATTCGACAATACGTACCATGTTTACTCCGTGTCTTTGAACGAAATGTTTACTCCGTGTTCGTCGTGAAGCTTGTGCGACGACGATACTGTATTATATCGTGTACACGCTGCACGTAGACGGTTTGGATGTAACAAATCACGCACAGCCTAAAAAAAAGCCGCCACACGCGGGGCGCCACTTGGTAGCATAAACAAAATCAAAGAAACCGTGGATGGAACGCTGACACCGTTGAAGTGGATATATGTGCGCGTGCGGTCACGCACGTAACCTGGATGGATCGTGTGTGTAACACTGCAAGGTGCGAGCGGTCGATACTCCTGTGCACCTGTCGCGCTGTGATCAACCGCCGTGTTGACGTGGGAAGATTATTAACTCTTTATATCTGATCTTGATCGTGGTTCCAGAATAGCCAGGGGACAAGACAACATAGTGTGAGCGTGTGCGCCCATGCACGAAGAACCAAACCGAGATGATTCTCTACACGTACGTACGGTATCGTTGAAATTGAAACTCCCCCCAAAAAAGTCGTACTGTATAGATATACAGTAGAGTACATCGATCCACTTGTCACGGGGCCGGAGATGGTCAGATGTCCGGTGATGCTGACCGAAGGGACCAGGTCCCTCCTCCCGCGTTGCTGCTGCGCGTGCACACGGGTACGGTGTCACATGGAGTATCTTTTCTTTTTTCTCTTCTTATTTAAGATACTTTCTCTATTTTAAAATTATTGTCGTTTAATTTTTTATAATTTTTAATCATTTATTTTATTTTAAATATTTGTTCATATATGAAAAGTTATAAATTATATTTTAATTTTATCTAATAATAAAATAAATTATGAAAAAATATAGTTTTTAAATTTTTATAAATAAAATGAATAATTAAAGATAATAAAAAAAATTAATAACGATAATAATTTTAGAATGGAGAAAGTATTTTTTAACCGACTCCTTCCCTCCTCCTAAACTCCTAGTTCACGGTTCACCCACTCTCCCGCGGCACCGCGCGCATCTTTTATTTAAGCCTTAACCGCCAAATCAAAACCAAACAGCACGGGAGATTTTTTTTTTCAGAAATATAGCTATAGGTGGTGATTGAGGCGGAGGAAGGAAGACGACGACGACGGAGAAGAAAAGTCAAAAGGGAAGAAGGGGGGAAGCTCCTTCTCGCGGCTTTCGCCTTCCTCGCACGCTCCGCCTACCGCGCACGTTTCTTCTTCCCCCTCGTCCCCCTTAAATACGCCCGCCACCGCCGCCCCCCTGTCTCCCACCTCGTGCAGTCACGAGCGCCGCTCCCGCTCCCGCTCCTCTCTCTCGCTCGCTCTGTCGTCACACACTGGTGGGCAGGCGCGCAGCGCGAATCATCCAGTTCCGGTTGCGCCATACAGGTCCGGAGAGTTCAACCGGTGCTATCTTCCAGGTGAGTCTTGCGTTCTAAGATGTTGTCTCTGAACTGGGAGTGTTGTGCTGGGGGGAGGTTCATCTTGTTGGGTAGGCTTTGGTAATCTATGAGGGCGATTGACTGGGTAAAAGCTCCATTAACTCTCTGTGACCCGCTTCTCTTCTGCTCTGTTCTTCTGAATCCTATCAAGCCCCGTGCTGTCGCTTCTGCTAAGTTACTGGATTTGCTTCCGTTGCTCTTGATTGACCGATCGATTTTAGAGTGATTTGTCGACTTGGTCCATCAACCCCTGGTTCTACTTAGTCAATCATGTTTCGGATTGCCCCCAAATTCTGCTGTTGTCATCTCAAATTATGGCGTTGCTGTAGTTTCAAATCTGATTGTCCCATGGTACTCGTTGGATTGGAATGCGATTTGCATTTTGTAAGCATATAATATAAGCTACCGCTGACATTTGCGGTTCGCAACGATGCGGCGTAAATCCAACGCAGACTTAGAGCCGGGTACAAATGGGTCTTGTTTGCTGATTTCCACACTCCAACGAAGATAATTGGCCCGACCCTGCGTTAGGTGCTCGTTCCTTTCGGGTCTCCATTCATCATGACATCCCTTTGCCTCTTTTGTTCAAACTGAAGACCGGATTGTAGAGCTGACTTTCTCTTTTGACTTGATGAAAGCTTCCTTTTGCGGTCGAAGCCTGAAGCCTATGTGCGTGCTGGTTTCACATTTCCATATCTTCGTATCTCTGCTGGATGTAGATTACCACAGTATTAGTGCCTCACGAGTTAAGATATGGTAAATGGATAGGTAGTTGCCAAAGGTAGCCAGACCACTTATACTTCAAAGTAGTTCGATGCCACTAGAATTGTTCTACCAAGACAAGAGGTCTAATTGACAAGTTTATTAACACAAAAGCTGCCATTTCAGTCCATTAATGATAAGAAAATACTATACTAGTTGTGCGCTTCTTTCTTTTGTTGGTTGATCTACTGTCTCAGCTTCTGTATATTGAATCCTTTTCTGACATTCAGCATATCTCTGTTTTCAGAAGCTTCTTCTAGGGCCCCTTTCTGGTTGGGACACTGCTGTAATTGTATTTTGGTGAAGCCTAAGAATATGGGAAATTGCTGGTTTGGAAAGAGTGAACACGTTGTGGAAGGCGAGGATGGTAAGCAATTTCTTACTATTTTAGCAATTCTTCATATACTTGAGATGTTCAAACAATTTGCCATACTTATACGTGTTTGCTTTGTTTGTTCCAGGTGAGCACAGAGTGAAAGTCTTCTCTTACAATGAGTTGAGAAAGGCTACGCATGATTTCAGTGGTGCAAATAAGATTGGTGAAGGTGGTTTTGGTTCTGTCTTCAGGGTAAATACCCATAACCTGTTCAGCACGGTGGTGTTGTGTTATATTGACAGTATGATGAAAACGTTGTGCTCACATTCATTTTGGTTGCTCAGGGAGTACTTAAAGATGGCACAACAGTTGCAGTGAAGGTTCTATCAGCTACTTCAAGGCAAGGTATCCGGGAGTTCTTAACCGAGCTTACAGCAATTTCGGACATCAAGCACGAAAATCTTGTCACTCTTATTGGCTGCTGCGCTGAAGGGTCTCATAGAATTCTTATTTACAACTACCTTGAGAACAACAGCCTTTCACAAACATTGCTAGGTGACACATTGTCCTACCCAACGTCACCTTCTATATCTTGCATATCTATTTCAATTTTGTACTTACAAGTCTTATGGCTATGCTATTGCAGGATCCAGATATAGCAACATTCGGTTTAATTGGCGTTCTCGTGTCAAAATTGCTGTGGGTGTTGCTCGTGGATTAGCATTTCTTCATGAGGAAATCCACCCTCCCATTATCCACCGGGACATAAAGGCGAGCAACATTCTTCTTGACAAGGACCTCACGCCAAAAATTTCTGATTTTGGGTTGGCGAGGCTCCTCCCACCCAATGCAACTCATGTGAGCACCCGAGTTGCAGGCACATTGTAAGTATAATCACATCCTGTTCGTGACCCTTTATGTCTGGTGTAAAGTACTGTCGTTCTTACTTGTTTAATTTCTGTTCAGAGGGTACTTGGCACCTGAATATGCTATACGAGGTCAAGTGACAAAGAAGTCCGACATCTATAGTTTTGGTGTTCTTCTACTGGAAATTGTTAGTGGCAGATGCAACACCAACACAAGGTTACCGTCTGGAGATCAATTTCTTCTTGAGAGGGTAAGCTCTCCTTGTCAATCTCGTCTCAAATCATATGAATTAATATGTCAAGTAACCAGCTATGCAAGTAAAAGAGTGCTGAACTTGGCAAATATGCTACTATTCTTGCAGACATGGGTACTATACGAGGAAGGCCGTTTAGACGAAATCATAGATATTGATGTTGGGGATGATCTGGATGTTGAAGAGGCGTGCCGTTTCTTGAAGATTGGTCTACTATGCACTCAAGATGCAATGGCACGTCGTCCCAATATGTCCAATGTCGTCCGGATGCTCACGGGAGAGAGGAGAGTCTCCATTGCGAAGATCACTAGGCCTGCCATGATCACCGACTTTACAGAGCTCAAGGTCAACAACAGAGAGCAAAGATCCAATGGCACACGCTCCCCGACAAAGTCGTTCAGCACAACTGAACCATTCTCGTCGTCGGAGACGCCCACACAGTCATCTATGTGAAAAGTCGACAGTGTTTTTCAGTTTGTATATTGTGCGATAGATGGGTCAGGTTACATTCAAATTTTTGAAGGAGTGTTTTTTTAAAAAAAAATTGTTACGGGGGAAGATCTGGTAGGTGGCTTATTTGCTTCTTTGTATGCTGTAAATATTTTAAAACGAAGATGATCAAGATAAGCTTTGCAAATGCCACTTCAGTGCCATACATATTCTTGATATATGTTCATTGTTGTCGCTCAGATTCTTTTCGTTTCTTGGCGGTTCTTTCTGAATGAATTAGTCGGATGCCGCCGGTGGCCATCTCTATAATCTCACACTGAAATAATTAGAAAAAGAAGTAAAACAGAAGAAAAATAGACTTTTAAAAGGGGGACTAGCTAATTTTCAGCTGCCTGAAAGTTTAGGTAACTCTTAATCACTGCTTTGAGCCATTGGATCTAGATTCAAGAGCTTATAATTATTATACAAATAATCCTACAAAAGAAAAATTAAAACACAAAGGTGAAAGCTTTCAGTCACTTGAAAGGTAGGAAACATGTTTAAAAGGTGTAGCTAACGCTGACAATGCGTCATGCCCATGCTAGAAAGAAGAAATCCCAACTGTCGCAGATCTCATTCTCACCAGTACAGGAAGGAATAGTCAAGGGCTCCGAGTTTTTGCTGACTTGATGCAAAACAATCAGCAACGAACTGATCAAAACGCGAATTTTCCGAAAGAGCAAACCAAGAGAGATTCTGCTGACAAACGTGTCTCCATCGTCATCGGAACACGCAAAGATCGTTGCGACATTTGCCCGGCATGAACGTGTCAAATATCCTGTCCATATCGCCGCTTCGTCAACTATTAAAGTGAGATTGACTATTGCATGTCAGAAAGCACGTATTCGCATCATCGGGCCTTTTTAGTAGAGTTCAGTTCAACGCCTGCCGCAAGCGAGCAATACTGCCAGCCATTCGGGAGTAAAATCATAGCCGAAGTAAGCACGTTGACAAACTAAACCGAAGAATCATGAAAACGATGGACGAAATGAAAGACTATCTTTGCCGGCAGTAGCCGGCCAAACTCTCTCACTGACAAATATGGGCATGCCACTAACTTGCTGATGACAAGAACAAGAGAACCTGAGAGCAGTACATATTCACAGAAAGCAAGTACTGAAGATAAGGCATGAGATGAAATAACAGCCTTTTACTAGCCACACGTGTGACTGTCTGAGCCTATTGCAACATTCTGATGGCAGTACGACAATGCAAACAGAAATCAAGGCTGCAGAACCGCGTAAACATAAAAAATAGAAATATTTTGACGGTTTGACACATTGCATAACATAACGGATACAAAAATTTAAAATCTGACAGACATGGCTGAACTCAGCGATAAGTGGACATATCACAATTTCAGCAAAGACTATGAATAAAGAATACTGCATGATTTCATAACAGACAGAACAATGAATTCTGAAAGAGTTAAAAAAATTTGAAGTTCCAGGTAAACTGAACTGAATGCTCTATGCTCTCTAAACATTCAATCGAGAGCTCCACGAAAATAGGGGTGTGTCATTTCTGAATTACAAGTCATTATAAAGGGTAGCTAAAGGGCAGCAAGAAATGTTTGGCTTGCTAGAAGAGTGGGCAACTGAAACACCGAACATTCAGCACCCCATTATTGCACAGTTGTAAACAAAGACACCGGCACGCTCCTTCACCGAGAGCACCTCCCAGTCAGCACTATCATCCCCACGTTCAGGGCACCAAGAATGCAGCAATATTACTTCGCCACGAAGTCCTCTATGGCCACCAACGACCAGCAATCTGTCGCCACAAGCCTTGAAAGCTAGACCCCAACCATTGGAAGAGTCAGCTCTCACAGGCAATTGCTTCACAATGTTCCAGGTGTTATTAGCTTTATCGTATTTCTTGACCACATTTGTCAGCTGGTCAGCTGCGTAAAGCTGATTATTCACAACAGCGACAAGAGGAGGGGATTGAGAGGCGCTGGTCCCTCCAGGGTACATAGCGAGTATTCTTCTCCAGGTCCTTGTTTCAAGATTATATTCCTCTCCACAAGTAATTGAATCCCTCTGGCTCGAAACACCCCCAATGACATAAAATTTGCCATCCATGAAGAAACCTGAAGAGAGCCTCCTCGCTAAGTTCATGTCTGGTAAAGTCTCCCAGCGGCCAGCCTCTGAATTGTACAACTCAGCAGATTTTAGGACCTGTCCATCCTTATCACAACCACCAGCAACAATGGCAATCTCACCTGAGCTTCCCGAGGCAAAAAGACAGCGGGACAGATTCATCGGAGTGCATCGGGACCAACTGCGAGTCAATAAATTGTACATCCAAATAGCAAGGCCAGTATATTCTCGACCAAAGACAAGCAGCTGTGTCCCGACGGCAAGCGATTCCTTGTCTGCACAGGAGAAACACTCGTCGCATGGCATTCTTGGAAGCCTCATCCACCGCTTCCGCGAAGGATCAAATGCTTCCCAAGGCATCAAACTACAAGCCAGATAAACCCAATGCTCAATAATGCCATATTTCCTACGTAGTCGGTACAGATACCCACTATTAATTAACAGATTAAACCTTTTGTTCAGACAAGAAAGTGACGGGTAATCTGATCTGCTTGTCCAAGCAAGGCAGTCTTGAGCCAGGTCATCATGAAGGCCGGGAAAGAAGCAATCATTTGATCTGTTGCCACTTGTATCGCCTCCTGATCGAGTGTTCAGAACAGGTTTCTGCCTCTGCACTTCCAGTTCTTCACCGTCCCAATCTGTAGCAAATGAAAAATATACACCTAAATCTGAAATATCACAGCCATTTTGTCCATTCACATCAGACTGTTTCTTCAAGTCACTTGAGAAGTACTCGTTCCTGACCAAAAGAAAGTATGCTAGTATGTACTTCTGCCAGGATTGCTGATCCTGCTGATCAAACATCCTAAAGAGATGCAGAACCACAGAACCGGGAACTGCAACCAGGCTTTTCCAGTTGCAATCTTGTAAATCTTCCATTATTCCTCCAATTTATGGCAGAAACTCAATGGCACAGAAGTTGAAAAACTCAGAATCCCCCTCTGGAAAAGAAACAGGCTAATTAGCAAAAAATTGTGCAACGCTCTTTAAAATGTTTCACAGATTTCCAGTATAGAAAATTAAATACAGAGTTCACAAAAAATATCTCTGGTAGATACAAGATTAATAAAAGGAACAAATGTCATCTCCAACAAAATAATTTGGAGTTGATTTGGAACTCTGCAGTATCCAGAAAGAAGTGAAGTGGTAAACTACGATGCTGGGAATCTCTAAGATACTCTTCTGCAGTAACGTTCTTTGAGTTCCAACTCAAAGATGTTCTCTGATTGTTCAAACCAAGAATATGGCAACAAGCCAGACTGCTTACTCAGCCAGCATATCCAATTTTTGTTACAAAGCTACATTTCGTTTAACAAAAATTGCTCCAATATATTGGTACATCAAAATCTGAACGATCTAGAAGGGGGGCAAAATAGTCTTAGAGGGAGCGTTTCTAGGGCATTATTATCATTAGCTTTTCTCTAGATTCAAGATCAGAAAATCTTTAGCTGTAGTAATACTATTCCTTTAGTCGTCACTGTTCCACGCACCAGAGAAAAGCCTTCAGTGAAAGAATGCACATGTAATACTAGATATCGCCAGATGTTTCTGGCAGAAAGCATCTACTTATTATCATGGCGAATCAATCCCTCAACACGCAAAAAAAAAAACACATATTTTAAGGCTGTTCATACAATAAAATGTAACTAAAATACCGCATTGTCAAGCTCCTACCAGCCTGGCATCCCAGAAAGGAAAGAAAACAAACACCTTTCCCCAACAAATTCACCACCACTACCTCTGCAACAGAAACTAAGTTTTCTTCTGGCAGTTCATGACTGCGGTTTCTATTCTCCTTGAAACCGATAAGAGTGACGAAAAGCGTCTCATTTTCCAACGGGAACGCAAGGAACAAACACAAGACAATTGAGCCATGTCCTCACCTAGCTGAGACGAGCCGCCGGCGAGATCCGGGCCACCGGCGCGCGCCAGCCGCCACCATCCCGGCGCCCAGCACACGCGGCTCCAAGCAACCTACGAGCAGAGGCACGGAAGCACAAAGAGAGGAAAGCCGTTACGCTGCGCGTCATTGAACTTGAACCTCAGTCAGGAAATGTGAGGACAAGTCGCTCGGCGACTGGGCCGCGAGGGAGCTCACCGGAGGACGGCCGGATCTCTTCGCCGGGAGCGCGGAGAGGAGGCGGGCCGGGGTGGCCGACGTGCGGGGCCGGACGGGCGTCGGGCGGTGGGGACCACCGTCAGAGAGACGGGGAGGGCACGGGGGGCGAGTCCTGGAGGGGTGGGGGGAAAGGCGTATATATATGCCCATGTGCTTAAGCAAGGGGGTTTCAAGTGCCAAATGGCTTGCAAGTTACCTTTAGCTTTTTTTACACTTTGTTTCACTATTACCTCGGTTACCCTGCTTAATCCTACTGTTATCTCGAGACTAGCAAGTAAAATAAAAATTTCCCGGCTTTCCATTGGATGACTAGTGCCTCGCAATTGGAAAAGAAATGTCACCCTGTAGGACGTGTCTACTGCCCCTTGGTGCTTTTAAAGATCATACAAGTAGCACATGACAATATTTTTTCAGTTGTACTATCTCATCTCTCGTACAAAAATTCATTTACTCTACAGAGAAAAAGAGAAATGAGAGAATCTAAAGAATTATTAACTGGAGGCACTGGCGCGCATGTACATGGATAGATCTGGATGAACTGAACACATTGCAGAGCTGTACTTGGCGCTCATTCTCTCTTTTTTGTTATAATGGAATGTTTTTTTCACAGTGTACTTGCTTCTGCGCCCTTGGATTCAGCAGGGCGTGGAGGAAGGAAGGAAGGAGGGGGGAAACGAATCTTCAAAGTGGCGATGACCGAAAGCTAGGGCGTGTAGGCCATGCACCACCATTTCACCCACGTCGAAACGCGACAGAAACGAAAAGCGACAGCGCATTGCCATAAAACATTATCTACAATGATTGACAATTTTTTTGCCAAGGCTAGTAGAGATCAAATGGAGGGCGCATAATGAAAGATGATTTGACTGGAGAGAGTTAGTATGTAGTGTGGTACTCCTATACAAGTAGAGCAGATCCGATACCAAAAAATGATACTATTATGCGTATTTTTGTTGGGATGCATAAAAATGCATTTACATGAGCAGCTGACCCTGTATTTTACGTCCTCCAATTCAACCAGCCAGGCTGTCAGTTGTGGATAAGGACTGCTGTCTTGTCAAGGCGGTAAAGTCACCTCCCCGGTAAATCGCTACACGTTGATTGAACGCTTAATCCCGGTCGGTAATTAATCGCCGGTCAAACTCAAAGCGAAAGCAACTCGCCGGCCGGCCGATAGGGCTCGCAAGTTGCAACAAGTGGCCGGCGGCGACTGTCACGGGGGGCAGTAAATTTTATTATGAAGCGACCGCCGCGGCTGTTTAGGGTTTGAGTTTGACCCCCCGGGTAAGAGAAAAGCCACAGCGTTTGACCCTCCGGCTTTCATGGACTTTTCTAGTGCGCTGGGATGATGTCAGGGACGCGCAGCGCAGGCGTGGTGTGTGTGATCTTTAGTGGGCGAGTGGTACAAAGGCAGAAAAGGGTAAGAATTCCGTCCGTATGCCCGGGCCATTCATGCCAACAATGTTCACAGCTTTGTTTTGTTTCGAACATATCAACAATGTGAGATTTGTTGCTTTGTTCCTCTCATCAGTCTCGGGTAGTCGATCGGATGGGAGGTAAAAAAGAACACTCATGCTATGCTACTCGATCAGGCTTGTTTTTTTTTTTTTTTCAAACTCGTTCACATACACACACACAAAAAAAAAAAAGAGAGACCTTCTTGGCAAGGATTAGTTTGAGGCCGTTTAGTGGCAGCTCTCCGTGATAGAGGCGACGAGGCAACAACTGTCAGAGAGACACGACACGAGCGAAGGAAGGACGCAAACCAACCAAGCAAACAAGGCGGAACCATCTCGTCGAAATCATGGGCAGAGCCGAGACGGAAAAAGGGTCGCCGGGCGGGACAGCAGGCACGGCACGGCGAGCTGGCCCATGCAACGCTGGTACAACTGTTACATGGAAATGTGCAGATCTGGTTGCCGCTAATGGGGGAGAGGAGAGGAGAGGAGGGCACAACTGACCGTCGGCCCCAGCCAAAACAGCTCACCTCTTCTCTCCCTCTGCCTCCTGCATTGCATATTTGCATGTGTGTGTGGTGTATGTCCAGTACTAAACGCCAGGCGTAGCTTTACGAGTCGGTTGGGCTGCCTTCCTCCTCTCTACCTCACCTCATCAGCTCTGCTCTGCTCTGCAGACACGAGTGTGTAGCTACTCGATCGTATAGTAGGCAGATGACACAGAGAGAGAGACTTCATGGGTACGCATCATCCGTTGCAGTTGCAGTGGTAGTACAACAACGTAGGCTCCATCGCATGGACAGAAAGGGGCGTACGTCTCATCGCATCTCCTCTACGAGACAGCTACTCACCCAGTACGCAAATACCACCAAGACTACCAGTAGCAGTACTAGTGCCATGTGCCGTGCCATAATGAAGATTTAAGGCCCCCCTGACACGGCTCACTAACAAATAAAGTACTGCGACTAGTGTGTGGCGTTGAAGATTTTACGTACTTGGTTTCTTCGCTAATCGTACTGCCATCTGTTGGTGAGAAGCCATAAACTAGAAACTGCTAGTACGTGCGTGTGGCGTACATCACTAGCTAGTCTCTCTCGGCGGTGCCAACGTTTTGCATCTCCCAGTTATTTTAGTTATGATGATAAAGAATCACTAGAGGTGGTTTGATGCTAACCAAGCAATTAATAATAATAAATCTGACTAATTATTTGCTGTTTGGCGGGACGGGAGTGAGCAGTGCAATAAGAACCAACAAGAAGAGAGTGCGTGCGTCAATTAGTGAGTGGTGAGTCGTAGTACAAGCTAGTCTGGCCTGCGCCAGGCTGCCTGCGAGCGAGGCGACGGTATGCTGCTACACTACCACAAGTGGAAAGGAGCAGGGGCTCATCCAAATGGAATGGGAATTGTTCCATCACATGATGCTCACATGCATGCATTGCTTGTCTTGATGAGTGGGATTGAGGATGCGTTGGTGGTGGCGGTGACAGCGCCGGTGACGGGCCCCACGTGCCCCCCTCACCCTGCTGTGATAGGATGGTGGATAGGTAGATCCACCAACCGAGCCGAGCTTCCTTTCCCTTCCTTTCATCTTTTTGAGGGTTTTGGACGCTTCCCTCTGCTTTGTTTCTATTCTAAATAAAAACCGGGGCCAAAAACCCACGAAATAATATACGACGCTTTATACAAGGTGCTCTCGTGGTACCAGTACTATTATTTTTCTATCTACTACTAGTACGAGTGCACACCCGATAGGAATAATTACCCGACGTCGTGGAGGTAAAAATCGTCATACGCGCATGTGATGATGAGAGAAAGAGAGGACGTGTCTTGTTGCACGAGACGGGCCGGACAAGTGAAATGAAGCAAGCGAGCGGCGAAGCGAGGAAACGGGAGTGCGTGGCCTTAACTCGTGTAGGTGCGCGCGGTGGCCGCCGATCCACGTTAATAATCTCTCCTCTCCTCCCCTCCCCGCCCCATGTGAGCCGTGTCAGTGGCAGGTCGTGCTTAATTATTCACAGGCCCCATCTCCAGCCGTAGCCATGGAGGGACCCTTCACCCCGTTGCCTTTTCCTCATCTCCCCCTTTGCCTTCGTCTCAAGCGGCCTATAGCGACCACCTTACTTACGGCCACACATGAAAAGGCCAAGGTGTCATCACCCCCATCTTAAACTAACGCACCCATGCCATTACAATACATTATCTACGCGATGCAGGTGACGCCCTCCCAAGCAACCGAAACCGTTAACACACCACTCATAGATCGATTGATACGATACCTTTTCCGCCTGACGGCCGCCCGGTATCAACCAAACTGTACCGAGCTTTATCAATGAATATCATTTTTTTTTTCCTGCCTGTTGATCAGCTCCCAGATGAGATCCACAAGTAGATTCGCGTTGGATTTCCAACGACCCAAGTAAGCGTATTATAATGCCCTGCAACAGTAGATAAGAGACGAAGGATCTGAAACCATATGCATTGCACTCCCTGGGCTAGTGATTGTATTATCTAGAGCCGCAGCAAAGATTCGGTGTTTGGTCACCGCCATTAAACCGGCCTAACACCGGCCACTGTTTGCGTGTTTTTTACCATGTGCTGCTGCTGTTACCACACAGTGCCCTGCTGTGCACAAAGCTGTGCTTGGCTCAATCTGTGGTAAAACCCACGTTCCCAACATTGAAAAGAGAGGTGCCCAAATTTGTGCAATAGCAAGCTGGAAATCAGGAGTTTATGCTTGTACATGGATCTGATGTGTTGAGTGCCTTCCACGAGGCCACTAGCAAGTATACCAAGGAAACCCAGTTACACCCCACAGATCTACTACCAATCAGACTCTTGATAAGTACCACTTGCTACATGCTTCTCCTTTAAGTTGTCTTGTGGTACCACCTACAGTTGCACTACCTAAGTTTGTCAACCCTAATACTACACACTTAAATGCCGCCTAACACAGACATCATAACTGCAGTTGGTTTAAACACAAACACTACGTTGCACGAACTATGTTCAGATAAAAAATCAGTTCTAGCGTTCAATATCTGCATTTAGTAGAGCAATAATACACAAGTATCCCTGAGTTACAAAATTCCATCGAACGTGTCAGATTGTAAGCGTGATCAGCTCGAAATGAAATGTACAGACTCTTACATTTTCAATTGTAAATGGGGCTTCACAATGTGATGGTGCAGGCACCTCGTGCTGCTGTTGCTGTATGCAACTCTCAACAAAATCTGCTCCTAGCCTGCAGCAGCAGATGAGCTAAAAGGCTATCACTGCTTGCTACTCATAGTTAAGACCACCGCAGGTTCAGTTCTTCGGCCTCTTGGGGGCTAGCGGAGGCAAGCTACCAGACTTGGCAGCTCGTTTGATGCCCAGAAAGTG
Organism: Eleusine coracana subsp. coracana; assembly: GCA_032690845.1. Taxonomy (NCBI): domain Eukaryota; kingdom Viridiplantae; phylum Streptophyta; class Magnoliopsida; order Poales; family Poaceae; genus Eleusine; species Eleusine coracana. The sequence continues at coordinate 3,564,830 of CM064424.1, forward strand.
CTCCACCTGCCAATGAACCAGTCAGATCACCCAATAGAATTGCCCATCATCAAGCGCAGAAATTGCAGGACACAACAGAGAATATCACAAGCTAACCTTTTTGTCCCCCAGCATGGGCGTCAGGCTCCCAGGAGGCTCTTTCTCCACGGTACCAAAGCTGCTAGCATCACTTTGACTACAATAACATGGAGATATTTTGATTAGCAACATTATCAGGTAAACTGACAGCAGATTAGAGATTACATAGAAAAAAAAACATTGACAAATTATCTGCATGGAGTTTAGATTTGTAATTGGTTTTGAGGAGTGTTATAATGACAGTTAACAAAATAGGGAAGTTCATCATCTTTTAGATAAAATTCTCCCAACATTGGTTTATCTGAGTAATCGATGGACACAGTACATTAGTGTATGAGTTTGTAATCAAAGAACATGGTACTAACCGATCTGTACTCTATTGATAACCTTACCCGAAATGATTATCACGACAGGAAACAACCAAGATTGAATTTTGTGTAGATCATGAAACTGAGAGCTGACTGATAACCTCATTTTTTGGCTAACTCAATATGACCACTTCTATCCATATACCTGAAACTAGAATTGTTTTGTTCCATATGATTTGAACTTCCTGTACAACTATGATCAACTAAGTTGTATTCGCATCAATTCTTAAATTCCAAAATAATTTGAAGTAAACAGTTTTGAACTGCTCATGGATTGATAAGGCTACATTTGCTGAGATGAAGATCTTTAGGCCAATGCTGTCATGTCATGTCAATATGTTTAGGGAACTGTGCTGGGAAACACATTTTAGGATCATAATTTATTAGCTAATGAATAGGAAAAATGTGAATATGATATTATATGAATAGGAAAAATGCAGAGAGAGATAACAGGGTCTTTTTTTTAGACTGGATCCATTATCAATTCAAAATGACACTCTAAGGATCCAAAAATTGCATGCCTTTGTTCTTTCCATAGGCCATATACAGCCAACTAATAAGTTTCAGCATCTTATTTGTGAAAAACATTCAAGATTTTTAACGTAGTTGTAGGTGTGAGCAACAGAAGTCATGTAAATTGACAGAGGATAATATGTTTGAACTGAGAAGGTACCTGTATGCAGTTTCCTCCATATGCAAGGTGGGTTGAATCAACCTAAGTCTTAACGCCTAAGAATATTTTTGTTGTTCGTATCATAGTAAACATCTATACTCTTAAACCAATGTAAAGCATACTGTCACCACACCGTACTATGGTAATATAACCTATGTTGTTTACTTTTACTATCAAGAATAGTGGTTTCTTATTTTCTTAAGAGTTCCAAGGCTCCGGTTGGTTGCAGTATGCCACAGGAGACTATATATGCTGGATGATCATGCAACAATACCAGGAGAATTGCCAACAATAGCTGTCCTTGCCCACTGAGAGAAGGTCATGCAATGCAAAGATACTGTAGAGGCAGCCTAAATATGTGATTGCTATGCCTGGTCCATCCAACATTGTTGATGATAGTTTCAATGGTTATAACTAGCCTAAAGTGTTTATACAAACAATGTATTGAATATGTAAATATGCATTAGGATGTAGGTTTATGGATTAAATCCGCTCAAAAGAGCCATATCACATATATAAATACATATACAAAATTTTGGGAATTTATATTTCTAAATTGTACAATGAAGAAACAAAAATACAAGATCCACAAGAGGGGTATGGCAACGCCGCGCAATAATCCTAGTTTAAATCACTCAAACATTATCCAACAGTCAGCATATGTCTGTGTTGCAAGCTACCACATTATTAACAACTAAAAATGATTTCTCCCTTGACTTTTCAAAAATTCAAAGTCAGAAGGAATATTTACAATTTAACTGACCTCGAGATTTTCGAAATTGAAGGAAAGCCTAGCGAATAAACAACCCCACAAATCAAGGGAGCAGTATTTGCGAATATTTTGTGAAGGTTTATTAGAAGAATTAATTAAGCTTAGCAGCATCAAAAAGACATCTCAAAAAATGAACTGCAGAAGTTATAGGTACTTGCAAGTGTTGGCATACCTTGTTTTTGCATTGCCACTTAAAACAAGGAATGGTGTTTGGCTGCGAGCCTGAGCCTCTCTCATCTTTTCCGCAGCCATTAGGGGCGTGTCAGAAGAACTCATTCGCTTTGTTTTCAACTCATCCTCATACTTCTTTTGTCGTTTTTCTTGTTTCATTTTACCAGGACCCTTGCCATGGAATTTGTGTGAAAGATCCCGAAATGCCTCCTTAGGTGTCATCTGCAAGGGGAAATCATAGTAGTTTAGGATACTCATTTTGGTACATCTGTTCCTCCAGAAAATATATACACAGGAAAAAAACAAACATAGCCAGGATTGTCATAATGACAAAAGGAAGACATGTAGACTACTCAGTCCTTGCCAATGTCATGGTTTGCAGTAATGCAGTTCTATTTTAAATTTCTTTGTTTTAGTGCATGAAAACCAAGGAGTGCAGGTGCATTGGACAGGGTACATGAGGGTACTTACCACTCGGCCAAATTCATCCAGCCTTTCAATGCGAATGTCTTTAGGTCCATCCTCGATGCCAACAAGCTTGCTCTTTTTCTTGTCTGTAGTTCTACCTCCCCAATCTGTGCCCTCGTTCAGAGATCCTCGCTCCTTAAGAATCTTCAAAGCACCAGCTAAACCCTTGCCAACGGCAACTTCATGTATAACCTCATCTGGTTTGACTTCTTCCTCTTCATTCGTTACTGATGTTTCATTGTGAATAGTTTCCTCTTCCATATGTACCAATCCATTTGTGTCATCTTTTGCAGGACTATCTGAAGGCATTGCATCATCATCTTCATCCATAAAAACATCACCTGCTTCTGGTTTGCGTGATTCTGGAAAAAGGTAAGAACAGTTAATGTTATATATGTAAAAAACTGGGTATTACTTGCAGAATTCCCAGCTCTTATTTAAAATTCTATCTGGAAAAATACTTCAAACATGTTACCTTCACTCAATTGTAGGCCCCATACAAACTCTTCCATCTCTGTGATAACAACCTTATTTTGTTGTGCATCTCCTTCAGTTGCAGCTGCATCTTCCTGGCCCTTGTTAGCAGTAGCCATTTCAACTACAGCAAGAGGACCAGAAGCAGCAGTCTCTTCCTGCTTCCTCAGAGCTAGCTTCCTTGCTTGCTCCAGAGATTTCTGCAGATCCTCGTAGTCATCACCAAAAACAAGTTCTTCTTCTTCAGCTGGTTTTCCAGGCTTGGTTTTGTCTTGACGCAATGCTTTTGATGCCTCTTCAGCTTTTGCAATGGCAGCTTGATATGCACTGCTTCTCTTTTCAGCATCAGCTTTTTGCTCCTCCTCTCTAACAGACTGTCTCTTTGAATCTTTCCTAGACCCAAGATCAGCTGCACCCAGTCCTGCAGCAATTGCTTCTGCTTCAAGCGCATCTAGATCCAGCTTCTCTTTCTTCCTAAGGGATTTCTTTTTCTTTGGTTTTTTAAACTGAACCATTTCGTCTGGGGTAAAATAATCTGTTAACACCTTTGTTGTGGAAGTAAGGTCTTCCGTCTTTTTCTGGTTGTGACCACCTTCAATTCTTTTCCGGAGCTGCAACACAAAATAATGTTATCAGTCATACAGTGCACCAGCTGTATTGATTGTGATATCCATAAGAAAGTAGAATGACACAGGATATACAACGGTTTCTAGAGTGAAAACTATACCTCTTCTAGCTTCCTTTCTGCTTCTCCCGTGAAGCGTCCACCATCATCGAGTGTTACTCCCTGATAAGTAAATAATAACAGAAATGCTTTGTTTCAGTCGACTGAAATCAGACCTTTGTTTCAGTCAACGGACAAAGGAATGGTTGCTTTTGTTATTTATTCTATTTGTTCCTTTTGTTATTTATTTATTTGTAGGATTATTTGTATTAATTAGTATTATGTATAGACTATGGAAAAGTTTTGTCTTTTTGTATCCATTAGATCTAGATCCAAGGGCTAAAAGTGTTGATTGAAAGGAACCCCCATTTTCAACCGATTGAAAATTAGACGCTCCCAAATAATAATATTTTAGAGCAACATCTAGTGAAAGGAAGTGCATGAAGCTAGATTGAATATTTACCTCATCCATTGGGTCATCATATTGTGAGAGTATGGATTTCTTTGACAATGAATCTTCATTGAACCTACATACAGTCGGGATAGTGAAGACTAGAAAAGAGGGGGGATAAAAGGAATCCATGAGAAACAGCAGCAAACATGATGTGTGCAGTAGCTTACTTGTCATCATATGTTCCTTTCTTCCTCGCGGCTTTATAAGCGTCGTCTCTTTGTTTCTGCTCACCGATCTCAATATTCTCAAGCATGTCACCCTCTACATATTATGGTTGGAGGTAAGAGAAAATGGACCAAAATTGAAAAAAACTGTTAAAAAGAAAAAGAATAATATGTTACCTTCATTAATATCCCCACCAGCAAGAATGCTCTGATCTTTGAGAGTCATGACAACTGCACCACCTTCCAACACCTTATCAAGGCCATGAAGAACCTTAACACCAGATAAGTGGTCTGTATTTTTTTACAAACAAAAAATAATTAAACATGTCACAACGTTTGCTACTAAGAATAAGTTAGAAAGCAACTAATGTGGTTAAACACAGAAGAACAATGTAGCAGTTTCCTGCAAATATATCATGGTGACTAAAAGGATTCAGATATCAATACCTCCACCTTGTTTGTCTTCCTCTTCTTCATCGTCATCGTCATTTTCTGCTAAGATGTTATCCTGAAGTAAAATCATATGGTCAGTGAAAAACATGTAAATTATGACAGTGCATATACAAAAAAAAAAAGCACTAATCACCTGTTCCTCCAATGCTCGTGCAAGACGTAATGCTTTCTCTTCTTCAGCTTTCCTTTTTTCATCAATCTTACGACTCTTGCCCACCCATGCAAGTATCTCAGAAGCCTCATCATTACCATCCAGTATTCCTCCTTCTTTATTATCCTTCAGCCTTTCTTCCTTCACCCTAAAGGAAATACCCTAATTTAGAAATTATTTGAACGTGATTGCTTAATTGCAAGATTTGACAGCAAAGTTACAGAGTAAAATATTAAGAGCAAGACAATGTACATATTACAACGCGTTGCTGACAGCCTGACATAATAACTCGGATTCAGCATCACATATGAATAAAAAAAATTTAAACAACAGTAAACAGCACTGAAGAGCAGCAATTAACCAGAATGCAGGCATACCCAAAGCCATAAACAGATTCAAATCGGGCTCATCGATCATTAGTCAGAACTCATGCAACAGTCACAAGATGGGACTAGAGATTATGGATTTCATTGAATAACCCAGATATAACCATATAACCTACTCGAATTTCAGATAGGATTATGTTGTTGATCATGGCTAAAATCCATTGTGTACCTGAAACTTCTACGTTTTCTATGAGTATACTTAACGATGTTCTTTAGTGCAAACATTTCTCTATTCACATTCAACCTCACTAGATAATCCCTTGTCAAATTATTCTAACCTGGAAACCTAAACAACACCGTGCAGGATTATATCAACACTTCATGATCGAAACAAAAATGCCCTATCATATCTGCATTAAAATGTGCCGCTGATGGAAAATCTATAGCCACAATGCACTTTCATATGGACACAAGTAAAAGAAGCCACATAGAAATCGAACCATATTTCCAAATTTAAAAGTAAAAATACTGAGTAAACCAACAATCCATCAGTAGAGATCTAAGTTGAAGCAACTAAGCATAGCAGGAAGCTATGTCAATTAATATGTTCTAAGCGAGAACTTTTAAGGACTCACGCTGTTTCCTATAATTATCTGAACTGGGGCAAATGGTGATGTAAAGTTATACAACATACTAATATACATATGAAGTTAAAAGAAAAAAACATTATAAGGGGGTTACCTTGCAATGCGCTCTCTGAGCTCAGCTGTTGATGCCTGATCTGCTTCCCCTTGGGCATTCTGAACGACTTCATGTCCCTTTGACAAATCTGTGGCATCTTCACCATGTCCCTTCGCCCTAAATTTCTCTCGTTCTTTATCATCCCTCTCCCTCTCTCCCCTCTCCGCTCTATCTTTGTCTCTGTTGCGGCTTCTGTCCTTGTCCCGGTCCCTTCGATCCCTTTCCTTATCTCGCTCCGATTCCCTCTCCCGGTCTTTGCCTCGGTCCTTATCACGTGTCCGCTCTGGTTCCCGCTCCCGGTCCTTGCCACGGTCGCGGTCACGACCACGGTCACGATCTGCCTCCTTCTCCCTCTCCCTGTGCTTACTATCCTTATCCCTGTCTCTCTCCCTATCCCTATCCCTATGCCTGCTTTCATCCTTCTCCCTCCTCCTATCGTCCTTATCCTTTTCTCTGTCCCGGTCCCTTCGCCCACTGCCATGGTGATCCTTCTCCTCCCTTCTGTGCCTCTCCCTCTTCTCCTTGTCTCGATGCCGCTCACCAACTTCTACTTCCATCTCGTCCACCGTTGCATCCCTCACATCGTCAGAAGAACCCATGCCCACAAACTAAGAACCAGCACCTGATATCAGCCCAATTTTCTCCTGAGAAAAGAAACAGATTCGTAATCCATTAGAGCTAGTTTTAAAGAGCATTACCGCTATGTATACATAACTAATGATAGAACAAACCCTAACCCCCGCACACAATCAGTGGAGCGCTCAGTCAGAGTGTGTCGCGGCCCCGAATTGACGCGGAACAAGCACACAGGAAGTAGCGGTCTTACCAGGACGGCGATCAACGAGCACGCGGAGGGTCGGGACCTTAACGTTGGGGACGCCGGCACTGCGGAGCGCGCGGGTAGCGACGACGGTGCAGGAGGTCAGCAAAGGAGCTTGGATGAGGGGGGGGACGGCGGATGCGGGCAGCCGAGCGCAGGCCCAAATAGGCAGAGGCCGATTCGAGCGAAGAGGGGCGGCGCGGCCGGCGGGACGGCGGAGGCGGCGAGCTCCGGGGTCTAATCGGGGAGGAGCGGGCAGGCGGCGACGCGATGCCTTTGGAGGCAGAAACTGAAGCGGAAACCGACGGTCCTGTGGGGGACCGACTATGGCAGCCCACGGGCCTGAGTGTCGGCCCGAGGCACGGCACGCAACTAGATAAACATGCTGGGCCGGCCCGTTAGGCCCGCGAGGAACGCCAGGCACGCCAGCCCCGGCTGCTTCGCTCGACCCTGTATTTACCTTGGTTGGGAGTGGCGCCGTCGTCCGGGAGAGGAGGAGCGACCTCCGTCGGACCTCGCGCAGCCGGCCGGGCGAGGAGGATGGGGCGCCGTCGCGTCCGGTACCGGAGGATGAGGCGCCGTCGTCCGGGGAAGGAGGAGCGTCCTCCGTCGGACCTCGCGCAGCCGGCCGGGCGAGGAGGATTGGGCGCCGTCTCGTCCGGTACCGGAGGATTGGGCGCCGTCGGCCGAGACCGGAGGATTGGGCGTCGTCCCGTCCGTGGGAGGAGTCGGCGCCGCCGGATCGATGGAGGAGGAGGGAGAGCCGTCGGCTGGGGAGAGGAGGCGGCGCCGGATCGGGGGTGGGGCGGGAGAGAGAGGTGAAGGAAATCGCGTTCGGGTGTGGAGAGAAGCGGACGCGGTTGGATTAAGGATTAATGGACGAGATTAAGGACGGACTAAGTATGGACTAAGAACGAATTAAGATGACTAAAAAGACTGACTCACAATTAATAGGTAGTAGAGATTCGATTTTTAGACATAAAGACAAAATAATACGATGCCTAAGCTATAGATAGAAAAAACCCGAGCGAAGATCCGCTTTCCTTCGCGGTGATGCTGAAACGTCGGATCAGACGGACGGTCAAGATGGCCCCGGCGCACAGGAGGGAAAATACCAAAACCTAAGCCCCTCCTTCCATCGATCAAAATAATTAAAAAAAAAACTTTGCCTCCCCGAGACCGTCGTCGCGTGCGCCGCCACCGGATCCCTACCTGTCCGCTGATCTGCTTCCGCCGCGGAACCCTAACTCCGGCAAGCACCGTCCCGCTTCCGCTGCGGAACCCTGACTCCGGCACGCCCTTCCTGCGCGCCTCGACCACGTGGTCAATGGCCGAATCCGAAGCCGTCCGCAGGGTGCTGCTCCTCGATGAGCGCGGCCTCCACCGGGAGGCGCTAGAGGACGCCAACGACCTCGCCGCAAACAATCCGGGGTCGGCGATCTTCCACAACTTACGCGGTCTCCTCCTTCGGGATGCAGCAGCCCGCAACCATGGCGATCTCCGGACTGCCCTCTCCGAGATGGTACGAGAAGCTTACTCGGCAGCCGCGCAGCTCGCCCCAAACTGCGCATGGACAGGCATTGCGCACGCCAATGCGCTCGCTGATTGCGGGATGTATGTTGAATCTTATGAAGAGGTCGCCAGGGTTTGTGATACTGAATGGTTGGACGACCCAGTTCGTCACTTTGTCATTCACACCTACGACAATTTCTCTACTGGCGACAATGACTGCTGGGATGAGAGTTACGAAAAGGCTCAAAAAGCTCTCGTTAACATTCAATTAAGGATTGAAAATGAAGTTGTCTGCAGGGTTATGGATAATTTGCGATTGATGAACAAATCCGAGGCAGATGAAGCCCTCGAGAGGGTAAAGATTATAGCCCAGATGTTTCCGTTCTCTGTTCGAGCACGTTTGCTATATGCCCTTTTGTATCTTGAGCATGCACTGTCCAACCCATGTGACAAGAGAGAGGTCCTAACCCACACACTCAAGATAGTCAGGGAAGCTGCTAAGGTTAAAGAATCGTTGGTATCCTCCTTTGTTGAGGCAAACTTGCTGTTTGAACTTGATGATCCCTCAGCCATTTACTTCTGTCGCGACGCGATGTCGGTGATGTTGTCTCCTGATCCTAGGGAGAGTGACATACCTTTTATCCATTCCTTTGATGGTGAACATATGCTGGACAGAGTGACAGCAGTAAAGGCTCAGCTATATCAGATATATGATCAGACTATATCCGATGCTTACAGTTTCTGGGGTTCTATGAATATGGAGCAGAAGAATAGGCTAAGGACTGTTAGGGTTGACACGCTTCTGAAATGTGAAACAGATAACAACTCATCTGAAATGATCCGTAATGCTGTTAGCTTCTTCAAAGAACACAAGCAGTGGGGGATGTGGGTTTACAAGAAACAAAGTTTCAGGGGCAGCAAGGAATTCCTGCTACATTTGGAAAGGTGTCTTGGAACTGAGCTTTGGTTTAAGCTGAAATCTGTTGTGGACACAGAAATGCTTGGAGATCAACCAGATCTTGATGAAAACACAAATGAGATCACATACACTCAGAACCCTAATGGAAATGATGTGATCTCGTTGCCAAGTGTTGGTGTGATGCTTGATTCAATAAGACATACATCATCCAGGGTGGAGAACAAAGGTGCTGAAGGGCACAATATATTACAAAAAATCAGAAGTGACCTTGACAACTTGCCTGAAGAAATCCAAGGCACCGAGGTACATCACATGTTTTTCATAACTTGCATTTCCCTGATTCTGTTTTTCTTGTTTGATGGTAACATAATTATAATATTAGTACATAATTGGTTTGTACCTGGAATACAGCAAATTAGGGTCTGAATATTTTTTTATGGTATACTTTCTTGGACGTAGACTTCTCCTGGTGGTGGTCCTGTATTTTGTCCCAGTTTTTAGCAAAACTTCAGATGTCGACGACCTTCAAGCAGCACAGGCGCGGCCTTGAGGTCCAACGGTCCATTTCGACATCACTAGTGGAGGCTTTGGGGCCTAAATCGCAATAATAAGTCGGTGATGGACTGGCGCATCAACGAAGTGGCCCGAGACGGCCTAGTGACACGTGCTTATTGGGCGCGAGTTGAAATCCGTCTTGTCGCCTTGGACTGGAGCGACTGTTTTGAATTCCTGCTCAGTTGTTCAAATGATTTGGCGGTATTCGTACGAAAAGAAACGTCGGTGATCATTTGTACCGCGTCCATTCATTCATAAAGAAAAAATGTAAATTTTCTGCTGCAATCCTCTGTACAAAAGTTACTAGATCAAACAATTATACCCATCTATTGTGTGGATTACTATCCTATATACAACTAAACTAACACAGAGATCACACCAACCAAATGAACTTACAGAAAAAGAAAAGACAAACAGACTGATCGCTAAGTACGAAGTAAGCATACATTAGAACAGCCAGTCGTCGCATTATCCAGAGCTCAGGAACGGGTTCCACGTCTGCGCGCTCTGCTGCGCGTAAGCCGCCTCAGTCCAATCCTGATGGAGCTCCGATTTGGCAACCGCAGCGCCGTCGCGCTCGACCATGCTGGTCAGAAGCTCCTTGAAGCTCGACAGAGACTTGCCGGGAGGCCGTCGGCGTCGTCTTGCTGGTAGTAGAAGCCGCCCATGGTGGCCGCCGCCGGCGCGTGATCGAAGGCGAGGAGGTAGGCGGCGTCGACGGGCGGCGTCGACGGGCGGCGCGTGCGGCATCGGCATCGGCAGGCCGATCAGCTCGTTGGACAGTGACATGGCGTCGACGATGGCTGGGACGACGGTGCAGGAGGTCAGCACAGGAGCTTGGATGGGGGGGGGGGGGGGCGCGGATGCGGGCAGCCGAGCGCGGGACCAAATAGGCGGAGGCCGAGTCAAGCGAAGAGGGGCGGCGCGGCCGGCGGGACGGCGGAGGAGGCGGCGAGCTCCGGGGTCTAATCGGGGAGGAGCGGGCAGGCGGCGACGCAATGCCTTCGGAGGCAGAAACTGAAGCGGAAACCGACGGTCTTGTGGGGGGGCTGACCGCCGTGGCAGCCCACGGGCCTGAGTGTCGGCCCGAGGCACGGCACGCAAGTAGATAAACATGCTGGGCCGGCCCGTTAGGCCCGCGAGGCACGCCAGCCCCGAGCTGCTTCGCTCGACGACCTTCAACTTCAACAAGCAGCACAGCGGCGCGGCTCGAGCTGGATGCAGCGGCTATTTTTCACAGGCATCCAATGGGCCGTGCCATGCTGGAATTTTAAGCGGATCGTGCCATACTGGTCCCGTGGTCCGGTTAGCTCGGTCTATTTGAACAGCACTAGTGGAATCTTTGGTGGGGTCTAAATACATTTCGCGATAATAAGTCGGTGATGTGCAGGACTGGCGCATCAACGAAGTGGCCCGAGACGGCCTAGTTACATGTGCTTATTGGGCTTGAGTTGAAATCCGGCTTGCCGCCTTGGACTGGAGCGACTGTTTTGAATTCCTGCTCATTTGGTCAGAAGATTTGGCGGTGATTTATACGAAAAGAAACGTAGGTGATTATTTATTCGTTCCGAAAAATTGATGTACGAGAAGAAAAAAATGTAAATTTTCTGTTGCAATCCTTTGTACAAGTTACTACATCAAACAATTGTACCCATCTATTGTGTGGATTACTATCCTATATACAACTAAACTAAACAGAGAAGATGACACCAACCAAAAGAAGTTACAGAAAAAGAAAAGACAAACAGACTGATGGCTATGGAGTAAGGACACATTAGAACAGCAAATCGTCGCATCATCCGGAGCTCAGGAACGGGTTCCACGTCTGCGCGCTCTGCTGCGCGTAAGCCGCCTCGGTCCAATCCTGATGGAGCTCCGCCTTGGCAACCGCGGCGCCGTCGCGCTCCACCATGCTGGTCAGAAGCTCCCTGAAGCTCGACATGGACTTGACCTGCGCCGCCGCCGGGAGGCCGTCGTCGGCGTCGTCTTGCTGGTAGTAGAAGCCGCCCATGGTGGCCGCCGCCGGCGCGTGGTCGAAGGCGAGGAGGTAGGCGGCGTCGACGGGCGGCATCGGCATCGGCAGGCCGATCAGCTCGTTCGACAGTGACCCGGACTCGATGGCGGCTGGCCTCGTGGTGACGGTCCTGCTCCGGTAGAACACCCTGCACAGCACCCAGTCCTCCTGCAATTTTTTTGTTGAAGAAAATGAGACATCAATCAGCGAAGCAAATTGACAGGTTAATTCGGAACAGATATCTTATTAGCAGCATGAAGGGCGTGCATGGTATTAGTATACACATCACCAAAATCATATCAAACAAAAATTGATGCCCCACGTGTGAACTCTCCCTGCCGGTCTACCCCCAAAATGCAGCCCGGTCATTGCTTAAATATTTGCACGTTCGGCCGTCATGGAGCCGACCTAATAAACAATTGCTGAAATGGCAAGTTGATGTTATCCCCGCAATAAGAACGACAGGCAAATTGAGTTCGTTCAAAAAAAGAAGAAAAATTGAGCCGCAGAACAGTTACGCATAAAAGCAGTCAAATCTTTATCAAGTGAGCGGTCCGTACTCGTTTTAGTTTATGGGTGCCGCTGATGCGCGGTGATTGGAACCTCCGAACAACCTTGGGACGGATTGGCGATGCCTTCCCAGGTTTGGAATGATTGGATACGACGCGGTCGCCGGTTGCGACTGATTGGTTAAGTGGCAAGTTGCGGGTCTAGTTCATCGCATGAAGAGGAATGTTCCACGTTCCACGACCCCCGCGAAAACGAGAGGATTACATGTCTGGTCTGACGGAAGCACAGAGTAGTAGAGTAGATCAGAGCGGCTAGCTAGCTATAGTGATTGTGTCTGTCAGTTATATAGATAACGTGAGAGTTCAGACTTGAACCAGTACCGAAGCTTCCCTTCACGATCGACTCTCTACCATGGTAATTAATTAAGTTACTGCTTCCCGATGACAGACAGACAGACATACGCGATCGCGAGGTTAACAATCCCGGCCTAGAGGTAGCTTTTTTTTTTGCAGAAATAAACCACACGAAAGAAATATGTGAGAGAGAAGAAGACGAGAGATGGCAACAAAGCACGTACAGTACCTTGAGCGGTGAGCTGGGTCGGCCGGCAACGGCATCGGCAACGGCTGGCCCTTCCACGCGGAACTCGTGCATGACCCACTCCGTCTTGCTCCCGCGCGGCGCCCGGCCCTGGTAGAACACCAGCGTCTTGCGCATCCCGACCACGCCGCGGCGGCGGGAGATTATGGTCCGGTCCTTGCCGGTGGCCTTCCAGTACCCGGACCGCGTCGCGCGGTTCGTGCGCTGCCCCGTCGCGTACTTGCGGTCGTGCAGGCTGAAGAAGTACCATTCCGACCGCCCACGCACGCCTCCTCTGAGAGAGAGAAGATCCCACATGAGAAATTATCAAAACCGAGATCAGCTGTTACATGAACTGATTCTAGTATGTACCAAACAAAGATCATACGGAAAATAGCTGGGAATGTGAAGAAAGGGCACAGCTAAATCAAATCTGTGCCAGACTCATGAAAATTGGAATGCCAACAGGAATAACATGTATTAAAGAAGTAAGCTTGTTGCGCATTGTGACAAGCTGGTTTCGTGGTGTAGTTGGTGGAATTGGGCGTAACTGAATGCATCTGTTCCAGTTTTCCTTTGCCCGCTCTAAGATTACACAACTGCATCTTCCCATGAAGCAGGAGGATGCACATGTATGGTTCTTATTGGCGGGTGCCAGTACTCAATCAAACATTCCAAAAGGCAAACTTGCAGGAAACAACAAGGCACACACGCGCACCTGGAAGATCCCACGGCTCGCACTTGTTGAGGTCGACGTCGACCATGTTGATGCCGCCGTACGCGCCGCCGGAGAGCTTGCGGCAGAGGTAGTCCAGCACGAGCTCGTCGTCCCTGGGGTGGAACCGGAACCCTGGCGGCAGCCTCGACTCCACCATGCTGATCGAACTCATGGCTCCCGCGCTCTTCTATCTAGTTCTACCAGGCTTATTAGCAACTAGACAAAGCCTTGACTTGACGTCTGGGAGAGACGCAGGGACAGAGAAGAAGAAGAAGTACTTGATGGTGTTTAAATAGGGAAATCTTGGCAAGGACCTTTTTCGAGCATGTGGCGAAGGGTTGCCACTGTTGCTAGTCGCTACCGCTGCTGCTCAATTTGACATTGCACAGGCTGTGGTGTGTTCCACGGTCCATGTCTCTCGGTTAATTTTTGGTAAAGGAAAATTTGTAAGCTCCGTCAACGGCTGGTACTCATATACGGCCGTATTAGGCTTGCACGATTGTAGTACTTGCGTCTATCGCTACAGGCAGCCGAGCGGATCATCAAGACGTCTGGGGTACGCCGTTCCCGCATCACTTCTTCAGTTGACAGTTCCGTCCCTCGGAATTTATTTTTTTTCAGCGATGATCCGAGATTCGTGGATGACGAGAAAAGGACGCGATCCACTGTCCAGACGTAGCATCATACTACTTATTACTATTCATAGTGTCCACAGCTCTCTCTTTCCAGCTTTCAATTTATCGGTGCTTTAATAATCGTGTCGGATAACTGACGATGACCGCGGCTACACGGCCCTGGCGTGTCGCGGCCTTGACCGTTGGGTCAGAGGGCGCCGCGCAGGTCGCGCCTGGGCATTCCATTTCGGCAGAGAGCCAAACGCGTCTCCTTCAAACCACAGGCGATGCTCATCTCTTGGTACAGATGCAGAGCTCCTCTCTCATCATCTGCCCGTGGGCTGCTCCAAAGTCTCCGTCGCAATGTCGCTCTCACTGCTGCTGCTGCAACATCGGCTGTTTAGAACGATCAAATTTGGCATGGAATCATTGCACGGGCGGCTTGGCCTTTCCCTCATTCCGGCAGGCAAATCAATGGGCCCCAAGAATATGTCACTACTAAGAACAGAGCTGCTGAGAGCTCCGCTTCCAAGAACAGTTAATCGTCCCTGGCCATGCATGTCAAAAACCAGTAAAAGAATTTCAATAGATCACGGGATTAGTCCTAATCCGCCGAACTAACACTGTCTTCTTCCCGCACCACGAAGTCGATCAAGCCTGTTCATCCGCATGTTATTGGGCATCAAATGATGCCAACGCACCAGTCACCTCAATCTGAAGAAAACTTTTAACTTCTCTATGACTTGCGACTTTGCGAGACGACCATGTCAAGTACTATTACGTTCGGCAACTGCCAACTGCTGGAGGATGGTCTGGAGACAGCTTAATTTGCAGGGTCTTCGGAGAAAAGATTTTTAAACTGCCATTCGAAAAGGAGAGGTGCGCGGTTATTCAATCCAGAACGATGCTACGTAGATGGAAGAAGTCCACTGTATTTATATTTAAAAAAACTGTTTTTGGTTGATTCCGAATAGTAAGGGAAAATTTCAAATGATATCGTTTTAGTAGACGTTGAATAGGACAGTTGACAACTCTCACTAGTAGAGCATCATAGCTACCGCTTTCAGCGAAAAGAGGTTAAAAAGGGTAGAACAAGGTGACAACTTGTTATAACTTGTAACCCTCAGAATTCAGAAGGACAGATGGTCGCAGATATCAGGACATGTAGCAGTCGCAGAGTGATATTGTGAGGAGGAATCACCTCATCACGCAGACAGAAGTTTGAACACAAAATCCTGAAAAAGCGGGCTATGAGAAAGTCTACTCTCTGAACCGAACATAACACCTGCTGCTTTCGCCATCGGATTCGGTACCAAGAGCGCACGGGTGAAGCAGACTAATGTCACGAAAAAAATCAAACAAAACAAAACCATGTGGAGAAAACGCATGAACCGTACATAGTTTTGCGATGACTTTTCTGAAATCCTGATCTCCTGATAAGCAGTGAAGTTTGGCTTCCTTGGTCCTGTCCTCTCAAGAGATAGTCATGTCAGTCTTTTTCAGGGAAGGAAAATTCGGTGAGGCGGAATATGAACCAAGAACGTCTGTACCTGTAGGCTTTATTCAGCAACGCATATATGTCGATGGGACAGGTCCTGGTAGGACATTGTGATAGATACACCTGAACGATAAATTGATTTCATCCTTGGCAGTAGCATAAATGTTGTCAAACACGTAAGCGCGATCTCTCGTTGGTGCATTTCTGGTCGTCGTCTGCTCGATCTGCAAGGTTCATATTTCCAAATAACTTTAGAAAGAAACCTCACTGCGTGTGAACTGTGAATACATCATCTCATCGATCGGTGTATAAGTTTGACGAAAGCAGTGAGGAAATGCATGCTACCAACCTACCGGCTGCTAGCATCTCATTATCATTCTGATATAGGAGTACCAAGAAGAGTAACCTGGATGAACTTCTTTCAGCTACTTATTCTGATATGCAGGTACAACTCACAGACACGAAAAGACGTCCATGAAACCTGTAAACCTTACACTTCTGCAAGGAGGACCATGACGCTACAACCTGAATCTTTCTTTCCCTTTATTCCACATCCACAGTGTTGCATTACACTGTTACTGCCCCCTGTTCCATGGCACTGGGCTCAATACGCCGAGACAACATTCATTAGAATTCAGATAAGATTACCGGACGAATTCAGCACATGCTGAAATAAACCGAGCTGATGTTCTCTGAATCCGGTCGTGATCTGCACATTGGCACCATCTTCACAGTTGTCAAACTCTCCATGCAGACAAGGTCACACGTGGCACATCCGATGCTCTCTTATTCTTTATTCCCCGATTATCCACACAGTCAGCTAATCTCGCTGGAACGCGAGAGGATTTTAACCGAGCTGACCAGCTTTGTTGCATATAATAGGGTTTCATGGAGAAAAACGATTAGCAGCCGGTGGCTTCAGAAAATTATTTCATGGCCCGGAAACTACTAGCAACCAGCGGTGTCATTTGCTTGCCTTGCATGGAATGCAAACCACTTGGCTTCGCTCAGCTTTGTGCAGATTGAAAAATCGTGATTGCGTTGACAGTGAGCCTTAGATTTTGAAATGCGTTCAGTCAGGTCCGGTGAGCTAACATATAATTTTGTCTTTAAAAAATATACTAGTTCTTTTGGTTTTTTCCTGTCGTGAGATGATTGATTGATGAATATTTGCCATCATCCTTTCAGGATCGCAAATTCTGTATATCAGATTGAGTGAGTATTCGAGATATGGTGGGCTTACGCATATAGCGTTGATCCATTACGTCTGGCCCAAAACGAGCTGGCACAATCATACATGGGCTGGTCCGACTCAATTTGACCCGTGTAAAGAATCCTTTCGATTTTGGCGTTGTTACCGCCGCGCACCCCGCCCTCCGGTCACCGCCGGCGGCGGACGGGTTATCGAGTGGAACACCAAAAAAACACGGTGCCCGTAGCAGGGTTGGAAGCGGCGAATCTTGATCGCTGAGATTGTTGTTCTCTGATTCTATCTATCAGCTACCATGATCCGGATCGGGCTCTCTCTGCTCTTGTCTCCACCAATTCCAAAGCGCAAGGTTATCAAAATAATAATAATAATAAAAATAAATCCAGAGCGCAAGCAGCACCAGCGGAGATCCATCGAAGAGAGGAGAGATCCAGTGGGATCGACGGACAAGTCAGCCGTGCATTTGCACACAGCAGTACAGCACCACCACCAACTTCTTGCGTCGGCCACCTCACCGCCCTTGTCATCTCGGTTCTCTTCACCTTCTGCACGGTGCCCCTGTCGCTGGTTGCAGAAATTCAGTGAGATGGAGGAGGATCAGGTCCGGGTATCACAACACTGCTGAAGATGCAATTCACAGATTAACTGACGTCACCTTACGCACCAGTATCAGAAACGCTGTGAGACGTGAGCGAGATGCGTTCCCTGTCATCTCCTCTGCAACATCATGATGTCAACTCAAAGTGCAAGTCCGAGGCAACGTAGCTGATACTAATACTAGTATAGTACTGTACGCATCGTTTGGAAGCATTTTGCTTCAAGATAGGAGTATTATTTGCAGTTGCAGGAAACTAATCCAACCCCCCCCCCCCCCCCTCTTGCCCTGTCAAACTCCCGTTGCAGGTATCGTTGCACGTACACATTATGTTTTTTTTTTGTCGCCGATGATAGATACTAGTAGGTAGCCGCAGGAAGGTGAGTGGATTTCACTGGGTTAGCCATTCTGGCAACCTACAAGATAGTAGTTTCGTGGAGAAAAGAGTTTAGCTACTGGGAGCTTCAGAGAGCCGCATCAGGACTGGGAAACAGATGATCCTTACAAACCTTACGTATACTGTAAGATTGTCTTGCACGGAATGCCCACCTCCGTGTTAATAGAAAACCATAGTTACGTTGGCTGCATGCCTCAATTTACCTAGAATTGAAGTGTTTGGGCGATGTTTGGGCGTTTTTGAGAAACTCGAATAACAGTTAAAGAAAACTATTTAATCCAGTACAAGTAAAACATCGCGTGCTGTGAATTTATTCGCTTCTGATTCATTGAGGCCCAAACCCTATGTAGGCCCAACCCACGTTCCTATATAATTACTACATCCTCTTCCCAAAATAAAATATTTGCACACCTTCTCCTCTGTTCTTAATTCAAATATTGCCTGATGAAATACTTAGTTTTAGTTGATTACATATATATCCGTTAGCTGATAATGATAGAGCAGTTGTGCCGAATAGAATAGACATACTGATGCATCAAGAGCAAGAATGTTTCGGATAATAATTGGCATTGGTTAACCATTGAGATGTGCACTCCAACTAATCAATACATAAATCAAATGAACTACTAACTACTTTTGATTTGATCATGTGTCGATGCGTAACTGATAAAACTTCTGATAAAAAAATAAAGGTAGTGAGAGAGGGAAAAGAAGAAGAGGAGGTGCATAGATATCCATGGTGATGAACATATTGAAGGGACGGCTCCCTGCTCACTCGATACCTAGTTTACATCTTTCTAGGGACAGAAATCACAAAACACTCTGGTTGAAATGATTACCACAGGGGGCCATTGCTGTTGCCCTTGTCCGCCAACACTCTTCATGAGGACATTATAGTGCTCTCTCTGGAGGTACATAAAAGAAAAAACAGGGAAATCTTTTGCAAAGGTATGTATTTAGCAGGTAAGCTACACTAGGCCATGTTCCAAACGGCCTGAAAAGCTTGGTTTGTTCCGTCTGGGCGGCCAGAGGGGCCAAACGTTAGGGCATCTTTTGCTCGTAGCCCTCACATGCCTTGCCCCCGGAGGGAGAAGAGAAGAACTGTCATGACTGTCCACAAGATCTCTTTTCCGTCATGAATGATGATACTCAGGGAAAGAAACAACACAGTGGAGTGGTGTTTTGCACTTAAAGGTCCCAGTAATGGTCCAACATCCCGTGTTATGTTACCCTTGGGATGCTAAAACAATTCTGAGAAGGCATACTGAAGTGCATTCTCTAATGTTGCTGCTTCTACCTGACAGATTCATTCAGTAGCCAGTAGGTATGGTAGTTCTAATTGATGGGCAGGTAAAGAAGACACGCCCTAACTATTGATGTCTTTTCCTCTTGTCTTTGGCAAAGGTAGTTGCACCAAGCCAATGAGAGAGGCCAATCTAGTCTAGATTAATGCAGTTGCAGAGAGCTAATAAAATTGGAGCTAGTTGTGGTTTGGATTTTTGGACCCTTTCTTTGGCTGCATTTTCGGCAGGCACTTGTGCTGTCCCTTTCGCGTGAGTAGGAGCACGAGCCCGAGCAGTTTTATCTTCACTGGTCCACCAAACAATCTGCGTCACACATTTCTGCGTCACAGAGCTTATGGCCAATGCAGAGATCTCACAGTTTTTCATATCCGTTCACAATTTTGTGAAGGAATTAATTCATTCAAGCGATTTCTGAAATGTAGAATACATGCAGCTAATGCACATGAGGAAACCAGCCATTTGTTTCGACCTACAAAATCTCATGCGCGATTCCCTTACAATCAGGCACATTCAGCTCCTCTCTAACAAACAGGAATGTTTGTCCTCTGCATGTTGCGCCGCTACCTCACATGAGATACCTCGCGCCATTCCACCAAAAATCAACATGAACACGAAGATCTTGTGAAGTTGTGACGAGGAAAAAAAAAAGGAATAAAGAGAGGAATACCCGTGCCGGCGCGTTCTGCACTGCAAATGCTGGGCACTTGGCAGTGACTGGCACTGTGCAATTTGCAGTTGTAATCGTCATCAGAGTCAAAACAAGCAGGCACATTCAGCTCTTCACAAACGTCGATGGAATCCTGGATGCTGCAAACGGATGCTCGATCGCTGTTCATTCTTGTACACTGCAGAGTGCAGACACCACTGAATCACTGATCAGCAAGACAGCAAGCTCTCCAAGCCTTCTCTGCTCCCGGCTCCAGCATTGGTCCTGTGTCTGTCCGCATCTTGTTGTTTGCCTCGTATACTCTCTTTACCGGGTTCAGGCTCCGCGCCGTCCCGGCGCCTGGGATCCGATAGCCCGAACCAGCAATATATCATCGGAACTTTCCGTGACACGGTGGAGCTAACCACTCCTCGCTGGAGCTGGAGGCCAGGCCACCACCGGTCGCTGCTGCGAACCAAACCAAACCAAACCAACCACTCACGAGTTTTAAGTGGTCTGCTCGCTCGCCACCTCCACACGCGCTCATGCCCTGCCGCCGCCTCTGCCACCAATGGCTGCCGCAGCGGTGACCTCGCCGGACGCCTTCACGTTCCACCCGCACCTCGCCCCGGCCGACGACGAGTTCGAGTTCCGCGTGCCGGCCGCGGCCGCCGCGCTCTCGGCCGCCGACGAGCTGTTCTGCGGCGGAAAGCTCGTCCCTTTGATCCCCCCGCCGCTGCCGGCGCCGCTGCAGACGCCGTCCCCGCCGCCGTGCCTCGAGGAGGTGGACCCCGCGTCGTCGGAGCCGGCGTCCCCGCGCGCCCCGCGCTGCGCCGGCCGGCGGTGGCGCGACCTCCTCCTCCTCGTGACCAAGAAATCCAAGCTCGGAGGCAATGGCGACGGCAAGACGAAGTGCGGGGACGGCGGCGGGTGCCTGATGCGCCGGGGAGAAATCCATTTCCGGCCGCTCCTCTCGCGGGACTCCTCCTCGTCGTCCTCCACCTCCTCGGCTGACTCCGGCGGCAAGCAGACCGCGCGCCGCCAGCCGCCGTCGTCGCCGCGTTCACCGCTGCGGACGCGCTCCGCGCCGGTGGCCAACCTCCTCCATTTCGTCATGATGTCCAGGCGACCCTCCGCCGGCGACGGCAACAAGACTGGCGGCGGCGCCGCCGTCCACGACGCACCGCCGCCGCCGAAGCGGCCGGAGCCGTGCGCGCAGCACCCGCTCCTGACCCGCGCCTCCTCCTCCTCGTCGGCGTCCTCGTCGGACTCCACCACCTACGGGTACGGGAGGAACCCCCGCGCCGCGCCGTCGCGTCCTCGCGCAGCTCCAGCACGCCGGCCGGCGGCGGCGGTAGCGGAGAGCCCTCGGGTGAGCGCGTCGGGGCGCGTGCTGTTCCGCGGGCTGGAGCGGTGCTCGAGCACGCCGGCGTCGGCGGGGGTGGGCCCGGTGCGGCGGCCGCGGCCGCGGGGGATGGAGCGGTCGTACTCGGCCAACGTGCGCGTGGACCCGGTGATCAACGTGTTCGGATTCGGCCAGCTGTTCATGCCGTCGTCGCCGGCGAAGCAGGAGAGGAAGGCGGACGGCGCCGGGCGCAGAGGCAGGACGCCGGAGAAGCTGGCCATGGTGCTCAGAGATCCGCAGGATTAGGCGGTGCGCCCGTGCTGGACTGCCGGCAAATAATGCATCGTCAGATTGATTCCTCTTGTCCAGAATTATTTTTGCAACCTCCTTGTTGTTGTGTTCTTCTTTCACGTTGTTTCGGTGCTGTTTTTCTTTCTCCTGCCATATGCTCAAATCGGTGTAAAAATATTACGCGTAGTAGTCCCGATTCAGAGGCTTCTCTTCCCGGTGATGAGATCTGAAGTTACTCATGAACTGTAACTCTTGATCTCAGAGATCAATATCCATGTAAAAACAACAAATACTTCCTCCTCCAAGCATATTGTCCGTTACAAAATCCAAGTGCTACTAGCACCGTGCAATATGTCAAGTCAGAACTATTCAAGTGGACTAGAGTAATGTTACAGTTCCATTCGTACTCGTACTAGTACAATACGCGACTTGTTGCAAAGTTTTCAAATTTCCTCTCGTCCTTACAGTAACACGGCACACAGGAAAGGATGACGATCCAGAAACGAGAATATGGGCGTATTTCGGTCTCGTGATCTGTGCAGGTCTGGGGCTCTGTGCTTTGGCCCACTCTACTGCAGTTTGAAAGATTTTTAATTGCCTAATATGTCCGGAGCTGACAGAATTATTATTCGTTGGATTGGATTGCTCGTTTTGAAACATTTCAAACGGATATTTTCAGTTTTTACACATATTTGTGTCGAGGATCTCTCGGGACTAGATGCTTCCTGCCGCGTGTCGGGTTCCCATGCCATGCGATTTTTTCACACAAGCATATTGCACGTTTGTAACTACCTCCCTTGTCGATTTAGCATTGTTTAAGGAGAGGCAGCTCTCTCAGATAATGATAGCCCAACACAACTCAGCAGCAGGGGCGAAGATATAGAAAAATGTAACTGAGGTCCGGCTCTAAATTTGCTGCGGTACTAGAATTGTGTGAATAACCCGTCGTGGTTTCGGTTCGCTTTCTGTTGCCGTCAGCTATCAAAGAGTAGAGTAGTAGTTGTGTCCTCCTGGCCCATTGTGGTGATCAGTGACGACAGCAGCACTTTTCTGATCTTTGGCCGTACGTCGGCGCCGCTGGTTTCCATTCAGTCTGCACAAACGTAAGTCGCTCGCATCACCGAAGCATCAGCGGCATCGAACCTGGAACCCTCCTCGATACCGAGAGAAACAACTGCATTTCCACACCACAAGTTGACAACCACTCCTAATCCTTACTGTAAGTAATTGCCGTGTCACTGGAATGTGGAATCTGATGAATCTTCCGGCACGGACTGTTGCGACGCAGGGCAGTGTCCGAACATCGCCTGCTTGGTTTGCTCCCGTCGCAGAATCTCCCGGCACGGACGAGGAGAGGCGGCCAACTGCGCACGTGGCTGGCGGCAGGCTTCCGGGTCGACCGGTGGGCCTTGCACGGGGACCGAGATGGCCAGTTTCGGCCCTCCGGCAAACATCAAGCCCATCTCTTGCGTGGGCTGAGGCCGCCAGGCCACAAGTATCTTTCTTGCACGTTGGTGATGACGGCCTGTCAACGAAAGACTTGGTCGGGTCCAGGAGACCAGGACCACTGCAACTGCATCAATCAGGATCCTAAATTCCTAATCAGCGCGTTTCAAAGCGTGAGCGTGGAAACGACTGTTGAGCGCAACCACATGATCTGAACTAAACGCGATGCAGTGCGAAAAGTATCATCAGATCTTGATTTCGACGTTTCAGATAACCGTTTACTTGGAAGTCCACCACGACGGTTGCTGCACGTTGGCACTTTTCAGTCATGCGTTGACGAGAGGTCGTCGTTGTTGACTTGAAAGTCCACACAAAGACGATTTCGACTTCTCCTTTACAACCACTACCACGTACGTAGTATAAGATCGCACGGTTGCATATGGAAGAGCTGCAAAAAATTGTAGTTCAAAAATGGAGTTCCTTATGAACACTGTGCACACACCAATTAATATTCTTGCCGTGCTAGCAATAGCGCTGCTCACGGCAGCACCGGCGGCGGCTACTGACGCGACCATGGCCGTACAACTGGAGGCATTGCTGGAGTTCAAGAAGGGCATCGCATCTGGAGAGACCCGAAAGGCGTGCTACTATCCAACTGGACCGTCGGGGAAGGCAGCGGCGTCGTTGGTGGTCTCCCGCGGCACTGCCACTGGGAATACGCCAACGGCCACGTCACCGTCCATCATGATGCAGGGGACCTGGTTCGAGGGCGCGTTGTCGCCTTTCCTAGGCAACATCTCGACGCTCAAGGTCCTCTATCTCACGTGGAACCGCTTCGTGGGTGGCATCCCACCGCAGTTCGGTCGCCTCGGTGAGCTCCAGCAGCTACTCCTCTACGCCAACAACTTCGACGGCACCATCCCGCCGGAGGTCGGGCAAATACTGGACTTGGGGCGACAACATGTTCCAAGGCGGCATCCCCCACCGCCTCTGCAACTGCTCAGCGTTGCAGGCGCTCTCGATCGAACACAACAACCTCACCGGCACGATTCCCGACTGCAATGGCAATCTGTCCAATCTGAAGATCTTCCAGGCCTACTCAAACAACCTCCAGGGATGGTCCGTTTTGGCTCATCACGCTTCATGAAACTGTTTCGCACGCAAGCGTGGGATTCTGGACTGCTCTGCGCGTTGCCGCTGGTTTCAGGTGCGCCTTCGCCGCCGTTGTCAGTTCGCCCCGGCGAGAGCGAGCGTACGTAGACATCCCCGCTCTTTTGGCGGCTCTCTCGCTGTCTCCCGAGCACGCATGGGCGTCGGCAGCTGCCTTTCGGAGCAGATCGTCGGTCAGCAACGACACCCGGCAAAGTTCCTGTGCTCTCCACTCGCGTCGCTCTCAGTGATAGTTTGGTGCGTTTCTGCCGGTAACGATTTACTCTTACTTCCAAATCCACGACCACGCGAGCCTTTTTTCTGCATTATATTATTTCCACAAGGCAACAATTAATTACTAAACAACCTCCTCGTATAAGATCGAGTACATACTACAAGGTTGTGGAGGCAACTGAAATGGCGTTGGACATGAACACTCGTTACACTACAGCTCACCCAATTTTTGTTGTACTGCTACTAGTAGCGCTGCTCTCGGCGGCTGCCGCACCTGACTCGTACTGGTCCATGCACCTCGAGGCGTTGCTGGCGTTGAAGAAGTGCGTCACGGCGGACCCAAGCGGCGCGCTATCCAACTGGATCGGGCACGTCGTCATCATTGTCGACCATGGCCCCCCGCCGCACTGCAACTGGACCGGCGTCGCGTGCGACGGCGCCGGCCACGTCACGTCGATCCAGCTCCAGGCCGCCCGTCTCCGTGGCAGGCTCACCCCCTTCCTCGGCAACGTCTCCACGCTCCAGATCCTCGACCTGTCGTCGAACAGGTTCGTCGGCGCGATACCGCCGCAGCTCGGCCGCCTCTCGTCATCCTATACGACAACAGCTTCACCGGCGGAGCTCGGCAACCTGAGCCGGAGTCTCGAAACCCTCGACCTGAACAGGAACAGGCTCAACGGCGTCGTCGTCCCGCGCCGCCTCTGCAACTGCTCGGCGTTGTGGTGGCTCGGCATGCACTACAACAACCTCACGCGGCTGCAGACGTTGGACCTCAGCGACAACAACTTTTCCGGCTCGATCCCCTCGGGTATCGGCAACTTCTCCAACCTCAAAATCCTGCAGCTGTTTGAGAACCAGTTCTCCGGCGCGATTCCGCGGGAGATTGGCGGGTGCAAGAACCTGATCATGCTCAACGTATACAGCAACCGGTTCACCGGCGACATCCCAAGCGAGCTCGGGGAGCTATGGAAACTGCAACAGCTGCGCTTGTACGACAACGCGCTGTCGTCGGGGATCCCTCGCTCGTTCGGACGACTAACGTCGCTTTCTGTGCTTGAAATGTCTGGCAACCAGCTCACCGGGTCGATTCCGCTGGAGCTCGGAATGCTACGGAGCCTCAGACGGTTGGCTTTATGTTATAACAAGCTGTCTGGCGAGATACCGGAGGAACTGTACGACTGCGGCGATCTGTACGTGCTGAGCCTCGCGGAGAACAACTTCAGTGGTGGACTGAGCCGCCGCGTCGGCCGGCTCAGCGAGCTCAGATGGTTGGACCTGCAGGGGAACGCTCTGTCGGGGATGATACCGGAGGAGATCGGCAACCTTACGGAGCTCACACTACTGCTGCTCCGGGGAAACCGCTTCTTTGGGCCGATTCCGTAACTTGTCAAGGCCTACTCTACTCTGACGGCATTATTCGCTCTGTCGGTGTGGGCTGAGAAGAGGCTCGATTGGCTGCCGCGGGTCATGACGCCGGCTCTGTCAGCTAAGGTTGGCTGAGTTTTTTCAGATGCCGCACTGCGGAATGCCGATTGGCGATTACCAGGCACTGAGTTGTTCATCGTGAGGTTCAGTTCAGGCATGCGGATGAGGATTGACGTTGGTCTTTTGTACTACTACTGTGTTGAACTTTGCATTTCAATTCGATCCTAGTCTCTGCATTTTCAAAACGTGATCATGGAAGCGCGACTGCTTTAGAGCCACGCATCTAATGGTCAGTTTTGGTCTGAAGCAAATAGCAAATGCGACGCAGTGGCATAAAAATCGTCTAGTATTGATCGCACTGGGTGGCCCGGTTTCATCCCTGCATTTGGAGGAAAAATGCGAGTAAAGTAGCACTGGTAGCCCTGAAGAAGGCTTTTGAATTTTGACGCGGTCTCCAGTCCTCTGACGAAAAGCTTTGTGAACATTGGGAAAAAAAAAACGGGGCGGATAAACATCTGACCTTGACGCCACTGGTTCCGCTTCCTTCGCTATTGGCGGGCCTGACCCATGATATGGTGCGGCGCTGACGTGGTATCCGCCATCCTCGCTTGCAAGTTGCAACTCGCGCCAAGTGCGCTTGACATGATCAATTACATCCACTCCAAAAACTGTTGCGCATGGGATACCTCGAAGCTTGTCCCACACACGGAAGTAGTACACCAGGTTTTGCTCCACTGGCTGAACCCGTAGCCGCGAGCGCGTTCGTTACGATTGGCGACGCGCGTGGCCTACTTCCGCAGCAGCAGCAGCGTCGACGCCGGTCTAGCGATGAGCTGCCGATCAACGCCACGCTGTTTAATTTGGCCGTTCCCTCGCGCACGCGGCGTCGGCTGTTAGCCTGTCACGGGATGGGATCGTGATAACGCGAGCGGCAGCTGTGTGATCCGGCGCTCGGCGACTCGCGTAAAAATGATTTCTGGCTTGTCGCGTCGTGCAGTCGCTCGAGACGAAATCCACGTTCGGCACTGCGTGGCCTGCTCCCCTTTTGCTCAATCCGTTCCCAGATATGCTGCTTGCACTTCCTATTTGTTTAGTCCAAACCTAGCCCGTGATGCGCTTCCACGGCGGCTCGCAGTGTCCGGTGCGCTGCTGCCATGATGAAAGTTTGGTTGCGTGACATATGGTGGATCGGAGAGAATAATTGCACGAGCCTCTACTTTGGCCAAAGTTGTTTGTATTCAGTTCAAACACTCGTTCTCTGAATCTGAAAGAAGATAGTCAAGTACATCAACCTCACTCAGATGTCCTTCTCTTTATCTGCATAACAGATTCTCTTCATTCTGACTCTGGAGCTTTGATAATGCTTATGCTAAATGGTCCAACCGTTTTATATTATTAACTAGAGGGATCACACCGTGAACTTCGGAAATGCCGACCCCACATGCGCCGGTTGTTAGAAGGGTGACAAAAAGAATTTCAGTTCCAATGTCTGACTTTTCACCAGTCTCCCAAATGCAATTTCTTAATGTTTCAGCCATTAGCAGAAAAACTTCTGTTATAGCTGTGCTACTTTAACACTTCACCTAGGCTTCATTTATTTCAAGAAAATATATAGGCTCTACTGTAGCTACTTGTTGCAGTTTTGATATGATGATACAAATATGAAACTTCTTTTAGTAATTTTCTTAGTATACCTCAGTTGTAATTGATGGTACGACAATGGAAACCAACTACTTACGTTCATTCCCTATCCCTTCAGGAAGCTGGTACTGACCTGGGCCCGTTTGGCGATTGCTTGGTTTCCTTTTTTTTTTTTTTTCAAAAATGGATTGCGTTGGTTTTCTAGCCAGGCATTAGTCGTTCGTCAATGCCTAGCTGGGAATTCTAAATAATCCAACTTGTAGACACGGGATCTTGTATCTTTGCGAGTTGTTGCTGTTACACAGGGAAGACACATGGTGCCTACTAGTCAATGGCATGTCAATGTTTTTGCGAGTATGATAGTACTAGCACGCTGTATTCAGAATCAACTTAATTGCCTGGAATTCTGACCGTATTTTTTTACTGCGAATCCAGCAAAGGGATACAGTCACAACACACAATATTAGGCAAACTACTGTCCAGAGACTCCAGAAAATCATCTACTCGTTGACATAAACTGGAACCACACAAACTTGCCCGATACCTGAAATGTGTACATAGACTCCAGAGTTACATCCGACGTGTATCTGAAACTGAAAAGCGACATTCCTCGTTGGCTGACGATCTCGAAGTCCCCAACAACGTTAACAGATAAACGAGCTACTTTAGCAACTTGAAGCAGAAAGATCGATGAAAACCTCATCCCTTTTATAGTTCTATGTGGCGCTGGTCAGAAACCGGCGCGCCGTAGGCCCGAGTGTTTGGCACGAAATGTTGGTGCTTTCCGGTAACCAATTGCTTCCAGACCACGACCTTGCATGTCGGCACGGCTACCATATCTGATGAATTTCGATACTACAGTTTCAGAATTGCGGCATCAGCCTGGCTGGCTATTCAGTTGCATGCGCCGCGCTCGCCCGTACACTCTCTGGTCCCGCCATATCATTCCCGCTACGTTTCGAGTCAACCTGTCCTCTTCTGTCACGCGTTGACGCCGACCGGAAGCGCGTTGACTCCACAGTCAATACGATGATCCCGTGTCCGTCGTTAAAAGCACTCGCAGGTTCCAGTTCGATTTCATGCTCTCTCATGGGAAACCAAGACCAAGATTGATGACAGTGCGAAGAGAAATGGCGTCGTTCTCGAAGAAGACTCGTTACGAACCATTATTGCCAGCAGCCCTAGTCGCGCTGCTAGTGGCAGCAGCAGCATTCGTTGCCGCTCCAGCGGCGGCGGCGGCCGCGGTCGTCCCAGACTCGTCGACGGCGGTGGCCGCGCACCTCGAGGCGCTGCTGGCGTTCAAGAAGGGCGTCACGGCGGACCCGCTCGGCGCGCTGTCCAACTGGACGGTGGGGCCAGCAGGCGTCGTCCCGCGGCACTGCAGCTGGAACGGCGTCGTGTGCGACGACGCCGGCCACGTCACGTCCATCCAGCTCCTGGAGACCCAGCTCCGCGGCATGCTGACCCCCTTCCTCGGCAACATCTCCACGCTCCAACTCCTCGACCTGTCTGCGAACAGTTTCGTCGGCGCCATCCCGCCGCAGCTCGGCCGCCTCGCCGCGCTCGAGGCGCTCGGCCTCGGCGGCAACAGCTTCACCGGCGGCATCCCGCCGGAGCTCGGCGACCTCGGGAGCCTCCAAATCCTGGACCTCAGCGAGAACACGCTCCGCGGCGGGATCCCGCGCCGCCTCTGCAACTGCTCGGCGCTGTGGGCGGTCGGCATGGAGTACAACAACCTCACCGGCTCAATCCCAGATTGCATCGGTGACTTGTCCAACCTCAAGATATTCCAGACCTACTACAACCAGCTTGAGGGCGACTTGCCACCGTCGTTCGCAAAGCTCACGAAGATGGAGACGCTGGACCTCAGCAACAACCAGTTCTCCGGCCCTATCCCGCCGGCTATCGGCAACTTCTCCCACCTCAACATCCTCCAACTGCAGGACAACATGTTCTCCGGTGCTATTCCATCGGAGCTCGGCCGGTGCACGAACCTGACGCGGTTGAATCTATACAACAACCAGTTCACCGGCTCGATCCCCCGCACGCTCGGGCGGCTGACGTCGCTGCTGAACTTGGGTCTCTCCATGAACCGGCTGACGGGCTCGATCCCCACCGAGCTCGGCGCGCTCCGGTCGGTCCGCAAGCTGACACTCCACAACAACCGGCTCACAGGAACAGTGCCGGCGTCGCTGACGAGTCTCGTGAACCTGACGTACCTCTCCTTCAGCTACAACTCCCTGTCCGGCCCTCTCCCGGAACAACTCGGCTCGCTGCGGAACCTCCAAATGCTGGTGATCCAAGGCAACTCGCTCTCCGGCCCGATCCCGGCGAGCATCGCCAACTGCACGTCGCTGGTCAACACGAGCATGGCTTCCAACCAGTTCACCGGGCCGCTGCCTGCCGGCCTCGGCCGGCTACCGAACCTCACCTTCTTCTCAGTACCGTACAACAACCTCTCCGGCGAGATACCGGAGGACATCTTCGACTCCGCGAGCCTCCGTACGCTGACGCTGGCCTGGAACGGCTTCACCGGCTCGCTGAGCCGCCGCGTCGGCCGGCTCAGCGACCTCACGCTGCTGCAGCTGCAGGGGAACGCGCTGTCGGGACCGATCCCCTCGGAGATCGGCAACCTGACGAAGCTCGTCGGTCTGAACCTCGGGCGGAACCGTTTCGTGGGCCGCGTCCCGGCTTCCATCTCCAACATGTCATCGTCGCTGCAAGAGCTCGACCTAAGCGAGAACCGCCTCCACGGGCCCCTCCCCGGCGCGGTGTTCAACCTGCGGCGACTCACCATCCTCGACCTCGCGTCGAACAGGTTCGCCGGCCCCGTCCCGGACGCCATCTCCAACCTTGGCGCGCTGTCCCTCCTCGACCTCTCCAACAACGCGCTCAGCGGCACGCTCCCCGCCGCGCTGTCCGGTGACGGGCTCCTGGCGCTGGACCTCTCCCGCAACCGGTTCACCGGCGCCGTCCCCGGCGCGGTGCTCGCCAACCTCAGCAACCTGCAGACGTTCCTCAACCTGTCGCACAACGCGTTCGACGGCGACATCCCGCCGGAGATCGGGAAGCTCGCGATGGTCCAGGCCGTCGACGTATCTGACAACCGGCTGTCCGGCGGCGTCCCCGCGGCGCTCGCCGGGTGCTTGAACCTCGCCCTGCTCGACCTGTCGGCGAACAGCCTCACCGGCACGCTGCCGCCGGGGCTGTTCCCGCGTCTCGACGTGCTCACCAGCCTCAACGTCTCCGGCAACAAGCTCGACGGGGAGATCCCTTCCAACATCGCGGAACTGAAGCGTGTACAGACACTGGACCTGTCGAGGAACGCGTTCACGGGCGGCATACCGCCTGGGCTGGGGAATTTGACCAGCCTCAAGTTTCTCAATTTGTCGTGGAACCATTTGGAGGGGCCCGTGCCGGACGCCGGCGTGTTCAGGAACATGAGCGCGTCGAGCCTGCAGGGCAACGACGGGCTCTGCGGGTGGAAGCTCCTCGCGGCATGCCAGCGTCACAGCGGCAACAAGCGTGTGTTCTCGAGGACGGGACTGGTGATCCTGGTCGTGCTGCTGGTCCTGTCCTTGCTGCTTCTTGTGCTCCTCGCGACGATTACATGCGTCGCGTACAAGCGCTACAAGAAGAAAAAGCGAGGAGGAGGCAACGACGGCGGCGCGAGGTTCTCGGAGACGGTCATCGTGCCGGAGCTGAGGAAGTTCACGTACAGCGAGCTGGACCACGCCACGGGCTCGTTCGAGGAAGGCAACGTCATCGGGCGCAGCGCCCTGAGCACGGTGTACAAGGGCGTGCTCGTCGGATCAGGCAAGGCGGTGGCCGTGAAGCGGCTCAACAACCTGGAGCGGTTCCCGTCCAGCAGCTCCGCCGACAAGTGCTTCCTAACGGAGCTCGCGGCGCTGAGCCGCCTGCGGCACAAGAACCTGGCGCGCGTGGTCGGGTACGCGTGGGAGCCCGGGAAGCTCAAGGCCCTCGTCCTCGAGTTCATGGTCAACGGCGACCTCGACGCCGTGTTGCACGGGCGCGACGCGGCGGCGCCAAGGTGGACGGTGCGGGACCGGCTGCGCGTGTGCGTCTCGGTGGCGCACGGGCTCGTGTACCTGCACACCGGGTACGACTTCCCCGTCGTGCACTGCGACGTCAAGCCCTCCAACGTGCTTCTCGACGCCGAGTGGGAGGCGCGCGTCAGCGACTTCGGCACGGCCAGGATGCTCGGCGTCCACCTCACGGACGCAGCCGCCGCGCAGTCCGCGACGTCGTCGGCGTTCAGGGGCACCGTCGGCTACATGGCACCAGGTAATTAATCTACTGCAATTTTTCAGCATTTCTGAAGGTCGTTCTTTGCACCTGTACTAAAAGAGAGCGACGTTATTCCTCGCAGAGTTCGCGTACATGAGGACCGTCTCGCCGAAGGCCGACGTGTTCAGCTTCGGCGTCCTGGTGATGGAGCTCTTCACGAAGCGCCGCCCCACCGGCATCATCGAGGAGGACGGCGTTCCGCTGACGCTGCAGCAGTACGTCGACAACGCGCTCTCGAGGGGCCTCGACGGGGTCGCCGACGTCCTCGACCCCGACATGAAGGTCAACACCGAGGGCGACCTGTCCACGGCGGCGGACGTTCTCAACCTGGCCGTGTCCTGCGCCGCGTTCGAGCCGGCGGAGCGGCCTGACATGGACGCCGTGCTGTCGTCCTTGCTCAAGATGACAAAGATCTGTGGAGAAAACTAGCTGGATAAGTGAAATGTTTGCACCATCGTTTCATTTGATCCTCAAAGTGAGTGCTCTGCTAATCTAGCGCCACTTGACACACCACTACAGTGTGAAATGATCAGCGGTAAAACTACTTCGACCTAGATCCTACGCTACTTGCTATGCTGACATTGGTCATCAGAACGCTACACTGAAATCAGTCTCGCCCATGCTGCCTGACGGCATGGGCATGAAGTGGTACCACATTTTCTGCTTTTGACTCTAACTTTCAGCGCTGCAACATACCTGCGCCCGCAGGGTTGCAGAAGAATGGAAGCTGAACGATTCGATGACATGGTATGGGTTAAAGGATATACATTATTCATCCCCCTGGATGCATACAAAAGTGTCAATCCCATCAAACATAATAATGGGAATTCTCAATCTCAGATGAAGATGTGTCCTTTGAATTGCCGGCAACAGCTTATTGGTCGGCAGAAGAATGTCCCTTGACTCAAATTCTCTCTCTTCTAAGATCGCATGGAGCAACTACTGCAGTGTATGTGTGTGTTAAAATTTTTCTGATTGCATCTGGAACTTATAATTACGCTATTCCTCTGATTCACTGGACTGAAGTCGCCATGTTCCTCTGCTTGTAAGAAGAGCAAAAAAGAAGACAGTAGTAGATTGCTGCATAAACTCAGACACCACAAAAAGCCTTACTAGAGGTCTTGCATGGACACAACATTGTGAGCAAGTTTGAGATCCAGGTAGCCAATGCAAACAAACAGCATCAAGCTTTTTATTTAAGAACACGACCAGAAAGTCAACTAAGTACTACACATACATCACTCCAGTGAGCAGATCATTACATGACCTCTGAGAGAACAACGTTACAGACTGAAAGCTTAGCATCAGGAGCACATCATCACTATTCCATGAAGTTGTACGAGGAACTCCTCTCTGAGATCCAACCACCGTTATGACTCGTGCTTGCTAGGCCGCCCCTCTGTTCCTGAACCAGGGATATGAACTTACTCATGAGCCGATGAGAAGTATCGTTATTCAAGAAAAACTCTTCACAGTTTCAGTAGCCACACTATAGGTGTATTTAGTAGTTAAAATTTTACACCTTAACTGAAAAATGCTTAAACTTATAATACACGAAATGATCTTGTACTTATTACACCCCGAAACAGAAATAATAAATTATGCAAAGTTTTTGAGGAATCAACGGTAGGACTTTTTACTTACAGGCGTATAAAGCTGTAGTTTTGGTGGCCCGAGGAAGTTCTGAGGTGGATCAGAAGAGTGCAGGTTCTGCATCTGGCTCAAGAAGTCTGACTCGACGTTAGACTGTCGTTGATTAGGGTCAGCTTGAGTTATCTGAAATGGCCGGGGCTGCTGGGAGGGGCGCAAAGGAGGCATTTGGGTAGGATCAGCTGTGATATAATGCATGTATTGCTGAAGCTCAGGGGGCACAACTGGTGCCATTCCCTTCCCCATGACCAACATCTGCGTGTGTAGATTACAGTGTGACGATCAGAACTTGCAAGGGAAAATTGAATAGATAACACAGCATATATCTTTTTTCCTTAAATGAACGACACAGCATATATCTGAACTTGCAGATCAAGACTAACTGAAGCAGGCCACTGCACGCAGACTACTAGGCGCGATAAGTAATAAGAAAAAAGAAGTGAACTTGTGCATATGATGAGATATGATGTCATTCAGTACCTGAAGTTGCAGTTGAAGTGATTTCAGGTAGTCGATCGCTTCATCCAGCATGGACACTTTGTCTGTCTGAAACAAGAAATTTCTGAGATCAGGCAACCGGCTCCATTATGCCTCCATCTCAGTGTGATTAGAGAGAGACATGGTGAAAGCTGCATGCAGCAGTACTACCTTGGTGCAGTTTGGAAGTAGCTCTTGCAGTGCCTTGAGCTTCTCGTTGATCCTATCTCTTCTCCTCTACGGAGATGTTTCAGACAAGAAAATCAGGAACGCCGGATGCTGGTAATAAACTACTAGGTACTAGGAATGTGCAATGCATGCCTGTTTGTTAGTACAACAACTTACCCTTTCTGAAAAATTGTGGAACTCAGCAGATCTGCTTCTTCGGGTAGGGGGAGTAGTCCTTCTTGGTGCCCTGCCTTCTTCCATCAGTTCTTTGACGCACTTCTTCAGTTATATCCTAATAACAAGGAAAAAAAGAACATATGATACATCTTAGAGAGACAGAGATCTAGTAACCTTTACAAGAACAATGGGAGAACTTTCTGATGAAAGCATATGAACTGTGAGATCGAAGAGCAAAGGTCTAGAGAGCCACGCATACATGCCTTGTTTCTTCTCGCGGTCGCGGTGTCTGAGTTCTACAAGGCTCTCTCCATGTCCATGGCCGGGCGGGCGGCCTCCTCTTATGAATCCGCGATTCTCGCACAACGCGCGCCTAACTGGTCCAGCCCTAGCTAGGCCGGGCTAGGCTAACCTAGGAGATGGCCTGGTCTGTTCGACCCACCAACCTTTAGCTGCGGATATATAGTATTTATGGCATCTGATTTCTATAAGCTTTTGCGTCATGCATGGCGGGAGTGAGTGAGTGAGGACTGCGTCTGTACTGTAGCGTTCCGGCCTTATCGTTTTGACTTTCACCGGCCATGGAATTTCCTGTTTGGTTTCGTCATCCGCTACCGCCATATGATGTACGCCGGCTCCGACGGCAGCATGTGTGTAGGAGGGCACAATGACTTCACCTACCTCACCAGGGGCAGGGGATGGATGAAACTTGACGTGCAAAAAAGGCTTATGGCTCAACCTGAGGAGTCTGTAAAGAGCTGAAGCGTGCGGTTTCTTCAGTAAAAAAGTTTCACAAAAAAATAGCTTCAGAGTATGTTTATCTTGATCTTCACACAATGTGTATATGGTAACGGAATGGAAGGCGCAGAGACTTGAAGCACGAGGAGATCGATGGAGCCACTAGCTAGTAAGCCATGTTGCTTCAAGATTCATGATGATCTTAATAAGCAGAGGGGGAGGATGCGTGGAAATCCAGCCATTTTGTTTGTTCTTCCTATACACTGATCGAGGATGCGAGGCTCGGCGCTGCCAATAACAAAACACGAGAGAAGGGAGGCAGCTAGCCCATCATGCAGCAAGGCACTGTTTGTGAAAGGACGGACCCTCGGAACCGTAAGAGAGCAGCAGCAGCGCAGGATGGCGAAGCAGGACGCGGCCAAAGAAGCCAGTCTCGTCCGCCGATCCCTCCGCTCCGCGCTGGCCACGCCATCTATGATATTCCCCCGCAAAACACGCAAGCTATAGCAAGCTTGATCTTGAGAGATGGCGCCGCGGCGCAGCATGAGCCGACGAAACGAAGGAGCGTGCATGTGCAAATAAAGTGCCCAGAGATCTTCGCGTCCTCTTGGTCGTTCGCTCACACATACATACAGTACCATGGCACGGCCGGACGGAAAGGGCGCCGTCCACGACGCGCCCATGCGCGCGCAGGAAGAAGGGAACAAAGGAGGCAGTCAGCTCCATCCCGTCTCGCCCCGCGCTGCTTTCGTAACCCGACCCCCAGCCAGCCAGTTGCATGCAGCGACGAATAACATAAGCCACAGCCTAGTAGCTTACTATTAGCTATAGATAGGTGGCTATGGCTCTAGTAGGTAGTAGCTCGATCAGAAGGCGTGCACGCGCTGGTGCGTGCCGGTGCGCCCGCCTGCACGCGGTCCGGGTGACCACCACTAGTCTGCTGAGTCACTACTGACATCATCACCGGAAAGTTGTTGTGGGCGGGGAGTCCGCGTGCGTGCCACTGCACGCATGGGCACTTTGCCAGGCCATTAGCAGAGGTCAAGCAATGGCGTACTAGCGCAGAGCATCTAGCGGCCCGCCGTCTCCCCCCCCTCTGAGTCAGTGGCATCGATCGGTCACTGATCGGCGACGCGACGTAACTTGCGGCGTCGTCGTCCCTGACCAATCGCGCGCCGCACGCTTGGCGAATGGCCGGCGGCGCAGCCAGCCGACCTGGAAAAAAAAACTGCGGCCTGCGTGGTGAGCGTGTTGCTCGCCGTGCGCCCGCCCGTGTGCCGACATGTAGGTCCGTTCGGTGATGCATGCAGAGATCTGAAACCGCCAAGGGTGGTGGACCTGGTCCAGTGGTCCTGGACGCACGCGCCTCTGGTCTCCGCTTCCACCACCATCGGCGTCACTCGCCACACGAGCGAGACCGGTGACCACGCGCCTGGTCTCTCCATCAGGGTCACGTCACGCTCACGCCGCGCGAGCAAGCAGTTGTTGTGCTCCAGGGCTGGGCCGCGATACGATGCGAGCCTCTTGGGCCGCACGGCCAGTCTTTTGGGGCCCAAATTGCGCGGTGGCAGCAAATGGGTGACGCGACTGATCAGCACGAATCTCAAGGAACACCTGGCCACCCTCCTCGTCCTCATCCACCGAAAGGCAGCTGTCCCGTCGTCCCAGCTTGCTTCGCCTCCTCGACTCTCCAGGCTCCAGCGGAACAAGCAAAGACGCGACAGACAGAATCCGTGCGGCGGAGCTGGTTGTTGCCGCGATCATGTCGAGTTCGTCCGACCCCGACAAGCTCATGGCCAAGGCCGAAAAACTGTAAGCTCCTACGCTTCGTCACTCCTTCCTTCTGCTACCCGCCTACCGTTCCTGATCCGTCAGCCATCCGATTGCTGCTGTGTAACTTTTCCCCCCCGGAAACGAAAGGGGAATTTTGTGACCTTGATTGAGGTCACAATAGCGTGTTACTGCGGACCTACCACATCGAAATGGAATCTAGTAATTTCCAAGTTTCTGCTGATCACGGCAAAAATTTCTGTTGGATGGATGTATCTTCAGCAGCGATCTGGAAATCCTGGTCCAGGATCCAGTTCCTTCTGTAAAATGGACCTAGACCTTATTGGGCGACCGCTTGTTCTGAGATCATTTGGATCTGCCAAATGGTTGTTGGTACTACTGAGACAAGCGTGTAGGGTAGGGGAGTAGGTTTTGTAGGACTCAGCCGACTTGCCTCAAATGGTGAAGAGTGACAGCTCTCCGAATCGTTTCTGTATTAGTAAATTTTAAAAAAAGGTATCATGGATTTCCATAGTTTAAACTGGTTTATGCAAATCTTGGGGACCTGTCCAAAGCCAAGTCGAATTTCAAGGACAAAGCAAAAATGTGGTTGTTTGCTTTGCTGCAGTTCTATTTAGATCCATATTGGGGAAAACCCTGTCAGACCCTGTCCCAACTGGTGGTTGGTTCAGAGATAAGCATCAAGTAGGTTTTGTTGGACTCAGCCGACTTGCCTCAAATGGTGGGGAGTGAGGGTTCTCCGAACCATTTCCATGTTCATTTTTAAAGGGCTTATTGATTTCCATAATTTGTACTGGTTTATGCAAATCTTCTGGGCCTATGTTTAAGGGCGAGTCAAAATTTAAAGGAGAAAGAGAGCTAGAAATGTGTGTCTGTTTCCTTTGCTGCAGTTCTGTTTAGATCCATATTGGGGGAAATCATATCAGACCTCGATGGTACCACACTTCAAAATTTATACAGATTTGAATGAATACAAGTTTAGCTGCCGGCCTACCTCGCTTTGGCTATGGTTATGCAGTGTTGCTTTAATGCCAGATTAGTGCATTACTTGGGAGCATTGGTTGTACTGAGTCCACTGCATGATAAATAAGAGTACCTTGCCTTGCATAGCGACTAACCACTTTCATTGATTCTTGCCTCTTCAAGATATAACTAGTCCTCTCAAAATGTATAATCAGATGGACAACTATTCAGAATGGCAAACTATAAATTTTGTGCTGTCTCCTTGCCACAAGAAAACTGCCAAAAGTAGTTAGTTTTTCTTCAATAACTTCTGAGGTTTTCGTTGTTTCATTTACATGACTGTATATTAGCAATATACGCGGTAATCTTATCAATTATGTTTCTTTTCTTTTATTGTGCCAGTGAATGCCCAGTTTTCTCTACTGTCATAAAGATTATCATTTTGCTTCCTAAAAGAGTGCTGCTTCCTTGAGTTAATTGATTCTGTCCAGCAAGTTCTGAGTATTCTTTATATGTACTGCTTTTTTACAGAACAAAATTGAGCTTTACAAGGTGGAATGCTGATTGGAAAACTGCTACTTCCTTGTATGAGCAAGCTGGTCCGTAGCTTTCTTGTCTTCTTTTGTTTCATTGATAGTATTTTGTTGGCTGTTACGCAAGTAAGTGAACTTTATTTCTTTTTTAAAGCAATTGCGTACAGATTCAGAAAGGACAATGAGAAAGCAAAAGATGCATTTGAGAAGGCTTCAAAAGGACAAGAAATGATCTCCTCGTATCCTTTTGAAATGTCTTCATAAGTTTCCATCTCATTTTTCACATTGTTGAACAATCATTGAGTGCATCCTTAACTAGTTTCATAGACCATGGGATGCCGCTAAGCATATGGAATCTGCTGCTGCTTTAGCAAAGGAGCTTGGACGCTGTAATGAAGTTTCAGATTTTTATCGCAGAGCTTCAGAGTTGTATCGTGAATGTGGAAGATCACAACCTGCATCAGATGCTCTAGCAAAGGGTGCCAGGTAATAGGAAAACCAAATCTAATGATTATGTGAACACTTTGGAAGCACACTTTCTAAACAGAACACCAACAAAATCAGTGCCTTGGAGGAGAAAGCTCCAGAAGAAGCTATTAAAATGTACGATGAGGCTTGCTCACTTCTTGAAGAGGATGGGAAGGAACAAATGGCTTTTGACTTGTATCGTACTGCTGCTGCTTTGTATGTTAAACTTGAGAAGTAAGTATATAAAGCCACCTGACTGCCTTACTGTCATTTCACATTGTGCCCTGCCCATTCTACACATATTATATCCCATTCATGTGTTTCCTCTCTGGAAAGTATTTTATCTTCATTCTTCATACGCGTGGAACTTTGAAATGAGATGTTTAGAAAGTCGATCAGGAATTTTTTTTTAACTCACTTCAAGGGCCCTTTTGACACATTTAATATTTTTGCTAAAGCCAACTATGAATTGGAATATGCTAATTGAACTTGAATTTTACCGCCCCGTATGATGTGTAAAATACGGGCTTATTGTTCATCACTGGTCATTTCTGACAGGTACTCAGATGCTGCATCTTTCTTTTTAAGACTCGGTACAGCTGCAGATAAGTGCAATGCCATCAACAGCCAATGCAAGGTTGTCATTTAACTGATACGTTCTTACCTATTCATAGATTTCATACTATACTTAAGATACAGGTTAGAATGAACATGCAAGGGAACTGATAATTTATTTTTGTAAACAGAAATATGCTAACTAGATCATGAGTTGAACACAACTTATCTAACTCAGAAGTTATATTGTGTATTCAGGCTTATTTGAGCGCAATCATCATCTATCTTTATGCACATGATTTTCAACAGGCTCAGAAATGCTACAATGACTGCTCAGAGTAAGTTGTAAACTGATGGTAGTTCTTATCTGCTATCTGTTATGTTGGGCTTTTCTCCAAAAATCATGATGTGTAAAGGAAAATTTTGACATCATCATTTTGTCAACTGCCATATCACAGGGTTCAAGCCTTCCTCAACAGTGACCAGAATCGATGCGCAACAAAACTACTGTCCGCATATGAGGAAGGCGATGCTGAAGAAGTCAAACGTATTGGTCAATCAAGTGCCTTCAATCACCTTGACCATGTGGTAAATATATTTGATCTTCCCTAGGAAAGAGTTCGTATTGATGCTGGATGATTGGGAATGCCATATTGTTTTAAATGGTAATATGAAAAGTTCCCCGCTAATGTTGTCTTTACTTAAAATGGTGAATGAGGAACATTGGTAATGATTAAGCAATGATATGCCATATGCTTATCATTTTCAGGATAGTCTGTCTAATTGGTTCCATTAGCACTTGATTTACCACAAGACCGTTGGCAGTTCCATATCCTATTGACAAGTCGTATTGCATCCAGTGGGATATTACCTTGGTTGATTATTAACTTGGTTAGACCTACGTTTGCTTGGGACTTATGCTGAATTTTGACTGTAGGTAATTAGGCTTGCAAGGAAGCTACCAACTGGTGATCTGCAGGCTATCAAGAAAGACGCCGCAGCTGATGATGGCGAGGAAGCCTTGGACGATGATGATCTTACTTAGAACCGTCCACCATTGGTGGAAGATGCAGAGAACAAGTAATTGGGAGTGGTGTGGGGAAGGTGGACCAGTTGTAAAAAAAGATAGTAACATGAATTATACACAGTGAAACTTGTGGGTGGCATCTGTATCATGAAATTTGCCAAGCTCAATTCTGTTGTTGGATCTGTGCACACCGATTGTTTGCTGGTATTGAGAGATTGTTGGTACGATTGTCCTGCACATACTGTTTGATTTCTACAAGTTTGTCGGGACATACATACCAAAACGAATTCTGGAATTTGGAATAATTTTTTTAGTTCAAGTTGCACGTTGCTGATGCGGTAATAATACCAGTGCTGGTTACTGGGTCTTTCCCCTGTGCCTTTTCAGACGGGGAAGATGTTTCCCCTGTGTTTTTACAGCACACGGGGAAATAGAGGTGCAGTGCCTTATTTGATCAACGCAATGCACAGGAACATTCTCAAGCTCCTTTTTGTTTGTAACGCTCATCAGATTAGATTGTCTATACATGAATTAATTGTAATTGCTCTATTGTTATCTCAATCTCATGACGGGAAAGGGTGACCTGTTTTCACTTGGGATTTACTTTGATTTGTTTTTTTTTTTAAGAAAATGAAAGTGTCTTCCTGCTTACCGCACACAACGATTTAATAATTATTATATGGTGTGAACCAAATCGCTGATCAGATTGGGATTTACTTTGATGGTGTGCTACTCTACATTATTTTTCTAGGTTCATGGCGATCAAGGTCCATCCACGGACACTGGATATCAACAGAATGGCCGGCACTGGCGCGCCATTAATTAGCAGCTAATATAAGTAAGAGAGAGACTTTTTATTATCGCGACAGTTACAAGCTGTGATGCTTTGTTTTTGTTACATCATAGGCACCTGCCGACCTGCGACGCCGTGCACGAGGGCTGGCGGGGCACCGGGCTCGGTCGGGATCAGTGGCGGCCGCACCGGAGAAACGTGCCGTAGCAGCTGCGGCGCCTTATTTTCGCCGCCGTGTTCCAGCTTCCGGCCGGCGTCGCATGGGGCTAGCAGAAGCAGCGCCGCGATCAGTAGGAACGCGACGCTCAGACGCTTATTGGTGGCCGACATCGTCGTTGCGTTGGTTTGCTGAACCGTGTGTGCCTGCCTGCCCTGGAGAGAGTAGTATATATTGCTACAGGAGGGGAGACACTCCTCGCTTGTGTTGGGATGGGAAGACGAGCCTATGCGTATCGCCCTGTGCTGC
Source organism: Eleusine coracana subsp. coracana (assembly GCA_032690845.1). Lineage (NCBI taxonomy): Eukaryota > Viridiplantae > Streptophyta > Magnoliopsida > Poales > Poaceae > Eleusine > Eleusine coracana. The sequence continues at coordinate 3,606,323 of CM064424.1, forward strand.
CGCCGATTTATAGCCCAGATTATATGCAGGGGTGTGTGGCCGAGGAACGTTGCTCTCTGAGAAACGGGCGTCCTTTTTTTTTTTTTTTTGATGGAACAGAAACGGGCGTCCTTGAGAGTGGCGCTGAGAAACGGCGCAGTTTCGGCAGGTCGTGCGCGAGTGGGGTGGCCTGCCGAAACTGCGCCACCGTTTGGATCACGGACGGCGCGGCATGCATGTCGGAAGAGCGGGGCGGCATTCATGTGTGTGCGCGCGGGCACATGGGGTTCGTAGATTCGTTTGGCTCGGCACTCGGCAGGCCGCGGCCGTGGTGGTGCGCTCTAAGGTCACACGGCTATCACTTGTCGTACTTTCCTCTAAAATAAATATTTTATCTTAGTTAATAAAATTCTCTTCTCTATATTTAATTTTTTCCGTACTCATTTATACTCTATATACATCTTTTATATCAATTATACAATATTTTATTTAACCATCTTCAACTATTATCTCATTTCATCACTTCTCCTCTTTCCTTTTTCTTTCTTTTTTTCTTTTGATGTTGTAGAGATAGAGGAGCGCTGAACGTCCACTGGATTCAACGGATGTGCGCTCGTCCGCTACGCAAGTATAGTCTTTAGCGTGTCCCAGTGCAGTGCTCCCATACAGTAAAGCAAACCTGCAGTAGCTTTACCGCACAACGGTGTGGACAGTCTTAGAGCCTTATACTTACTCCCTCTTAAAATAATTAATATTTTAGATTCACATCGGATTTGTATCCGTCTCAAAATAATTAATGTCTTAGATTCACATCAGATTTGTATAACATACTGTAATTCTGAATAGAAGTCCTATTTACATTCATACACATCCTATGAACGTGGACATAAAAAAACAGAGTTAGAATGCCAAATAAACTACTCCCTCCGTCTAGATATTCAGGGCACAATCCCCCTGGACGAAGAGACCAAGGCACGACGGCTGCTGAGTCATTATCTCGAAGAAAACGACACTACCATTCGTTTCAATGCCGCAATTAACTGCCACGCTCCACCTCGTGCACGGAAACCTCACATCGCAGGCCCCCCTACCATGCAGAATTAGACGATCTCTGTCCTTTTTTTGCCTTCGTTTTCGGTGGCAACAAACTAGGAAAGATCTTCGTTCTCTTTGCGCGCGATTATGAAAAAAAAATAGACGCACGCTGGCGAAAAACTACTCGAGGAAAAGTTCGTTGCCGCGCGCCGTGGATGAAATTTTGAAGACCAAATTTTCATAGACGCGCGCGCCATGCATCAGTTTACCTTGACGAAACTTTGGCCGCCGGCCCCTATATATGCAACCTGCAGGTCGTCACATGGAGGCAGGAGCAATGGCGCCCGTCGACCTCGACACTGCGTCAGGATCCATTGCATTTGGGGATCCAAATAGAGCTGCAGTTCATGGAGGTAGGAAACTGTCTTGTTATGCATCCATTTGTGTATACATTCACATAATTCTTCCTTAACCAGGAGTTGTATTCGATCTTAACCAAGCGCCGGTGGACGAGGTCGATGAAGATGATGATCTACTCAATGTAAACAAAACGCCGGCAGAAGAACCGGTCCACGAGATCGATGAAGCAAATGATGTACTCGATCTAAACAAAACGCCGGTAGAAGAGATCAGTGAAGGTAAACTTGCATTGAAACTGAGTACATTTTGACATTGTTCCTTGTGTGCCAATTGTACTTTTGCTTTGTAGAATCTGATTACAGTGGTGAAGAGGACGCATATGACCAAGAACTAGACAATGACATATCGTGGCACTGGGGTTATGAAGGTACGCTTAATCTTGTTTTAAAATTCCGAGTTTTAAATCATGCTTTCCGATTATGCACTGTGTTATTCAATCTGTCACAGTACACCAAGAGGCTAAGTGTTTAAGTGGAGATGATGATTCAGCCGGAGATGACGACTGTGTAAGTGGAGGAGAAGAGCAAACTAATGGAGCAGCTGCACGGAACACATATAGTTCGTGCTTTATGTGTAAAATTTGTCATTGATGATGTTGAATGGTTTTTACATCAAATAATTTGTTGAATGGTTTTTCTTACAGGTGCCAGTGGTAAGAAAAGGCGGACTTACCCGGATGATGAAAAGTTCACCATATATGGTGCGATATTGGCAAGAACAGACCCTCCAATGCTACATCATGGAGTTATCAAAGAGGTTGTAACCATGTTTGGTATGCCAACTCGCACAGTCCAAAAGATCTGGCACAAGGGCCAACATGGTGGATTTGATGAATTGAAAAACAAACGTAAAAAAAATAGTGGACGTAAAAAGATTGAAATTTCTCCAGAAGCCATAAAAAATGTTGATTTGAAAGACCGAACAACTTTGAATGATCTAGTAGAGAAACTTGGTGTCAAGAAAAGCACACTACATAATCGTTTCAAGGAGGGTTATTTTCGTAGGCATACGAACGACATAAAATTCACATTGACTAGTGACAACATGAAGGCTAGAGTTCAATATTGTCTTTCTATGATACGGGAAACCAATGATGGCGGTAGAACTTTTGATCCTATGTACAACACCGTCTACATAGACGAGAAGTGATTTTATAGGACTGGCGAAACCAAAAGTACTACTTGGCGAATGATGAGCAAAGGCCAAGAAGATCAGTAAAGAGCAAAAACTTTATAGAGAAAGTGATGTTTTTAGTAGTGATCACTAAGCCGAGGTACGACAACGATGGACATTGCATTTTTGATGGGAAAATAGGCATTTTTCCTTTCACCATTGTCAAACCAGCAAAAAGAAAGAGTCGGAACAGACCTAGAGGTGAGAATTTTTCATTAAAAAGATTAAACAAGCAGTTTGTTTTGTCTAAACAATTTATGTTAAAGAGATTTTTTTTGTTTTCTTACAGGAACAATGATCACAAAGGCCATGACATCTGTGAGGAAGGAGCATTGTCGAGAGTTTTTGATCCATAAGGTAATTCCTGCTATCAAAGCCAAATGGCCGATTCAAGAGAGAGGATTGCCTATTTTTATTCAACAGGATAACGCAAAAACCCATATTGACATCAATGATCCAGCATTTGTTGAGGCTGCACAATCTGATGGTTAGGATATTCGTATGACATGCCAGCCACCTAACTCCCCTGACCTGAATGTGTTGGACTTAGGGTTTTTTTCTGCCATTCAGTCTTTGTTCCACAAGCAAACACCAAACAATGTTGAACAGATTGTGACGAAAGTAGAAGACACATTTTGCGACTATCCGGTGGATCGTTCAAATATAGTTTTCCTAACTCAACAGGATTGTATGCTTGAAATAATGAAGCATAATGGAGGACAATTCTATGACATTCCGCACATAAAGAAAAAGACTTTGGAGATGCAAGGAGCACTACCAATATCGTTACAATGTGATGCGGATATTTACAATCAAGCCATAGCATTTCTGTCTTAGCATTTGTAATCTGTCTTTCAATATTGCATTTATAATCTGCCTTAATTATTTGATGGACTAACAAGTCCCCTACCGATCTAAAATAAACTCACCGATGCTTCATTCATATCATCACTGTTATCGCCGTAGACGATTGGGTGCCGCACAGGCATGATCAACTCGACGGCCTCATGGCGTGCTTTGTCATCAAGAAACATATCCTCCTCGGTTGTAGCCAGCTTCATCAAACTGGACGCCGCGTCGAGCACATCTTCTTCTTCCTCCTCCTTCGGTACTTCTACTGTTGCCATGTCAATGGCGGCATCGACTGCCTCTGCTAATCCTTCGCGGCCATGGCATTCGTCCTCGGAGTCAGGTATCTCTAGCGGGAATTCATCGTGAACCACTACTGCTAATTCATCACGCGGGCACGCTGCAACTGTTTGATCTTCTGAATCTGGCACGACAGCGAAGAAAGCTTGTTGACCCGCATCATCTTCTTCCTCAGAGTCAGGCACCTCAAGTGGGATTTCTTCAGGCCGTGCCATCGGGCAATAGCCGAGGCGGTGCTTAGGTGATGCAGCGAACGGCGCTGAGTGAGGCGATGCTCAGGCTATGCCCGATGCTCACGATGCGGCGTGCGATCAAAGGGGTGCAGCATAGGGCCAGAATAAAAACGGCAAGGACATGCAATAGATTAGGAAGTGCCGATTCTCTGTTGATTAGGAGGCGCCATATTAATTACCGTACGCATGGAAACAACAGGCCACACGAAAAAACATCGTCCAACCGAAATACGCCCAGTTTACGTGGAAAAATCGGATCTGCTAGTGCGTCCTGAATATCTGAACGGAGGGAGTAGAATGGAGGGAGTACCTAAGTGATCAACACCCATAACTACTAACACTTGGGATGTAAGTTGACCCAATGGATGGACACAAAACTTCTAAAAATAAACTAATATTTTTCTCCACCTCATAAAACTTGTCCAATAAATAAATTAGAGGTTGACCCACAACTATCCAATAGGCCACAAACTTGCATCCCTAACTAACTAACACTGACAAAATAAGCATCGTGGCGAGATAAAAAAAATAGAACTTATTATATCAAAAAAGACTGCTCTGGCTTGGTTTTGTCACATTATACATGTCCACCCACACAAGAAGGAGTTGCTAAAACAACTCCTCTGGAAGTGCACGTATACAACAAGAAGCTAGCATGCACAAACGCATCAGTACACAGTCACACGTCGTAAAAAAACTTATTCGGCTCGTCAGCGAGAGGAGGCAGGATCGATTCGAGCGCACAGACCATGCATATGCACGCGGTCACGGAGAGTGGACGGGCGACTTGCGTGCCGGAGGGTGACCAGAGGCACCATACCGGTCACGAGGCCTGCTAAATGATAAGACGACGTTCAAGGTCCATGATGGATAGTATGGACATAAACATAATGGCCGGCGCCATCAGTGCACCATCCATTAGCAACTAAGAGAGACTCTTATTATCTCAACACTTACAAGCTCTGACACTTTGTTTTGTTACGCCCGCCCGAGCTCCTCCCTCGTCATGCTGCCCGTTGACACAACCGCCTGCATCTGGCCCTCCACGCCACCACATCTGGAAGAAGGAAGGAGCGGTGGCCTTGACGCAGTGGCCTGGGCGACACGAAGCAGCGGCGGTCGAGCGAGCACGAAGCAATGACGGCGGCTGGTGGCCTGGTGGCCGCCCAGGGATTTGGATAGGAATGTGAGGGCGGCGGAGATGGCCTCGACGCAGTGCCCTGGGCGACATGAAGCAGCGCTGGTCGAGCGAGCACGAAGCAATGGCGGGGCTGGTGGCCACCCAGGGATTTGGATAGGAATGTGAGGGCGGCGGAGGCGGCGCTCGCGGTCTGGCGGGAGAAGAGGTAGAGGCAAGCGGAAGCTGGCCAGGAGGTTGGCGGCGAGGTCGTTGGTGGGTGCCGACGCCTCGTACGCGACGGCGAGCGACGCCGCCTGGTCCTGCTTGTGGAGTAGCGCGTCGGCGAGCAATGGGTCTTTGTCCTTCTAAGGACCTCCATTGGATTGTCCTTTAAGTACCTCCGTTGGAGACAGGCTTCAATGCGTAGTACTCCTTTCAGCAGTGGAAGACCCGTTCCGTGTTTTGGGTTTCCAAAATGCCTCTCCAACATTGGAGACAGCGGCAATTACAATGATGTTATCTTATAGACTATCTTATGCATGTCACGTAATTTTAAGATGAATTATAAGATAATTTATATAATGGATGATCTTATTAATTATCTTCTATTAATTATAAGACTCCTTAATTTGTAAACACAAAAAGGAATTTTTATATATTAAAAAACTACTAAAGCACGTATAATAATGAGAGAACCATCTTATACTCCTAAATTTTAACGTATGAGGTGGTTGCTACGCGAAATAATCACATCTTTCTCTCACCATCCTCTCTCTTTCACATTATCAAAAATCCTATATGGTAATACACGAGACAACCTATGAGACTGACTACGTGTAATATTTGTATCTGTGCCAACAATCACAAACTGTGACATCGACCCATTTTGTAAGCAGGGTAGATTTTGAGGATTAGACATGATGTTCAAATGCTCCGTAAGAAATACATAAATAACACTCCCACCAGTGTTTCATTTTTTTGTGTCGACGGTACAACTAATTGCTTAGCTAAAAAATGAAAACATCAACAATACAATAACAGAGGGAGTATTAATATTCCACATATGTTCTTAGACAGATTCAAGAGTAGGATAAAGATACACAGAAGACTAATTATGTTGTAAAGCACGACCATGAACCAGAAATTGGACTCCATCAGACACCTTCGAGCTATTCTCTGGCTTCGAACAGATCATGAGCACTACGGTCAAGCGAGTCCAAGAGAACGGGTGCCAGCACATCTGGGTGCTCCTTGGCACAGGCATGAAACGCCTTGGCACAGGCATCGAACGCCTGCACCAGCAAGGCGCCATGTGCACCAGTCTCCTCCAGCTGTTCTTCACCGGCCTGAGTGGTCTTAACAAGCTTCTCCTTGATGTACAACACTTTCCTCATACAGTATTTCGCAAGGTCCTCTTAGCATTCACATCGGGGCTGTGGCTGGGGCTAGCAATCGTGTCTATAACCAGATCCACCATGGCATCACCGTGCGAGATGCACAGATCGAGCAGTCGATCCTTGACTATAAGCCTCTTGCTCTTGTCGTAGCACAGTGACGGTGATTGTAACAGCTTGCAGTAGGCTTTGGCAGCGGCGTGCACCGCGGTTGCCCCGGAGGAAATCCACAAGAGTCATAAACGACAGCATCGGAAGTTGCCGGATTGGAAAGGAGCGACATGATGATATTGATATACCTTTTTTGGAACCGGTAGTGGCGGGAGACGTTGACGGCGAGCATCTGGAGGAGGCGAGGCCAGTGGGAGACGACGCGGTTGGCGTTGGCGAGCACGTACTCGGCCGCCCGCTCCTGCGCGAAGATGCATAGCGTCATGAAGGCGTTCCTGATCGCGGCCGCGTCCTGCTCCGCGCCGATCGCGCGCTCGACGATGTCGGGCGCGCCGGGGAGGAGCTTGCCGCCGCCTCCGGGCTTGCGCAGCCGGCAGAAAGCGTAGACGGCGGAGAACGCGTCGCGGCGGACGAAGGCGTGCGGGTGGTAGAGGTTGGCGAGGACGGACGGCACGAGCGGCTCCAGGAGGAGTGTATCCCTGATGCAGCCGAGGAAGCGCAGCGTGTCGCAGCGGACGTGCTCGTTGCGGTGCTCCAGGCTGTTGCGCAGGTGGTTGCAGATGAGGGTCCTGTCCGGGTGGACGCGGCCGTAGACATCAGCGTCCTTGCTCACGATCTCGAGGTAGAGGAGGAGGAGCTTCTGTAGTGCGCGGTCCTCACAGGGGAGGACGTGGACGACGATGGTGTCGGCGAGCTCCCGAAAGGAGAAGCTGTCGCCATTGACGAGGATAGCGATGGCGCGCTTCATGGCGCTGACCTTGGCGGCGGCATCGCCCCCCGCGAGTTCATCCATGATCCAGTAGGTCGTAATGGGGCGGCGGAGATCGTCTACGGGCATTAGGAGAGGGATAGGGTTATGCTCCAGCCCGCAATTCATCGCCGGCGCTCCGCTGTGGATGTCAGGGTCGACCTGGATCTGGGAAGGGAGACGGGTCTTTTTGAGAGAGGAAGACGAACAAGCGGCCGCAGGCCAGCAGAAGAAAGGCCCCCACAGCGGCTGGCTAGCAAGGTGGGCCGGACTCTCCACAGAGTCACACCAAGCCCTACGCCGAGTCACCGACTGTAGTCTGTATGTAGCCCACCAGGACACGCACAACAGAGTTTTTATATATATACTAATAAAATCCGTGCGTTGCTATTTAAAAAACAAAACATTTTTTATAATTTAAATATAAATTATTTATATAATATAATTATTAGATATATACAATATTATTAACATTTTTTATAAAAAAATATTATATTTATATTATCATTGGTACTTTTTAGTATATCATTTTATATATCAAAAGTAATAATTTTATCACCATTATTTACCATATTTTAGAAGCTTTATCTGAAAGAAAAAATTAATTCACGGAGTCCACAAATAGCACTGTATTGCAACGCGATTTTGAAATTGAATACTTGCTCTAATGGAAAAAGTTAAAACACAAAAGTTGTAGATCTCATTGATACCTTTTTGATACATATATGGATCATATTATTTAGACTACGGAGCTAGCAGATATGGGTCCCGCACAGAAACCTGTGTAGAGGAGTCCGAATCAGAACAAATATTTTTGCATCGTATATTTGGAAATCAAAACTGCGGGATCTGAATTTCTATTTGATACCAAAGTTGTAGAATTTTTCGAGAGCTACAAGATAGAGTCCGAGTTTGCCGCATTTGAGCTCCGAATGTGAGAGTTATGATTTTTAAAATAGAGTCCGAGTTTGCCTCATTTGAGCTCCGAATGTGAGAGTTATGATTTTTAAAATTCGGTACTTGATATAGAAGGTACGAAACCAATTTGGATTCAATCTCTAACTTTGTGGACACGAAGTGAACGACCGTACCTTAATTAATAGATTGTAGAGACTAGTAAAATATCAGGACTGGCTAGAAATTATATTGTGTATTCAGGCTTATTTGAGCGCAATCGTCATCTATCTTTATGCACATGATTTTCAACAGGCTCAGAAATGCTACAATGACTGCTCAGAGTAAGTTGTAAACTGATGGTAGTTCTTATCTGCTATCTGTTATGTTCGGCTTTTCTCCAGAATCATGATGTGTAAAGGAAAATTTTGACATCACCATTTTGTCGCCTGCCATATCACAGGGTTCAAGCCTTCCTCAGCAGTGACCAGAATCGATGCGCAACAAAACTACTGTCCGCATATGAGAAAGGCGATGCTGAAGAAGTCAAACGTATTGCTCAATCAAGTGCGTTCAATCATCTTGACCATGTGGTAAATATCTTTGATCTTCCCTAGGAAAGAGTATTGATGTTGAACGATTGAGAATGACATATTGTTTTAAATGGTGATATGAGAAGTTCCCGGTTAATATTGTCTTTGCTTAAAATGGTGAATGAGGAACATTGGTAATGATAAAGCAATGATATGCCATATGCTTATCATTTTCAGGATAGTCTGTCTAATTGGTTCCATTAGCACTTGATTTACCATAAGACCATTGGCGGTTCCATATTCTTCTCACAATTCATATTGCATGCAGTAGGATATTACCTTGGTTGATTATTAACTTGTTTAGACCTACGTTTGCTAATTCGGTTTGCAAGGAAGCTACCAACTGGTGATCTGCAGGCTATCAAGAAAGACGTGGCAGCTGATAATGGCGAGGAAGCCTTGGACGAGGATGATCTTACTTAGAACTGTCTACCACTGGTGGAAGATGCAGAGAACAAGTAATTGGGAGTGGTGTGGGGGAGCGAGCTGGACCAGTTGTAAAAAAAAGATAGTAACATGAATTATACACAGTGAAACTTGTGGACGGTATTTGTATCATGAATTTTGCTAAGCTCAATTCTGTTGTTGGATCGGTGCACACCGATTGCTTGCTGGTATTGAGAGATTGTTGGTATGATTGTCCTGCACATACCGTTCGATTTTACAGCACATGGGGAAATAGAGGTGCAGTGCCTTATTTGGTCAACGCAATGCACAGCAACATTCTCAAGCTGAAGTTATTATACTCCTTGTTGTTTGTAACGCTCATTATAATAGACTGTGTACATGATTTGAAATATAATTCCTCTATTGTTATCTCAATCTCATGACGGGAAAGGGTGACCTGTTTTCACTTGGAATTTACGTTGATTTTTTTTTTAAATGAAAGTGTCTTCCTACTTACCGCACACAACGATGCATGTAACAATTAGGGCCAATTGCAAAACCAGTCCTGTTTCCATCCTCAATTCTGAAATCGGTCCTGTTTTTCCAACTTTGCAAAATCGGTCTTGTTTTTCAAATCTGAAGCAGCATGGCAGTCCTATTATATTTGGAGGTGGTAACGGTGTTAACTGGTCTGTAAAAAGACATATATGCCCTTTGCAAAACCAGTTCTGTTTTCATCAATGGTTTGCATATTTGGTCACATTCTGAGCACTCAACAATATAGAACTGAATTTGATATATTTAGAAAACTTTTATGGTAAAATTTAAATAGTTTTAAATTTCAAATATGTATTATAAAATCTGACCATAAATTTGACAAAATTTTGACAGCATTTTAACTTAATTTTAACTAGACCTGATAAACAACAATCAAAACTGAGAACCATAGATATGATATGTAGCATCCATCAATTAAAAGCATCATAAATCCGACACATAACAAAACTAAGAGTACTCACAATTACATGTCCACCTAAGATACAAAATAATATCCATCATTACATGTTCAATTGATCATCACATTTCAAAGACCAAACAATGCAGCAAGTCTTTCTCTAGTGCTTTCACTCCTTCCCCTACCTCTCCCCTGTCCCCTTGCACTAGCAATGACACTAGCAATTCCACTTTCACTTCCACTTGCCGCCTCACCTCCACTTCCAGTAGCAGCCCCAACTCCACTTTTACCTATAGGCCCATTTACACTTCCACTTGCACTAGGTTTCAAAGAAGATCAAAATTAGCAAGACAAAAAATCAGCAAGACAAATTTATCACTTACTTGGATGTATGTGTAGGTATAGGCTTCCTCCTTTGACTAGCTGTAGGGCCTCCTTGGCAATATTTTACTGTATGACCAAGCTCATTACACTCAGTATATTTTGTTTTCTTTTTGTTACCAAGCTCATTAGATGCTTTGATTCTAGATACTCTAGGCCTCCCAGCTTTCCTCCTCAATTTGGGCTTCTTCAACTTATAGCCAAGTTCAACCTGTGTCCATTGTTCTTGAGATGTCATTGGTTTAAAAGTACCCTCATAAGCCTTCTTGAACCTCTCAATAGAATAGTAGTCATGGACAAAATCTTTCATATTTACCACAAAACTGACCTTGGCAATGGTAGCTAAAGCATGCATGCAAGGCTTTCCACATACTTGCCAAGCTCTACAGCTACAGGTCTTTTCTCCCAAATTCACTGCATGCCTCATAGTGGCCACTGTTACTTCAGCTGTACCATTCCCACATATTAGCACTTCATGGCGCTTGATATTCTTGCTTTGAGCATTAAGAGCCTTTGTGATAGCCGGTATGATTCTTTCAACCATTTTGTTACCAATTTTGCGCCTCAGTTCAAACTTGGTTATGATCATCTATCTTATTTGGTCAAGCATTTGCACAATATGCATATCTTTAATTTTAGAGACCCAACTATTAAAACTTTCAGATAGGTTGTTGTTGATATAGTCTACCTTGCATTCATCCGAGAATTTGCTTCTACTCCATATGTATGGATGATTATCATCTAACCATACCAATGCATCGGGACTCTTCTCCTCTATCTTCCCCATACGATACTTGTACTTCTTAGTTGTAAAACACTTAGCTGCTGCCCACATGTTCTGAGAAAATAAAGGCCCTTTGTAATGCTTCTTCATGTTCTTCCATAAGTGTCTCATGTATTCTCTATGTTCCACGCCTAGAAAGAAAGCATGTACAACCACTTATAGTCCTTTTCCTACATCAACAAAAGAATATTAAGAGTGCATCATTGAGAAATTTAACAAAGTAAATTTCATAACAATTGTACATGCAACTTTACCTGCATCTGTGCTGATAACCAATCCTGTAGGATGACCAATGCATTCCTTTAGTTTCTCAATGAACCATATCCAATTATCCTTGGATTATGTCTCAATTACTCCATATGCGATTGGATATAGCCAATTATGGCCATCAACAGCAACAACAGCTGCCAGTTGACCCCTTGACCTTCATGTCAAGTGGGTGGAGTCTATAGCTATGTATGGTCGACAACCTTGCAAAAAGCCATCAATGCATGGTTTTGGAGCAACGATGAATCTTCTAAAGCATATGTCCCCGTTGTGCTCTTCAGTGTCAAAGTGAACAACACTACCAGGCATTGATCTCACAAGCTCAGCTTGATATGTAGGCAATATTTCATAGCTTTCATCCCACTTCCCATATATGATATCAAGAGCCTTCTCTTTGCCTCTAAAAACCTTACCATATGGTACCTCCATCTTGTACTTCTTCTTCAACTCCCCCTGCAACTCTTTTGGACCCATATAAGGCTTCTCCTTTAAAAACTCCATCGCTCTAGCAGCAATCCATGAATTTGAGGCCATTGTGTCATCACACTTGTTGACTGAACCACAAGTGTGCTTTGGCCCATTCATCTTAACCTGCAACAAAATTATAATGTTACTACATGACACCAAATTCAGCCACTATGAAGCAATGTATTCAACAATTATAAACAATTGTTTACCTTGCATCCAATGTATTTTCTCTTGCTGGTACAAGCATAAAACTTCCACTTACACCCCTTGTCTGCTCTCTTGCACACAACTCTAAATTTCTCCTTATCAGTTCTTATGGGTCTAAAAGCATGATCATTTGATATAGCATGATGTGTGACTGCTTCCTTGCATTGCTGCACATCTGGAAACACTGTACCCACTTTAATGTAAGGATCATTAACATCATATGAGAATGAACGGATGTCCTCATCATCCTCATCTACTATCTCATCATCAAGATCATAATCAATGTCAGAGTCAGATGAGACAGCCAAATCTGTGTCATAACTACTGTCACTCAATGCCACTAGAGAATCAGTGTCAGAATACATGCCCTCCTCATCAATACCGATTGGGTCCTCATCATGTGCTTGTCTTTTGGATTTCTTGCCATTTTTTATGGATGCAGCTCTCTCTTTAGTGGGTGTGGCTTGTGTGAGTTGAGTTGGATCAATAAGAGGATCTAGATCTAGTGATGGAGTACTTGGTGTTTCTAGTACCTTATCTCTAGTTGTAGGGTGCAATGCACGTTTGGTAGGTGTACATTGTAGTGGAATAACACCATCTTTTACCACAGCATCAATATACACCACACCTATTTCTAAGTTCAGTTGAAACCATTCAAGTAATTGTTCATTACTTTTTATTCGAACACACACATCTTCATTATCTTCGAATGAGCGCCACAAAGTGATATATTGATTAGGACCCCACATAAATTCCTCAGCTATATGATTAATTAGTTGCATCAGGCTATATTTGTTTGCATCAACAACAATTGGTGATAGAGTTTTCCTTCTGCAATATATTTTAGGCCCTCCTTCTGGAAGACTATAATATGAACGCATTTTAATGACAACATTTACTTTCCTGTAAATAGAAACATGAAGCATAAGCAGCAATACAATTGCAATTGTCTAACTACTACTACAAATTCATCTAACTATGACTTTGATTTAGTTCAATCAGGAAGAAATGGGGAAGTGAAGAAAGAAATTTTGTACCCAATACTTTCTGGGCAACTGAAATCCGAAACCATCTTCTTCAGCCCGCCGTCTTTCTCCTTCCTGTCGAGCCCCTTCATGCCACCAGAAGCCACGCTTGCCTACGCTCCCGCGCTCGGCCGCGCCTGCCCGTGCTCAGTCGCGCCTGCCCTCGCTCGCGCGCTCGGCCGCGCCTGCCCGCGCTCAGCCGCACTCGGCCGCGCACGCCCCCGCTCGAGCACTCAGCCACGCCCGCCCGTGCTAGCGTGCTCCGCCACGCTCGGCTGCGTCCCCACGTCCGCCCGCGCTCGCCCCTGCTATCGCCACCATGGAAGTTAGGGTTAGGGTTCAGGAGCTCTAGTGGAGACAGAGAAGTCGGCCCTCGATTCAGAGTTCAGGGTCGGGGACTATGAGTTAGAGGGAGTGAAGGGTAAATATGTCTTTTCTCTTAATTCTGTGTTTTTTTGTTTTTCATTAATTCGAGAAAACACTAGTCAAGTGACGGAAGGTGAAAACAAGACTGAACGGCTGCTTCAGATTTGAAAAATAGGACCGATTTTGCAAAGTTGAAAAAATAGAACTATTTTCAGAATTGAGATCCAAAACAGGACTAGTTTTGCAATTGTCCCTAACAATTATTATATGGTTTGAATCAAATCGCTGATCAGATTGGGATTTTCTTTGATTGTGTGCTACTCTACATTATTGGGCTTGCAAGGAAAGTACAGATAGAGATCCTTCGGCGCACGTTGAGTTTTGTATCATGAATTTTGGAACGAAGATACTTTCTCTTGGTTCATGGCGATCAAGGTCCATCCACGGACACTGGATATCAACAGAATGGCCGGCACTGGCGCGCCATTAATTAGCAGCTAATATAAGTAAGAGAGAGACTTTTTATTATCGCGACAGTTACAAGCTGTGATGCTTTGTTTTTGTTACATCATAGGCACCTGCCGACCTGCGACGCCGTGCACGAGGGCTGGCGGGGCACCGGGCTCGGTCGGGATCAGTGGCGGCCGCACCGGAGAAACGTGCCGTAGCAGCTGCGGCGCCTTATTTTCGCCGCCGTGTTCCAGCTTCCGGCCGGCGTCGCATGGGGCTAGCAGAAGCAGCGCCGCGATCAGTAGGAACGCGACGCTCAGACGCTTATTGGTGGCCGACATCGTCGTTGCGTTGGTTTGCTGAACCGTGTGTGCCTGCCTGCCCTGGAGAGAGTAGTATATATTGCTACAGGAGGGGAGACACTCCTCGCTTGTGTTGGGATGGGAAGACGAGCCTATGCGTATCGCCCTGTGCTGCCGCCGATTTATAGCCCAGATTATATGCAGGGGTGTGTGGCCGAGGAACGTTGCTCTCTGAGAAACGGGCGTCCTTTTTTTTTTTTTTTTGATGGAACAGAAACGGGCGTCCTTGAGAGTGGCGCTGAGAAACGGCGCAGTTTCGGCAGGTCGTGCGCGCTGAGTGGGGCAGCCTCCCGGCGCCGTTTGGGGAACCCGCGCGCGCGGCATGCATGTCGGAGGAGCGGGGCGTAGGGATGAAAACAGACAGATGATATCCGCTCCAACGATTAGAAAATAAAAACTAGTCGGATAGTCTGGTATTCGAGATTTATATTATTTAATTTAATTTAAATAATTTAGATAATAAAAATATTAAAAATTTAGAAATTTAATGTATATAGGTAAATAAATTGACTTATTTCTATATATTAGTTATTGTTATATTTATTTTTACTCTAATTATATATCTATCATATAATTTTTTATCTATATAAATTTTATAATAGTATCCGTGTCTGAATCCGACTCTGAAATAAGAATATAGGACAGGGAAAAGGATCAAGAAATAATTATCTGACATTATCCGTTCTAACTTCGGATTCAAGAAAAAAGATACAGGATAGGATATGAAATAAACTATATCCAGCTATATCCGATCCGATTTTATTCCAAACGGGACGTCATGCATGATATGTGTGTGCGCGGGCACATGGGGTTCATGCGGATTCTTTTGGCTCGACAGGCTGCGGCCGTGGTGGTGCGCTCTAATAAGTCATATTCAAGGCTTGATACGTCCTCTATCTTCAAAATAATTAATTAATATTTTAGTTTTACATGTGATTTATGTAAATTTGGACATAATAAGTCATATTCAAATTTATAATAGATGCTATGAATCTAAATATAAAAAGAAAAAATAAAAGTTAGAATGTCAAATAAAGCAGGAGAGATAGAGTACGTAAGTGATCAAAACCCATTAAGACCTTGTTTGGGTAATCTTAATCCATATGGATTGGAGTGGATTGGGTTGGAAAATAAACTAAATTCTCTTTCAATCCCTCTCAA
Source organism: Eleusine coracana subsp. coracana (assembly GCA_032690845.1). NCBI lineage: Eukaryota > Viridiplantae > Streptophyta > Magnoliopsida > Poales > Poaceae > Eleusine > Eleusine coracana. The sequence goes on from CM064424.1 coordinate 3,622,045, forward strand.
ACCATATGGATTGGAGTGTATTGGTGAGTATCCAAACAAGGCCTAATACTGGGTAATCAGAGACGAGGAGGTGACACAAGGCGCGCTCCGTTTGTTGATGAACATGCAATTGCAACTAGAGTATTTTTCGTTTGGAGGAACAACCAAATAAACTCTTCCTCCTGCTGACACCTCCTAGTAATTCAGAAAAAAAAAATGCAGAGGGACACAGAAGCTACCAAATGAGACGCAAGTGATCAAGGCCCATGGATACTCTTTGGATATGAACGAAACGCCGACGAGTACATAAAGAAAAACACTTATTATATATGTAATAAAAAAAGGATTGAAACTCTGACGCCTGATTTTATCACATCACTAAAAGTCAGTCCACCCACACAAGAAGCAGTTGCTAAAACAACTCCTCTGGTCTCTGAAGCTGCACGTCGTATGTAACAGCAAAGCTAGCATGCAGAAACGCAACAACAGCACACAGGCACACGTCGTAATGTAATAATAAACTTGTTGGACTCGTCATCGATCAATAGGAGAGGAGGCAGGATCGGTCACGGAGAGTGGACGGGCGATGACTGCTTGCGTGCCGGAGGGAGACCAGGCACGAGGCCTGGAAGCCCGGGCACGGGCACAGGCAGCACACCACTACCCACGGGCGGCAACACGCCACTACCCACGGGCGGCAGCAGCTGCGTCACCTGAGCCTTCGTCTCGCCGCTGCTCTGTCGTTTCAGCATCCGGGCGTCGGATGACGGGGCTAGCAGAAGCAGCGCCGCCAGCAGCAGCAGGAGCGCGACAGCCTGCAGACGCTTATTGTTGGCCATGGTTGCTGTGTTCGTCCTACACTCCTACCTAGTAGGAGAAAGAGGTTGCTATATATTGATGGAGATGGAGACGCAGGCTAGCTTGTGTTGGGATCGGATGGATGAGCTTAGTATGTGCGTGTTTAATTTATACCCGAGGTGCAGGGGTGGCCGGGGAACGCGTGGCGCGCCGCGCTGGGGAACGGGTGTCCTCGAGTCAGTGATCAGCTACTGGTTGCTTCGATCACGGGCGGCGAGTGAGTGGGGCATGTGCGATGTGCGCGCGGGAGCATGGGTTTGATGGGTTCGTTTTGTTTTGTCCCCTCTTGCATGTGGCTGGTGGCCATGACCGATGATGGGCAGAGGCGCAGCTCCTTCGAATGCGCCTTGCGCCAAGGAAAGGAAAGGTAATGAGAGCCGAGGAGCAACGGCATGACCATGAGGATCGTGATGGCGGTAAAACACTGGATCTTTGCCTTTGAAAGATTGATCTACTAATATTAAAATAACCATAAGATCACAAGCCGACCTTAGCTCAGTTGGTAGAGCGGAGGACTGTAGTCGTTGCAGATCAATCCTTAGGTCGCTGGTTCGAATCCGGCAGGTCGGAAAGATATTTTTTGCCCTTCTCCTCCTTACTGTTTGTAGAGACAGCTTGGATTTGGATGGAATCTTTGTGCAGAGTTTTGTTTTTTAATTTCTGCAATCTCTAGTTTTGCCTTTGGTGCCATACCGTATACTGTACTATACCCTTAAGTTTCACCAGCGCGCCAGTCCGGAGCACGGTCGGTCGCTTCACCCTGCCACATTGCGGTTGCGGCGCACCCGAGCAGGAGCGACTTTGTCTCGAGCCACTCGACCACCGAGGTGGGACGTACGGGCAAGCCAAACTGAGTTTTTTGTACTCTTCTCATTTTTCAACGGCACCAACCAACCAGGAAAGCATTAAGCATTATAGTCACGTCACGATGGGTACAAACTCATGTCATTATATTGCAAGCAGGTTTCGCAGAAAACGTTTCGTCCAGATGTAGCGGTTTTCAGTTCTGTGGCGGTTGTAGCCTGAAAGCTAAAAGGGAAGTCCAAGATATTCTGTACTTCTAGTAGGTTGGCCCTTGGAGAAGTGAAGCGGGAAGTTAGAGAGATCCTTTCTTAAATAAATCGAACAAGATCCTCATCCTCCCCAACAAGCCAACCTTTACAATTGTCCTCACATGGTTCCCTATTGAAACAGAAGAAATGCGTACAGCTTTCGACCTGTCTTGTCAGCATTAGGCTATAATAAGATGAAAAGGACGACAAAGTTTAAGTAGCACCACCTCTGATTACTAATAGTCAACTGAAAATTACTGGGGAAAAAAAACACTACATTACTTCCTCGCAAAAAACTACTGCTTTCTGGAGAACCCGTTGCTTCAAAGTTGTAAATTAAACAAGACACATTTGGAAGACTATATAGGTTCCAGTTTGCCTTTTCGAGCAATGCATAACGCAAACTGAAGCAGTTTAACAAAACATGATCAATTGATACCCTAAATACTACTACAAAACGCCTGTCTCCATGGTCTTGTTAATATTGTACAGTCGACATTTGCAGACAAACACAAGAAGGTTAGGCAGTGTGGTAGCCTTGACATGTAACTATCTTATGATGTTGGAAAATAGAAGATTGGACCGAAGAGCTACATTTGTCAAAGACAACGAGAAACTGATGTATTGGACTCGTACAAGCAACTGCCCGATCAGATTTAGTAAGGACCACTGCCGAATTCTAAATTTCTTTTGTTTCAGAGCAACGGGCCAACGGCACGACAGCGACAGAGAAACTGTTCTAGATTCGTACGAACAACTGTTTCGTAAGGTTGTCAACTTGTCATACAGCTCATGTATAAAACACACCCAAAAACCTGAATCTTTTGCAATCTAATACGAAATATACTGACCCTAGTAGGATTGCAGAAACCTGATTCAGTAGCATGAACAACTGTAGGGGTATTCTTTAATAAAATCCTGTAGGGGTATTCCCCTCCAGTTCCTTCAAAAAAAAAAAAAAGCATGAACAACTGAATTATGAATTTCTTTTGTTTCAGGGCCATTGACTCGGAACAACGAGATACTTTAACGATAGTATGCAAGACATTTGGATATTGACTTTGACGTCTGTAAAGAAATAAAGTTCCTGACATGGAAGGCAACAACTGGATCGCTATACGATTTTTTTTTCTGTATAATGATATTCTGGTCGGATCACTATACTGATGTACAGAGGTTCCAGTTTGCCTTTTCGAGCGAGGCGTAATCGCAAGCCGAAGTTAATAAAGCATGATGAATCAAACAATTTAAATTTAAATAACGCCACGCCTGTCTCCGTGGTCCTCCTAATTTATTCTACAGTGCACATTCTCAGCACGCTACAGACCTTTCCTCTGTTCCCCGGCAATGTTGTCACAAGTCAGACCTGAAGAAAAGGCAGAGTAAACGGTGATCAGTCGTCAAACGAACCAAGTACACAGATCCCAGATAAGCACTTGATAATTTCGAAACAAACGACTTTCATGTGTCTTTTTTCAAAGTAACACAAGGAAATGGAATTTTCAAGATAAGTCGAGTGTTTCTTCTTCCAAACCTTCGAAAAAAGGTCGCTGTCACGTGCGTCCGCAGGCGCCGCCGTGCCGTTGACCACGCCGCAGCCGTGCGCGTCTTCTACCGGCGGCGGCGGCGGCAGGGGCAGCCGCACGGGCAACATCGGCGGCGCCCGTCCCGTGACCGTGGAGAGCGAGACTGTCCAAACGCCGACCAGGAACAAGACGAACATGAACAGCAAGGCGTACTGCTCCGATGACGTCGCCGCCGCGGCTTCCGCTCGCACGTCGCCGACCGCACGGATCGCGTAGAGCACAACGCAGATGCAGGCGAAGCCGGTCCAGCGGAAGAACGTGGCGCGGGACATGTTCCGGGCGGTCTCCGCGGCGCGGCGGGCGAGGTCGGCGACGGCGGGGTGGGCGGCCGGGGAGAGGAGCACCGCGGCGCAGTCGAGCAGGAAGACGGCGTAAATGGCCAGCACGCCGCCATTGATGTTGCTCGCCACGACGGCCGCGGGAACGGGCGTCACCAGGAGCAGCAGCGCGGACGCCGCGGCGAGGGACACGAGGGCCGGTGCCGACAAAAGCCCAGCGGCCGCGCGGAAGATCTGAACTGCTGCGTCCGCGGCGCGCCGCGCACGGTGCGCCGGGGAGAAGAGCACGCCGGCGCAGCCGAGCAGGACGATCGCGTACGCGGCGAGCGCGCCAAGCTTGAGCAGCTCCTCGGCCGCGGGGAAGAGGAGGAGGTGAACGAGGACGGACGCCGCGGCGAGCACCACGAGGGCGCCCGTCCGCCGCAGGGTCGCCTCGGTCGTCGACGCGGCACGAGCAACGACAGGCCGGGAGGCGGGGAGCGCGCCGCCGATCTCCACTGGCGCACCAGTCAGCGTCATGGCTCAAGAACAAATGGGGAGGAGGTGGACCAAGAAATTGCAGAGACAAGGAATGAGGAGAAAGCTGGGATTGCTTACAAGTTAGAAGAGGCAGAGGTTTTTATAAATTTGATTTGAGATGCAGGGTTAGGTGTTTATCGCGACGTACGCTATGGGTTGTTTCAGACTTCAGTTCAGTTCAGACTACGTCGACAGTTTCCAAGCTACTACTAGATGTAATTGAGTGGTCAAAAGTTGCCTGATTTGCGCCAGGGCGCGCGCACGTGCATCCATCCACGCGAGGCGCCCCGTGTGCAACTGCATGGAATCCCGCCGTGTCGCAGAGATGCTTGAAAATCTGATCTACAACAAGATGAATCCTGAACCCAACCTCCAGCGGCCTAAAGATTCTTGGTCATGTCCGGAGGAAGGGTGGTGTGAAGTGAATACGGATGGTGCATTTCGCGAGTTTTGCAGGCAGCGGAGATGCAGTTGTTCCGATTACCAGCAGGGACTGGAAATGGCAGGATCAAAATGGTACTAGTAGATGGGTTTTCTGAACCACTTGTATCGAGGGATGGCCCACTTCTAGTTCTAGCACAAACCGTTGGCTTTGATAAGATGGTGCTGGAGATTGATAACCTCACTTTAGTGAAATCCCTCAATAATGACGCCTATGATTGATCACCGGTCTTATGGTTATGACATGAAATCGAGGAGCTTAGCACAAGTTTTACGAGTTTCAGAGTTACATTCGTCACAAGGGAGGCCGCACATGTGTGTGCTAAGTTCTCATCTAGTTCTTCTCCTTCCTGCTTTTGGTTAACAGATTTTCCTTTACCCGTATTGGAATCTGTTTACCGTGATTGTAATCTTGCTGTTGATTAATGAAAGCTCCATGATTTGCCCCTCAAAAAAGAAAAAAAAATGCAAAGAATCGCGTCAACGATAAGCTGTGCGGCGACTTCGTGCGGGTTCTTGTGGAAGATTCTTTTCAGCCTGATCCACCGGTACGGCTGACTTGTTGGAAGAAAAAGAAAGGAGTGGGAATCTGTTTCGGCTTCACCCGAAATCACGAGCACGCACGCCAAGCCGAGCACCACACGACAAGAGTCCAGGTTCCTCGCTCCGGCAGGTGAGGCATTGACGCCGGTACCACCTGTACTATTTTTTATTTGAAAACATGTTCTTTTTTTTTGTTATAGAAAACGTTTGAATTCTTTTTCTGGGTGTTTATAGAAAACGTTTGAATTCTATTTCTGGGTGTAAACCAGGACAAATGCCTCCATATGATTGGCTCGTAATCTCCTTCCTGCATATATGGTTTTATGGACACACATCATGTTCACGGCCTGAAGATAAACAGAGCTATCGTCCGTCCCTCTGCAGACAAAACAAACTGCCATAGCATCATAGCAAGCTCTCAAAAAATAAAAAACCTTGGCATTTTCAGAACTCTCAGGATTACAACAAGGTGCTGGGCTCATTCTTCCGCTCTGAGCTGTTGCTAACCAACCACATCGTCGCGTCATCGACGTGGACAGGCCCGCCCCCACATGTCAGAGGGAGTAAGGTAGGGAAGGCCCTTGTCCCTACCAAAGCATCCATCCATCCAGGTCGCGTCAGACTCGACTTTCCATGTGACACATCTGAACACGATCCAAGCAGCGACGTGCGCACGAGACATTCCAGCAAAGACGACACGAGACGAAACGAAAGTCCAGCTCCGGTCCACAGTCAAAATATTGCGATTTTACCTCTCATAGGGTAATCTTTGTCTTTGTTTTTAAATTATAGATTTAAAATTATAAAGATGAAAAACAAGTGCAATTTTACCTCTGATAGGGTAATCTTTGTCTTCATTTTTAAATTACAGAATAAAATTATAAAGTTGAAAAACAAAGAATAAAATCATAATTGGATTTCAAATCAAGAATAAAATTGTAATGATCTCTTAAATCTTTTCATGGAGTAGCCCAAAATGTGGACTCGGCGCTCCGTTTCCCGTTGATAACGACAGACACAAATTTACCAAAGATTCGTGCATTTTATAAGTTTATTCGCTCCTTCCAGACACCTTCGTCCCGCAACGATCCCAATGAAGAACAACAAATTCGACAAGATATAAATGCAACATGTCGAATTGTGTAGGAGTAGGATGCACATGCACGACCGCCGATTGTGTAGTGCATCTCTGATGCGATGTGTCCCCGTCGACACTACTGCTTGCCTGCAATTTTGCATGCGTGGTTTTAGCGAGAATGATACTATTGTAGTACTATTATATGAAGAACGATGGCTAATTTCACCCCTTTTTTTGGAACAACATATTTTCCTCTCAAATTGTAATCTCCAAATCTCTTATTGTTGAGAAGAACATATACAAATCCGTCATTCCTTCGAAACTTGAAGTTTTCGTTCAGTCAGCTTGTTGTCGTGTCAAGTTTAGCAGTGTCAAACTTTGAAAACCCAAAATATTCTTTTGGTTGAGAACTGCGCAAATCGTGCCAAGTTGGCAAAGCCGTTTGCTGCACCCACGCCCGTCCGTGTTGCACAGGTTCTCACCCCTCCTCATGGCCTCCGTGCCATGAAATTTCGTAAACAAAATATTCTTTGGGTTCAAACGAAGAAAATTGATGTCATAGCGATGAAAATCATTTTTGAAGGGCACCAACCAGGTAAGCATTAGTTACAACAGAGAGAAAACTCATGTCATAGCCTATACTCGCACTAACAAGCACCGGGAGAAAAAAAAAAACTGTTCTCCATCGCAAATCGTCTGCAGGTTTTCGCGGAAATTACGCCATGCAGAAAACGCTTTCTTCAGAATCTGACGGTTTTCAGGCTGTTGTAGTAAGTGGAGCCTGAAAACTCTGAAAACTGAAAATTCCAAGATATTCTGTACTTCTTGTACGTTGGCCCTTCCTCGAGAGGTTGGGGAGGAAAGTTAGTGAGCTTTTCTTAAATAAATCAAACAAGATCATGCAAGTGTTTTGTCAGCATCAGGCTAGAAGATGAAAATGACGACAAAGTTCAACAGCAGCACCTGATTAGTCACATAACTGAAACCTAATAGTACCACTTTACTACTATTGTTTCAAAAAATGAAGAAACTGTCATTTCTAAAAGACCATGCTACTGGTCACCATGGATTGGAGGAGGAAGTAGCCTTGCAATTCTAACAGGGGGGGGGGGGGGGGCATATTTGGCCAATAGTGGTCTTGCATTCCAACAGGTCATATCGCCACGCCCATGCTCCAGCAGAGAGTTGGGGAGGAAAGTTAGTGAGCTTTTCTTAAATAAATCAAACAAGATCATGCAAGTGTCTTGTCAGCATCAGGCTACAAGATGAAAAGGACGACATAGTTCAGTAGCAGCACCTGATTAGTTACTTAACTGAAACCTAATTGTACTACTTATTTACTACTATTGGTTTAAAAAATGAAGAAACTGTCATTTCTCAAAGACCATGCTAGTGTCCACCATGGACTGGGGGAGGAAGTAGCCTTGCAATTCTAACAAGTGGGACACATTTGGCTAATAGCGGTCTTGCATTCCAACAGGTCATATCGCCACGCCACGCCCCTGTGCCCTGTTCCAGCATAGAGTTTCATCGAAATAGCAAACCTCTGTTTCAAATTTCGTTTCACAGACAATAAAATGTTTTTACCAATATATATCCCCTCTCCAGTTAACAAACATAAAATATCAAGCTGAAGAGAAGATTAAACAAGGTACTAGAACGGTTTGTCTACGCATATAGAATCATCCAAGAAGCATCCAGGGTGCTGCTCCGCATTGCGAAACTGCACCAGTGAGGCTAAGATTATTCCAGAAGGTAGAATGCACAGATTGATTTCTCATTACACAAGAGAACGGAATTATCTCAGAAAATTCTCACGAGATGCGCAATGCCTTCCGTGACAATTCCTGGTAAACACCCACACCTTCGTATCGACGCAGTTTGCACACGCATTCCCCTCGCTTTTATGCGCTTCAGCCTTCAAATACAAGGGCAGAGCATTCATCGCCGCACCTCACAGCTCCCCAAAAGAGTTGGTACGATCACTACACACCCGCTTCCAGTTCTAGCTCCCAATCCAAAAACCCGAGCACCTTGCCCAGTCATCGCCGCTATGCATCAGCCGGGCCACTTCATCGATCACCGCCGCCGCGCCGCGGACGCCGATTACGTCGCCATCGGCTTCGGCTTCGTGGCGACCGCAGTGTCGTTCCTCCTCTTCGTGCTCGTCGGCCACGACGCCGCCGCCGGCGCGACACTTGCGGCCGATACTGCGTGGCAAGTCATCCTGGCGTATGCAACCATGGCCGCCGGCCTACTATTCATCGCACACGGCATGCGTGTCCGCGACGCGCGACCGCCCGCCATTGCCCGGCGAGCCTTGGACGCCGCGGTGGTTGCGCTTGGGCACGCTGGTGGACCTGAGCGACTTCTGCTGGTGGTCATCATCCTCATCTGCCCGTTTCTTGAAGCCTGGTTCGATTTCATATGACATGCCCAACAAGTTGCAGAGTTCTTCAGTTAGTCTTCGGATCAAGCTTGACGGTGAGTCGACCAGCTATTTGGCGCCCAACTTGATTCCACCAGGAAACTACTTCAACGCCCCCTCAAGTCATTAACCATCGAAATATTTGTTTTCTTCGTAAATTAAATATTCCGATGGTTTTGTAAAATTTTCTATTCCTTTTTTTTTTTGGTTTCCCGCACAGTGCGGGAGCTCTCAGCACTGGGTACGGCCTTTTTTTTTTTTTTGGTTTTTGTGTCCATGTGCGTTTTTGGATTCATGGGCTCCATGTAGATTGGTGGACGTGTGATTTGCGTCTGAGTTTTTCCAGTTGTTCCTCTGCCTCGCCAAATTTTTTTTTTTTTTGCTAGTGTCTGTTTGCACAGACCCTCCTGTTACTGGTCAATGGACCTATGGTAGTGGTAGGCAGTGCTAACTGCTAAGGTCTGGAGTTGCTATGAGCTGTTGGTAGAGGCTCAGAGAAGGATTAACTGGGATCATTCTGACACATTTTGACCTGTCTGCTCCATTTAACGGAAACGTTATACTAAACGTTTAAATGGAAAATATCGCCAATCGAGGGGACCATGATCCAAAAGAAATGGAACGCGCAGAGCAGACAATAAATATGTAAAAGCATATCAAAATAGGGGGCATAGTATAAATTGTTCCTCAAGAAGATATGGGAAGGTCAAAGGAACTCGACAGGATTATGGGCCTCTGTTTGACCCAGCACTTTTTCTTTCCTCTTTATTTTCAAGCGATCCTGTATGTAATCAAAAGCTCCATGTACAAAGCTGTGTTGAGATCAATTCTTAAAAGAAATGCAGTATTACTGATCACATATCACTATTTTAATCACTGCCTCACTGAGCATGGCAGAACAAGGATCATAAATCAACTTATTTATATCCTCCCAATCCATTACTATTAAGGTTCATACATAAGATTGATCTACTCTGTTTACTACTCAACTCTGCATCTGTGTTATTATATTGTGTCAAAGCACAAACAATATTAAAAAAATGCCAACATAGAAAAGAATAACCTATATATATGAACCTAATCAAGGACCAGGTAGGGCAGTCTCCCTTTCATTCCCTGTGATTCTGTGTCTTCCAGCGCTTTGAAAAAATTAGGACTCTTCTGTTGCTGTCTGCTATATATCTATGGTGAAAACCAATAGTCTGAAGGCTATATATGGCTGCACATGGACCAACGAATCGGTGTCTGAAAACCTGATGAATCTCTGAACCTATTGAACTCTGAATCAGGCCGATCCATATCCATGTGGATGGGCTTTCTGCCATTTCCATGCCATTGAAAGGCTTTCACGAAGATCAGTGTAACGGGCAGTCCAGTTTAGCTCGTTGAGGATTTTTGATGGGTCACTGTATACCTCAGTATAATCTCCAGGTCTACGGGGAAGGTATTCGACCTTGATGGAGGCTCCTGTTGCCTCCTTGCATGCTTCTACAAACTCCTTCACCGATCTACCTGATAAAACACAAGACACAATGTTCAGAAACAATGGAAGATATGATCTTAAGTAAATGCTAATTAGACGAGTTATTCCGAAATTGCTGGTCTGGTATGGTCTTTCACCAACCTCTTCCTGTCCCAACATTGTAGATTCCAACTTTGCCAGTCTGAGCTTTATCAAGAGCTTTGACATGGGCGTCAACAAGATCTGTGACATCTATGTAATCCCTAATACATGTTCCATCTGTTGTGGGGTAATCAGTTCCTCGAACCTGATGGAGATATAAACCAATGTTATTTAGCAATCTGAAAATAAGGAGTGCAGCTACATAGGAAAAGAAAGAAAACACAAGCATGCCGAGTACCTTTAACCCTGGAATGGTTCCCAAAGCTGCATCAAAGCAAGCACCAGAAATTCGTCCATGCTCACGAAGCTCTGGCCTTGGAGCTTCCCCTAAACGTCCCTCTGGGTCTGATCCGATCACGTTGAAGTATCTAAATTATCAGAAACAGGAACTGGTTAGAATTATTTTGTGGATTTGTCAACACAATATAGGCTTCTGAAAACCAAACCTTAAAATCATGACAGCCATGTTTGTTCCCTTTGACTTTGAGAAATCTAAGATGATGTCCTCTGCCATCTTCTTTGCCTTTCCATATGGATTGATAGGGTTCTACAGTGGTTTGGAACATAGTTAGAACTGAATTACTGATACCATACATAGAATATAAAATAAAAGCTCATGCATTCAAGGGGCCAACCTGTGGAGTTGTTTCTACAATAGGCATTGTTTCAGGTTCACCATATGTTGCACAAGTACTCGAATAAATCAGTGTATTTACATTATGTGCTGCCATCGCCTCAAGCACTGTTAGTGTATTTGATGTTATGTTGTGATAATACCTGAAATATCAGAGTTAGCAGAGCATACACATTGGATTACTCGAGTAAATCAGCATATTTACATTTGCTGCTGATTATTCTGCAGGTTGCACTAATAGATAGAATATAGCAGATATATGGATTATAGGAGCGAAGACTTAGAGTTTCCACTAAATACATCTAAATTATGATGCATTATGACCTAAATATGAAGATGAGTTATAAAGAATGATCAAGTAAGTTCGATTGATGTGATATTGAGGAAACAGATAGTCAAAATATTTGGCGATTTTGTTCCAGAAATGAAAGAAAACAGGGGTGCTTTGCCACATATATATCAAAGAGTTGCTCAGGAATGATGTACGCACAAGCTTTCAAATATTTGATAACCAAGAAAACCTGCATGGTTAACCTAAGACTTGTACCTGAGTGGCTCCATGGTGCTTTCACCAACATAAGCAACAGCGGCAAAGTGCATAACAGCATCAAATGCATTCTCTGAAAATATTTTGTTTACCTGACTAAAGGTTAAGGATAAAACAGGTCTCACCATGAAGAAATGTAAAAAAACCATGAAATTATAATATTTTAGACAAAGGATACAGCTTTTGCATCGCCTAAATCAGCATAAATAAATTGAAGCCTTCCAGGCTCTGGAAAGAGCCGTTGAAGAACTCTGACAGCTCCCATGTTCCCTCTGGAAAGGTTATCCTGTGGAGAGCAAATGCTGGAAGTTGTCATCACTGTCAAAGTTACATATTGAGGAAAAGAGTGCAAGCTAGGAACAGGAATTTACCACAATGGTAACACGATAGTTGTCCTTAAGGAGTCGAAGAGTAGCATGCGAGCCAATATATCCAGCACCCCCTGTCACTAACACATGGGTCACTCCAATTTCATGGCGAGAGAACTGCAGGACATGTGAGTGCATCAACAAAATGTTTCCAGATTGAACGAGGTAAACTCTGGTAACACAAAACAGCAAAAATGACAATCCAAAGTGCTTCTAGGAAATCACTAAAATGGTGTATTTCTCACAGAATTGCAACTGAGCTTCATCCAGAATTAAGGATGCATAAATATACTGGGAAAATAATGATTGGACAATAGAGGAAGCAAGGAGCAGTGAACCATAAGATAAAGTGGAATTGTTTCTTCTAATTGCCTTGACGGCATCTCTCTGACTAATTTATCAAATCAACTTTTCATGGAAACTATAACAGCATGCTTAAATTCCAAAGAATGATGTAAAATAACCAGTCAACTGCAAGTGACATAGTTAGCACATACCACACTGGTACTGCCGAAACCAGGAGACTGTTTCAGCACAATTATGCACGTGACCGTGAGGGCAGCAGCCACAGCAATCTTCCCGGTGAAAGTAGGCTTGCGTCTCGAATCAGTGAAGTCCATCCCTGAGAAAATGAAGGGGCAAATTAAAATTTGTGCAAGTAAACTCACAATGCTCCAGCTCAACTATGGGTGCAAACCCGAAAGGTGAGGTAATTCTACCGGTACTCAACATTCCTTGTTTCAGGAATACAAATTTCGGTTTGACATGCTTATATATTATGCATTTAGATTTGGACGGTCAACATACTGAGTATAAGTAAAATTTACATGATCAGGCACTCCAGTAAAAAAAAACAATTATTTGCTTCGCAGTAAATTTTATGGTACAATCATTTTGGTTTATATCGTAGCCATTGGAAATTTCCTTTCCTATTTACATATAGATCATTTGAATTAGAGACAGAAAACAGAAGACGGCAGCATAAAGCGGGGAAGAAATTGATGTACCGGACAAGATCCAGGGCCTAGTGGTCCTAGCCTGGCTTCTGCTCCCGGGGGTTGTTGGCATGTGAGGTCGGTCTCCACGAATGAAACCAAACAAGAACTTCACCCTTCTCGCCCTACCTATCAATCTGCATCATGAAACTCGCATGATTAAATTCGTTTCAAGAACAAAACTTTGAAGCCCAACAATCATCTCCGCCCACCCAACAAAATCTCCACAGTTTAAGGGGGGGAAAGGCAGCTGAATTTCCTAATCAAACAGAGCAGAACCCAAGGAACATTGATTCAGGACAATCGAAAAAAAAAACCAAGAATGGCAAGCCGCAAAATACCAACACCGACACGACCCGCCCGCGCAAGAACTCGAATCCCTGGGCCGAAAAAAAACGCAAGGAAGGAGAAAGCAGGCTGGGATCAAGGCGAAGAACCCCACCCGCTCCCGAGCAGATCGACGTGGCCAGCGAAGGGAGGCGGATTGATTCCGCGCGGCGCGAGATCGGCAAAGCGCGGAAACGGAGGGAGGCAGCCCAGCTGTCCGGGGAGAAACGCGGAGGGAAGGAGGAGAAGGGGTGGGGTGGCAACACAGGAAGAGGCGGCGAAGGAGAGCAGGTCGTCGGGGCGTTTCTCTCTATTACCGGGTCATCACACAGGCGTGTGGCAATTTATGTAGCGCTGCTAGAATCCTTTCGCGTATTTCTTCTCTTCTGAGGAATCTTTGTTGCATGTAGCGGGCTGGCAAGGCTGGATACTTGCGAATTTGTATTTCCATAAAGTTCTTCTCTTTTGATATTTTTTCTCTCTGGCAATTTCCTTTGGCGGTCCCTCGTGCAAAATGTCATCGGCCAAACCTTTTGCATTTTCTGCTGAATTATAAATAAAAAGCATCGTTCCCTGTCAACTGGTCACATAAACTGACCTAGTATATCGCTGTCATGTTCAATATCATTTATTAAACGATGTTCATTTGATAGTTCAGATCCAACCGGAATGTCCTGTAGGAGTACAAAAATACAGCCCAATTGCGTATAGAAAAGTGTTTGTTCCGGTTGACAAACAGAGCAGTACTATTATTTGTACGCGGACGGTGTAGAAAGGTACTATCTGTATGCTTGAGCAGGCAATTTTGGCAGCTTTAAGTGCTTTACAAAGGACCAGAAGTTTTGGTTGCGAGCTCAACACAGAACGGGTAGCTTGGCGGCGTGAAAGTCACCGCGGAATCGCGCGAGCTGAAAGCTCCCCAATTCTTTCTTCGACTCACTCCGCGTTGCTGGTGTCACGTGGCGGGCGATTGCAAGCCGCCTTCCTTTCGTTCCACACGGACTTCACAAGCTCCTGGCTGCTTCTGTGCCCTCACCGACCGATCCATCACCGCAATAATGTGCGCTGCAACCTCCGACAAAAATAGGATTCAGAGGAGGTAAAAGTGAATTCGATTTTCACAGATATACTACAGTACTTTCAGAGATCTTTTAAATTATCTGTGACCAGTGGATCAAATCATCCAATGTCGGTGTTTTAAAATTTTAAAACAGAAAATCACTGACTGACAGAACAGGTTAACAAAACAAGCGTCGTTGAATGGCTCAGAGTGCTCGCGTGTGCACAGCTGGTCAACATCACGGTGCGCAAGATTGATGAAATTGCACCTAACCATTCCTAATCAGCTAGGCAGGCATATATACATAGTATTAATCTCCCCTCTCGTTTTCTTGTTTGCTTCTGCGAATCTTCCGTCGCCGGGGTCTGATTTGGCGCGCTAAGGCGTGAGGCTTACATCAGTGCGACTAGATCGCATCCTGCCTAACACCTTGTGAATTATTGGAGGCATTTTTCGTGCGTTTGGGAGGCTTGCAATCAGGGACCAAATTTGGTCAAACTCAACAGTAGCTCATGATTCATGAGTGATACAGGTGACCCGTCACAGTTTGTACAAGCGCTGTCGAGGCTACCGCTTGTGAATGGTTCACAGCAAAAATTGCCACAAGAATATATGATTAGTTACATTCAGTTATTTAATGTATATAGAAAAGGAAATATGGTTAGTAACAACATTGCTACGATAGTTAGGTAATGAAGTCCAGCAGCTGTTAGCCTGATTGTCATGTATCACTGGCAGTAATAAGATAGCTGAAACGTCATGATTCATGAAGTGAAAGCAGCCAAAACCTGAGCTTTCAAGCACCAGTTCCAGACTTTCAGGGCTCAATTCAAGCATATCTGTCTGAATTTTTATGTTTTTTGTAAGAGTTAGTGCATCATCACTTCAGCATTCAAGAGGCCACGCACAACAAGACGTTTGTAATAATCTGTCAGTACTGCTTTCTTGGGCTCTTGGCGTCCCATGATGAAACTATTAAGCATCAGTTCCAAGCATGGTTACAGTTCTCCTGCACAGTTTCAGGACTCAGATGGGCAACTCGTTCAAAAAAAAAAAAAAAAAAGACAGCTTGAGATGGGCACAGGAGGGAGCCTCTCAAGGATGATATGACAGTGCAGCCACTATCTCTCCACATTGTAGGCACACCAATAACACAAAACGGGATTTCACAATTATAAAAGTCTCAACAGATCAATTTCACAGTAATTGAAACAAAATAAGGACGAATTGTTGGATAAAGTATTGTTCCAGCAATGCACTGTTCAATACACTTTCGTTTCTAGTACAAGATATTGAGTAAGCATAAAATTGTATGGTCCAGCTCCAAGCGTCCAAGGTAGCTGCCTATAATTGTCTGGCACACGCTGTACACCATAACAGCCCATACATAATGAGACAGTATGTCCAGGCTACCAAAACTTCCTAACAAATTACACAGGGACTTACAAATTGGCACTTGAACCAAAGAAATTATGTTTCTGAAGGAGACAGTGTTTGTTGACATCCAAGATGTTCTAAAGTATGCTTGCCCACTTCTCCAACTATAATTTGTGAATGGTCATAAAATTATTCCTTTCCAGTACTACTGCTCAGACACAAAATCCAGATTTCCCCATTTGGGAGTACCAGTCTGGTTGGTCTTTAGTTGCATTCCTCCTCACCAGATTCTTTCCAACACAAGTAGATCCTATCTAATAACGGAAACCAAACGCAATAAGTAAAAAATCAAGGGTAATTGTTTGGGAATCTTCATTCAGAGATCTTATAAGATGGGGGCAGTTCCATCCCAACTGCATACAGGTAATTCTCCATGATAGTTTCTGTAATGCTAGGAATCAAAATCTCATGACTACCAGGCAGTTTGGGAAAAAGGAATATGCTGTTTAGTAATATAACTAGTTAAAAGAGTAACAATGAACAGAAAAGATAACCGATTTAGGTTCCCAGTTGTGCTTCAAGTGTGTAAAAGGCCAAAAAAGATACCTGATGGACTACATCTTTGAATTATTAGCCAGGAACCCAAAATAACAGGAAGCTCCAGAGGTGATGGGAATTGGGAAGGCTGGAAGGAAGATCTCCTGCAAATGCACAAATGTAAATGTTGCCGTCAGATATGTGATACTTTACATTTGAACTTCAGAATATCTAGTCTAGAATGGTTAAAAGTTTAAAACATAGTACCATTTTTACATGTGAGGGTTTAATAAATAGTATATAAAGTAACTAATTTACCAGATATAACAGTTTCTTTTTCCAAACTCATTGTCCCAGTGTACTTCAGATGAATTCCCAGGAAGCCAACAAAACTAGAATCAGAACATGCAGCATCTGCAGGCTGGTCTTGGTATTTCTTTAGACATAATGTTCATATATGAACAACACCGCAGCAACATGCAAGGCTACAAGCAGGAACTCATGTCGATATTGGTCAGCTAGTTCCACTAACAAAACTTGAATGTCCCAAATTATGCGTCTTGTAAAACTTAAAGCTCTCCATTCATGAGTATTGTCAGGTCAAGGAAATCGTCAACACGAAAACAAATACTAATACATGGATGTGAGAAGTTTTGTCCAAGTGCCCATTCGAGGAATGAAACCTTGGTCCACCATTTGCTTCAAGACAAGATGTGCATCACCTAAGCAGTGAAGACTACAGAGGCCATCAATCAGCAGCTTGTAGGATTGGAAGCTAGGCCTGACACCTTCTGCACTCATGATGCTAACCAGGTTCTTGGCCTCCTCAAACTTTCTTGAGTTGATGAGGCCATCAAGAAGTACCTGATAAGTCCCTGAATTAGGGAAGCAGCCTTCAGACGTCATCATTGATTTGAACAGATTGAACGCCTCGATCACTCTTCCCTCCCTGCAGAGACCAGAGATCAAAATATTGTACACAACCGTATCTGCGGCAATATCCTGCTTCTGCATTCTCTCAAACAGATCAAATGCTTTATCGACCTGACCATGCTGACAAAGGAAATGCATCAATGTTGAGTAGGTCGTTGCATTAGGCTGGCACCCTTGCTTGGGCATCTCGTGCAGCAAAGACACTGCCTCATCAAATTTACCAAACTGGCACAACCCCTTGACAAGAATATTGAAACAGCAGGTGTCCAGCGTCACACCCAGCTTAGGTGCGCTCAAGTACACCTCATGCACGACTTCATACTGCCGCTTACACACAAGCATGTGGAGAACGTAATTAAATGTCTTTGTAGAGGGCCAGCAATTATACTTGGGCATCGCAAGGAGCGTGTCGATGGCTTTCTGAGGATGGTTTGCCACATTGCCATACATCTTGATCAGCCTGTAGAAGAACTCATCTGAAAACCTGAACTTTTCAGTTCGTGCCCTTGCCAGCAACTCATCCACGTCACCGAACCTCCTGGCACAGGCCAGCTTGTCAATCATCAAGCTGTAGAGGGACTCACTGGGCTTGTAATCTCTGCGACTGCAAGCCTTCTTGAACACACTGGTTATCAGGCTAGGGTCCCTGATGTTCGCGAAGATCTTGAGAACTTCATTCGGCGCGAGCCAATCCTTGTGGTCCAATCTCCGCATCCAGTGGTCGTCATCGCCAATCGTGGAGCGCAGTTTCAAGAAAGGAGGCACAGAACGACGGGATAAGGCTCTCGACATGGTCTGCGGCAAGGAGGGAGTAATTGGGTCAGGCGGAGGTCACTTGGGAACTCGACGGGTGGCTCGAGGTTTGCGAGTAGTCACGAGTCACCGCGTAAACGGGAGTGCCATGGTGAATAGAGCTTACCTTGGCTTGGCAGGAGGTGGACTCCGCGTTGGCGAGGACGGCGGCGACAGGGGAAGAGGGGAGAGGCGGCAGTCGCTCCCGGCGGCGATTTGCCCGGAGACGAGCAGAAAGGATCGTGGGCCTTGGGCTCTTCCTTAAGGACAGAGAGGCCCAACTTTAAGATAGTGATTATAAATATGCTATATAAGCAATCTAACACTAAGACCGCGTGGCCTAATGGATAAGGCGCTCGCCTCCGGAGCGGGAGATTGTGGGTTCGAGTCCCATCGTGGTCGATTGGAATTTTTTTTTGTTCCATCTGGTTTTACGTTTTTTTTTTGTCTCTTTCGTGGTCCATTAAATTCCTTTTACCCATCACATTTCACTCTTTTTTTTTTACTCTTTCTGTTTTTGTCATCTCACCTTGTTTCTTTCGTCTACTATAAATTGTAGAAATATCCGTGATTACAATCTGTTGTAAGCATAGATGGTTGAATTCTATAAAAATTGTTGACAAACATACATACCTCCTGCAGCATTATGACCAATTGTTTTCGCAAACCGGTACGAGAACATGTGTCATAACCTTTAAGCACGCCAAATTGTTGACAAACATACATACCTCCTGCAGCATTATGACCAATTGTTTTCACAAACCGGTACGAGAACATGTGTCATAACCTTTAAGCACGCCAAAACACTAATGCAATTAGGATGAAGTTTTAGGCAGAATGGTAGATGGTAGTAGAAATCAACTTAGGGCTTGTTTGAATCCCCTGAATTAAATCACTTTCATAGAATTAGATTCTCAGAAATCAATTGTCTAGAATTGAATCACCTTGAAATGGATTCAATTGAAATTATCCTGTTTGGGTACACACTGAAATGAATTCAATAAATTAAATTATAAAGTTTGTTTGTCTGCTTGCATATGGAATTAGTTGAATATTTTCAAACAAACAATCTCAGATCAGACGACACGGTGGGAGAGGGCACGACACGGCAGGCAAATCGGACGCAGCTCTAGGGAGACAGCTTACAGATCGACGAAGCACGGTGGTGCGGCTCGATGACGAAGCAGCGGTACGGCTCGACGAAGCGGAGCAGCGCAGATAGATGAAGCAAGGTGGTGCAGATCGACGATGGTGGCGCGTGTCTTCCTCCGACGCGGCAACGATGCGGTAGCTCGGAGCTCCCCTCCCGATGAGACTGCGGTGTGGGGCTTGCTTCGGCGGAGGCTTTGGCGTGGTGGCGAAGGCGTTGGCGAGGTGGCGGAGGCATCGGGGAGGTGGCGGCGGCGGCGCGGTGGTGGCATGGAATCAGGAGTCGGGGTCGAGGAGAGAGCGACTCGGGACTTCGGGAGAGGAACGATTCCGAGAGTTTCCTGGGTTTTGGATCGGAAAGGAACACGGCGTACTAATTCAGCTCTCGGAAATGGGTCAAAAGTTTCAATTCGATTTTGTGGTCTACCAAACAAGCCGACTCGTCGAAATGGATTCAATTCAGCTCAATTACGGAGATCCAAACAGGCCCTTAGTGAGTTTCTTTCCCTAAAATGCTAAGTCCAACGATGAGTACTCTGTCCAATCCAGTAGTCGATACGTGTAGCATGCATGACATCAAAAATGATCTCACAACCGATACTACATATATAAACACACATCCTGAGCCTGCATCCATGACAGTTCTTTTCCAAGATATCTGTGAGATGGTGACCCTTCTCGTTTGCACAGCCGCCACCACACTAATCATCGACAATGAAAAGTCAAATACTAATGCAGCAAGGTAAAGGTGGAGGATAAGCACTGGGAAATGGCCCATGACCAAAACCATTATTAGTCGTATTGTAGCGGAGTGCTGTGCTATCCTGGCCTGCGAGTGGGATTTCCAGTACAGACTAACACTACTTGTTGACAGATTGATCGTATCCAAGGTCACATGTGAAGTGGAGTTCATGGAAATTCCTCCATGTTAGTGGATCTGTCTTAGTGGATGCATATTACAATGTTCGTGCAAAACCCTTATATAGTCTTGTTATAGAGATTTTAAAATCTCGTTAGGTGGAACGGTGTGCGGTATCAGAGTGCTGCTACATAGTATACGTGTGTGTATGTCTGAATGAAAGTTTACTTTGTTTCCCTTTAGTTTTAAAATCAATCAACTGAAAAATTCTTATTGATGTAGCTCGATATTCTCTATGATTGAAGTTCGCCTTGAACATTCCTCGAAATATAGTCATATATGCGTTCACTAGAGATAAATGATAGAATATTTTTTAAGATGAAGAGAAGTTCCATGTCATCATGCAAATCAAAAGTTCTATTTCAACAAGAGAACTGGGTAAATGTCGGCAATAGTGGTGTTTTTTATACGTTTACGGTGCCGTGTGTTAACCGTGGTACGTAGAGGACATGTTTAGTGGCGGAGGTTGGTAGGGTTGAAAACAAAGTAAAGAGTTACGAGTCAATTTGTGTGATAGAATTCACCAAGGTGAACCATTGAAGATAAAGAATAAGGAAATGAAAGCACCACGAGAACTATATGGAGGATTATTACTACTCATTCCGTTCAGAAAATAGACGTCATTCTAGCTAGCTCTCAACGTAAGAATTAGGAGATGTGAAAATTGTGTGGTGCACAAAATACGAGAAATGAAGAGATAGAGATAAAAATATATTGAAAATAGAGAAATGTGCATTGAAAAATAAGAATGATAGCAAAAGGGTCTTAAGTGTAGTGGTTGGGACTTCTGAATAACACCTCCCAAGTCCTAGGTTCGATCCCTAGAGGGGACGAATTATAGCCTATCCGCAATCTCAAAGCACGGGTTATTAAGACCCGGTCCGGTCACGGGTAACGGTACTAAGCACCAGCCCGGCTCTCATAGGGATCATGTGACCCTCGTGTAAGGGATATAGAGGAGTTTGAAGGTTTTCTCGGCATACGTTAGAAGGTCTTCTTCTTAATAAAATATCTTGGTGGTGGTCTTATTCCTTGCGGGTCGAGTTTTTGAAAAATAAGAATGATATGTGTATTATGGAGCAAAATTTAAATTCTAGAATGATATTCATTTTGGAACAGAGGGGAATTGTACTTTGCCTACTAAAGGGATGTTGTGCATTGAGATCTAGTACAAAGTAGGAGATATAGGTATATTCGATAACATGTTATTCCACGCACTTATCCCCTTAATAAAAAAATATAAAAGGAAAACACCGTGTTCTTCGGATGATGTGGAGAGACCCTAGGGATGGATTAATTAGTTTACACATAATGGAGCATGCATGTTGGGACTAGGTTTATGGTTTTTGATCAAGTAGCTAGCTAGTTGCCACCTGGGAGTGCATTGAAAAAAATTTAGTCACCTTCTCAGGAGCCGTGGAATTTTCTGTATAGAGCAACACTTAATGTATATAGATGTACGTATCAGAGCACAAAGTCACAAGTGGGAGTTTATAGAAATCGTTGCTAGCTAGTGGGTAGATGTTACAGCGCCATTGAAAATTTTTCGTTATCTATTCCAACATTTTTCAAACATGTCGCTCACGTATTCCACAAGCATATCGCGCACGTGATTACTCTATGTAAACAAACAGTTAGTGGGACTGTAACAACAAGACTCAGATAGATCCTACGTAAGCTATATGCAGCATTGTGGCCTTGTGGATTCCTACTCAAACTACACAGTGAATGTGAGGTGACGATGGTGAACCGTGGAGTAGAGCATGCGAGCAGCCCACTACAGTTACCTTTATGACAGTATAAATTGGTGCCTTGGCGGGTGTTGCAGAGCACAAGAAGCAAGCAGCTCGGTCGAGCACACTGCACTTAGCTTGCAAACCTTATCATACATTATTATAGAGTGTGGAAGAACGAAGCCATGGCTTCCCGTAGCTTTGCTGCAGTGGTTACTGTACTGGCATTTGTAGTTTTTGCTTCAGTTCCCCGTGCTCTGGCCACGGACCCGACCCAGCTCCAAGACTTCTGCGTTGCTGATAGAACCCAAGGTGAATATATATTTGTTCATTTTCATGCATTAGCTAGTCCGTTTATCATAAATATATATCACAATTGACAAGTGTACTTGCATCGATCCATCTCGTTAACATGCGTATATCCATGCATTTGCTGTAATTAAAGTACGTGCTGGAAACATATGCATGCCAATGGTTATGTATGATAATATATGACACTGATCGACATATATATATATTGGGTATGCGCATATATAGCTGTGATCGTGAATGGGTTCGTGTGCAAGAACCCGAAGATGGTGACGGCGAACGACTTCTTCCTGAAAATTATGCCGATGCCCATCAACGCGCAGGGTTCAGCCGTGACGCCGATATCAGTGATGGAGCTGGCGGGGCTGAACACGCTGGGCATCTCCATGGCGCGCATCGACTTCGCGCCCGGCGGGCAGAACCCGCCGCACACGCACCCGCGCGGCACGGAGATCCTGGTGGTCATCCAGGGCACGCTCCTCGTGGGATTCGTGGGCTCCAACCAGAACAACAACATGCTGTTCCAGAAGCAGCTGGTGGCCGGCGACGTGTTCGTGTTCCCGCAGGGGCTCATCCACTTCCAGCTCAACAACGGCAAGACACCCGCCCTCGCCTTCGCCGCGCTCAGCAGCCAGAACCCGGGTGTCATCACCATCGCCAACTCCGTCTTCGGGACCATGCCGCCCATCAGCGCCGACATCCTCGCCAGGGCGTTCATGGTCGACAAGGACCAGGTCGACTGGATACAGAAGCAGTTCGCTATGCCGGCCATGGGCGGCGGCGGTGGCATGATGCCTGGTGGCGGCGCTGGTAACGCTACCGGCGGCGGCTACCCCGGCGGTAACAGCACCGGCGGCGGCTACGGGTACCCATAAGCTAGGTGGCACCTGTTTGCCCTGACGACGGCCATATAGCTGCACACACTACCTAATTATTACTTGCCGTAATAACCAAAACACACGAAGCCACATGAAGGTTTCAGAATACTGAATACTATAGGGTACTAGTAGTAGTAGATAAAGTGCGTGCAATGTGTTTGTGTTGATCGAGGGGAGCACTAGCTAGCTCTCTCTGTCAGGTTGAATAATTTGTGGTGAAATCGCACCAGTGTACTAGCCTCTATTGGCTCTACATTACATGAAATAAAATTTGAAGGTTCAAATCCTTTCATGGTGATCATCATGGGTATATATTTAAATCACTTTTCTCAAGACAATCAAATCATGTTTCTATAATCCACTGTATATCTCATTATAAGAAACAACGTAATGCAGTCTGCCTGTGTACAGTGATGAATCGAGGCTGGGTGCTTACGCCGGACTCCCAGTCACCTGTGCGCAGTGATAAGTTAATCGTCAGAGAGTCTGAACCCTGGTGCTGACCACAGTGAGTACCAGTGCCATGCATTGTGCTGATCCGGCACCGAGAAACCAAGCAATATAATGGTGACTCGGCACTGATAAAACAAGCGATACTGTTTAAAGTACACAAAATAATGTGCACTTATTTATTATATTTATTCCCTTGAATCTTCATGTCTAAATGATATTGTCAAACCCCTTTCAAATCTTCAGATGTCTCTCTGATGACAGCCCAAGCTGCAATCGCACAAAGATACAATATACAGTACAACAGGCTCAACCAAACTATATAGGGCTCCTAGTGTAAGTAGCACAAACTAAGAAGCGGTAGCTGGCCGCTCAACTTTTCATCCTTAAATGGTAGAGTTCAAAGGTACAACAGCACACATCCATTTCCATACTTGCAACACTATGACCTCGACAGGATGCCTTTCGAGCTGCCATTAAACCAACAAAGGCACCATCAGTCATGTATGTGGATGGATCATTAATTAAAGATGTAAATGGATGAAAATCAGCCCCAACATAGTGCATATGTTTATTAAGTAGCATTCCCCACTCAGATCCCCATTACCTTCTAACAAGGAAATGTGGATCTTTTGGAGAAACAAAAAAGAGAAAAATGAGGGTACTAGTCAACAGGAACAAAGCTAGACTACATGTATATACAGCTTACTTGAAGCATGCTTGCCACCTACCAGTTGTGAAAAAAAAATAGTGTATGTTTGCTATCTAGCATTCCTCATTCAGATCCCCATGAAAATATTGACTTGTACAAAAAGAACGAAATGCTGGGTACATGTCAACAGTTATGCACAAGTGTGTGGTTGAAAATAATACCTGAAGCTGTTCTATTACTTATGAGACAGAATTTTCTTGATAAAGTGTGCAATAAGCAAAGACAAACCTGGGGACAGAGCCACGTCGCCTCAAGTCATATTCAGTTGCTTGTCTGAGGGCCCTAGCAAATGCTTTGAAAGTTGCCTCAATAATATGGTGTGAATTCTTCCCAGCAAGCTTCAAAAGAGAAATTGGGATGGGATCAGGTAATAGAGGAGCAAAAAGGTTGGGCCGATTAGCTTTGCTAAAAGCAACCATCTCAACTTACAAGCTCAACCAATGATAATGTTACGTGTTTAACAGCTCAAGATCCCAAAAACATAGCAATGCTAGTCCAATAATTTTAAGAATTCGATTAAAATGTAAAACAGTGTACCTGGCGGATGTGAAGTGTCATCCCGGATGTATTCACAAGAGATTGGAAAAAGTGCTCAACTAACTGTAACCAAAACGAAGAAAATAAGTAAACATTGTCCTAATTTGAGCCAAGAGTCTTTCATAAGAAAAAACTCGAGTAAGGAGTGTACACTGTTCAGGATAGGATAGAAAGGATTGCACGAGACTAACAACGATAAACATGAACGTGTTATTTGAATATTTCATCGAAAAATCATTGGAAAAGGCCGAGGAAAGCTTAGATTTGTTTTTCAAAAAAAGAAAGAATAGAAGAATACATATATGTGATGTGGAACTTCAATGAATGTTTCAGACGTGCCTATCCAGGATATTTTAAAATTGAGAATGAAAAAAAAAATCATACCAGAGCATACAGCTCAGAAATAATAAAATATTGTTAAGTTCACAAATCACCTGTGTATCATATGTACCAACTCGCTCAATAGGAATATCTAAACCACAACTTAAATGAGGACGGCCAGATAGATCCTGCGTAAAGGGGAAAATAAAGTCCAATGAAATATCAGAGAAGCAAAAAAATCTTCGATCCAAATTTGTACATTTGCAATGACGACTAGTTAAAACATTCAAAACGTCACATAAGTGATTTGTTCAGCAAAATATCTAGATATGAAGCCAAAATGACAAAGGGGCAACATAGGAGCAATTGTTTATCGATACTTATGTGTGATAGATGAGTCTGAAAAACTTTATAACACAATAAAAAAACACAAAATATTATCATTCTCGACGTAGGTGCTCAAAGGTAAAAAAATAAATAAATGTGAGATAGCCTATTATAATTTATAACAGTCCTGAAAACGAGAGCTTCGGCTATGTCTGTGAGCATTTAAGTACAAAACCGATAATGTAACTTAGTTATACGTTTGCACGACGCTTGATACTCATGAATTTATGAATGCCAAATAGAACATGTGCATACCATTATTACAAAATTGCACATTCAAAGTATGAAAATATATTAAAATGGTGTGATTACCAGAATAACCTCAACCGCGGCCTCATCAAGTGGTGCTGTAAAATGCCCGAACCGGTTGATTCCTTTCCGGTCACCAAGTGCTTGAAGTAGTGCCTGCATATATGATAAAAGAAGGTTATCGCACTGATTGCTTGCCTATCTATGCAGATTACACAATGTTAAATTACATATGGTACGCCATTTGGTAAAATTGAATTGCAAAGCTGAAAAAATATTCTAGAAGACAAACAATTACCGTTCCGATTGCCAAAGCAATGTCCTCGTTTGAGTGATGATCATCAATGTGTGTGTCACCTGTTGCCTTAACACAGACATCAAATAGTCCATGGGATGCCAGTTGCTGTAAGTTGAAAACTCAAAGTTAGTAATCAGCTTTGACTAAAAAATTATACTTGCTCAATCTTGGTAGGAACACACATATACACATTTGATCTGATTTATGTGCATGTGCTAGTCGCCTACAACGACCATTTCAGTCATCTACGCAGAATAACTAGAGCCATACGTTTCTTCGCAGTCATTAATACGTTAGTTAGTTAGACAAATATAAATGGCACTCTTTCTGTAGATCACATCATACTAGATGGAAAAAGAAAAACCAAACAACATTTCTCAAAGTAATTGCTTGACAGCACAGTTCTAAGAGAAGAGGAGAACAACCTACTGCAACACGTGGAACTGGCAATGCGGCAGAATTTTCCACAATAAGATGGCTTCAAGGTCTAATAACACAATACATCACTTTCCCTGAAAATGAAATGTGAATGTACTACTGGCCTTCTTGAACATCTAAGTTAATGCAGCCTACATAAAGACTTCTTCAATGGGAAGTACCAGAATGGTAGCTGTCTTTTTAATGTTTTAATTGGTCTATTTTATGGATTTGAGTGAAGACATTTCTCAGAGAACAATCTACAGGTTTCGCTTCCGTCTTTTGTGCAGTAGGTTATTTCTCATAGGCCCATCATTCCTTGCAAGAGACTAACAAATCGGGGCTTCAAATAGACCCCAAGTAAAAAAACCAAAGACTGCTACCACAAAGCATATTTTGTTTGTACAGAGACTATCAATTCCATAATTACCGATACAACAAAAGCAAAACAGCACTCACATCGAGCATGTGATCCAAGAAGGGTATCCCTGTACTGCAGTCGGCAACACCAGTGCCATCAAGGTTGATTTTCACATGTACATTTGTCTCCTTGGTCACTCTCTTAACTTCTCCAATCCTAGAGGGGCCTAAAAGTAGTAATCAGAATCAGCGAAACTGGAACTCAAATGAATTAAACAAAAGACGAGTTGAGGGCTTAAGGCAGCCAATAGGGAAGCACACCATGAAGAACAGGTGGCGCACAATAGAGGACAAATCACACACGAAGCAAAAAGACAGTAAAGATGCAGTAATCAGTATTCTGTAGAGAACCTACAATTATAGTCATCGGTCCCGGTTGGGGAACCATTCCCGCCGACGGCGGCCGCGGCCATGACAGGCGACGACCTCAGATGAAGCGAGACACCGTTAGGTGGAGCAGCGAAGGCAAGCCGACCGCTGACTTGTCCCAAGGATTTGGAGACCGATGCGGCAGACACAGAGTATATCCGGGAGGTGGAGGAAGATACGAACCGTGCGGTGGTCATCGGCGATAGCTCGCCGCCGGCGATTGCTGAGGGTTCGACGGTGTTGGAGGCGGCGGAGAGGGTAGCAGCAGCCACAGGTGTGATGTGTGTGTGGACTTGCGGTTCTCCGAACACCCCTTCGCGGGCCGCGTGGACTTGCGTACGTTGGGCCAGGCTGGTGTTTCGTGCATGATTTTTCTGACTACATCGGCCCATATTAGATGGGTGGTATGGAAGATTAGCTTTGTCGCCCGATTAAAGTTAGCCCCGTTTTATCTTAGTTGATCGTCCATTTATTTGTCATTATCATTACTCTTTCTATACCTATTTTGTTGTGCTAAAACAACCTATTTTGTTAAATTACTTAATTGAATAAACTGAATTTTTTCTTGGTCAATAAAATATATACTAATTACTCATGGAACAGGTGTGTGTACCTCTAGAAGATCAACGATATTGGTTTGAAAAAATGACACGTATTTATGCACGCTTCGTGTAATTGTGCATGTTTAGGTGAGACAGCGAAACGAATTTACTCGCACATGCATAGCATTCTTGTTTCCTTTTGTTATTATTTTTGAAGAGGAAAAGAGAAGAAAAGCCGGACAGTTGTCCAGGAATAGCTACGTGCAACTATTTTGTTGAGGAATGATTACAGAAAAGCAAATACAGCAATCCATAACCTTCATTTTATCATGCCAACTTCCGGTGATGAGTACTACTTCTACTTGTCATCTGCCTATGCTCTTTTTTTCATTTTTGGGGGAGGGGAGGAAAAGGAAATGATAGAGATAGCCATTCAAGGTGCATTTATTAAAACGGTTGGAACAAATTGACAGAAATCACAGCACAGCACAGCACTGAAGATATTCAGTGGAGGACAAATGGATTTGGTGGAGCTTCCGTCACCAGGGTTGATAAATGTGCATGTGTTTTGTTCCTTTGCAAGCATGGACGGACGGAGTGGATGAACCAGCCCAGCCAGCCACCCTTCGTTCGACCTCGCTCTCACACTCAATCCCCCATCATCCGCATAAATTTCAACTAGGAACAACTCTGCATTAATGGAACCATTTATTGCGCAGGCTTATTATTGAAGACTTGTACTTTTCCCTACCTGCTGCTTTAATTTGCCTTCCAATTTCTGCGAAAAAAACTCGTTGTACCCATCCCATGCACTGCTGCACCGGTCATTTGGGCGGTATGGGATTATCCTATCAGACAGATGGTTATGTTTGCCATCAGCATGGCAGACACCAAGAAAACTTTGTGCAGACTTGCAAGTTTCAAACTTGAAGAGTTAGTAATCACTAGATCAGTCTTGCAGTACAAAAAACTTAGAGCTTCTCTAAAGGTAGAGGCTATTGTAGGATCGAAGGACCCCGGCTAGAGGGGGAGTGAATAGCCGAATTAAAAATTTAAAAGCTAACTATCCAACTAATTGCGGAATTTAAAGACAATTGGATAAAAGCAAGAAATTGACAACTAAACCTAGGTTTGAGCTAAAGTAGGTTAACAATCCTAGGTGACATACATCAATCAATTTCTAGTATGTACACAATATATGAAAATACAAGTCAAGAGACAAAGGATATTTTCCCGTGATCTCGGTGATTTGCCGATCACCCCTAATCCACGTTGAGGTGGATCCAAGCGTATCATGTGCTACTCTCCTCAAGTATCCACTTCTCCACCACCAAGAAGTGCTCACAAAGAACAACTTGAGATATAACACAATCAATACCTTGAACCTCTCTAAACCTCGATTCCACTAGGGTTGCTCTTCACCACTCCGGCGAGGCGAGCACCGCACCTCTCACAAGAGTCCGGGCCTCCTTCACACACTTCTTGAAGGGCTCACGGATTTGACTCCTCCAAGCCGTCTAGGAGGCGGCAACCTCCAAGAGTAACAAGTCGATGACGCTTGCTTGAGGATCCCAAGTGCCACAATGCTCAAAACACTCTAGATTAGGGCACTCACACTCACACACTTGCAATCTTTCCACTAAAGCTTTGTGTGAGATGGGAATGAGCTCCAAAGGGTGTACAATGCTTTTCTAATGGCCAAGAGCTCTACTATGCACGGGATGGAGGAGGTATAAATAGCCCATTCTTTGAAAACTAGCCGTTACAGCTTTCTGTGCGCTGGACGGTCTGACCGTGACTCCACACGGTCGGACCGTCGTACAACCCAACGGCTAGTTTGACTTTCAAACTTGCTCTGACACGAGCCTGACGGTCAGACCGTAATTACCCACGGTCAGACCGTCGGGACACTTTCAACTTTCACCCGAGAACAAATTCTCTGTTGACACCAGACAAGTGATGGCGGTCAGACCGTGGCTTGGGACGGTCAGACCGTCGGGCCACCAACCGAGAACAAAGTCTCTGTTGACACCAGACAAGTGCTGACGGTCAGACCGTGGCTTGGGACGGTCAGACCGTCGGGCCATTACCCGAGCAACCAGAGAGGCCACTCCTCTGGCCGTCTCTGAAGTGCACGGCGGTCAGACCGCGGGTCCTGGCGGTCTGACCGCCAGGAGTGACCTGCCAGCCCCCCTTCTTTTACTCTTTGCTTTCCTAAAAGATATGGGCACACTCAACTCACATAGAACCACTCACAAAGATAGAAATTGAGCATTTGTGGCAACCATGGATACTCAAGGTCATCTCATCGACCCCTCTTGATAGTACGGCATTTAACCTATAATCCGGTCACTCAACTCTAATCTCCTTGTGACCGGCAAAACAGAAAAACCCTATCAAGATACCTTTGCCTTGAGCCATCCATATGTATATCACTTCGTCCATCATTCCATTCCTTATTATGACTACAACCACAATTATCTCAACAACATAGTTAGTCAAAAATAAGGGTCATCATTAATTACCAAAACACTAAAAGCGGGTCTAGATGCTTCAATCTCCCCCTTTTTGGTAATTGATGACAACACAAGAAGTGATATAAAGCCGATAAAGACAATAAAGAAAAACTCTAAGGTGAGTCACAAGATAATGATCACATGCTATAGAATTTTCAATACACGTACATGTGAAAAAGTTAATGAACTCACCAAATGGTAAAACTCCCCCTAAATTGGTGCATTGATCAAGATATATCAAGCATGGCAATGCATATTTTCAAAGGAACAAATTGGTAGAGTTTACCTTGTACCATTGGATGCGAGGAGGCAAAGAATAACCAATATATAGCAATATTGAACATTATAAGTAAGAACACCCTCATCATCCACACATTTGAACCATTAAGATGAGATGAGCACAGATAAAAGAGCAAATGGTTCAAGGTGCATAAAGAAATTACAATCCAACAAAGTTACATAGTTCAACAAACACAAATAAGTTCAAATGTGCATGAAAGTAAGATATGAGATGCACATGCAAATGCAACAAGATAGATAGATCAAGAATCATGGCTTGCATCTTTGTTTCCTTTTCTCTCCCCCTGACTCTAGCATCTCATCATAGCATCACTTCTTCATGTTACTTCTTCATGTTCTCCCCCTTTGGCATCAATTGACCAAAAAATGGTCAAGACTTCAATCATCTTGAGGAGGAGGTGGAGGGGCATACCATGGTGGCTGGAAAAACTCTGGAGGTGGCACTGGTGCAGGAAAGTAGCTATAAATGTGTGAAGATAGAGCATCATAGTTAGACTCTAAACCCTGCATCCGAGTGGTGAGATCATCAATAGAAGTCCTCGCTGCCTCATAGGATGTTCTAGCTGCCTCATATGAAGACTTGGCTGCCTCATAGGAATTACGAGCCTTAATACTTGAGGCTTGTATCTGATCTAACCTCTGCATCACAGGCTGAAAGTACTGATCAAGATAAGGGGTCATCCCTGCAAAGAATGCCGGAGGCGGAGGAGCAAACTGTGACCAATCCATCTGGGGAGGTGGTGGCATCTGAGGACCCTGTGGTGCCTGAGGAACCTCTGGCTGAACATTTTCCTCTTCTTCCTCACCTTCTACAGCTGGTGGTGCTACGAGTTCATGCTTTACCGAGCTAAAAGGCTGATATCGAGGATGTTTCTTAAAAAGATACCGAGTTGGAAAATTGCTCTTCTGGAGAATTAGAGACATAATATAAGGAGCATAGTAAAGACTAGTCCTTACTGCCATGCTGTAGCTCTCTATCTCCTTCATCATCAGGAGGACCACATCAAACACTTGACCTTGCATGATATAGTCAATTATGTTCCAATAGTAGTCCCGAATAGCATCAGAATTTCCACCTCGAGGATAAAAGGTCATCCTCACTATCTTGTTGATCACCTTGGGCATATAGAGAAGGCCTCCAACATTGCCCAATTTCCTTATCTGAGGATCATCAACATAGTACTTGACCCACTCAGGCTCTTTAAGTAGCTCCTGCTCAAGCACATCAATTTGATCATTAGTGACATTATAGTCAATTTCATTCGCCTCAGCAAACTCCGCAAATGTGGCAGTGAACCTCCTTGAATTAGTCATCCATGTCAGAGTTTTGCTTGGGAAGTCAACCTCAATGGTGGCATAAAATTGCCGGATAACAGTTTCATTCCAATCTTGCTTATGTGCCACAAAGGCATGCAATCCCAAGGCTTGAAATTTTGCAGAGAGAGGACTCACAGTTGGAAATTGAGCCAGATATGGCCAATCTGTGTACTTGTGAGTGAATACTGTTTTGTCAATTAACATACCATAGAAAGCATCATGTTGCACCCGAGTGTGAAACTGAGGTGTGGGTGAATCTGGATCCTGAGAATAAGCCACTTTCTGTCTGGCTTTATAGTATTCTTGTGATGCCCACTGTTTCTTTTCTCCAGTATACTCTGTGGGGTCAAACAGCAGATCATCTCCTTGTGCCTCATCCATTTCTACCTCATTGGTGGACTGACCAAACTCAGAAGCATCGGCAGTAGCACTTTGAGAGGGTGAGTAATCATCATCAGAACGGGGTGCCCTTCTCTTCTTGCTTGAACCGGCTGTGAACATGGATGCCACCACTTTTCTTACGGCACGGCGATTTCTGAAAATGATCGAACAATAATCATGTATAAGCAATCCAACAATTAAGAGTCATAAGCATTTGACTGAACATGTCTCTGTCCTGCCCTGGCAGTCTGACCGTGAGATTGGCGGTCAGACCGTCGGGTGAGGTTTGGCTGCCACAAAACTGCACATGGAATTTCTAGCCAAATCCTCAATATGTGCCAACAATTCTTCTCATATAAGTTTAAATAAGTACTATGAAGCTTTTCCATCCATTAATTTCACTAATCCATGGCCATAAGCAAGAATCCCCAAAATGTAACCCTAGCATCAATGTTCATGAGAGCCACCAAATCAATCCTTAAAACTTTGCATAGTTGTTGTCATTAGGTCTAGGAATCACTTTCCAATCATCAAACAATCAATCCATGTCTCAAATATTCTATCCCTAGCAACAGCCCTTGAGAGAGAACCAATGGAAACCATGGGGAGAGAGGAGAAAACGATGAAATACCGGTCACTCATGGCGGAGAAGTCCTCGGTGAGACCGGATCCGCTCTCGGTTGGACCGAGGAGCCTAGGGATGGAGTTCTTCCAATGGAGATCCTTGGAGGACAGAGGAGAGCTCTTTGGAGGAGTCACTTTCGGGTTTGGAAGAGTTGGAGACGAAGGGGTATGAGGAAATAAGAGAGTCACAAGGGAGAGGTGGGTTTTGACTCGGCCGACGCTGGCGGTCTAACCGTGGGTGGACGGTCTGACCGCGGGGACAAGAATCAGCAAACAGACGAGTTCTGGTGCTCTGTTGGCTGACTGGCGGTCTGACCGTGGGTGGACGGTCTGACCGTGAAAGAGATTTCTGAACTCTTGACTGCTGACAGCTGCATTTTTTTTTTCAAAATTGCTCATCCAAATCAATTCAAACCTTCTCCAATCATTCCATACTTTGTTCAAAACGATAGCTTAATGAATTCCATCATATCCAAGATAACTTCAACTCTTCAAGAAATATAACCACGATTCTTGATCATCCATGATATGAATTATGCATGTATGAATGAAACAAAAATAAAAACAAGCAAAATTGCAATAACTTGCACAAGTGACCAAAAAGATGGAATGAGGATATTTTTGGGAATGTATGAGTCACATAAGCATTTTGGAACCAATATATATGAAGATATACGATCCAATATGCTAAACTCACAAGATGCCATATTAGGTTAGAAAGGTGACCAAAAGAGGTTTTCATGACGAATTTCAAACCCAAATTTCTCTTAAACGATGGATCATCTCAACAAGTTGTGAATACCAATTATGTTTATGATCACCATCTCTACAAGTTTTGTAAAAGTACTTTTCAAAAAAAAGATTCGATAAGAAATTAAGAGAATAGGTGAGAAAAGGCAAAAGAGGATCTTCAAAAGAGCTCAACCTCATTTTGGTGATAAAAAAAAAACTTCCAAAACATAACCAAGAGGCATAAACGTATTTTGGAACAATAACAACCATTTTTCAACCGATAGAACCCAAAAATTTGACTTTTTGAACAAAATGAGCACAAGCAAGACTAGTATGGCATCTTTGTTGATTTGTCCACATTGTGAGGGTAGCAAGACACATGAGTGGTATAGTGCTCCCCCTAAATGTGTGAACTAACTTTTAATGCAACAACATGGCATAAATGGCATGGCAAGATATACAAAATAGGTAGGCATGCATATATGAAGAGTATGACATAAAGCAACAAAACAAGGATCTAGGAGATATGTGAGAGGTCAAGAATATTTAGCTCACTCCGTAGCTTGCAAAACCGAGCTTCTTCTAGAGGCTTGGTGAAGATATCCGCCAATTGATCATCGGTCCTCACACTTTCTATGACTATATCACCTTTGCTCACATGATCTCTTAGAAAATGATGCCGAATATCAATATGCTTGGTCCTCTTGTGTTGAACTGGATTTGTAGCAATCTTCACGACACTTTCATTATCACACAAGAGAGGTATGCAATCAAAGTTAACCCCATAGTCCATTAGAGTTTGCTTCATCCACAATAATTGGGCACAACAATTTCCCGCGGAGACATATTCGGCCTCGGCGGTTGATAAAGCTACCGAATTTTGCTTCTTGGATGACCACGAGACTAGAGAAGTTCCAAGCAATTGACAAGTACCGGAGGTACTCTTTCTATCGAGTTTGCAACCGGCATAATCCGAATCCGAATATCCAATGAGAATAAATTGACCATCATTTGGGAACCACAAACCCATATCTTGAGTTTGCTTCAAATATCTCAATATTCTCTTGACGGCAATCATGTGGCTTTCTTTAGGTGCGGCTTGAAACCTTGCACACATGCAAACACTAAACATAATGTCCGGCCTAGATGCGGTGAGGTATAGCAAGCTTCCAATCATAGACCTATATAGCTTTTGATCAACCGGTTTGCCTTCTTCATCAAGATCAAGATGTGCATTCTTTCCCATAGGAGTAGACATTGATTTTACACTTTCCATTCCAAATCTCTTGAGAAGATCATTCGTATATTTGCTTTGATAGATGAATGTCCCATTATTGATTTGCTTCACTTGTAGACCAAGAAAGAAACTCAATTCACCAATCATGGACATTTCAAATTCTCGGGACATCATTTCACCAAATTCTTCACAAAATTCTTGATTGGTTGATCCGAAGATAATATCATCCATATAGATTTGGCATATAAAGAAATCTTTGCCAATTTTCTTGGTGAATAGAGTGGTGTCCACCTTTCCAATTTTGAAGCCCTTTGAGATAAGAAAATCCCTTAATCTCTCATACCAAGCACGAGGTGCTTGCTTGAGTCCATATAAGGCCTTGGACAACTTGTAAACATGATTTGGCTTTCTTGGGTCTTCGAAACCCGGTGGTTGCTCCACAAAGACAAGCTCACTAATTGTGCCATTCAAGAAGGCACTTTTCACATCCATTTGATATAGCTTGATCTTGTGATTAGTTGCATATGCAAGTAAAATTCTAATTGCCTCAAGTCTAGCCACGGGAGCAAATGTTTCATCAAAATCCAATCCCTCAACTTGAGTATAGCCTTGTGCAACCAATCTTGCTTTGTTTCTCACAACTATTCCATTCTCATCTTGTTTATTCTTGTAAATCCACTTTGTGCCAATAACATTGTGATCTTGTGGCCTTTTGACTAACTCCCAAACTTCATTTCGTGCAAAGTTGTTCAATTCTTCATGCATAGCATTTACCCAATCCGGGTCTCTCAAAGCTTCTTCTACCCGAGTTGGTTCACCACAAGACACAAAAGAGAAGTGTTCACAAAATGAAGCAAGTCTTGATCTAGTTTGAACACCTTGGCTTAGGTCACCAACAATTTGATCTACCGGATGATCTTTTGCAATGACATGGTGAATTGTTCTAGCATGGTGTGATGGAGTGGAGGTTGAGCCATTTTCCGGTTGAAGATTTGACTCACCACCATCACTAGCTTGAGCTTGAGCACTAGAGGTTGATGAATCTTGGTTCACTTGAAAGAGAGGGGAAGAGGTTACATTTGAGTCATCTTCATCCTTAGGCCTCACATCACCAATTGTCATGTTCTTCATAGCATTTCTCAATTCTTCATTTCCCACATCATCCAAATTTTCTTGCTCATCTTGTGATCCATTTGTTTCATCAAATTCCACATCATATACTTCCTCTACTAGTCCCGAATTTTGATTGTACACCCTATATGCCTTGCTATTTGAGGAATACCCAAGGAGAAATCCTTCATCACACTTGCTTTGGAATTTTGATAATCTTGCTCCTTTCTTCAAGATATAGCATTTGCATCCAAAGACACGAAAATAGGAGATGTTGGGCTTTCTTCCAATAAGCAATTCATAAGGTGTCTTTTTCAACAACCGGTGGCAATATAATCAATTTGATGCATGACAAGCGGTGTTGATTGCCTCGGCCTAAAAACTATCCGATACATTGTACTCGGAGAGCATTGATCTTGCCATTTCAATCAAAGTTCTATTCTTCCTCTCAACAACTCCATTTTGCTCCGGGGTGTACTTGGTTGAGAATTCGTGTTTGACTCCCTTTTCATCACAATAATCTTCAATTCTTGTATTCTTGAATTCGGAGCCATTATCACTTCTAATCTTCTTGATATTGAATTCATATTCATTTTCGGCTCTTTTGGCAAACCCTTTGAATATGGTGAATACAATTGATTTGTCACTAAGGAAGTACACCCATGTATATCTTGAGAAGTCATCAACAATGACAAGGCAATAGCTATTTCCACCAATGCTTTGATATTTGGTAGGGCCAAATAAATCCATATGCAATAATTCCAAAGGCCTTGAAGTTGACATGACACTCTTGGTAGGATGAGTATTAGCCACTTGCTTCCCGGCTTGACAAGCACTACATAATTTATCCTTTTCAAACAAGACATCATCCTTCATACCAACAACCAAGTTGTGCTTCACTAATTTCTTGAGTTGGTTCATTCCAACATGGGCAAGTCTCCTATGCCATAACCAACCTTTGGATGACTTGGTGAATAAACAAGTGCTCAAGCTTGCATCACTAGAAGAGAAATCCACAAGATAAAGATTGCCATGACGAAATCCCTTGAAGATAAGACTATCATCCTTCACACTTGTAATCACAACACCACTTGATGAGAATTTGCAAATAAGATCAAGATCACACAATTGAGCCACGGACAGCAAGTTGTAGCTCAAAGATTCAACTAGCAATACATTTGAGATTGAGAGGTCATTTGAGATAGCAATCTTTCCCATTCCTCTCACTTTTCCTTTGCTATTATCACCAAAGGTGATTCTTTCATAATCCGAACTTCCTTCTTCAATTGAGGTGAACCTTTTCCCATTTCCGGTCATATGTTGAGTGCATCCACTATCGAGCACCCAATGCCTTCCTCCGGACTTGTAGTTCACCTACAAAACAAGTTTAGTTGTTCTTAGGTACCCAAATTTGCTTGGGTCCTTGTAGATTAGTCACCAACACCTTTGGCACCCAAATGGACCTTTTCTTTATTCTATTTCCAAATGTGCCATTCATGTTTGTCCTAGTATGAACATTATTTTTACCAACAAACTTAGCATGCACAACACCATTGGATGATTTAACAAGCATGTAAGATGCATCCATAGCAACATTAGCAATTCTCTTACCGGTACAATCTTTTGCAAGATGTCCGGTATTCTTGCACATAGAGCAATACAAGCCACTTTCTTTAACAAATGTGGACTTTTTAGCAACAAAGGCATTTTTGTTTTTCTTGGGGATATATCCAAGACCTTCATGCTTGAGAGTGAACCATTGACACTTTCACATTTTATTAAAAACATTTTCACCCTTATGACACTTAGCAAGAGCATCAACAAGGTGATCAACGGTATCCCTTAATTCATGATTCTCAACAATAAGCAAGGGATCACAAGCATTCACATTATTCATGCAAGTATCAATCTTAGAAGGGCATGGTATAGTAAGTAAATCATCACATGAAGTAGATATGCTAGAAGATGTAACACGAGCAATAGGCATATCATCAATCAAATTGCAAAACACACCGGCATCAATTTGGACCTTGTTGGTGTGTTGGGCTGCATAAATCTTATGAGTTTTCTCAAGCTTCTCATGAGTTTCTTTTAGATCCTCATGAGATGACTTTAGCTCATCATAAGCTTCTTGGAGAGAAGAGTGCTTTCTCTTCAAGTCCTTGTACTTGCTCTTTATGCCACCCAACACATCATCAAGTTCACTAAGCATTTCAACTAGTTCATCATAAGAAGGCTCATAGTCATCATTACATATCTTGGTTTCACCTTTTGCCATGAAGCAATAATGTGAATCGAATAGGGATGGAGCTTCCTTGATAGCAATGCCGGCAAGACCCTTCTTGGAAGGCTTGTCATCTTCATCATCGGAATCACTCTCTTCATAATTATCATCATCATCATTGTGAGAGCCACTAGCCTTGAAAGCAACACTCTTCTTCTTCATATCAATTTGGTCATCCCTAGACGCCACTTGAGATTGCTTGAAGATATCATGAGTGAGAACTTCACCCAAGATTTCCGAAGGAGTTGTTTCTTCCAAATTTGATCTCACAAGCATGGTAACAATTGTTTCATACTTGGATGGCAAGGCTCTAAGGAACTTATGAGATATATCAACATCGGAAACTTCATGACCAAGATCCTTGAGATCATTCACCATGTTGTTCAATCTTGCAAAGGCGGCCTTCAACTCTTCATTAGGCAACAATGTAAATCCTTCAAACTTGCCCTTGCAAATAAACAACTTGGCACTCTTGACCATCTTGGTGCCCTCATGAGCTTCCAATAGAGTTTTCCACATCTCATATGCGGTCTTGAGCTTGCACACTCTATGATATTCCTCCTTGCACAGGGATCGAATGAGAATGTTCTTGGCTTGAGCATTGGCCTTGATATTTTCCTTATCGGCGGGTGTGGGATGTGCCGGATCAAGAACCACATAACCTTCTTCCACAATGTTCAACACGGTCTCCCCCACGGCCTCAAGATGAATCAACATACATGTCTTCCAATAATCAAAGTCTTGACCATCAAAGAATGGCACGTGACCAACGTTCACCGTGTTACTAGCCATAATCCTTCTCCCGGAAGATAAATTCCAATCAATTTAGGGAGAACCTGCTCTGATACCACTTGTAGGATCGAAGGACCCCGGCTAGAGGGGGGGTGAATAGCCGAATTAAAAATTTAAAAGCTAACTATCCAACTAATTGCGGAATTTAAAGACAATTGGATAAAAGCAAGAAATTGACAACTAAACCTAGGTTTGAGCTAAAGTAGGTTAACAATCCTAGGTGACATACATCAATCAATTTCTAGTATGTACACAATATATGAAAATACAAGTCAAGAGACAAAGGATATTTTCCCGTGGTCTCGGTGATTTGCCGATCACCCCTAATCCACGTTGAGGTGGATCCAAGCGTATCATGTGCTACTCTCCTCAAGTATCCACTTCTCCACCACCAAGAAGTGCTCACAAAGAACAACTTGAGATATAACACAATCAATACCTTGAACCTCTCTAAACCTCGATTCCACTAGGGTTGCTCTTCACCACTCCGGCGAGGCGAGCACCGCACCTCTCACAAGAGTCCGGGCCTCCTTCACACACTTCTTGAAGGGCTCACGGATTTGACTCCTCCAAGCCGTCTAGGAGGCGGCAACCTCCAAGAGTAACAAGTCGATGACGCTTGCTTGAGGATCCCAAGTGCCACAATGCTCAAAACACTCTAGATTAGGGCACTCACACTCACACACTTGCAATCTTTCCACTAAAGCTTTGTGTGAGATGGGAATGAGCTCCAAAGGGTGTACAATGCTTTTCTAATGGCCAAGAGCTCTACTATGCACGGGATGGAGGAGGTATAAATAGCCCATTCTTTGAAAACTAGCCGTTACAGCTTTCTGTGCGCTGGACGGTCTGACCGTGACTCCACACGGTCGGACCGTCGTACAACCCAACGGCTAGTTTGACTTTCAAACTTGCTCTGACACGAGCCTGACGGTCAGACCGTAATTACCCACGGTCAGACCGTCGGGACACTTTCAACTTTCACCCGAGAATAAATTCTCTGTTGACACCAGACAAGTGATGGTGGTCAGACCGTGGCTTGGGACGGTCAGACCGTCGGGCCACCAACCGAGAACAAAGTCTCTGTTGACACCAGACAAGTGCTGACGGTCAGACCGTGGCTTGGGACGGTCAGACCGTCGGGCCATTACCCGAGCAACCAGAGAGGCCACTCCTCTGGCCGTCTCTGAAGTGCACGGCGGTCAGACCGCGGGTCCTGGCGGTCTGACCGCCAGGAGTGACCTGCCAGCCCCCCTTCTTTTACTCTTTGCTTTCCTGAAAGATATGGGCACACTCAACTCACATAGAACCACTCATAAAGATAGGAATTGAGCATTTGTGGCAACCATGGATACTCAAGGTCATCTCATCGACCCCTCTTGATAGTACGGCATTTAACCTATAATCCGGTCACTCAACTCTAATCTCCTTGTGACCGGCAAAACAGAAAAACCCTATCAAGATACCTTTGCCTTGAGCCATCCATATGTATATCACTTCGTCCATCATTCCATTCCTTATTATGACTACAACCACAATTATCTCAACAACGTAGTTAGTCAAAAATAAGGGTCGTCATTAATTACCAAAACACTAAAAGCGGGCCTAGATGCTTCAGCTATGAACTAGCAGTAAACTCTTACAAAAAATTAATTAGAAGTGGAGTCTATATTTAAGTCTTTCATTTTTTTTAAAGACTAACTTTTAATATAGAGCTAGCTGTCTTCTCTCTTTTCTTTTTCTCTAATAAATAATTCTAAGAGCTAGCTTAGAGGTAGCCTTTGAAAAAGCTCTCATAGCCCGCTGCTGCATGCATAGAGCGCGTGTCAGTGAGACAATTTGTCCAAACGCGAGTGCTTGATTAAGTACCAGCAGTACTCTCTCTTTATTTTTTTTAAATTATTATTTTTGCTGGCTCTAAGGTACCCGTTGGGATGCTCTAAGACTACTTTTTTAGTTTTAACCGTAATTTTCCAAGCACATGTACTAGATTGACATTGAGAAGGCCGACGATACCACATAGTGAACTTTAGCTTGTGCCGCTGTTGTCACAATTAACTAAACGATATGTACACTGGGAAAGTACTGAGAGACTAAGATGACACTACGGCTCTAATGGTTCATTAGTCACTGATAGGCGCAACATCAAGTACTTGATGCGGTACTTCCTCTCTTTTCAATACCATTCGATCAACCGGTTGCACCTGCAACACGCTACAATTGTGTTCTCTGGTTGCAGATCCTCCCTGATTCTTGGTACACGGAGCGATCGCACTAATTGTTGCTCCGGTACTCTGAACAATTTGCAATTTTATTCAGTTAGGAGTATCAAGGATCGGCCGACCTCTGAACAATTTGCATATAGAAGAAAGTCCATATTATTAACTACTCCAACGACATATTCATAGTGTGATTGCTTAGCTATGTCCAGAGTAATTTGAAACAATCTGTCCATACATGTTGCAAGTTGAGAAATGGGAAGGCACGCAACCTGTGGAGTATTTTATTTGGCCCATATTAGAGTTTCAAGAGTCAATTCAGCATGGCTCCCAAATTTTTTTCTCACTAAAAGTCAGAGTATGCATGCATTGTTGTTCAGGTAACGCTGTGCAAGTTGACTTACAAATTAATACTGGGCAAATGGGCATGGCAAACCTCTCATCATGTAGAGTCTGAATATTTTCCAAAGCCGCATAGTGGGACAAATTTTTTTCTCCAGGGTCAATCTTTTTTTTTAATAATACAACGAACTCGACGCTTCGTCATTAGTTAAATGTCATCAAATCTAGGAGTATAAGACAATCACATTCTGGTATGATCTGCAAACTAATTAAATCATGGATTTAGGACTCCTTTTTTAAATTCATAGACACAAGTGTGAATATGAAAAAAAAAACTCCCTAGTACACTTCACTATAATTAAATTTTAATGTAAAACTCTCCTTAGTTCAAACAGTATCAAGCTGTTGACGTAGGAAGCATCGTTAGAAGACATCTAAACTTGTATAGATTTGATTGCACTCAGTTGCTATGGAAATGTATGCAACGAAGCTTTTATTGCAGTTATAGATTCATAAATTTCTTTGTTTATTTCTTACTGAAATTTTTAGATGGGGTGCATTTTTGTTCATCTTGACCACCCATCTTCTCTGAATGCAAACTTTAAATTACTTCTTCCAATCTTTATATGATGACAATATGATGGCGTTACCATTATATGCTGAAAATGGATTGCCGTTTTCAAATTAGTGGTAGTATGTTCCAATTTATCTAGTTTTCTTTTCTTTCATTCCTTATTTGCCTTTTTCATTCAGTTTATTATACTAGTAGTTCCAAGTGACTCTTAACAAACCGTTGAGCGACCACAGAGGATCCTGGGTAGGCATTTCTCTCGCCATTAAATGCGGAGATAACCAAAGGCCCTAACAATCCGTTCATTAATAAGTGTAGTGCAAATATCAAGATATTGATTGCATTGAATGAGCAATAGAACTCTTGGGTGTGAAGATTTAGGAAGCTACTTTTTCCATGACAATTCAGTCGCCGTTGGGTTAGTTAATGCGTTTGTTGTGGGTCATTTTAACTGGCCCCACCTCAACGAAATGCATCAGGATGACTCAGCCGTAAATATGCATACTCATAATTCAGTTTAATACTACTTGAAAAAGAAAATAACAATCCACCTAATAAATTAATTGAATAAGACATTATTACTACTGTCATTGAGTACATTTGTGATATCAGTGTGTGAAATACTACTTATGCCAGGAAGAAAAAAAACGCTCAAATCATCGTACCATTTCTTTCATCTGGAAACTCGTTTTATTCTTCAGTGATATTTTTTAATTAATTTCTCAAAAGTAGTAGCACAATAATAAAATAAAGTTTCTTAGTTTAATTTATATATGAGATTATGCTTCGATTGCTATTGCTAAAATGTGTTTGGATCCAGCTCCTAGCTTCTTTTTTTGTTTTTTGTGATAACCTGGAATGTAAATTGAGTTAATGTGTGTGGTTCAAAAGTTCTAAGTGTATTCGATAGTACGTACCATACTGTTGCAATCTGGGTTATGGTACAACTAGTTGCACTGGTACATCCTAAAATTTCATTTTAGTTGATAAATCACCGAGTCAATGCAAGGTGGTAGGTCTCCATGACAGCATTTTTCCAATTTAATTGCGTGTAACAAAAATCTCGTCATATTAGCTTGTTGTTTGCCCTATTAAAAACCTTCCTATTCGGTAGTTATAAAAAATAATCTTCATCATCAATTCATGACATGATATGAGTGCAGTTACATTGTGGAGTAGGAAGTACGTCTTTTTTAATACGTAAGATACGTACGTACCTGATAAATATTTGTTCATTGCTATTCTTGAGTACCGGTAGCTGATGAAGCACCTGCGATAAGTATCTATTTTTCTCAGTTTTGTGCA
Source organism: Eleusine coracana subsp. coracana (assembly GCA_032690845.1). Lineage (NCBI taxonomy): Eukaryota > Viridiplantae > Streptophyta > Magnoliopsida > Poales > Poaceae > Eleusine > Eleusine coracana. Next base: position 3,665,421 of record CM064424.1, read on the forward strand.
TATCTTGCCAAGGATAAACGTTGAAATTTTGCTATTTAATTGAAGCAACAATATGTATTTCATTAGGTTATTCTCAATGGGAGTTTTATTTTCAATAAATTAGATGCCTCATAAGCAATTTTGATGACATGTCAAAGAAGTTCTAACGAGAGAGAGACAAAGAGTTTCATTTAGATAAAACTGGATGTACACAGTTTTCTTGATTTGAAACACTATGGTATTAGCATTGGAGGAGACGAGTTTTATTTCATGATATAAACAACTAATAAAAGAACATTAAATTAAGTGCAATGAAACACCCAAATGAAACAATTCATTGGAGAGATTGTTTCATTTGTAGTTTTAAATCATTATTGATGATATGTCACTTTTAAAAACAACAAAATAAAATCCTCCATTGAGACTAGACTTAGAATATGTGGTGCATAGATTAATTTACTTTTTGTGCTTTATTTAAAACCAAATCATATCTCTTAAATTGGTTCAGCTGTCATGCCCTCTTTAAAGATGAACTAGTATAACAGCCCAATGAATATATCAAATCAATGGTCATTTAAGTTGAGCATTCTTTTTCATTGAGAATGAGAACAGTACGAGTAGAGTAGTTGACCAGGAAAAAAAATATAGGTTCAACACAATCGTTTCTGGTTGGAAGACAAGCTCCGGGAACTATCAACAAATAATGCTAGAGGTTGCTATGATGCCAATAGCCAAGAACACTATGCAGTGCAAGGAGCAACGGCAAAAATGGCAACAAGGATGCAAATATTTTAGGTAAAGTTAAATTGAACAAAGTCATCCGCTGTGCTCATATGCTTTGCATGATACGAGATGGATCTGTGCTGTAACCAGGCACCGCAAGCCGTTCCAGAGGCAAACAACGTAATGATAGTACGTGCATCCAACATTTTTTTTTTCGAAAGACCTACGTGCATCCAACATTAGAAGTATGATTTTATTAGACATACGACAATGAGTATGCAGCTGTATTGACAACCTGATGCAGAACTGTGAAATAGAATCACATTGGATTTTGAATTGTGGCATTTGGGAGAATAGGAAAGAATCAAAGGAATAAGTACTCATGTTTAAAATAATTCAAATCCATACTATACTCAATTATGCCTACTTATCGATCCAATAAATTCGCCAACCATTTCCCAACATCGCCAATTAATAGTGTGCTTGCTCCTCCACTGGTATATTCATTGACCTTCCCTGCCTGGCACGCAGGGCCCACGTGTCGGTCAGGGCTGTGGCCTTCCTCGATATATATAGGCGCGCAAACCCCACCGCTTCGGCTCCAAATCAAATCAAACGCGCAAAGGAAGAAGCAGAGGGAGGGAGGTTCCGTCGCCGTTGCCAACACACTGCCGAGAAAGGAATTCAGAGGGGAGGGAGAAGGCCTGCGTGATGATTGCGGCGGACGTGAGCTCTGTGGCGAGGCTGCTCCGCGGGGAGGCGGGGAAGAAGGGCGCGCCGGAGATCGTAACGATGGATCTCCTCGGCGGCTGCGGCGCCGCCGCCGCGGAGGACGAGGTGGTTGACCTGGAGGTGACCGTGCCTGCGGGCTGGGAGCGGCGGCTCGATCTTCTGGTGAGTTGCGTTCTCTCGTTGTCTGTGATCTCAGAAGTAGAATTTTCCTTAGTGTTAATGACATGTTATTTCGAGATGGTTTCTGTCGATTTGAAACTTGAGAGATGCTGCTTTCATGACGTCTTGTTTCTACTGTGCTGCGGGGTCATGTTTAATCGTTTCAACGAAACAGAGATTCATGTGTTTTTTCAATCACCTCTAAGTTTTCTTCTAGAGAATTGTTCCTGTTTGATCATGGACAACACGTAGAACTAATCATTTTCCAAAAATAGAATTTGTTCTCCAAAGTACTCAACTCGATCTTGTTGGATTCCTTCCTTGCAGTCCGGCAAGACGTTCCTGACCCCTCGCCATCAAAGCGTCCAAGGAAACAGCCAAGACCTCAACCTGCCTCCGCCGGTTTCTTCGGCTTCGGCGCCGGCGACCACCAGCTCGGCCGCGGTCTGCACCCTCGACATGGTCCGTTCCGCCCTGGAGCGAGCGGCCGCGGGGAGGCTCGCCGCCTCGTCCACGACGACGTCGACATCGTCCGCGGCCACCTCGTCGTCGTGTTCCTCCGCTGGAAAGCGCATCCGCTCGCCGCCGACGACGACAGACGCTCCGCCTGTCGCGACTCCGGTGATGCGCGCCGCCGCGTGCTCGTCCTGCCTCACCTACGTGCTGATCGCCGAGGCAGACCCACGCTGCCCACGTTGCTCGGCCAAGGTGCCACCGCTCGGCGTGAAGCCCTCCGCCGCCGACGACGACAACGTTTGCGGCAGCAGCAAGAAACCAAAGATCGACTTGAATGCTGCGGCCGACGAGACCGAGTGAAAGGAAGGAGAAAGAAAAAAAAACAATGACAGAATTAGAAAAAGGAAATAGAATTTGGAAAAATGAAGGAGTTCTTTCAATGCAAAATTCTTACCAGATGAGAATTGCGCTGTAGTATAGGTCAATATATTTGTAGAAAGCCATCATGATTTCTTCAATATATTTGTAGGAAGTCAACAGCTGGGTTACATAGAAGTTGGACTTCTTTCAATTTATTTTGTTCCTTATTTATTCATTTTCCTTTTATATAAGACATATGTACAAAATTATTGCAGTAGTCAACTTTTGCTGCTTGTAAACTTTGATTTCTTCAGTCGCTGGATATTTCCTCTATCCGAACAAACATTGGTGTTTTCTGGTACGTTTGGATGAAAAACTCATGCGAGTGGTAGGAAATGGCCACTGGTGGCAGAGTGCATATCCTACTTAAATTTCATCCATGTCGTATGAAAATCTTCTTCAGATGGTACTAGAATATTTTCATTTTTAGCTAATTCTACTTCATAATTAGAATTATTTCAAAATTTTGAAAAATCTGGCCGATCCAACGATATCCTCGTATCTAGATGCATTGAGTATCATAAAAGGAGCATATTAATGCGTTGTTTTATTTTTTGAAACTATATTAATGCATTGCAACACAAGCACAACAGCAGCATAGTACGTGGCAGGAAAGCAAAGGCGGCTTGCAATTAACATGGCGATTAGAGCGCGTAATTAATATAGCATTGGCGAGTGCAACTCAAGTAAGGCCAGCAGGCCGGCAACGCGAAACGCCCTCAGCAATCCATCTGGTTAGTTCGTTGCCGCTCTCGCGCCATTGAATGCCCATCAATCCATGCAGATAGGGACGCACGCATGCCGCTAAATCCGATCCCCAGAGCGGGTTTCGCTTAATTAACTGCGAGATAATGACGATTAGGAGCCCGCTAATGGGATCTTCATGGATTGGTGGGTTTTTTTTTGAAAGGATGGATTGGTGGTTCAACTGCATGCGAGCGAAGCCACGGCAAACCCCGATTACGACGTGAATTGATGAGCGGCACGTTTGCGCGTTTTAATTTCCGCGATGGCGGCGTCCACCTAACTTAACCTTCTTCTCCTTTTTTTGATTAAAAAATAAAAAATAGGAAAAAGAAATTTCGTCCGTCCTGGTGCATTCACGATCTGGATACGATGGCCGCGACCGAGGGAAAAAATTCCTGTGCGAACCGTCCGCAAAACGCAGCTGTGCGGCCCTGATCCGGATGTTCGACACGTGGAGATCAAACGGCAGTAAGAAAAGGCTGCTCCAGGCGGACTGCATCGGCTCCGCACGGCGTCGGCTCGGGCTCATCTCACTCGATCAGCTCGGCTTCTCTGCAGATGAAGCCGTTGCCGTTATTTGACACTGCCGGCGGCGGCGACGACAGATGAGGAGGCCATTGCTGTTGTGGAGAGGATGAGAGATTCTTCATGTAGTTCACTGTGTCAAGTAGAGGCGTCGCCAGCTTCTCGCTGGAGTGGTCGATCTTCCACGTGTCGGTGCCCAGTGATAGGCTCCTTCCGTTGATGTTATCGTACCTAAAACTATAGAGACAGAACAAAAAAATATCCTGTAGTGCCATGATAACAAACATACAGGACTCTTCGAAGAACAGAGCATCCGTCGACTCCGGAGAGCCAAGACCGCAGATGCCATGCGGAATGAAGTGCGGCAGCTACAACGTCCAGTGATCAAGGCTGTATATACCTGCCACTAACAAGAAGCATGAGCGGTAGCTGAGGCCGCGAGGAACGCGAAAGGCATCGATGCCTGGAGCGCCATTGGAGACATATACAACAACTATATATCGCTTCGTTACAAGTGAAAGGATATAACCGTGTTGAATTATGGCTGCGCTTGTCACATGTGATGAAGCTTGGATGCAGATGACAGAATAGAGCAATTTGTTGGAGAAAAAAAAACCATCGTCGTCACCATTCACGAGCAATAAGGCAGGCGCTACCCTGGATAGGATGAGGGAAGCAGCGAGTTCTTTTTAGTGGGATGAGCGAGACGACATGGGATCGAGCCGAGCAGCTGCCGCGTTTGGAGCCAAGTCTGCGCCGATTGAATCTACTGGAGCCAAGTCCGCACAATCCTCTATTTACGTTCAATCACCACGTGTCGACCATCCGGGTCGCACAGCAGGCCTTTGCGGACGGTTCGCATGAAATTTTTTCCCGACCGAGAGCCGCCATTAAAACCGTCTTGGACTTGCGACCGTGGGTGCTAATCAGGTGAGGTTGTGTCACGGAGACGACGGGCGTTCATAAATCCATGATGGTGGCGGATTAATGGCGCCTAACAGTAGCGCTAGTATACGTCACTGCCCGGGCAACACAATCGAATTGGTTTCTGGCTCGCCACGTCTCTAGCTGGGTCAGGGTCGCGGCGAGCAGTTTCTTCGTCACAGTGGATAATGGAGGGGTGCGAGTCGTATAATTCACATGTTTCCTCGCGCTGTTTTGAGAGCCATCAGCGTCGTCTTGAACACAAGATATACACAGGTCATCAGAATACTCCAAAGACCAAAAATCAGTGAGTTCCTTGGACTACAGTTCTACTCCAAGGAGGCAAGGAGCGACATATTTGGAGGACAGAAAAAAAAATACATAATGCCTCTGGCACAGCACCGCGTGTATCCACGTGGTTCATGTGGAGTGTGCTACGGGAAGATGCAGGGTGAGAAAGGCAGCATGCACATCGCCGGACGTCAGCCGTAAGCAAGTAAAGGCATACCGGCTGTGCAGTGTGGATGGCCAATTTGAACAGCTAGTGCTGAGAATAGTTGAGATGCCCATACTTAGGAAGATGGAGACGAGATGGCCATACTTTTAGGAGGATGAGATGAGATGAGACTGGTCTTGAGGAAAAACGTGTGAGACAAGGAAGTTTACTGTTCACGTCATGGCTGGGCAGGGCAAGTCGGGTCGGGCGGGACCCGGGAGCTCGTCGCAATAAGCATTTAAGAGGTGATGACGTGATTCGCAGCAGTCTAGTCGCACCGCAAATTTATTGAGCGCGCGCAGCAGCACCTACTCCTCCCATTCCCATATCAACAGCATCAGCAAGGCAAGCTCTATGCGCCTCTGTATAAATCTATCTGCAACAATGACGACTATAAACCCTTGTTGCATTGGATCGGTCGTCAATGGACACGGGATGCATCTGACTGACGATAGCCTAGTAGGTAGTACAGGCCATTCCCGTGATGCGGGCGCACCGATGAGCCGAGCTCCCGGCCTTGCGTGGTGCATGCATTCTGATGATGAACAACGGTGCAACGAGTCGGTCGGCGCGGCTCGCGTTTTGGTCTTCAACCTGACGCCTGCTTTTAATAAGTGGGAATGAAGCTGGAAATTTGACGCTGCTGCGGCACGTTGCCCTCGCGCGTTCGAGTCGCTGAAAGTTAGGCAGGCGCCTTTCGGAGCGGAAGGCGTAATCGTAGCATCGCAGTATGCACTCTTCTTCGTCTCCAGAGTCCGTGTGGGTGTGGCTGAGGCCGCTCGTCGCCTCGTCGTCGTCGTCGTCGGCGCAGGTGGACCGCATGTTGGTCATGGAGTAGTAGTAGGCGTGCGTGCGCATCCTACTACTACTCCGACCTTCTTGTTGCCACATGAACGAGGGAGCATTGATGACGAGGGTGCGCGTGTGCGGGTGCGTGTGCGTGGTTTCTCTTCTCCGTTCAACTCGCGCGACCTTCTTCCCCAGCCGCATTGATTGTCCTCCCCGGATCTGAGAGGGACGGGAGTTAATATAAGACGACGACGACTCTGACTTAGGTGCGATGCATGCAACAGGCAGCAGCAAAAGCTTACTTGTAGCTCTTCAACCCGGCCGGCGGTGCCAGGGAAGGAACAATTTGGTGATCGATGAGCCGCATTATACGTATTTAATGCCGAGGGAGACAGCGTCATTGTCAGGTTTAGGTGCCAAATGCCACCCCCCCAGTGTCGCACATCCACACGGTTCGTTCCTGGCTCCAGTATTATTAGTACCAGAAGACTCCATGACCAACATGCGGTCCTAGTCCTGCAGTTTCGCCGCTGCTGTCGTGTCGATCGGCCGGTGTCTTTTGTCTAGGTGCGGGTTTTTTTCAGCCATATACTATGTCTGCAGGACCATTTTGCATTGCATGTGCCGGGACCGGGAGTAGAGCCGATTGTTGTTGTTCTTGGAGGGACAAACGAGATTGTTGCCTCTCCTTTCTACCCTAACCTGAATTGATGCACGGAGTTGGCAGCACGACGACCGAACGACCTGTTGGTTCCGGAGCTAAGAGAACACATGCCAGAGATACAACAAGGAACACGGTTTGCATGTGCTTCTTGGACCGCGCCGGCCTCTGCTGTGACCTGACGTGCCACTCCTTCCGTCCTTCCTTTGCGGTGGATGCAACGCTGGCTATCGTGACTCGCGTCTGCTTTGACGTTTCGCCGCTCCCGTCACCACTGACGACGAGTGAAGACCAGGACGCGAAATTCTTCGGTGTTTTGGCCGGGCCGTTATACAGACTAGCCCAATCGTTTGAGATGGCCCATCTAATTTTGGGCTGCTGTCAGGCCTTGACTCCCCACACGGCCACATTTGCCCAACGCAGTTGTTATCGAAAAAAAAAAAAAAAAACTTTGCACAATGCAGTTTGTTTGTCAGTTTTGTTATCAACAAGTCTTTTCGTTCAAGCGAAAACTGCCTCAGTTTCAGCTGTACCTCGTTTGCGTCCATAACAAGACCATCGGGACCAAAAATGTGCTAGTTTCAAATCAAACGACCCCAAATTCGCGTCAAGTTTCAGTAATAATCGATTGATTTTTTTTTCCCCAAGTAATTGACTTCTGAGTTCTGAATACTGTGCGCTTTGCTTCCTGCAGTCCTGCTCCTGGAGAAGTCGGAACCTCCCAAGTCAAGTGGCCGTCTCCTCTCCCTTCTGCGGAATTCCTCCCGGCTGCCGTCGCGTCGCGGTCGCAGCCATGGTGGTGGAGAGGAGGCCGCGGAGGAAGCCGCTGGTGCTCGCTTCCACGCAGGCGCTCCTCGACTCGCTCCCCGGGGAGCGGCGCGCGGTCCCGCCACCGCCGCCGCCGGAGCCGGTGCGCCTCAGGGCCGGCGTCCTCCGCTTCCCGTCCCGCGCCCCCGGAGGCGGCGGCGGCGAGTTCGGGGAGCTCGCCTCCTTCGTCGCGCTCACCGCGTCTGCGCTCCGCAGCCTCGCGGTCGTCACTGGCACGCCGGTACGTCGTCGGCCCTCGCCCAGTTAATGGAAGGAATGTCTGATGCGAATTAGATGTCTGAGCTAAAAAACTTCGATCGCGTAGGGGTTCCACTGTGGAATTTCTCCTTGGTGAATGAATCGGATCTCATGGAAATTTGGTGTTCGTAGAGCTGGGATGCTGTCCTTGTTAGTTTTAATGTCAAATTGAACTGGAACCTGTGGTTGATGTATTCAAACTGATCTGTAATCATTGAGGAGAACTACAATGAGCAAAGCATCTAAATCATTGCTGCCACAAATACAGACCATTATGGACGTACGTTGGCATTAAATCATACCTATTCAAATCTATGTGCAACCTTTTGATTTTAGATGATAAACAGTTAGTGTGTAGGGATCCTTCTGTTGGAACTAATAAGATAACTAGCAGCTACTGATCTGCAGGTCCTTGTCAAGAACACTGACAATAATGTCGGGAGAATTGTCAAAGCAGTGTTACTTGATCACCCTGCCCTTGATGATGACCAAAACACAGAACAGGACGAGAATGCAGCCTCTGCCTCTTCTGACTGTGTGATGGGCACCTTACCTTGTCGGTTTCCAGTGACTGGTTCTGCATCCTTGGATGAAAATGTTGCTTATCTCAGCCCGCTTCTGGCATTCAACTTGGGATTGCATGTTTCTTGTCTAAAGGTTCTTATTCAGAAAGAAGAGGATTGCTTCAAGTTTTGTTCCCGCGTTGAACAGCATGATGCTACTGCCCGTGGTGGAAGTGAGGTTTCTATTCAGTTGGAGCTTCTTCCATGCCCTCAAGTACCGAGATATGCTTTGCATTTAAGGGTTTCTGTTGTAAGAATACCTGAATGCGGTGTGCTAGCTTCTTTAAAGACAAATACATCATTTGGAGGAAGTGACTACCAAGACATGATAGATCAAGCACTGAACGAGTACTTTAAATTTGATAGATTCCTAGCAAGAGGGGATGTCTTCAGTATACGAAACAATTGGAATTGTGGCATGAGCTCCTGCCTAGCATGCAATAAGCAGGATGATAAGATCCATCACCGAAATATGATCTACTTCAAGGTGAACTAACCATTTATCTTGCTTCACAAACACTTGCTCCATAATTTCAGCAGCAGTGATCAAGCTCTTTAGCTTGTACTTTAGTTCATTTGCTTCTAGTCACATGTAAATTTAGATTTTTATTTACCTTTTTTTGTTTAATTTATCTCTAGGTGACTGGTATGGAACCATCAGATGAACCAGTTCTTCGTGTTAACTGTAATGAAACGGCCCTTGTGCTTGGGGGTGGTGCTTCTTCTGCAGTACCTCCTTACTCCTTCTTTGATCCTTCTGGTAATAAAGTTCCTTTGCATAGTGAAATAGTGGAGCATTTAGCATCTATCATCGCACCAGCATTACGCCCTTCAGATATTTTGCCGAAAACCAAGTTTTCCACCTTTATATATGGCCCTTCAGGTTAGTCTGCTTCATTAACAATTTTATGAACTTAATCTTAATGATTACTACTCAACTTTCAATTAAACCTTTATCCTGGAAAATGATGGTTTAACAGGATGTGGGAAATGCACAGTGATCAGGCATGTTGCTAACCATCTTGGGCTGCATTTAGTTGAGTGTAGCTGTCATGACCTAATGACGTCTTCAGAAAATGGCGCACCTGCTGCGCTCGTGGCTGCTTTCAAAGAAGCTCAGAAGTACTCATCTTTTTTCTTCCACCCCTCCCTTTCTTATTCTCTGTTGTTGAATTAATTCCTGTACCAGTTAGAACATATAGTCCTATTTACCTTGTTTTTATCTAGTTTTCAGGGAATATGTTACATTTATCAATCCTTAGGTGATTTGGTCCAACATTCATTTTGTTGAATTTCTTTTCTTTTTGAAGGTATTCTCCTTGTATAATGCTTCTTCGCCACTTCGATGCTATTGGGAGCGCATCCTCCAATGACGGACCACAAACTGAGCAGTCTGGGATAGCTTCAAACGTTGAATCTATCATTAAGCAGTACTCTAGACAAAATTGGGTTTCTACGGACTCTCTGATAGCAAAAGATGTAAATGGGAGTCCAGTAAGTCCTGATTCGTGTTATGAACTGGATCTAATATATAAAATCATCTCATCATTGTATTTATTATTATTGAATCATTCTTGCAGTACCTTGTGGAACCTGAATGTGTAAGCTCGCTTCAAGTTATACTAGTTGCAACTGCAGATAGTTCTGAAGGAATGCAACAGTCAGTTAGGCGATGTTTCCGCCATGAGATTGACATGAAGAGTATCAATGAAGAGCAGAGAAACGAACTAATATCTGAGACACTCCAAGGCATCACAACAGTTACTGATAAGGTGCACTTTTATTACTTTTCAGTGCCGAAGTTGTTTTTGCAGTTTGAACATTGCATCTCTTGCTTATGCAGTTTCATTCACTTTTCAGACTGTTGATGACAAGTTCGTAAAAGATTTAGCAGCACAAACGTCAGGTTTCATGCCCAGGGACATACTTGCACTGGTTGCAGATGCTGGTGTGTCTTTCGCTCATAAAGTTGCAGCAGGGATAGATAGCAAAGAAATCAGAAAACATGAGAAGGTCCTTCAAGAAAGCTCTTCTGCCACTCAAAATGAGGAAAAGCATTTTTGTAAAGAAGATATCCTGTCTTCCTTAGAACGAGCCAAGAAAAGAAATCGTGGTGCATTGGGCACACCAAAAGTAAAACATTTTTCTCCTAGCTTTCAGGACCATTCAGATAGCCCATATCAACATGTCTAGCACTTGTACTTTGCTTCATGCGAGAACTTGATTTCATTTTCCTTTCAAAGGTTCCTAATGTCAAGTGGGAGGATGTTGGTGGGCTTGAGGAAGTGAAAAAGGTTATTCTAGATACTATTCAGGTAATGACTAAATATGTTGTCTTTAACTTTTATGTCTCGTTCCACTTTCTTTTAACTTGTTTTCTCTCTTTTGCTAGTCTCTTGTTGATTATAGTGGGTTTCATCTCTGGTGAACCCTGACTTGCTTGGGACTGAAAGGCTTTATTGTAATTCTTGTTGTCATCGTTGTATAACTCACTCCTATAGATGAAAAATAAGATGATCTATTATACTTTTAGCACTAGAAGTTGGCAAACAAGCTTTTGGAGATATTGATTTTTCTTAACTTGACGTTTCAGTTACCTCTGATGTACAAGCACCTTTTCTCGTCTAAAATACGCAAGCGATCAGGAGTCCTGCTATATGGGCCTCCAGGAACAGGGAAGGTGGGTTTAATGGGTTTCATACTTCCTTTAATTGAGTTTGAGTTTATTTACTATGAGATGTGTTTGTAACTATTGATTTTTTTTTAAAAAATCCAGACCTTATTGGCGAAAGCAGTAGCAACTGAGTGCTCATTGAACTTTCTTAGTGTGAAAGGTCCAGAACTGATAAACATGTATGTTGGAGAATCAGAGAAAAATGTCAGAGACATTTTTGAGAAGGTAAAATATGCACAACCATATAATCTTCATCTAACATGCATGCATGCTTTTTCATTTTTCATTGTTAATCTCAGGCCAGATCTGCACGTCCATGTGTCATTTTCTTTGATGAACTTGATTCTCTCGCTCCTGCTAGAGGTTCCTCTTCAGATTCTGGTGGTGTTATGGATAGGGTTGTCTCCCAGGTATAATTAGTGTCATCACCGAAGCGCCCCATATTTTTTCCTTTGATTATTGTTAAAAGGATCATTCTCGTCTCACTTCCTTTTTCTTGTGTTTACCAGTTACTTGTGGAGATAGATGGGTTGAGTGATAACAGTCAGGTATTACCTCAATCATGCCCTTCATGTTATTACTTGCCGTTTCTGGGATGAACAAAATATGACCATAATTTTTCCCGGTTTCTCTTTGTAGGACCTTTTCATCATTGGGGCTACCAATAGGCCTGACCTTCTTGATTCTGCACTTCTTCGCCCTGGCCGGTTTGATAAGCTCCTTTATGTTGGTGTAAATACTGATCCATCATACAGGGAAAGGTAGTTATTAATATTCCCAAATTTGTCTTGATTTCAAAGTCGTGGCAACTGTGAACTCTGTGATTTCCGTGCAGGATTCTTAAAGCACAGACGCGTAAATATAAACTCCACGACAATGTTTCTCTTTTGTCAGTTGCTCAGCGTTGTCCTCCAAACTTTACCGGTGCTGATATTTATGCACTATGTGCAGATGCATGGTTTCATGCAGCAAAGCGATCGGTGAATATTTCTGCTTCCATGCATTGCCACCTTTGGATGCTTCTTAGCCTTTATCTCCTGAACTTGCATGACATATTTTCAGGTCCAAGTACTTGAAACCGATCCTTCAAGAAATAAAGAGGCCAGTGCTGATGAAGTCATTGTTGAGATTGATGATTTTATGATGGTAAAACCCCTGATCACTTAGAGAAACCACAATAATATTTGTTGATTTCCATTTGAGAAAACATACTGTTCTTGTTACTACACAGGTGCTAGGAGATATCTCACCATCATTATCTCTGGAGGAGCTGCAGAACTACGAGCAGTTGAGACAGAAAATTGAAGGGCCTTCTAGATGATTTTGGATAATAGTTTTCATTTTACATTGATGATTTTATGCCACCAGAGCACTCCCAGGTTCATATTCTTAAAGTGCTAAGATGTTCTAAATTTCCCTGTCTTGACTTTTTCTTATTTAATTCCATTTCTTGTGGTGACAGATGGTGCCATGACATAAAGCACTGACCAACGATGAATTTGAGCATTTTTGTAGTTCGACGTCCATGTCACGGGTTTATTCAGCTACAGGCTTATGGAATGATAGCAACATCTGCTAGTACAGATAATTTGTATAGACTTGTATAGTCACATTTTCACCCCCAATTCGTCTTGTAGATAAGACGGAATGCATGTCTTATGGCATAATTTTCTTTTTTAAAATTATTCTGCCGCTGTAACAAATCCTAGTATAATCTAGAAAGTTGTATTCCTGGGAGTGCTCTGGCGCCCTTGTAATGACTTGTTCTTGCTCCATGATTTAATGTCAGAAGTGATAAATACTTTCTTATGACACGACCCAGCCTACGCAACAGCAGGCACACTTGGCCTGGCAGCAGGGTGTCGTGTGGCAACTAGTTCTCGATCTGAGATGACTCAGAACATTTTAGCAAATGATGTGTAGTAGTATACAAACTTTGTAGTCACATTGGCCAATGTACTTCATCCTGAAGAGAAGACTGAACGGATATATTCTATTGCACACTCTCTTTTTTTATGTGAATTATTCTGCTCCTATAGTGAATCTTACTATGATCTTGAAAGTTGTTTTTCCTGCAGTGTTGCTCGTTCTTGCTCGTGATTTGAATATCGAGCCGTGACAAATACTTCCTTTCTCGTGACACGACGCTGCCTACGCAACACCAGGAAGGCAGGCACACACGGCAATTATCATACGGGTCAATTTTTTTTCCTTTCTCTCATCGTCGAGAGGAAAGCTATAAATACAAGACCATGGATTGCTTTTCAACAGCTATCGCATTCTTTCATAAAAAAAAAAAAACTGTCGTAATTCTGGATCTGATAAATCCATTGCCGACTTGACTGTTTCTGCATTTTCAAGAGTCGCGTCGCCGAACCAAAAAAACGAAAGATTTGTCTTCATCGATCGAACTAATTTGTCTGTATGCAATTATGCATCATATATAAACACTTGGATTGTTGGATGGGACATTTCGGGCATTGATTCACCCTCGGCTGCAACCAAGTAAAGCTGGTATCAGCCGGTAGCCAAGAGTCAAGCCTTTGCTTACGGTTTCAAAGCGCTCTCAGCTGATCTCACTCCCCGTGACTTGCGAGCGTTCCGAGTTGACAATAGCCTCAGGGAAACAATTACTTTACGTGCGCGGCGAATGAAATGCGAGCTCGTAGGAACGCCAATAATATTTGTTTTGTGAGAAGACAAGAGAAAGAGAAAGGATGAAAAGTTGAAAACTCAGGGGACATGTGGATAAGCGGCGTTGGTCAAAGCTCGGGGCGCGACCTCTGAGGACGGAGATCGAGGAGATTCTTCCAACCAGCTTGCATAGCCCTTAAACGACGGCGCTAATCATTCATTAGAACAAACTGTGCCAATGATTACCCAGTCAATACTGATGTCTGGAATTGTGACATCCCATGTCACAAAATGAGGTTAATAAAACCTAACATCAATTAAGGGCTAAGCAAGAGTATAATTAATCCATGTGCCAAAGAATGAAAAGGAAGAAACCTATTTAATTAAATTACGGAATATTCAAATATGGGTCATCCACAAACATTACCAAAAACCATGCAAGTACCCCAATATTTTTGCATATTCTGAATGGCCATAACAAAAGAGGATTTTGAGAATTTTTCCAGAATTTTTGGTAACTTTTTGGTACCCTTAAAAATTTCCCCAATGTCAAAACAATGCATTTCGGGTTTGGAATTTTCATAATTTCTCAAAGCACATCTAACTGGTGCACACAAAGGAAAAGTTAGAGCACACGTTTCACTGAACCCACACAAAAATTGGTGTCCAGTTTGGAGCACGGGAACATGTCAAAATTTACCAAACCCGAGTCCACGTTCTGAGTCAAAACCGGGTCAAAAATCTCCCTCATCCTGGCCAACTCCAACTCGACACGGCTGTACCCGGGCGCACTGTGGCCACCGTCGCCCGCCTGCCGCTCCCCATGCCGGCCACCGCTCCGCCACCTTCTCCCCTGTGCCACCGGCCTGAATTGAAGTGCCCCCGCCGGCGAGCCACTTCCTGACCGACAGCACGACGCCTCCCTCCCTCTCTCTCCCTCTCGCATCCGCTCTCGGTTTTCCCTCTGCCGGCCGGGTCAAAAAGGCAGCAGCCATAGCAGCAGCATCCCAGCCTCACTTCTCTCTCTCCCTCTCAACACGCAGCCCGCTCTCACACCCTCCCGAGCACCCCCGAGCACCGGCACCCTCTTCTTCCCCTCTCTCCCCGGCGAAACCCGAGCCAGCGCTCTGTCCGCTCTCTCTTTGCAAATCGACGCGCAAGGACCCTACCACACTCCCCTCTGACTCCCTCCCTCCCTTGTGCAGTGCTCTTGCCGGAATTTGAGGAGAAAAGATCGCCGTCGCCGGGATCCGACACCCTCGCCGACGAGAACCCACCTCCGGCCTCCCCCCTCGACGAGTTCCTCGACGCCAACCGTCCCCGGACCACCGTGACGCTCGTCGACCGCACCCCGGCCTCCCTCTCCCTCGGCACCGTCACGTGGACTTCGCCCGGAGCTGCCTCTGTCGCCGCGCGTCGTCACTGGCGATCTCCGGTGAGCCACTTCTCCCTTTGACCCCCTCCACGAGCTCCCCTCGGCATGGAGACTCTCCGAGTCGCACGCGAGCCCCGGCCGTGCTGCCGATCGGCCGCTGGGCCGAGCTCGCCGTCGCCGGCCGCCGCGAGCGCGCGCGCGTCTGAGAGAATTTGAACTCAGTGGCATTTGTTGTAAATAACAGTAAACTTTCTCTAAAGTTTAAAATTCCATAATTCGAGAAATAAAAGGCCTAAAAATGTGAAATTAATTTTGTTCGACTCCTAAAATCTTGCTCTACCAGAAAAACAGGATCAAGTCCAAGTTGGTCCAGTAAATTAATTTAATTAATTCACCAAAGTCACAACCCTAAGTTGCTTAATAAATCCATAAGTAATTATGTGTAAATAGTAAATTCATGAAATTTTCTCAGTAAGTATTTAATGACATATCCAAACTTTCTGCAAAAAGACATTTCCATTTTCATGCATATTTTCAGTATTATTACATAATCCTTATTTTTAGTAATTGAATTTATATAAATTATTGGCTAGGAATTTATTCATGAAATTTGGCATTTCTGTTCCTTATGCACTTGTACACTTATGAAAAATCCCATGAAAAATTTGAAGTTACCTAAGTATAAATTTGCTGTCAAAATTGATCATTTGCTAAATAACTAGGAAATTCTTCATATAAATGTTACTTTATATGTGTATTTCAGGAAAATAAGAATAAATTAATTTCTGAAAGTCCAGGAAAAATAACTCATCAGTACATTGCAGTAGGATTTCTCCTTGTGTAATTATATACTTGGTTCTTGATTAATTATATGAACTAGAACTAGTGAGGCAACTAAAGAGCCATTTTATGTATAGTATTAGTTTGCATATGATCACTTTAGCTAAGTGGCTCAAAAATGAACTTTCTGAAATTTAACCCGAAGTACTACATTGTCATGTCATCATCAATCATGATGTCAATTAATCAGCATTTAGGCCATGCTCATGTTAAAGTGGACATACACCAAGAGTGTGATGATTAAGAAATTGCATTCTACTGGCTAGAAGTTTGTCCCTTAAAAATTCAGTAGCTACCATGTCATACTTAGGTGTACACACATTCATAAATAAATGATTAGTCACTAATGTTTATTTTTTGAGAAAGTGCCATGAATTGCCATGCCATGCATTCCATCTTTAATTAAGAAAACTCCATGAAACCTTGTGTATTCCTTGGCATTAATGCATGTCCATTCCATATAGGGATCGAGACCGAGGAGATCACACTGGACCAGCAAGGAGCTGAAGTGCACTTTGGTGACGACGCTAACTACGATCACATCCAAGGCAAGCCCCGGTGCATAACCCATTTTATCACTCGAGTCCTTTTTCTTTATCACAAGTTAGGAATATTGTATTGTGCATTAAGTATATGACTTGGATGAAACACACTTGCATACTCCCGCACTGACCTATGATTAGTATGTTAGTAAGTTTTTACGTTAGCAAATGCTATGCTTAAACTAGTGGAGTCAATAGTAGGTTATAGATTCAACTATGATTCAATTGGTTGATGAACTTGATAAAAATAGAGCACCTATCGTTGCAACTTCGCGAACAAGTAGTAAATTGTACCAAGTGCATACCTTTAATATGGGAATTGGTAAACCTAGTAACTTGGATGCCGTATTGTTGGACGGCCATACTCATCGATCCAGAGGTGATGTGAACAGCACGGTGGATGCACGGGTTTGAGGACCGCTGGAGAGTGCATGGGTTAAGCCTCGGATACGAAGTACTGTATCGCGGGGAGCACGTCTACTCAGGATCGATGGCCCCGAATCGACTTTATAGCAATCTTGTGAACGATGACCATACATGTTCTTAAATGATGCATATGTCGTGTATTTGGGTTTTCCCTACAGGATGTAAATCAATTCGAATTGCCACCCCTCACGGTTATGAGTACCTCTTGTTCGAGCAGCGGCAATGATATGTTAAGTAGTAAAGTTGTGATTAAGTTTCTGAAATTTATTTATGCTAGGGATACACAATACTATGATGTATTGCTCTTTAGCTATATTCATGTCTTAGCAGCTAGCTAAACTCACCGTAGCTGTGTTCTACGATAAGCAAAGTAAAATCTTGTTTAAGAAAATTGAAAGTGCAGTATAGAACTAATAGGAGCTTTTTATGCAACTATCAAATAAACTCGGTCAGCCCCCTACATGTTAGGAGTCGGTTTTAGTAAACCTTTTAACGGGTAAGTCTTGCGGAGTATGTTAGATACTCAGGCTTTACGTTGATGTTGTTTTTCAGGTTTTCCTCAAGTGACCTATTGTAATTGTTGTAATAAGGTTGTGTAGGAAGGCGAGGAGTCTCAGAACTGGACCATCGAATGGGTCTCCAGTTCTCCTAATCTGGATGAGTGAGCCATCGCCATAGGGCCGGTATGGTTCACGTAGGACTAAACGTCGTGTGTTGTCGTTTCACCACTTCCGTAAATTTATGTAATATGTACTAAGGACATATGTATTCAGATCTGAACTTAATTATATTTTATCTCTGGACTTGTAATATTATGCACTTAAATGATGTAATATTGTAAATGATGAATGTTCATGTGTAAATGTTGTGTATGGTTACTTCGTTAACCATCTCCCGAGACGATCCTGTACGACATACTCTACTTTTCGGAGTAGAGTTGTCACAGGAATCCCTTGGTTCTTAATTTAAATGCATGGCTGCAGGTTCACCACGTGGACCGGGGGAGTAAACATCGTGCCGTCGTCGTCGTATAGTAGTATAATAGTGTGTTTGGTACAGTTTTTCTTACACTTTAAATTATTTATGCTTATGTTTATATATAAAAATATTTATTCTGTTTATCTAGCTTATTAAAGCATAAATAATTTAATCGTTTGGCAAAAATGCTTATACTTATCCTATGGAAGTATGGTGATATGTGTTCCATAAATTAAAAAAGTAAGGTTTTGGTTGCTTTGTTTCTCTAGTACTTATGGTTGCTTATAATAATAAGTGCTTATAGGTACATGGTGTTTAGTATAGCTTATTGCTTATCACACCATAAACTATTCAATAAGCTGGACTATAAATTATACCAAACACAACCTAAGTGTATAACACCCTCTTCTCTCTTAACTATTTCCTCCGTTCTAAAATATTTGACAATTTAATCAGGTTTATTTATCATAAAATACTTATCATTTTTACTTGTGATATAATTTTCTTTTATCTAAATATATCTCCATCTCTCTTCTTATTTTCTATGCACTTATTTTTTACATCACTATTTAATTCTTGTATATAAAGTTAAAACGTCAATTATTTTAGAATAGATGAAGTAAAATATAGCGCGTATAGCGTACATGTATCGTGTCGCCACACGTACGTGGTCGAAACCTTGAATGGCTCGAATGCGCCAATAATGCTGAAACTATTTAAGCACAGTGTACCCTACTTTATTTTGTAGAGTACTAGTACGTTGAAGTTGAACGATTCTGCTTGGGGCCCTGGATAAGGAACAGTGCATGGATGGTTGACTACTGTAGTGACCACTGCAACTTGGATTCGTCGCGCCCGCTTGTGCGTAAGCGAGAGGGCGATTGGTACGCCAATAATCAGCGCCGGGCGCCTGCGAATGGCCCGGGTTTGTTTCACACAGTACGGGGTGTGCATGGCAGATTACTATTTTCTCCGTTTTAAAATTAAGCATTTCAAGTATTTAAAAAATTATTTATAATATAAGTATTTATAAAGATAAGATAAAATTTGATAGGTTGATAAGTGATTGAGAAGTTAATGAGGTAGTGTAAAATGAAGGGTATATATGATTTTTTTTATCTTGACTATTTTAAAGTTTAAATGTTTAAAATATTTATAGTATAAACCGGAGGAAGTAGCAAATACGGGTGTCAGCAAGGAGGGAATCGGGGTCATCAACTCGCTGCTGTGGTCGAATCCGCTGCCAGAAGGTGCTGGAAGCCTGGAAGGAGAGAAAGAGAGAGGCAACGGGCGTGACATGGTCGGCAATGGCTGCCTGCCTCGGAGGCTGGACAGGACCAGGTCGACCAATGCATGATGTTGTCCGTTGAAATCCGAGGGAGTGAAGGGAAGATTTTCCGTGTGAGGAATGATTCGCCGGAATAATTTAGTACTCGTACTAGTAGATTTGGAAACAGTGAAACGGAATTCACACTGCGTTTGAGCACGCTTGCAAACTCAAACGCAAGTACGTACCATCCCTGCTCTACTCGAATATCTCTACTCAAGTGTACACCATATATACACACCTAGTATCGTAGTAATACGTACACACACACATGTACATGACTGATGACACGACGACTGACCAGCAGAGCAGGGCCTCATCGTGATGTGCACCGGCGGCGTTGATGGTGCCCTCTGTCGTCGGCGGCGACGGCGCGGCGGAACTCGTCGGCGGCGCAGGGGATGCGGAGCACGCCCTTCTGGTCGTACCCGAACTCGCGCTCCGCCATGTCCAGCAGCGCCCGCACGCACGGCTGCCCCAGCGCGCGCACCTCCACCACCACCCGCTCCGCCGCATCGTCTTCCTCCCCGACCAGCACCGCCACGCACCCGCGCGGCACGCACGTCGGCTTCCCTCCTTCGCCGCCGGTCGCCGACGATGGGACGATCAGCCGCTCCCGCATCTCTTGCTTGCGGCAGCCGATGGCGGAGCTCTTCCTCCTCCAGTTCATGTCGACACAAGTAGTACAGACAGAGACGACGGCGACGAGCCTTCTTTCGAGTCCCGGAGCACGGCGGCGCAGATGGTGACCGGAATAGAGCAGCATGGGCGATTTGCTTCAAGCGTGCGCGCGCGTATATATATAGGGAGCACAGCCTGGTCAACGTGCGAATGTTTGCGTTGATCGAGACACCCACCTGTCGTCTCGTGTCCTCCAACTCTTGACCGTTGTTTCGTTTCGTTGACGCAATACAAGGAAATCAGGTCGCTCCGTCCTCTGACCCGATCCAGATCCTCGCCCCCGGTCGGTCGGGTTTGGCATGAACCAACCAACTCATCGATCTGCGACAGAGAGTTTTATACGGTATCACCCGGTTTCCATGCAGCCACGCAGCTACAGCTTTTCCCCCTGTTATTAGATAATAATAATGCATGTTACTCAAACGTGTATTCGTCACAAAAAGTGAAAAAGGTCTTATTACTCTGAAAAACAAGTGACAAAAGGTAGAGCAACCCATCTGCCCGGTTGGATCGATCGGGCTGAAACCAATGCGACTGGAACGGTGGTTGTCAGTCATGCAGAGGAACAAGGCAGAAAGAGGTTGACGTGGGTCGTGGCAGGCAGGCGCGCAGGTGTTGCTGCCGTGTACGTGAAATGATGATACTCAAATTTCCTTGTTTTAAACCGCAAACACATTGGTTTTTTACGACCCAGTCCAGATTTTCCATCTCCTATAATTAGTGATGAGGAATCAAAGTCCTAATAAACTAAAGTAAAGCCCACATTTTGCGAAGATGCTGCTACCTAGCTAGTTGCACACATGCGTTTAGTTGTTTCGTTTTCGCTTCATCAATCAGTAGCAATAGCAACTCGGCCGATCTCAGTCATGTAAAACGCGCGTGCCACAAGCAATTAAGCACCGCTCCTCGTCAGAACTTAAGCGCTAAGTCAGTAGTATTTCCAAATTCCAGCGCTCGTCGACGTCGATCTGCCCAGCTAGTTTGTCAAACGACCACGCACATTTCCCTTTTGCTTTCGACCATCGGCAGCGCGGACTCAATCCAAACAGGATCTATCATTTCCATTCAACAGCGCGCCTCAAACTTTATCACTTGGAAAACCAAGACCCCGGTTTGACGAATGGAAGCATGCTGGACGGATCCCGTGCATCTGGACCTCGATAGTAAACACGAAGAAAGTCTTTTTCTTGTTTCTGATTGAACTGGCTTCTTCTGTCCCTACTAGTACTACTTATATAAACGAGATCAGAGAGCTGATTGCACAGTGTCTTATCAGATCGTCCTGGAGTTCTGATGAAACGGACAACGCCTATCATGATCAGTACAGTAGTGTCTCGCTACGTGAGCCTGACAGGGGTAGTAGCGAGTGGAGGAGGCAGCCGGCCGGCTCTGGAGTCCAAATGTTTGATCTCTGTATCACCCTTTGAAATCAATGTCAGGCGAGCCGGGATAATTGACTTTCTGATTGCGGCGGCTTTGTTCGCACATCAAGCTGAAAGCGGCTGTGCAACCAGGACCTGTAAAATGCAGGATGCCTAGAACATGACCCGACAATTTTTTTGTTCACTGGTTTCTCCCTTGCTGGAGTAGTAATAGTAATCCTTTAATTTGCTGCTAGCTGCTTGTTCCAATGTTCTTCACGTACACGCATGACGGCATGAGATGACGAACTCGCGTGACGGCGTGAGACGTTGGTTGATGCGCGCATCGTATCGTAATCGTAACTTCGTAAAGTAGACACTAGACACGGCCTGCTGGACTCCAAAACCGGGCTGGACGCGCACCGCGAGCTTCGATAGCCTAAAACATCATTGGGCCCAAAACAAGCGAGTCGGAGGGAGTTGGAGTCGGAAGCGCAGGAAACAGAGGCGGTGGAGAAAGTTTAGCACCACATCGCCAGCTGCACCCAAGCGAGGCGAGACCCCGGATATAAAACGAGGCGGGTGTGCACCGTTTCAGCTCATACCTTTCTCGGCCTTTTGGCTAAGATCAAGTGTAGTATCTGTTCTTATCAGTTTAATATCTGATATGTGGGCCAACGGCCCACAACGATATTAAATTTATTTTTTGTGGGGGAAGGCCCGTTAAGGTAGCTTGCTGCCTGGGCTTTCGAGCGTCGCCCAGCCGTTGCACTACAGGCCGGGCCTTGGCGCACCCCAACCAAATCGAATTAAATTTATGCAGTTATCTTGTATACTTGATTTCCTTCGGATCTTCGTTTTCTGAAATTAGCATTTAGCATAGTTATGAAGTTAGCCGTGTCCATGAAGCCGAAGATGACAATGGTTCTCTTCGATGCTGTCTCATGGCTTAATTTAGCCTTTGAAGTAGAAGATGAAAAACAGGCTGAAAGCAGAAAAATGCTGAATCTTCTTTCGTTGTTGATATTGTGTGATCCACAAAAAAGGATGCCGGGCTCTCTGAAACACATATTGCTCATGATTGGTGATCCACATGGTTGCACATTTTGCATCCATGGTTTGACTGCCATTGTTGTATTGGATGGAAATTCTGCGGATTCCTTGGTCTTAAACGTATTCAAGCATTGCGATTTGCAAGGTAGGCAACAAATTAACATCACGCATTTACACACTTTAATGCTACAGTATTGATCTCCTCCGCCCCTGTTGCAGAGATTTCGTATAGCAAGAGTTAAGTCCCTGCCATATTAACATCACCATAGCCTCTATATAAGGACAACCATGCATATAGGAGGCCTAGAGATCCAAACCAAACGCATCAGATAGAAACAAAGGTCCCTCTATTTTTCAAGAAGGTAAGAACTCATCCCATGGCGCTTCACGCATGTAAGAATGCTAGGGCGGCTCTCCTCGTGGTTGCCATCACGGTCATGGCCTTGATCCAGTCTCCATGCCCTGTGCAAGCTGAACGCACTGTAACGGTTATAAGTAAGCCTACTACTCCTTTTTAGTGTCTTTGTGCTAACCTATCTGTACATCGGTACAAAATAGTAATTGACTTGGCTATTTCCCACTCATTTTGCAGTCACTTGTAATAAGATGCCAACGTGTACGCCTGACAAGTGCCACCAGAGTTGTTTAGGGATAACCGCAAAGAACTTGAAGGCTGCAAGGTGCTGGTTGGGTACCACAAATTCTCTAGATTGTTGTTGCGATTATGACGCCTAGAAATAGGTTCTGTTTACTGCCAAGCGTGCTGGTATTTCTGTCTTAACATTCCAATGATAAAAAAAAAAAGGACTCTTCCAAGAGACTGTATGATGAATCGGTGAAAAAAAATTTAAAGGAGATGTATGATGAATGAAGTTTCCAGTTTTGCAGTTCTGATATAATATGCGTGAAAGGAATTTTTCCCTTTTACAAGAGACTGTACTAACTAAGAAAGAACCATCTCGCTGAGAAAAACACCAGTTCAGTGTATACGGGGTTCCAAGTCTTTCTTTATACTACAAGCTATATACCAAAGGACGCACAAAATGGGAAAAATAAACGGAAACGTTCTGTAGTACACCGTTAATCATGGTTTAATGCCCAGCTGCCGACATGCAGAAATGTCGAGGCATGTTTATTTCGGTCGTGAACAATAACGGTGTTCGTTTTCCTGGACTTTGGGACATTCGAGAGCCGGTCTCTGCTACCCAGCCATTTTATTGTAACAGGTACGGACGGCGTAGGAATGTACAATGAAGCATGCTGCATGCTTCGTTCGTGGGTGTTGGAGCACGCACGATGACTCGGCGCGTGCAAGTCTCGGCGGGGACCTGAACTCGATCGACGTCTGTCAGGTCACCGGCAAGCGGCGGCAGAGCAAGGAGCGAGCGCGCGATGGGGACAATTGGTGTGTGGTCGCCGCGGCGAGGAGCGCGTCCGCGAGGACATGACCTTGCCAGACCTAGCGTTCCCCCACATTCCGCAGCCGATATTCCACTCGTTCCCTCGTGAGCTCGAGCGGCGAGGCTTCCCGCTCCGCTCGGACGGGATGACGGGACGGAGGAGCCGCGGAGGGAGAAATCGACGGCCGTGGAGATGGACACCGGCGGGCGGCGGCCATGGATCGAGCTCTCACAATCGACCACAAGGGATGCCACCTATCCACTCGTCCCACGAAAACGCAGCGGGGTCAAATCGGACAGAGCTTTTGCTGACAGAATTGGCGAAGACGATGACCGGGGAGCTCCGCCTTCGCTTCGGCCTCTGCTCTCGCCGTCCCCGCTCGTCCTGGGTCCGCCGCTCTTTAGACAAGCAGCTTGGAAGCAGTCAACGCACCCGATCCAACCGTACACAGCTGATCGGACGGCTACCAGGGGGGGGGGCAGGGGTGGTCGGTACTTGAAATACCGTCCACCCCGGTCGGTGTTTCAAATACCGACCACCGTAGCGTCTTGCCGGAGCGCCGCCGCGTTCCAGAACACGTCTCCATGCATTTCGTCGCCTTGTTCTCCTCGGCCGTCGCGCGCGTTCGTCTCGTCGTGCCAGACGAGTCGCCATGGACGTGGTCGCGACGCCGCCGAGGCATCCGTGGTTCTCCTTCTCCATGCTACCGCCACGGAGGTGGTCCGCGTGATGCGAGCCAGATAGTACACCATAACGAGGTGGCGATTGCGAACGCCCCAGGAACACACCCACGTGTCTGATGCTTCATTGGATGAAGAGATTTGATCGGGAGAGGCGAGGAGAGGTAATGGGGCGACCGAGCTTCAGCAGGCATGACAGCTTCTTCGCTCGATCGCCTCCTCTGCTCCGGGTTAATTAGCACGGTGTCAGCGCAGCGCAGGGGACTGTGCTTTAATAGAGCACCTAAACTTCATGTGCTAGGGACGACGATAGGGAATGGCGAATTGACGTTCATCCGCTTCCTCCTAAAAAAACAGATCGAGTATGAATCTTCATATTTTGTATGGATATTAAACTTCAACTTCAAGGACAGGAGGAACACCACCACTACGTTTCGGTGACTACTCAGGCCGTGATGTAGCGGCATGTTTTTATGATGATGATGCTGAACATTAAAAGGTTAGTTTTGGATGGACGGCGCTGAAGCCAACTCGCTGCTGCTTGGTAAACCTGATACGTTGTTCAGAACTATTGTTCGTTCGTTTGGGACTACGATAACCAGTAGTACATGGTTGGATTCTCGGAGAAACAAACAACAAAACAATGTCAAAGCATGGTGACTTGCTTTGCACCGTGACACCGTGGGCCAACCATTGTTCTTCTCAAAATCTGTCAGTAGTGTGAAATATGTTGTGATCTCTACATCCAAGACACATACCACCATGGATATATATATTGTTGTTGTAGATAGAGTTACAGAAATTACATACGGACTCTATCTCTAACTGCTATCTAACCGACATGCAATAATAGACTCATGTCAAGTTACTATATCTCTAACATCCTCCCTCAATCTTAACTTCTCTAAGTTGAGATTGTGCTTGAATATTTGTAACTTCTGAACAGGAAGCGCCTTGGTAAATCCATCTGCAATTTGATCATCAGTAGAGATGTATCGAATATCAAGAAGTTTCCTGGTTACTCTTTCTCTAACAAAATGAAAATCAACTTCAATATATTTTGTGCGTGCATGGAAAACAGGATTAGCAGTAAGATATGTTGCTCCTATATTATCACACCACAACTGAGTTGTTTGTTGGACTTGGTACGCCAATTTCTTTAAGCAAAATTTGTATCCACATAACTTCTGCTATAGCATTAGCCAAAGCCTTATACTCAGCCTTAGTGCTTGATCTCGAAACGGTGTGTTGCTTCCTTGCACTCCATGATATCAGATTGTCACCAAGATAAATAGCAAAACCTCCTGTAGACCTTCGATCATCAGAGCAACCAGCCCAATCAGAATCAGAGAATGCACTTACTTGAAGTGAGGATGACTTTCTAATCATAAGACCTAATCCAAGAGTCTGTTTTAGATATCGCAAAATTCTCTTTACTGCCGTCCAATGACATGTGGTTGGCAATCGAAGATATTGGCAAATTTTATTAACTACAAATAAAATATCAGGACGTGTCAAGGTAAGATATTGAAGAGCCCCAACAACACTTCTGTAATTTGTAGCATCTACCGAGCCAAGCGGTGTACCATCAATCTTGTTAAGCTTTTCACTAGTGGATAAGGGCGTGTCAACTCCTTTGCAGGTTACCATATTAACTCGCTTCAAAAGATCCAATGTATACTTCTGTTGAGTGAGTAAGAGGCCCTCCCTTGATCGGTGGACTTCAATCCCCAAAAAGTAACGCAGATCACCGAGATCTTTGAGAGCGAAATCAAGCTTAAGATCAGCAAGAAGAGCAGTGGCAGCATTTGAAGCGGAGCTGGCAATTATAATGTCATCCACATAAATGAGTATAAATATAACAACAACACCTTTGCAATAGAAGAAAAGAAAGGTGTCGGCTTTGGAGGCTTCAAACCCAAGTTGAATCAATTTAGCACTAAGACGATGGTACCATGCCCTCGGTGCTTGTTTAAGACCATATAAAGCTTTATCAAGCTTGGACACATAATCAGGACATGCCTTATTTTCATAACCAGGAGGTTGGATCATATAAACCTCTTCTTCAAGAACACCATGTAAAAACGCGTTCTGCACGTCTAGCTGGCGAAGATGCCACCCTTGAGAGACAGCAAGAGAAAGAATAACACGAATTATTTGAGGCTTGACCACCGGGCTAAAAGTTTCCTCATAATCAACACCAAAACATTGCCGGAAGCCTTTAGCAACCAACCTGGCCTTATAGCGATCCACCGTACCATCAGCACGGCGCTTGACCTTGTAAACCCACTTGCAACCGATGACATTCTGATCATGCCGACGAGGAACCAGGTGCCAAGTGTTATTTCTCTGGAGAGCATCAAACTCAACATCCATTGCCTGTTTCCACTCACTTTATCCTAAAGCAGCAGCAAGAGAAGATGGTTCACAAAGTTCAGCAAGAAAACCAGCACCATATCGAACAGTTCCGTCCGTGTATTGACGAGGTCGAGTGATGCCATGCTGAAGTCGAGTAGAGCGCGCAGGAGGAGGAGCATCATGGGTCACTGCCGCAGGTGCAAACGAATCAGAAATATCGGATGGCTCCACTGGTAACGAAGCAGTAGGGGAGTTAGCTGTAGGTGATTCCACGTTGAGGTCTAGAGCACCAACCGCTGGAGCTGTAGCATGCCGGGCAGAATTGTTGTCTGGTGCTGGCGTCAGGACTGTCATAGGCATGCGAGCTGGAGACAATGGCGTTGCAGGTGCACTGGCATGCAAAGGATCCTGTGACATGGTCGGTGCAGAAGCCAAAGAAGCAATACCAAAGTCAAGGCCTGCCGTTTCTTGCCAAGAGAAAGAAGATCCTGCATCCAAATTAGGTAAAGGGACTCCAGGCTGAACATTAGTAGCAGGGGTTAGGCTAGAAAGCTCCGGCGTAGCAATTAAATCGTTCATCTGGTCACTAGGATTAAGCAACCTTTGATCAAGGAGAAGGATTTCAGAATAAAGTCGCTGGCCCGCATTGGGATTTAACTGAGCAAAGGGAAAAACATGTTCATCAAACACAATATCACGCGAAACATAAACCCGCCCAGTGAAGATGTGAAGGCAGCGGAAGCCTTTATGAATATGGCTATAGCCAAGAAAAGCGCACTGAGTAGAATGAAACTCCAATTTGCGGGAATTATAGGGGCGGAGATTGGATCAGCAAGCACAACCAAATGTGCGAAGAATGGAATAATCAGGTGTCTCTCCAAATAATTTCTCATATGAAGTGGAAAAATTCAGAAGTTTTGTGGGTGTGCGATTAATAAGATAAACAGCAGTCAAAAAGGCTTCATCCCAAAATTTTAATGGCATTCTAGCATGAGCTAATAGGGACAATCCCACCTCAACAATGTGACGGTGCTTACGTTTAGCAGCCATATTTTGTTGATGAGCATGAGGACATGAGACAAGATGGATAATGCCGACACGATGAAAAAAGAGGTGCAATTTCTCATACTCCCCTCCCCAATCAGTCTGAATAAAGATAATCTTCTTGTTAAAGTGACGTTCAACAAGATTCTGAAATTCATGAAAGCGTTGAAAGACTTCAGATTTATGCTTTAAAAGATAAATCCATGTGAATTTGCTGAAATCATCAATAAAGGACACATAATATTTCTGACATCCAAAAGAATCCTAAGCAGGGCCCCATACATGAGAGAAAATAAGTTGCAAAGGTTCACTGGACACATTAAACGACTTAGGGTATGGGAGCTGATGGCTCTTAGCCCGTTGACACGAATCACACACTGACACAGGAGTATGTGTACTAGAACATGGTAAATTAAAAAGACTAATAACCTTATTAACTATGAGATAAGATGGGTGACCCAAGCGATAATGCCATCTATCTATGGAGGGCTTCTTGGCAGCACAAGCTTGTTTGACTAGAGATGGAGTCGCATCAGATGGTAGAGGGTAAAGCCCACCCTCAGCTTTGCCTCGGAGGAGTACCTTCTTTGTAGCCCGATCCTTAATAAAGAAACAAGAGGGATGG
This sequence comes from Eleusine coracana subsp. coracana, assembly GCA_032690845.1. Classification (NCBI taxonomy): domain Eukaryota; kingdom Viridiplantae; phylum Streptophyta; class Magnoliopsida; order Poales; family Poaceae; genus Eleusine; species Eleusine coracana. Next base: position 3,693,659 of record CM064424.1, read on the forward strand.
TATTCAAAAAAGGCGTTATTATCAGATGCAAGGCGTTGGACAGAAATTAAATTTTTTTTTGTGTTTCGGGAACATGCAAGACATTGTCTAAGAGAAGAGAGCGATCAGATGACCGAATAAAAGCTTTGCATATATGCTTAATAGCCATACCTGTGCCACTTGCTGTTTGGATCTGATCGCCACCCATATAGCGATCACGGACGACCAGTTTATCGAGCTTAGACGTGATGTGATCTGTCGCCCCGGTGTCTGTATACCACGTTGGTCCTCCATTGGAGTGTGTAACGGCATTGGCGCTAGGTTCTTCTGCTTCCTCCTCCTCATAGCGGTACCAACACTTTTTACGGTGTGACCATCTTTGCCACAGATCTGGCATTGCGGTCTAGACTTGGTGTTGGCCTGCTTGTTGCTGGGGCCGCCAGAGGCATTGGGGCGACCGCGTGTAGATGGGTTTCCGTGACCACCTCAAAAGTTTCCACGACCTCCACAAGCACCACTGCGAGTCCCGCCTCTGGATGCTACGTTCGCGGAGTGAAGTCCATTGCTGGTCTGAGCAGCTTGTAGATTGAGACGCATCTCGAAGTTCAGGAGCTGAGTGAAGAGATCGTTGACGGTGATCGGATCCCGTTGCGCCATTGCCGAAGATACGACAGGGTTATACTCGACATCGAGCCCTGCCATGATGTAGGAGACGATTTCCTCGTCATCCAATTTCTTGCCTGCATATGCCATCTCGTCAGCGAGCATCTTGATCTTTGTAACGTACTCGGTGACGGTTAGCGAGTCCTTCTGCAATGTTGCTAGGGCCAGACGGTTGTTCACGGATCGTGCACGTGTCTGCGAGGTGAAGGAAGCTTCAATCAACTCCCAAGTTTCTCGGGCGGTCTTGCAGGCAACGACCTGACTCAGGATGTCCCTCGATAGAGACGATACAAGGTATGCCAGGACATGTTGATCCAAGGTCGCCCATTGTACGTACTCTGGATTAACCACTTTAGTGGTCTTGTCTCCTTCCTTTACGTCAATCTCCTTGGTCGGGGCAGTGATGGTGCCGTCAACATAGCCATGGAGCTGCGCCGCGCGAAGTGCAGGTAGGACCTGCATCTTCCAGAGAAGGAAGTTCCCCTTGGTTAGCTTCTCAGAGACCGGCAAGTCAAGAGAGGGCAGGGCGCCGGCGCCGGAAGACGATGCCATCTAGACGTGTTTTAGAGGAGCGGCTCTGATATTATGTGAAATATGTTGTGGTCTCTGCACCCAAGGCGCATACCACCATCGATATATATATTATTGTTGTAGATAGAGTTACAAAAATTACATACGGACCCTATCTCTAACTTCTAACTGCTATCTAACCGACATGCAACAACAGACTCATGTCAAGTTACTATATCTCTAACAAGCAGTGAGTTAAAAAAAAACTCTGTCAGTAGTTCTGCTATCCGGGCCTCTGGTCAGTGGTCTTCAGCAGTTCATCTGCTTCTCACGTGAAGTCCTGAATGAATTGATTTCAGTACTCTTTCAGACTCGCATTCCATTTGGATCCGAACAAACAAAAAGGACGCCTCCTCACCTAAACGAGTTCGAATTGACGTAGAGGCAAGTCCAAACGCAGTCGCACGCGCAAGTTTCAGGCGCAGCGGATTGGAAGACAAAGTTTCCCCCGAACAAATGGGATCAATGGAGATATCTGATCTTGAACTGCTTGCCCTTGCTTTTTGACCAGTAACATCGCTCGCCGGCGATCAATTGAAACTCCCGCACCACCGTCGCAGCCGCAGTTGCATCACACGCCCCGGCCCCGAGCCCCCGACCAAGCTGCCATGTCCGCCGTGAGCTCAAGCGCTCTGCTGCTCGCTCCGTTCGGCTACTCGTCGCCGTTGCTGGGGGAGTGATTTGGGCGGGGAGATTATTGGGGCAAGAGATCGGGAGGAGGACAGGCGGGATGGAGACTCGAAGATGCTGGCTGGTAATGGCGGCGGCGGACGGGCGGAAGGGGAGAGGCGGGCGATGGAGACCGCCGTCCGCTCAGGGGGGTTATTGTAAAATTTTGGATTACGATTATTGACCGCAATCCAAATATTTGCATATACTTTATTTTAGATCATGATTAATAGTTACGATCCAAATCAAGAATCTTTCTGTAAAATATCCAAACAGGCAATTCGGCGTCCGGCGACATCGCGCCGGCTCCCAGACTATCTCCGCTAGCCCCGCCGCGCGCTTACTGATCTACTGAAGCTGCAGGACACGCCCTCCCACGCCGATCGATGCTTGAACAGGCCATGGCGACCTCTCCCACTGGCGGAGCCAGGGGAGGCCAGCAGGGGCCATGGCCCCTCCTAATACTCAACCAAAAAACGCTAAATGCATGGCTTAAGGCCTTAAGTAAACAATTACTAACCATATGTTCTTGATTAGTTTTCAGTTCGGCAGCAAATAAATTGTTTGTAATATTGTAGCTCTAATTTATTTCTTATAACTAACCACCGTAAATACTCTTCTCAGAGTTAAACTATTGCTTATGAAGCTTCTTGTCAAGAAACAAAAACTAAAATGATGTGATATTTTTAAAAGTAGAATTATAAGTTTGATGATGAAATATTTAATCAGCTTGCTATATAAATAAAAGAAGAATTGGAAGGGATGAGATATGCTAAGTGTACTACTAAAATGAATAAGGTTAGTTCTTCTTTTTTTGTCTATATAAATAAAAGAACGGGAAGGGATGGGATATGTTAAGTGTACTACTAAAATAAATAAGGTTAGTTCTTCTTCTTTTTTTTCTACCATTTTTTAATAGGTTTGTAGATTTTTTTTATTAAAAAAATATATCCATAAGTTGTGAAAATTTAGTGAAATATATGAAAAATCTTTATATTGATAAGTCTAATTGACCGGCCCCCACTATGTAAAATTTCTGGCTCCGCCGCTGACCCCTCCTGTGAAAAGCGACACGTCGGCCGGGATCCTTGACCAGCGCGGCTCGCCGTCGACTTCCATGGAGCTGTTGCTGTTGCGAATTGCGATCCTATCGTCCTCTTGGTCCTCCGCACATTCTGCAGCCAATTATGACACCGTCCGTCCCCCGTGAGCTCGAGCGGCGAGGCTGTGCGCTCTGCTCGGACGGGATTGGGGAACCGCGGAGGGCGAGATCGACGGCCATGGAGTTATTGCCAGCACCGGCGGGCGGGCGGTGGCGTTGGAGATGGAGCTCTCGCAAGCGACCACAAGGACGTTGTCCGCCCAAACGGAAGCAAGGTCAAATCAGAACAAGCTTTCACAAATGGAATCGATGACGAGCAGAGCTCCGCTTCGATCTCCTGCTCTCGCCGTCGGCTCGGTCTGGATTCGCCGTATTATACCACCTGCCCCTGATTCCCCGCCGAGCGTCGAGTCTTATGAGACAACTACTCATTCCGTCCCAAAATAAATGTCATTTTCATTTTTTGAGAAATCAAATATTTTTAACTTTAACCAATTATATATAAAAAAATATTAATATTTATAATATATGATTAGTATCATTAGAGAGGTCATTAGATCTATTTTTATAAAAAACTTATTTAGATATACAAATATTATCAATATTGTTTTAAATATAATTAAAGTTAAAAAAATTTGAATAGTATGAAAACCATAGCAACATTTATTTTAGTACAGAGAGAATAGCTCGGAACAAATCAACGTACATGATCCCACCGTGGAGGGACTTGGGTGGGATGGTCGGTATTTCAAATACCGTCCACCCGGTCGGCGTTTCAAATACCGACCACCCCAGGGCCTGCGCCGTGTTCCAGAACACGTATCCATTCCATTCACGTCGTCACCTTACAGCCGCTGCGCCTCGGCCGTCGCTAACGCCGCGCGCTCTCGTCATTTTTTTTGTTTTCGAAAGACCCGGAACATGTCCGGCATGGCGTGCTCTCGTCATGGCAGACGAGTCGCCCTGGTGGCTCGGCTCGCCATGCACGGGCACCCCGCCGTGGTACCGATTGCCCGTGCGATGCCAGCCTGAGACGTCGGAACGAGGCTGCGGCTGCGAGCGAACCATGAACACAGGGCCGATGCCGACGGACTACCAGTAACGACCACACCTACTAACACTAACAGCAGCGCTCGCCGGGTTCGCGGTCGTGACAGCCACGTGCAAGTCCGCGTCGGCCAAGTAACCATTGAGACGGCGAAGGTTCTGACGTTCGGGGATCATGGGGGCTTCAGGGCGGTCGCCGTGACAGTTTCTACGCCTCCTCTGCTTCCGATCCGGTCCGGCCAGGGGAGCATTGCCACTTCATATGCCCTACTATTCCTACTACGTGAGGATATGATAGCGATGATCTGTTTCTATGATCTATAGCGGTAACCAGATCGAGTGTGAATGTGAATGTTTTGGTGAAATTCAGACCGTGGTCTAGTAGCTGCATATTTTTCTGACGATGCAACAATCAGGTTAGTTTTCAATGGACAACACTGAAGGCGACTTGCTGGCTGTTGGTAGCCTTGACACGTCTTGCAGCACCACCGTTCGTTTTTTTTTTAACATGACCACCGTTTGTTTTGGTGCAACATACCAACTACCAGGGGAAAATTGCAAATACCCACTTACATGTTTGGAAGGTTTTCATATAACCACCTGTAAATATTTCTGTTTCAGTCAAACATCTACAAATTACACTTGGTTTTCAAATACCCACCTGACAATCTTGACCGATCAATATGGTTCTTAGAAAGCATCCAAAATTGCTTAAAATAAATTACTATAATTAAGTAATATATAATATTATTTGAATCATGCATACATATTATATTTTTTAAGCTTTTTCACCTCTACATTGCTCATGACAATTCATAGGATTCTAGCTATATTTCTATATTGTTGGTGATTCTGTGAAGAAATTTGGTGATACCATATTTGTCTAGATGATAATTATACTAAGGTGATACATCTGAATCAATATTAAAAGCCAAACAAAAGTCATATTAATTGGTCAAAGTTGTCAAGGGGTATCTGAAAACGTGGTATAACTTATAAGTGTTTGACTGAAACACAAACATTTATAGGTGGGTATATGAAAACCCCCCTAACTTACAAGTGGGTATTTGTAACTTTTTTTTTTTAGCATCAACCACCAGGTACTTGGGGAATAGTAGATTCAGAGTCAGATTGTCAATTTACGAATAGTAACTCTACTAGTGTAAACTCTGATCCTTCAACGGGAATGTAATACGGTCATTTCACATGCTAGAAAATAGAAAATAAATAAAAAATAATTTGAATCATGCGATAATGCTATTATATCAGTTGTGCACTCTTATTAGTGCTATTTTAGAGAAGCCCAAAATATCGATGTTATTTGGAAGAAGCCACTTTTATTGAGTGCTAAAATAGCCAATCTCTCAACGGGAAGAGACCAGTAACACTGAAACAGGGCGCGGCAGCTGTGAAACAGAAACGCCAGACAAACTCAATACATGTTTTGCTCTGTTCGTTGTTTGGGCAAAACGGAAACATGGTGACGGTTCATGAAAGTAGCGTGCGCTGTGAATGAAAAATAGACCGCTAAACAGTAGTCGAATTACCTTGAGTTGATAGGCAAGGGCGCATCCGCGCATGTCAAGTTTCAGGCAGCGCAGTGGATTGGGAGCAATGGACGAGTCATGAGAGCTCGTGAAACGGATCGAGACAACCTGATCTTGAATTGTTTCCAAGCGCTTTGATTGAGGATGGCATACAAATTTCGCAGCCGTTGTTGGCGCACAACACATGTCCCCGACCATTGAATGCCACCATGTCCGCCCCTAACTCCATCGCGCTGTTGCTCGCTCTGCTCGGCGACGACCCCCATCGGCGTTGGCTTGGGGACTGATTTGGGCAACGGATTCAGAGGAGGATGGTCGGGGCGGATCCTTGCGATGCCGGATGCGGAATGGCGGCGGTGGACGGGGCGGGCGGAGCCGCGGAGGGGGAGAGATGACGGAGACCGCCGACGACGAAGGGGTTTATTATAATATCCTATAGCAGGTATCGTGAAAGAGATGATAATCGTGTTGTCATAAAACCGTGTCTGCGTAAACTGAAATGCAATCATCTACCAAAGACGCCCTGCAACTGGGGAGTCTAGAAAAAGACTTTTGTCCATGTAATAATCATATTACCACACGGAATCTCGGGTGCAGCTTAACAGATTGGTCCATTTTTTTAATCCAGACCACACGCCATTTAACTATTATCATTCAAATGTACAAGGAAACAAAATCAGCTACTATGTGGTAATCCAGTTACAGCCATCAGTACAGAAGTTGCCGGAATGATGCACGGGGCTGCAGTAATATACGAACCTTGTCAGGAATCATAGAGCACATCGAATCTTATACTGCATTAACCAAATGATTGTGGAAAATATGTGGACAATACAAATCAAAATAGGAGGGTGGCATGTTGCACATGATTCTCGTTATCATTTGTCTCATCTTTTACTGAAGCATGGAAATTCTTAGAATCAGGGCATTATTTCCACTGAAACTTGAGTAGTAGCTTGGGATTACTGAAACTGAAAAAATCAGTTGAATTACATCCATCTGTATTGCAGGCTGGTTTCAGTACTACTTACATAATCAATGAGATCCTGCAATTGCATTGTTTTCTTTTGAAGGTTGCTATTTTGATGAATATGTGTCAAAATTCATCGTAAGTTCAGAGTTCCTCCTGTTTCATGCTGAAAATGCTTTTGACAATCTGATAGCACTTCAGTCTCACGAAGAAATTCACAGCAATAGTACAAGTTTCTCCATTCCTATTGAGTTTTCCAACATTTTCACAACGGCCGCTAGCTACAAGTTCATATTTGCAAGCTACAAGTTCAGATTTAGGTTTTGTTGGGGCTCGCCAAGGTCAAGCCTGTAGTGCAACGGCTAGGCGACGCATAAGAGCCCAGGTAGCAAAGCTACCTTAGCAGGCTCTCCCCCACAAAAAATAGATTTAATATTATTGTAGGCCGTTGGCCTACATATCAGATATTAAACTGATAAGAACATATACTACACTTGATCTTAGCCAAAAGGCCGAGAAAGGTATGAATTGGAACGTGCATACCCATCTTGTTTTATACACGGCGCGTTGCCTTGCTTGAGTTCGAGCAGGCGATGTGGTGCTAAAAGTTTCCACCGCCTCTCCTCTTCCGAATTCGGTTCTACTGCGTGGTTCCGCCGTACGCTTGTTTTGTGCTGATTCCGGGGGAGCACGTCCGAACGAGTTTTGGGTGTCGAGAAGGGGCGTTGAAAGATTCTACTGTAAGATACACGTCCGAAGTTGAAAGATTCTACAGGATCGCTTCTATTTCTGGAGACAATGCTGCAGCGCGTTTCCTATCGTAGTAGCAAAGAAAAATCTAAAGAGCAAACAAGTTACTATAGTCATAGCCAGACAATCAAACCAAAGGAGCAATATATAATACTGTAACAGGTACGAACGACGTAGGAATGTACAGTGAAGGACGCTACGTTCATCCGTGTTCCAGCACGATGAATCGGCGCGTGAAAGTCTCCGGAGCTCCGCCGGGCCCGTGATCTACACGGACGTCGTCAGCTCACCGGCAAAGCGGCGGGAGAGCAAGCGCGAGAGGATGGGGCGACACGAGCGAAGAAAGGCCAGGTCAAGCTGGGCCTGTAACGGGCTGGAGTCGATGCTTTGGGCCCAAAGGACCTCCGCTCCTTTTAATCTTGGCCGCAGAATAAAAATCCAACGTCGATTAGCTATCCAAGGGGACGGTAAACAAAATACCGACCGCCCCCTCCTTGCTCCCTCCCTGTTCGCCGCGACATTCGTTATTCATATACAAGCAGTCATGCATACAGGAAGGAGAAAGCTCACTTTGGCAGGACGATGCCTAGAACAAAACTCGACGGTCCGTTGCTGCTCTGAGCCTTTACCTTTACGCTGGTCGTTGGCAGCGTTGCGTGATGTGAGGCAGAGGCACCTGCGCTGCTTTCCTATTCACTGTTCCAATACTGAATCAGCGTACAGGCTCCTCAGTATGAGCGAGAGTCCAGAGTCCAGAGCATCTTCAGATTTTCAGTTGAGTGAGCCAGAGGGATGTCAGATTGGCTGAAAATCCTCGTACGCGCTGTCCCATCACCAGTTGTAAACCTGCACGCGCTCTCAAAGGCGGCGGCAGCAGCAGCTCGTGCGTTCAGCCTTGTGTATAGCCTAACACACACCATTTCTCTTTCGTTTAAATTAACAAAGCTTTCCATTGTAAAGTCCAGATGATTCAAGTACTGGTAGTACAATCAAGTTGACGAGAGAGGCGGTGTGCCGGACAAGCAAGGCCATGTGCTAGCTCATCCCGGTTGGACAGTCCGTCCCATGAACCAACCCATCTGTCGCTGTCGGCCACGCCGTACGCTCGCAGCTGGTACGGCGTACGGACCAGCCAAGAGCGAAGAAACCGCCACCCTTTTCCGAGTTTTCGTTTTCCCGACCAAACAAACAACAACAGGACTGCTGTTGTGTTTCTGTCCTCGTCCCCCCCACGCTTCTCGTACCTTCCTCGTTGCCGGGGCTCACCACTCATCACACGACCTTTGCATTGCTATTGCATACTGTATGCCCCATCCATCCTGATCCAACCATACCGATTCCCATCTCAACCGCCGTACGGAAGGCGTACGTCGCGTCGCCGTCAGCTTAGTTCTGTGTGGTCTCTCGCGTGGGCATCCACCATCTTAATAATAACCGCAGCCAGTGGCACATCCACAGGATTTGAGCCAGTGTCGTGTACGGAAGTTAATTAGGCGTTTGGTTTTAACTCTTGTTCCTGATGAGTTGTTGTTGCCGATGTGGAGTGATCACTCTCTGGTACCCCGATTAGTTTCATTCATCTGTGTGGTTGGTGGGTTCATCCCGATGGAGAAGCGTCGCATTATATAATATGACTTCTGATTAGGTGGGTAGTGGAAGGTGTTCTGTGATGCCGGGCAAAGTTTCTACAGGAAGCAGCAGTCGCGCGCAGCGAATTCAGGGCTGTCACTCTTGTTTTGTGCTTGTTGGTGACCCAACTAATTTATCAAGAGCTGATCGAAATGCACAGTGGGTACAACAACTCCGTTTTACAAGATGTTTTGTGCAATGGTGTGCCAGCTCAGCTACGTTAATTAAAAGTCCACCAAAATTGTACTATACCGAAAGAATTTTTTTTTTAAAAAAGCGCAAGTTGTGATAGGCGCTCACAGCTAGAGCTCCACCACATTCAAGAGGTCGGATGACTAAAATAACAATCAACCACTTGCGCTTTTGAGAACTAATCAACCGAGATTTTCCGTACGTGAGGTAGTACTTTTAGAGTGGACTAGTATTTGGACCGGAAGCCCATGCTGCCGTGCATGAGTGACGCGCGGTTCCTAGAGCTTTCAACAGCACACGCAAAGGTGTATCTCCTCCTTAATTTAACTTAAAAGTTGGGATGTGTGGCACGTCGATCGTCAACGACTTTGGTGCTCGTGACATGATGCTCCGCTGAATTCCGGGTATGTGTACATACACTACGTACGGACACAAACAAGCAGCCGACACAAGGATAAATGGTTTTCGTCCAAAATAATTTGTGCTTCATACTGGAACACGTTGCAACAATATATGGCACGAGTGTACAGAAGTACGGATAAATAAGGACACCGGCCGGGGTCTCAAAAAGAAAAGAAAAATCGGGCATATAATAAGAAAAGTGGACCTGGAAGATTGAACGAGTGGACTAGTATGGTGCAGCATCTAGTAGGATTTGTATGTACCACCGAGAAAGTGTGGACGAAAGAGAAGTATAATCTGGTTGAACCAAAGCAGTTTGCCGGTGAGTTACGTGAAGAATTCAGAGTATTCGACAGACACGGCAATACAGTAAAAAGCTTTCCTCGTCGGCCGGGGTAGAAGAGAAGAGGGACAAGCAAGCACCATGTCTGTCGGCAACGCTTTCCACGCCGGGTGCCTGTACTTGCCCCGGACCTCGCATTCATTCATCGCTCCCTCTTCCCCACTCTTTCTCTCTCTCTCTGGCTCACCAGCACCACCACCGCCCTTCCGTGGTTACGGAACCGTACAGGGGCCGCGTACGGAAGGACGCGTCGCGTGCCGTCGCCCTCCCGGCTGACGCGGAACCCATTCCCGCGATGGTAACGCCGTGCCCGCTCGCACACGCTGTTCGCTGTTCGGCCGCTACAAATCCGTCGCATCAGATGACAAACGCGCCCGACGACGACACGTCAGCTCCTGATCTGATCAGATTTGTGTGTTGCTGCTCCAAGGCCAGGCACGGCCAGTCGAGCCGGCGACGTGACGGTCTCTGGGTTAAATCGATGTTACCAAAAGGATGGTCGGTGTCGCGCGTGGTAACCAGCGAAGGTTAAGGAGTAAAAAAAAAAAAAAAAAAAAAGACAATGTCTCCTTTTCATTCCGTCGAAGCAGGCAAACAAGCAGCCACGCGATCCAGACCCACTTGTCAGTGCAACGTGTCAAGCACCCCACACTCCGCCACACGGCGTCTCCTAACGCCACCCAACACACCCGATCCCGCTTCCTCCACCTCCTCTCTCACCTCGGGTACTCTCCGTGGTCCTATTCGTACACCCTCTCCTCACTCCAACCGCCACGTGGGCCCTTGAACTACTCAGACCCACATGTCTGTCTCCTCCACGCCGCCACGCGGCTATATAGCGAGGCCTGCGACGCACGCGCCCCGCGCGCCTTCCTTCCTCCCTTCCTCTCCCCGCCACTGTGCTCGCTCCTTCCTTCTCCCCCGCCGTCGATCTCCTCCATCCCCGCAGCGCCCGTGAGCTCGAGGCTCCACCACCAGGCTGTCGGCGCGTCCCATACCATGACGATGAAGGGCCTCCTCCGGTGCGTGTCGACGGGGTCGTGCCGGGTGGTCCCCGGCGCCGTCGCGGAGCCGTCCCCGTCGTCGCCGGGGGGGAAGGTGCCGGCGGGCCACGTCCCCGTCGAGGTCGGCGCCGAGGGGGAGGAGACGGAGCGGTTCCTCGTCCCCGCCGAGCTGCTCGGCCGCCCGCCCATCGCCGAGCTCCTCCGCCGCGCCGCGCAGGAGTACGGATACAAGCGCCGCGGCCCGCTCCGCATCCCCTGCCCCGCCGCGGCGTTCCGCCGCCTCCTCGGCGCGCTCGCCGGCACTGGAGGCGGAGAAGAAGGCGGCCGCGGGCTCCCGCTCGCCTACTTCGCCGTCGTCGTCTAGCTAGTCCTCTCTCTCTGACTCTGATTCCGAGATCCTTCCTAGCGTGTATAGCGTAGCGTGTTCTGTTGAGGTTGAGGCGAGAGCGAGACTCCTGTGCAGGCGTGCGTTGTGCTCTCACTATTCCTGTTTGCGTGCTCTAGATTCCATTGGTTTCTTCTTCTCCTTCTTTCTTTCTTTATTTTTTTCTTTTCCTCTTTTCTCTTTGTCCAATAATACCTATGTACAGTAAATTTGTAAAAAAATCAGATCGATGAGATGTTTAATACTAGTATCTACTTGTACAATCTTCGCCTCTCTCTACATCGACCCACGCTTCCGACCTCCTTTTTTACTCTCCAGGTTAATTTAACAAATTCTTTATGCTACTTACTCCAACTTTTGGATTTTGCTCCAATACTTGGATTCAGATTTAGCCCATCTCACTAAATTTGTCCGATGTGTGTGCACTGACAGATGTCTACGGTCACTCCAAATGAGTACACCAGCGGGGTCGTTTATAACGCATTTAACCACATCATGTTCATTGCCAATATTATTTTCCCCTGGAGATATTTCACTCCTCTAGTCTACGAAGATATTTTCTGCTACGGCTTTAAATTTGGCACGCTAGCTCCCAGTTTGCTCTCAGCGACTCGCAGGGCGCGCAGGTACAATTTCCTTGCAAAAAAGCATTTTGTTAGTAAAAAAGAAAAAGGCCAAATGTTTCTCCCTTTTTTCCTGGTACGAGAAAAATTCGATACCATCTTACCCAATTCGGAGAATAAAATTACCAGCGCTTAGTGCACCAGTGGTTCAAAAGTGCATATAAAATTTCTAAAAGTGCACGGAGAGAATAATCAAAATCAATTAAAGCAAGAGCGTGTGGAGGTGATGAGACTGGAATGGAATCACAAGGAAAATGATTGGCACTTAGCTTAAGTCCATCGCTGCCTGTGATTAGTAAACAAACAGCAACTGGCCTCAAAAAAAAAAAAAAAGAAGCAACTGATCATACGTGATGCAGCAATCACATCTCCTATACATACTTGAGAGGTCGAATCTTGTCAAGTATGCATCACGCTTCACACGTCTTCGAGGGGAGAGCCATCCATAGTGGAAGGGTTACTAATTCGGATGGATCACAGCTAACATCAATGCACTATACTAGCATTTTTCTTTTTTCCTGGATGCTAAACAGAACATGGATAATCAAAAGGCACTTGTTCATTTGGGCAAGTGACAAGTTTTGCAGTTTCTGCGTCTTGGTGTATTTGAGTTTTTTATCCTCTGTTATTAGTGCTTTGCTCTCTCAAAATGCTAGGATTCTGAATTTGGAGAAAATCGTATGAAATCCACGCACCAACAGCTAGACTACTCAAGTCTATCTGTCTTGTGTGCGTTAGGCCACCAGACTGTACTCCGTAACGAATATGCCCCTGAAGTGACTGAATTATAAACACCAGTGATAGCATACCAAGCCTTTTGATGTGCTTGAGCTTTGATGTACTACTCTATATCCTTGGAGGGGTCAATTTGACAACCACAATGAGGGCTAGTACTCCTTTCTACTAGATGGAGCCACCTCCCTTGGTTGTGCAAACAACTGAGGCCTCCTTTAGAACCGAGGATTTCAAAAATGTAAGAATAGGAAAAACACATAAATTGAGTTCGTCATTCATTGTAATCCTACAGGAATTGAAAACACTGAAAAATTTTCTAGCAAGTAATTGGTTGCAACACAAGAAAAATATAGGAATTAGAAGAGAGATAGAGACTCATAGGAATTTTACAAGAGGTTGGACCTCTTGCTTATTTTCCTCCAAAACTCGTATAGAGGAAAGCATCTCATAGGAATTTTGAAGGAATCAATCCTACATTTTTCCTCCATTCCAAAGGAGGCCTCAGTATGGATACCAGAGACTTTCTTCATGAACCTTATGACGATCCCGCAGTTGATGTTCATATGGATAAAGCAACGCCTTCTCCAATGGAAGCTGTTAGAAGCATGTTAGTTCCTGCCTGCAGAAAGACGTAGCATTTTCCTCTTCTTAACCAACCGTTATTCAAGTGAAATTGGTTGTCTTGTTAGTGAAGCGATTGAAAATGGAATGATTAAGGATGACTATAGAGCTCACGAGTGGGGTTGAGAAGACCACTTTGGATGCTAGCTATTTTATAAGAAAACATGCCGTAACACCTTGTGCTCCCGGAATATCAACTTACTGATTCAAGTGGCACTGAATTTGTAGGCTGGGGAGAGCACCCAAATTGCACTGAGTTAGGCCTTGTTTGGCATAGTTTTATTTCCACGACTGATTATCTTTCACGACAGAATCAAGTGGATCCAGTTGTATCACTCAAACCAGGTGACCAGTCATGGATCAGAGCCAGAGGGTTGAGTGTGGGGAAATTTTCCGGGCCGTCGAGAAGAAGGAAACAATGTTCCAAGATCGGTTTGGCTCCAAACCAAATACAACCGAACACGACTTTGAGACAGGTCGCTCTAATCCGACTAGAACGGGCTGTTCCGGTGGTTGATTCGGCCAAACGAATGAGGCCTTAGGCCTTGTTCGACAGAGTAGTTTTATTTTCACGGCTGATTATCTTCCACAACAGGATCAAGTGGATCTAGCTGTATCACTCAAACTAGGTGACCAACCGTCGGATCAGAACCAGAGGGTCGAGTGTGGGGTAATTTTCCGGGCCGTCGAGAAGAAGGAAGCAATATTCCAGGCTTAGTTTGGCTCCAAACCAAATACAACCGAACACATATTTGCTACTGGACCAGACTTTGAGACAGGTCACTCTAATCTGACTGGAACGGGCTGTTCAGGTGGTCGATTCGGGTCAAACGAACTAGGCATTAGGCCTTGTTTGGCAGAGTAGTTTTATTTCCACGGCTGATTATCTTCCACGGTAGGATTAAGTAGATCCAGCTGTATCACTCAAACCAGGTGACCAGCCATTGGATCAGAGCCAGAGGATCAAGTGTGGGGAAACTTTCCAGGCCGTCGAGAAGAAGGAAACAATATTCCAGGTTTAGTTTGGCTCCAAACCAAATACAACCGAACACATATTTGTTGTTGGACCAGACTTTAAGACAGGTCGCTCTAATCCGACTAGAACGAGCTGTTCCGGTGGTCGATCCGGGCCAAACAAATGAGGTCTTAGGCCTTGTTCGACAGAGTAGTTTTATTTCCACGGCTGATTATCTTCCACGACAGGATCAAGTGGATCCAGCTGTATCACTCAAACTAGGTGACCAACCGTCGGATCAGAGCCAGAGGGTCGAGTGTGGGGTAATTTTCCGGGCCGTCGAGAAGAAGGAAGCAATATTCCAGGCTCAGTTTGGCTCCAAACCAAATACAACCGAACACATATTTGCTACTGGACCAGACTTTGAGACAGGTCACTCTAATCTGACTGGAACGGGCTGTTCAGGTGGTCGATTCGGGTCAAACGAACTAGGCATTAGGCCTTGTTTGGCAGAGTAGTTTTATTTCCACGGCTGATTATCTTCCACGGTAGGATAAGTAGATCCAGCTGTATCACTCAAACCAGGTGACCAGCCATTGGATCAGAGCCAGAGGATCAAGTGTGGGGAAACTTTCCAGGCCGTCGAGAAGAAGGAAACAATATTCCAGGTTTAGTTTGGCTCCAAACCAAATACAACCGAACACATATTTGTTGTTGGACCAGACTTTAAGACAGGTCGCTCTAATCCGACTAGAACGGGCTGTTCCGGTGGTCGATCCGGGCCAAACGAATGAGGTCTTAGGCCTTGTTCAGCAGAGTAGTTTTATTTCCACGGCTGATTATCTTCCACGGCAGGATTAAGTGGATCCAGCTATATCACTCAAACCAGGTGACCAGCCGTTGGATCAGAGCTAGAGAGTCGAGTGTGGGGAAATTTTCCAGGCCGTCGAGAAGAAGGAAACAATGTTCCAGTCTCGGTTTGGCTCCAAACCAAATACAACCGAACACATATTTGTTGTTGTACCAGACTTTGAGATAGGTCACTCTGATCCGACTGGAACGGGCTTTTCCAGTGGTCGATTCGGGCCAAACAAACGAGGCCTTAGGCCTTGTTCAGCAGAGTAGTTTTATTTCCACGACTGATTATCTTCCACGGCAGAATTAAGTGGATCCAGCTGTATTACTCAAACCAAGTGACCAGCCGTTGGATCAGAGCCAGAGGGTCTGAGTGTGGGGAAATTTTCCAGGCTGTCGAGAAGAAGAAAACAATGTTTCAGGCTCGGTTTGGCTCCAAACTAAATACAACCGAACACATATTTGTTGTTGGACTAGACTTTGAGACAGGTCGCTCTAATCCGACTGGAACGGGCTCTTCCGGTGGTCGATCCAGGCCAAACGAACGAGGCCTTAGGCCTTGTTTGACAGAGTAGTTTTATTTCCACGGCTGATTATCTTCCACGACAGGATTAAGTGGATCCAACTATATCACTCAAACCAGGTGACCAACCGTTGGATCAGAGCCAGAGAGTCGAGTATGGGGAAATTTTTTAGGCTGTCGAGAAAAAGAAAACAATGTTTTAGTCTCGGTTTGGCTCCAAACCAAATACAACCGAACACATATTTGTTGTTGTACCGGACTTTAAGACAGGTCCCTCTAATCCGACTACAACGTGCTGTTCTGGTGGTCGATCCGGGCCAAACGAACGAGGCCTTAAGGAGCTTGAAGCTGCTGTTGCCGCGGACGCAGTCGGTCAATGACAGTACTTAACCAGCAGTCTCGGAAGTAGTAGTCCTTGTACTCCTCAGCAATTCGGTTAGCACATCTTTGGCGGCTGTTAACTTTCTTAAAACGTCGGGATGCAGATTTTGCTGACGGTACAAGTGACAGAAACTTTCGACGCTACAAAGCAAGGCAGTAGCCTTCACAAATTCAAGATTTTAGTGAAATAAAAGTTTTTTTTTCATAAAAAACAGAAGAACTTCGACGTAGATAGTTACCTGGTTCTCCATAGCAAGTTTTTCTTTCTCATCTTGGGGCGGCGGGTCGTCATGGGTTACCAGGCTGTGCATAGTAGTTTCTCTCGTGTCATCTTTCTGTGTCGGGTCGACTATGTGACCGTCACCTGAATAAAGTAAACACAAACATTCGTGATGCATCCGTGGTCATGCTACTGAGCAAGACGTAATTTATCTACTACTACTATCCAAAGAGTCAGCTCTGAAAGCAGAGCCTGAACGTGGACAGTAAGGCTGCACATTTCAACCCTTGCAGATACGAGAGTAGCAGAGAGTGCAGGCAGAGATGAGAAATATACCTTCTGCGTGAACTGTTTGTCATGGAGCATCACGTGTTTTCCAGATTGCAGACATTCCTCTAGAGAAGATCACACAGGCTCAGCAGCTGACATGCATGCATAGGTATAGTCCAAGGTGTGTTTGTTTCCATCCCTCTAATTTTTAGACATATCCTATCGAATATTGTGATAGTAATTAAGAGTATTAAATATAGATTACTGATAAAATCCAATTCATAACCCTCCCTCTGAATGACGAGACAAATCTATTAAGACTAATTATGTCATAATTAGATAATATGGTGCTATAGTAAACATCTCTTAATAATGACTTAATTAAGCTTAATGAATTTGTCACGCTGATACGTATTCAACTCTGTAATTAATTTTACATTTAATATATATTTAATAATCATATACTCCCTCAGGTTTCATATTAGTATTCGTCCTGGAGTTTTGCCGATGTATAGATCAGAAGTCGTTCTACGTTACCTAGCGCCTGACGGATGAAACTGTCCATGCGATCGTCTGTTCCCGAGAGAGCGAACAGCTCGGCTTCGGTGCCCTTTACGTTGGCCTTTACTACATCGACACGATATCCCAGACTCAGCTCGTCCACGCTCGCAGCTCGTCCTCGCTCGCAAGCTGCGCTTCTCGAACACTTGCTACTCGTCCTCGCTCGCAGGCCGCGACGGCATGGGGGCTTGTCGCGCCGACGTCCGCCGACGAGGTCACCATGGACATGCGAGCGAAGGTCATCGTCCCAGCGTCCGTCGACGAGGGCCCCATTGATGCGCGTGCAAAGCTCGCCGCCCCGTCCATGGTGTACCCGTGTATGAGGGCTCCATGAATGCAAGCACCCACATCTTCCAATCAGTTCAAGGGCTCAAAGGAAGAGGAAGCTAGATGCAGAAAAGAAAACACAAGATAAATAGGGTATAGTACAGATTACATTTTTGCCTACTCCTAACACAAGACTAAATGTTTGCTGCAGCGACATTTGCCATTGCTGCCTCAACTACGGATGCCTCACATGGCAATTGCAATGGAAGAAGACCTAGCCTCTCTAGTCTTTGTTTGTTCATGTGAGGAATTTTATATTTATTTGAACCCGAAATCTTCATAACTTCCAGCAAGACTAGATGTAGTGAGACTCATATTCTGTTCGCCTTTTGTGGACAGTACTCAATGAATGCCTGTTATATGCATCAATAAAAAGTTAGAACACTGAGTATGAAAAAAGAGAAGTATGTTTGCATGATGAAATTTTACCTCTTGCACAATTGGAACTAGTTCTTGGATTGTTTTTGCTGATTTTGTATATTGAATTGCTTGGATTGCACAAAAAAATCACAAATCTAATATATTGAAATCTGGTGAATTTGGGGGCTGATTTTTAAGCCTAATGTCAAACGCTCCTAGCTTAACAGCTTCACAAAATAATGGATCATCAATTTCTAAATGAGACGGTGCATTATCTTGAATAATGTAGATTGGCTTGTGAATATCCTCTCTAGGCCATTTTTCCATAATAGCCGGCAACACTTTCTCAATCATGAATTGTCTAATCACATCTCGTGTTATATGAGCAATTGGTTTCACTTTCCATGTCCCAGCTTGCCGGTTAACACTATTTCTCTTAGCTTGCTCCCAAGTGACAAGAGGGAAACATCCAATTTTCCCATCAAAAATGCAAACTCCATTAGCAAACCTTGGTCGAGCTGTGACAACCAAAAACATGAGGCATGGAATGTAGTTCTTGCTTTACTAGTGCGATGAGGATCATCTTCATCCGGCAGCAAGTAATATGTTGTCGATTTTTGTGTAAGAAAAAACCATTTCTCGTCAATGAAGACATGATCGAATAAATCTTTAAACCATGGATCATTAGGCAAGCTATCCGGATCAAGGTTATGAAGGCACCGCTCAAACCTACTCTTCTTATTCGCCTCTGTTAAGTAGGGTTTGATGCTATTTGAGTGACGCCTAACCAGCCCTTTACGCATGTATTTAATCAACTTTGCCCTGCTAATCCCAAGCTTCTTAGTAACAGCGGTTATACACATTCTTTCATTGAGAGGAATGTTGCATAACGCTTCTAAATCATTTGGAGTTTCCTTACGCCCTACACGACCTTTCTTTCTACTAGTGACATCAACTACTTGGCCATGTGCTAGCTGTTCCTTTGCCCTTTTCCAAAGCTTCTGAACGGTCCGGATATGCAAATCAAATTGAGTTGCAACCTCTTTTGTTTCTTGTTTCCCTAAAACCCCATTCTTACTTCTAGCCAATAAAATTTGAAAAACTTGTTTCCTAACATCATTAGAAGCTTCTTTCCTCCTACTAGCACCTAAAAGTTCAAAAGAATGGTGTGTCGGCAAGACATGCATTAGAACAAAACTAGAAGAGCATGTTGTAGTAAAAAAATTACTACCTTGCTGGGGTGGCTCTATCTCGGCCTCATCCTCACTTGCCTCCATCTCGGCCTCATCATCACTACCGTCACTTAATTCTAGCCCATAAAAGTCATCATCTTGTGCAAGCACTGTCCAAAAAATAAAAGAAGACAATCAGAACTGAGATCAACAAATGGACGTGCAAAGAAAGAAAGAATGGTTGATAGAAGGAGTACCCGGAAAATCATCATTCATTGGTGCATCAACGAGTTGATCTTCTTGTGGTGGCTCAATGTTTAGATCAAATACTATGAATAGTAAATAGAAAATCAGAACCGAGGCGAACAAACGAACGTGCAAAGTAATGCGGAATATTGTGGACCAGGAGTACCTGGGAAAGCATCATCCACTGAAGCATCAACAAGCTGATCTTCATTAGGTGCCTCCAAGTTTAGATCAAATCCTTCGAATAATATAAAAAGAAAAATCAGAATCGAGACAAACAAACGAACGTGCAAAGTAAGTAGGAGGAATATTGTCGACTAGGGGTACCCGGGAAAGCATCATCCATTGGAGCATCAACAGGTTGATCTTCTTGTGGTGGCTCCAAGTTTAGATCAAACACTATGCAAAGATGACTAATAAGAACCGAGATGATTCATGCACAAAAATAATGTTAGAAGGAAGAGTTCTTGGCCTTACTGCTGGAAGTAAAACAAAACGTGAAGCAACAAACCGAGATAGAAAAATGGTTGGCTCGTGTCCCTTAAATAGTGGGCAGAAATAGGAAACGAAACGACTGAAATAGTGCGCCACTGAAAAAAAAAAAACGAGTGCGAGAACGTTTTGGCGATAGAGGGAAACAAAACGTGTGCGACGGCAGCGGAGAAATGAGCGCCAAAGCAATTTTCGAACCCGGAATAGCGCCATGCGCACGCGCCAACGAAAATCTCACGAGGCGCAACAGTTCCATGCAAAAATTCACGCCAAGCAAAAATTTGAAGCCGTGAGGTATCAAACTCGTGACGCCCTGTCTCACGCTAGTCAATGGCAACCAGTTAGGACGGGAGCTGGTAGTGAATAAAGTGGACCCAACATGCAATTTAATAAGAGTATCCATGAAAAATTACCCCTCAATTAACCAAGCCTTGGTAATGTAACCCATGTCTAAAACGAAAACTAATACGAAACCAAAGGGAGTATAGCATTTTAATGATTGATATGATCCTACTAAAATTTTGACCCAACAAACGAACACATCCCAAGTATATGGAAAATTGTGAACTGTGCAAACAGTACAGGGGTAATCTAAAAGACGGTTCAATTTTGGCTCAAGATCAGTGTCTGGATGTCAACAATTCAAATATGGAGTAGAACGGAATGTCGCATACATGGGCGCATACGCTACCAGACCCTGACAGCATACAAAACCGTACAATGATGCAGGGACGAGAATGTTGACCATGTGCAAACAAGTATAGTAGTACTAGTAACCAATAAGTCCGGCCAGCCGGGTCATTGACAATTGCTCAAGGGGTACACCTGTAAAGAGGAAAAAAGATGCTTATCAAGCAGAGCACATCTGGTATCTCCAAGATGTTTGGTGTTCACCGGAGTAAAGAAGGGTAGTGTGTAGCAGCTCTGACAAGTAAGATACCTGGATGGCTTGAAGAAGGGAGCCTGCACAAAAGGAACATGATATATGACATCCGAAAACGAAAAGAGAGCGAGAAACAGTGTAAATAAGAGCCTCATCAGTCTCATTTGTCCATTGTACCTCTTCTTAGAAAGAAAGCACCGGACAAGATCATATGGTGTTGTCTGCATTGAACTCTTCTTGTGAATCCTCCTGTTTCCACATGAACTGGCAACATTGCAAAACAAGTCAGTGCTACTACCCGCAAACTGGGAATAGAAAATCGAGAATGACTAAACTGGAAGGACCTCACCTCAGCGCGACGGGGAGCACATTGGCCGCCTTGGCTGGGCAGAGCGGGAGTCGGCGCACCTCGTCCAGACCTTCAATTTGAGCTGCCAAATGACCAGCAATCTCTGCTGCCTTGTTCCTTACTCGAGTCGAGACCAGTTAATGGATGCCCTGGTTTGGTTTTATACGTAAGGGAGGAGACAGACGCTCAAAAAAATGCATTATTGCCAGATGAAGGAAACCAAATCAACTTAAAAAGGTACTAGAAGAGGACTGACCGGACTTGTTCGGGGCGCATGGACGCGATGACCTGAACGAGCTTGATGCCGCCGAGACTGACACCGCCGTGGAGGAAGATCTGCAAGGGGCTGTACGGATCGTACTCGTAGGTGCTGCTCTCGGAGACGCGGGAGATGAAGTGTATGAACTTGACAAGGAACCCGGAGCCAAGGGGCATATGGCCAGCAGGCTGGAAGCAGTACAAGTATTCTATGGTGTCCTGCCACAGGCCTTCCTGCACCAGACGCTGCAGATGGTCCGCCCGGAAGAGAAGCCTTGTCTCCTTGGACAGCCTGCAGCACCGTGATGATCCGATCCGATGGGGACGTAAATAAATAAAAGAAATAAATAAATAGAGAAACAAGTAATGCGGCGGCAGTTGGATTGGATCATCGTACTCTTCCAAGGCGCCGTCGTAGCGTTGGAGCCAGAGGAAGGCGAGGAGCCGCCGGAAACGAAAGCGCGTCACGCACTTGTAGTCAAGGGAACGTATCAGACGACGCCTAAGCCCGCCGGAGCTGGAGACGGGACGCGCCATTGATCACGCCGGAGCGAGGCGGCGCCGCGGCAACGTCCAACGTGCTCTGCTTCCTCTCCCTCGGAACAGCTCCGTTTTGGGGACCTTCCAGCCGAAGCTGAAGAGTTTGTATTCCTCTGGCTTGGAAATTGGAATAGATCCAGGTCCACAATGGACTCTAACCAGGCCCATTTGGAACGGTCTGGGCTGAAATAGACGCATTTCTACACGGGCCTTAAAATCCTGACCCGCCCCCCTCGACTCGTCGAACATCACTCTGCACCGCCGCCGCATTCCCCTCCTCTTTCCTCCCTCCGCCGCCTTCTCTCCCCACCCGTCGCCGCCGCAGTGACACCCCGCTTTTTGCCGCCTCCCCATAGAGCGCCAATCATGGCGACGGCATCAGCCACCCGCCGAGGCATCTCCGCGCTGCTCCACTCCTCCCGCGCGGTCCCCTGCCGCCTCCGCCCCCTCGCCGCCGCCGCCGCGACCCACCTCGCGCCATGGGCTCTGCTCCCATCGCGCGGGGCGAAGACCGCGTCGCCTGGCGGGTCAGGGTACTCGCCGCTGAACGACCCCTCACCGAACTGGAGCAACCGGCCGCCCAAGGAGACCATCCTCCTCGACGGCTGTGACTACGAGCACTGGCTCATCGTCATGGAGTTCCCCACCGACCCTAAGCCGACCGAGGAGGAGATGGTCGCCGCCTACGTTAAGACCCTCGCTACCGTACTGGAAAGGTACGTAGGCGCAGTTGATGCATCTTGTTGGAGCAGTCACGCTGAACCAGCTGAACCCATGATTTTGGATTGTTTATCAACTGATGACATTAGGCTAGGAAAAGCTTTACTAACTGAATGTTTTGTCACTAGTTAGTTACTCCGTCTGTTAGTGGGTATGACAGTCTTATACTGTCATCCATTTTGGTATGTAGATGTGTTATTGATTTATTGTACTAAATGAACCCATGATGTTGCATTGATTGTTCATCAGCTGACATTAGGCTAGGAAAAACCTTGCTAACTGAATGCACCACTAGTTCGTTGCATGAAACCTTACCCATTTCGATATGTAGATATGTTATTGCTCTATTACTCTATCCAAAACTCACTCTGGTCATAAATAGTGTATAGCCTTTTATTCTGTTATTATAGTTCCTCTTCATCGAAGTCCAGCAGCACTTATCACTGAATTGGCTCACAGACACGGCCTTTGCTACTGCAGTGTCAGAGATTCACTGCCTCCAGTTGCTGTTGCTTGATCGTAGGATTTCTTGCTCTGATCCTAGTGTTCTATCTTAACATCCTACAATTTTTCATATTGCAAATTATCCAGTGAAGCATGAACAATCTAAGTGCATTGATGTTGATGATTATTTAATTGTTGTGGCAATGGATTCTGGGTTATTTTTTTATTGATTTCTAGAAAACTTGATCCATTCAGATTCAGTGAGTCTTGATTATTACATTATACTTGGGTGACCTTATTTGGATTAGGCATTTTGTATTTGATATGCTGCCACTCCACCCTGGTCTACTGAATGTTCTACTTTTGGAGCTTGTGTTGCCATGGCTGCACAACATGGTCTCATGTTGATTTTTCTTATTTAATGAATTATGAGTTGTGATTTTCATTATTTGCATGCTGAGTATTAATTATGGTTATTGGACTGTATTCTGAGACATTTGTTCTTCATTCTTAGTTCATGTAATACTTCTCTCGACAACCACTATTATTGAACATGCCTGTACCCTGAAGATGTATATCTGCTTATTATCATGTCTCTAGGAATGAGATGCTGATTCTATTTTATTTTGCAGTGAGGAGGAAGCAAAGAAAAAGATCTACTCAGTATGCACTACAACCTACACGGGATTTGGTGCTCTGATTTCAGAGGAGTTATCATACAAAGTTAAAGGTGGAGTTTCTGTGGGTCAATCTTTTTGTTTGATTCTTCTACAAACATAGTTGAACTAAATTTCAGTTTGCTGGTTTTGCTACTTTATGAAGGATTGCCTGGAGTACTTTGGGTATTACCTGATTCGTACTTGGATGTTCCTAACAAGGATTATGGAGGTTGGTAATCATTTGTTAATAAGTTCAATTAATTTTCATCAGTCAGTCTAGGCATATAGCCTGATGATATTTTTTGTGCTTTTACTTCTACTTTAGAGCTTATCTATGTTTCCAGAATTCAGCTTTAAACTTTAATTTGAGGCCTCATCTTGACAAGATTAAGTTTGTCCCTTGTCCCAGGTGATCTATTTGTAGATGGCAAGGTCATACATAGACCTCAATTCCAGTTCACCGAGAGGCAGCAGGTTAGGAGTAGACCTCGCCCTCGGTATGATAGACGACGGGAGACTATGCAAGTGGAACGAAGAGATACCATGCAAAGAGGCCCTTCGACACAACAGCAGAGGCCACCCTTTTCTCAGGAGCCCGCTCAAAATCCAGAGCAACGCTATGGAACCATGCCTCCAGGAGCAAGGAATTAACTTCATCATAGAGATTCCTTGATCATATACCTATTGTTCGTGAACTATGTACTTGTTTTATGTGTGGTTACTGCACAGTAAGTTCTCTCCAGTCTAACTGTGAAACCGTTGTGTAATCAAATCTTTATTATGTTTCATCGTTCTTCATTTTGGGCAGTGTGGAACATGAAGTTTATCTTATGTATAACAGTTCTGGTGCTATTAGCAAAGCATCGCCCCGCCCCCACCTTGATCAATGTGTTGATTTTGCATAGGCATTGTCTGGATGAAAATATGTCAGGAATATCGGTTGCTTAATGCTGTTTCGCTGTGGTATGCTGTGCAGAGGAAGTGTTGTCCTGTCGGTATTCCAATAGCTATTCCAATTTGTTCATAAAATTTATTTTCTTTCTTGTGTAAAACTTGTATTATTCACAAAAGAGAACCCAAGTTGGATTATATATGAGCATATTGGCTAAATCTATGATTTAATTTTCAGTGGATTCTGTGCAAGTGGGTATATGCCCAGTGCAATGAAGGTATATTCTTCCATTTTTCAGCGGAGTATTTGTTAAGGCAACTAGCCATTATGCACACTTACTATCCCTACCATTTATTATACTTCACCTTTTTTTTTTCAGAATAGGCTTGCAGCTGATAGTGTTTTAGGATTGCACTTAGTGTTTTTTTTTCTTCCTTTTGTGGAGGTAGGATAAGAGGAAAATCTGCCCTTATATGAACTGATAATCAGATGAAATGAACCATTTATTTGGAGACCTGCAAGAATGTATCCTTATTAAATAGGAATCAAGATTTCTTTAAGAACTGTTTCTTTTTTTTTCCTATTAACATATATTTAGTGAATTTTGAATCACATCACAAATCGTTTCACCGGCTGATTGGATTCTGAAACAAAAATATGATTGTCAAATTGACCAATGTACCCTTTTTATGTTTCTTCTGTATTTTTTTTTGTAATAATAACAATGCACCACCTTTAATTTATTGTTGCTTTCATGCAATCTAATCTCAGTTCATGTAACAGGTTAACAGCTTCTCTTGCTCAATTAGTTTCCATGCCAAAAACCAACCGATAAACTTCACCATTAAAAAAAAACACGGCCGGAAGTTGGAGCAGGTCTAAGTGCCAGAGCTGGGTGTGCCTATTGCCAGCTTTGGCAGCAAGCAACTTTGCCCGGGCCCGTGGTAGCTGCTACCTAGCCTTTCCGACTTTCTGTGGTACGGCTGCAGCGTCCTGTGTGGGTGCCGGGGGAAGCGCGCACGAGATGGAAGGGAAGGCCGGAAGGGAGAGACCCGCCTGATCCAGTTGCAGTGCTGAACTTGTATGCATGCCACTGGAGCAGCAGCGCTGTATCTCTGCCTGCATTAGTGTAGCCTTTTTATTTTGAGATGAAGAACGATACAGTAACAGAGACAGCACTCACATCTCTTCATGTCCTCTGCAAAACTCTTGAGAAAAAACAGGAAGTATGAAACGACCCCGCAGATTCAGACATTAATCAACCCTACAATTGTGGTCGGTTAATGATTCTATAAACAACTACCGCTCTTCCAAATCTAACCCTATACGGTTGCCGATGTTACGGAACATGAGGGTCCTTATTAGTGGTTAAAAAGCTGATTAGTTAATTATTAAGGCAGTATATATACTACTTCCTCCGTATTTAAATTATTGACGCATTTGATTTTTTAGTTACGTTGCGCCTTTGGCCGCATTCGAAGACTGCATGCAGCAGTCTCTACCGTCCGGAAACCTCAAGCTGATTCGACACGATGCAGCAGGCCACATTTCGAAAAACGGTCAGGCTGCGCACCCACCTCTTTTGGGGAAAGGGCACAAGACCCGTGCAGCCTTTCTTTCGGCTACCACAGTGTCTCAGCTTAGCTGCTGCATTGCATATGGATAGCCATGCCCCCCAGTTTAGCTTAAGTATTATTTTATGTGCATGCGTCATGCACATGCATGTGTTGAACCAAAATTCCATGTTCCAGTTTGCCCCTCGGTTTGATTGGGTGTCCCTTAATTATCAGGGCTAGTTAGTATTACTGTAATGTTAATTCAAACAGCTGCGCGCACGTGGCTGATTGCCGTAACAAGTAATTCCACTTTTTCTTTTTGAGAGCAACAAGTAATTATTCCACTTCTATCTTATGACAAATTTAGCTAGCCCATCAGGTACGAACTCATCAACCCAATTAATATTGACATGCATATATGGCAATAATGAAATGTTGTATTAATTCCTCCTCTTCGATCATCGACTCTGATCATTGAAGAGAGTCCACATCTCTGATGACCATTTTAGTCGCCGCCTAATGGTATTTGGGACTTCTTTTTTTTTTGCGATGATTAATGGTATTTGGGACTTCGGGAGTGGCCAAAAAGTTACTCATATGTTTGTTCCTAACAGGCATACAAATTAAAGGAGGGCCTGAGGGTGGCAGGAAGACTGGACGGAGAAGGCGTCGGAATTAGTACGTCTTGCCAATTTCGAAACTGTGCATATCTGGGATAACTTTTGAGGTGCATACATAACATACGCCACATTTTCGAAAGAGAGTACGTTTAGCAGTGATCAGAGACGCACAGTTAATGGTGACAAAGTACACATACTGGGACCATCGGCTGGAGCCTTCCAAGAATTTATACGTATATACTTTGCTGCCGTATATACGTTAATTTGGTTTACACACAATAAAAAAAAGAAAAAAGAAAAGTAAAGAAGAGGAGGAGTATGCGTGCAGTAGCGCTACTTTTTCTAGCGGCAGTGTAGATGCTGAACGATCGTAGTTGGTCGGCCGAAACAACTGGCGATACAGTGCCGTGATTGTCATCTTTTCTACCTCTCTCCACGGCTTCACGCGTACGGAAGGGGAACAAGGGCACAGGGCAGAAGAGAGCAGGCGGCGGGCGGCCGGAGATCCAGCCATCCAGGAGGGGAGGAAGACGCCCTTCTTCTCCATGGAGGCCTCCTCTTCGTCCGCGCCGGTTCCTCGATCTCGTCCGACGTGAGTTATCCGATCCTCCTTCTTTTCCATCCCCCTCCTCCTGTGTACAAAACCCTCCTCGAGGTGCGCGCGTGGGGGATTGCGGCGTGCGCGTTCACCGGCCGGCCAACGCAGCGGCCAGCCGGGGACCTTGCTAGCGGCGTGGAGGCCAGAACGCGCGCAGGTTTGGGGTGCGGCGGGCGCTGTCTCGCGTCAGGGGCCGCGCTGCGCTTTTCCGTCCAGGATTCAGGGGAGGGAGACGTGCGTGTGTGCCTCCCCATTTCCAGCGGCGCTGGGGCTCCCGCCGGTTGCATGCACCTGGACCTGGCCGTGGTCGGAGTTGGAGAAGCAGCAGCTCTCCGTCCGCTTCCACGAGGAGGCTGGCTGGGCCTGTGAGCCGTGTGCGGTGTGTGCCTCTTTGTGAAGAGATCGAGGGTCCAGGCGTGAGTCCTTGCCAGATTTGGGCCTCTGGTGGCAGAGACATGCCAAATTGGCACTCTGATTATGTTCGGATTTCTTGTTTTGTTCACAATTAATAGATACTTGCTGATCTGCTGAATCTGTGGAATGTACACCTGTTGTTGTGGATCATTTAATAAAGGCGTGAAATGGTGCCTTTAATACTTTGCTGATCTGCAATATGTACATGGTGCCTTAATTTATGAAATCAACCTTGTTTCCTGATCTTAAATTAGATCAGTGCTGCACGTTCAGTTTTAATTTTTTGCCACCTGGTTAACTGAACGTTTTCCTAATGCTCTGCTGCATATATATGTTTGATTGTGGTGACAGGCCTATGTTTGATGTTTCTCTCGCCAATGCATTGGCTGCGGATGAAGATTGGACAGGCCTGGAGAAGTACATTACTAAGCTCGTAGCCGACATCACCGGCCTGGACGCAGAGCACGTTGCTCAAGTCCACCCTGACCTGTTTATCATTCCCCGCAACGAGGAGATGTTGAAGAAGATGGACAAAGAGCAGTATGATGATGCTACTGATTACTTCAACAAATCCATCAAGTCCTTGAAGGAAGGGGAAACTGAAAACTATCGGCCACTTGACCTGGACATGCGTATTGAAGATAATTAATCCTGTACGAATAGGTGTATCTCACACATAATCTGACAGTTGAAACATTGATTGCTCAATGTTTGTCTTGTAAAAATCTGATAAAGGTGCCTTTGGGTCGCCAGTCTTCATAAAATGAACGAGTTTATCATTATGTGCTATATATATGTTCTGGACTGCATGAATTTAAAATTGAACTGCACAATAGATCTGAATGGTTACCCTTTTACTGGGTGCAGTATGTTTTATGCACCTTGCTAGTTCCAGTGAGGCAAAAATGGTTGGGATTTATTGCCTTGTTTCGCTTTAGAAAGGGCAGAACCCAATTGGTTTATTTGTCCACATTTACGCTGGTTTGGTTTTATTGCGGAATCCTGATCGAACTAATACAATCCAATGCATGCCTTTTTGCAGATCCTGGTTTGGTTTTACGCTGGTTTGGTTTTAATGCTGGTTTGGTTTTAATGCATGCCTTTTTGCAGATCTTTGCCTAAGAAAAGATACAATACTGAGGAAGTACAAACTGCCATATCTGACTATTTCCACCTGTATTTTTCACATGCCATCAGGTCAGTACATGTTTTGGAGTTCTGTTAAGTTTTTTTATCCCCTTCTGGTCAATGCATCAACTGAGTATTTCAATGTGTTGAATGTGTACAGCCCTGGGAGAGAGGGGATAGCTGAGAACTCTCTGTGGCAGTTCGCAATGAAGATTCAAGCCCCCCAGGATGTTGCACGAGGCAAACGTGGTGGGTCGAGACCTGGATATCGCTGCCTCGCATGTCAGTGGACTGTGCAAGTTGATCAACAGAGTATAACTTCTATGCGATACCACTTTGCACATTCCAATGTCCGGAAATCCTGCATGAGAGTTACACAACATATCGTGGATCGTTTAAATGCAATGAAGGGGAGAAATGCTGTGGTTCCGGACGTAGCTGAGCTCATCTGTCGAAGGAGCAAATGCAGGGAGACGTTTGCAACATCATCTGAAGGTGGAATGAACGCCCATGCCATATTTAAGAAGGTAAAAGCTGCCCATGATATTTCAGTTGCCGTTCTGAATTTACTTGGCCCAGACGCATCAGTTCAGATTGAGCATGCTACGCTTGTGGCAAAAGTTCTAGAGCAAGAAGGCATTTTGCTGGAATTGAAGGACGAAATTTTGAGGGCAGAACCTGATGCTTCCTCAGCTCCAGATGATGAGACAGATGATGCGTATAACAACCTCTTCACCAACCTTCCTAATTTCCACGAAATTCCTATTCCAGAACCAGAAAAGTGGCTATGAAGCTCTATCTATATTCCAGAACTGAATGTATTCCTCTTTGAATCTTCTAAAATTGTAACAATTAACCTGGTCTGAGCATTGCACCAGCTATGTAAGTCAAACTCGATTTCCTCCTGTTGCCACAACACGATAATGAAGCTATTCGGTTGTGAATCTTGCATCCGTATCAACTGACCTGGCTTCGAAACTTTCTTTTTTCTTAGTTTTCAAAGCATTGGAATACTTTGCTGCAGCTTATCGCTAGAAGACCTCGGACATTGAGACTGTAGGCGAGGTTGGCCAAATTCTTAATTAGTTTTGACCTAGAATTTTGCAACTGC
Organism: Eleusine coracana subsp. coracana; assembly: GCA_032690845.1. Taxonomy (NCBI): domain Eukaryota; kingdom Viridiplantae; phylum Streptophyta; class Magnoliopsida; order Poales; family Poaceae; genus Eleusine; species Eleusine coracana. The sequence continues at coordinate 3,723,424 of CM064424.1, forward strand.
ACAAATATCTCCTTTTCTTTATACCCTAGTGACGCTGTAGCCTACAGAATGTTTGAGGTCTTACAGAATCATGCTCTTACCAATGTGTTTGTTTCAAAAGAATTGAGAATACCGTTCCACTCATTTTATCAAAATTCAAAGGCTCCAAAACTTGGTGCACAGCGCAGCCATTGTGACATTGTCTTTTTTTTTCTTTGTTTCTTAGCTTTCAGTGTATTCATAAGCCGCCTCGAGAAGTGGAAAAGGGAAACAAACAGCGCACAATTTAATATTGAAGCTCAAATAACAGTATGTCCTCTAGGTTGACACAAGTTTGAGAAGCCCTCAAACGAAGATCCCAAGTACTGACGAAAGCTACATTATGATAATGCTGATTCTTCAGGTTATTTTCAGGCCGGAGCCAAGTAACCGAACGTCCTTTATTCAAGTAAGAGTACAAGCTCAGGAACACCGCCAGACATTGGCAGTCAAAGCCATCGCCTAGCCTTCTTCACTGCCTGTGTGCCAGGGACGAAATGAAAGTAAAAATAAATATAAGCACAATTAACGACAAGCATTCAATCAATTTATTTTGTTGAACAGGTAGCTGAAGCAGTTTCCAACTTGATTCTTTTTTCTATTAAGTATATTGCAGTTTCCAATTCAAAAGTAATGTGAGACTCAGATACACATTCAAGTAATCTGACACATGACAGGAAAGGAAGATGGTAAGATACTAGACCTTGCCACAGGAGAGCTTTAACAACTTTGTTCAAATATGTTCTCTCCCCCAGACGCATTTTTCATATCTGGAACTTCAAACATTAAGCATGCTCCCTGAGTAACAAAACCAAAGATGTCATCATCACCTTATTTTGTTAAAGTCGGCACTGCAGTCATCATCCTGGAAATTCAACTTTCTTAAATTTGATGTGCTGCAGCCTGCAGGCGACCTAAGTGGAGACTACCCTAGTTACTGTTTATTACTGATGTTATGAAGTGATAATTATAGTTTACCTGCCTTAGAACATGATCAGCATAGTCAATATTTCAGATACATTTATTGATTTCACTTAAAACCTATTACATACCCTTAACTACCCCCACATTGATGACAGTTTATCAAGAAAGCCTCTTATACATTTACTCAATTAGACAGAAAGCTATGCAACAGAATACATTAATCAAACAAAAATTATAAAGCAAATGAATAAAGCTTATTGGCAAACCAAATGGCCGCCTCATATGAAGTGAATTAAACCCTGGGTCACTATTAATTTGGTGAGTCCAACGGTGAAGGCAAACAGCACTAGCAAGTATATAAGACTCACTTCACAAAAATCTTCAGTCGGACGTGGACGTTTTGCACCAGTAACATTTGCGGAGGTTAAATCTTCTTGACTTGAACGCTTTGTGCCTGCCCAAGAAAACTCCAATGGTAATTAAGTACCATAGGGATGCATATCACTTCTGAACTGAATTTTATATTTAACTCATTGTTTTTAAAAAAATTAACTGACCAGCAATGGAAAACTTCAAGGATCAAAGGTACGGACAGGTTTGAAGCAAAATGAAAAAATAAGTTGTTTGATTACCTGCATTAGCAGATGCGATCTCATGTTTTTTGCCAGGATTTATTGCAGCTGGAGTATCTGTAAAGTTTGCACGAGTTTGGCAATCAGTATAATTGAGGAAATGACAGATAGTAATTTTTAAGCAGAAAAAGGCACAATGGTGAGAGTTCTAAGAAAGTGTAGTGCATAGCAAGCAGCAGAGAAAGAGGCAATATTGCAAGTGGAAACAAATGGTAGTGACTCTAATCTAGAGGTTACATTCAGTAGCCACAAGAAGTGAAAGAAATGAAAGGCCTGAAATAAATCGATGGTACCATACCTTCACCAGAAGAATAATCAAGCACCCTTTTCTGTTCACCAGCTATCAAAGCATCATCTGAAGACCAGATATAACTTTATTAGCCATTGCAGATAGAATTTCGCCAGTTAGAAGGTGGCCGAGGCCAGCAAACAGTTGTGGTTTTTATGGGAAAAAATAGTATTGCAAAACAAATAGTGCATCAAATTTTCAAACAATGGTCTAAATGGATAAATTGCAGAATGAAAAGGTTGGTCAAAAGCAGTTGTCTTCATAGCATTTTATTTGGTTAGTGTAAATTGATCTTGGTTGGTATAAATTGATCTTCTGAAGAACTATTGCAAAGCAAACATAGAGCAGGGTTGTTCTTCTGACAAGGGAGCATGGGAAAACAATGTTCTGTAACTTAAACAAAAATGGACAGCAAACTAAATCCTGGTAACTTATAAGGCAGCATCATGAGTGAAACATAAATAAAGAAACATATATCAAAAACAAGGAAAATGTTTCTTACGAATAAATGTCTCCAACAAGAGCATTGACGTACATGATAAACCTGCACTAACATATGCTCATCAGTAGGGAAGAATAAGGTATCCAAACTGATTATATGATGTTCCAAGTAACAAACCTGAACCACTTGCCGATGGAGTTGGCCTGCGTGAATGAAGCAAGGAGTGGTAAAACTATAAATCGACGTCACAAACTAAAAAATAATGGAACAGTGACACATGAATTTCAGTTGTATGCACGCAATATAAAAGTGAACCTCTTTTTTGACAGAAAACGGCGGGCAAGAAGAGATGCCGACATCCTGTCAGTGTTCTTCCTCTGAAACCTCCGGCAACTACGGATACTAGCATGATGATGCAACAAGGCATCAGTGAAGCCACGAATTGAGTCGTTGTCTCAGAAGATGTGGAGATTGACTTACCCAGACCTGAAGGGGATAGCAGCATGGGGATTTATTGGGCATCGTGGCAGCCGCAGAAGGTGACTAAGCTCTGGAGCCTTCCTGATTAAGAAGATGGCATGGTCCGCTGACCTTTGCCTCACGCGTTGCCAGTCCAGGGAGTCCCTAAGCATGAAGAAAGAATGTAACCGCAAGATGCTCAGTCTCAGGCTAACTAATAATATACAGCTAGCATACTAGGAACATTGGAGATTATATGGATCAATGCCTAGACAGTTTTCATGGCAAACATAAAGCTTTGGTGCTGCTGTGGTGTTCTGAGGTTGATATGGAGAACTAAAATAATGCATGCTTTAGGGGGGAAAAAAAGATCAACTGAGCAGAGCTTGCATACTATTTCTTCTCATGGCTTAATAAATGGGTAATACTGAAGCTGAAGGAGAAGCAAACAAAGGTTGGTGATGGAAGGAAGCAATCTAATCAGAAAGCTGGCAAATGAAGCATTTTAGTGATCCAAAGGATTGATGCTGGGTATCATCAGAAGGATTCAAGATGGTTGCCAAAAATGCTGTGGCTTCCACGGTGTTTGTGTTTTCCTTAGTATTAAGAGAAGCTATACTCTGTTTCTGTTAGAGCAACTCCAACCCTTTCCCTTTAATTCCATCACCTAAAAGAGGTTAAAGGGGATCCCTCCAACTCATTTTCTAAATTATAGGTGATGATGTTGTAGCAGTTCAACTATTCCATCACCTAAAAGGGAATCCACTGTTTAGGTGATGAATGAGTGATCCCCTCCATAGAGGGGATGGTGGACTGAATTTAGGTGATCAACTAACCAAGGGGATGAGAAAGGGAAACTGATAAAGCAAGTTTTTTCCATCCCCATCACCTATATGACAAATTTTTGTGTTTAGATGATAGGAAAGGGGAAGGGTTGAAGTTGCTCTTACTGCTTGTGACAAAAGCCTTTAATTGTTGCGTCTTAGTTGAGCTCATCAAATAAATAAATAAAAAATGATGTAACTCGTTTAGTTTGCTTGATGCTTTGGTACAGTTGTAATCGCTAGTTTGCACTTTGCAGCTTCCCTAGTTTTGAGTGAAGCGAGGGGCGAAATCCCTAAAAGTAAAAAAGTGAAGGTGAAGGGGGCAATTAGGCCAGACCTTTCTTGTGGGTGGGAGTGCATGAAGAAGATGGTGCGGAGGACCTCGCCGTAATGGGAGGAGTCGTCCATGATGGAAGGGTCCGCATCGACTTGCTTGTCGAGGAAGTCCACCATTCTGGCGCCCGCAGGATTGCCGCGTGCCAGGTCGTCGAGGATGTTGAGGAGGTAGAGGAATCTCAGGACCGTAACGGTCTCGCCCCCCATCTGAGCGTCGGGCACGAAGCGGCGGATGTACGCACTCGCCTGCTTCCACTGGCCGCCCTCCACCATGTCCTGCAGCCGCCGCACGTCGAAGAAGGCGCGCGCCTCCGTCGTCAGCCTGGATGGAGAAGAAAAAAAATCTTGATTAGGAAAAAGGGGATCGATTCCGCGCGAGATGGAAGGAGACGAAAGAAGAGTAACCGTGTTGATGGGTACCAGTAGTAGTACTTACGCGTTGAAGGTGGCGGGGAGGTTGTCGCGACGGAGGAAGGCGAGGAGTCGCCGGCGGCGGAACAGCCTCGAGCAGCTGTTGTCCAGGTGATACGCCACGGGTCGCTCGCCGGAGCTCGCAGCCGTCGCACCCGAATTGGCCTTCCTCATGGACGCGGCCAACTGGGTGTCTCTCAGGGGACAGTCGTCGGAGCTCGCCATCACGTGCGCCCTAACTGCAACTGGTCTCCCTCGACGGAATTGGGAAGATCGCCGGGGCTCTTTCCCTCTTCCTGTTCTGGTGTGGAGCAGCGGCCGGGGATGAGGCGCCTCCTCATATATAAGGGGCGGGGGCGGGGGCGTGGGGTGGAAATTCCGGTGGGGTGTGGGGTGGGAACTCCGGTGGGGTGGGTTGGGGTGGAAGAGCGCGCCGTGGGGTGGGGGATTTCGGGGGGTAATTTTTTTTTAATCATATTTCGGGGGGTAATTTGGTCATTGGTCAAACACAAAAAAACGCCAAAGCGAAAAGAAACGGGCGAGACCTTTTCCTTCCTTCTCTCCGCACTCCGCAGGCCTCGTTCTTGATTCCAGACTGGGCCTGGATAAAAAAAAAATCATTTCTGCCGAACTGCCTTTTCCAGAATTTACAATCCCTCTACTTCTTGAAGGCAGGGTAAAGATAAAAGCCAATTTTCTCTATGTTCCTAAAAATTTTTATAGTTTTTTATATGCCACTGAGAATTTTAAAGTTTTCTTTGCGCCAATCATTTAAAGTGGCTTCTCTGCTCTCGTCTATTCCCCATCCCGTTCTCTCTCTCTCTCGCCGTGCTCGTCGCCGTCTTGCGATCTCTGCGCGATGGAGCTGCCTGCCGCCGGCGAGCATGTTGTCTCCAGTGACTCCGGCAAGAGCAGGCGCTCCGTCAAGCGTTCCCTGGAGTACCCCTGTGTCTCGCGCTTCCGCCACCGCCGCCTTCTCGCCTACCTCCGGCGCCACCGCCTCGACAACTCCTTCGAATCGTACGTTCTCCTTCATCACTTCCCTCGCAGTCTCGCACTATCGTCAATTGGTCTAACCGGATAGATCTTCGTTGCAGGCTGGCACTGGAGACGGACGTCTTCTTCTGCGTGGAGCACCTGCAGGAGCTCGCGCGGCGAGGCAAGTGGATCGACGCCATCAAGTACATCGCCCGCTTCACGCCGTCCGGCCACATCCTCGGCGACCAGGGCCAGGTATTCTACCATTTCGTCGTCATGCAAAGAGTCCTCGAAAACATCGCCGCCTGAGAGGAGTTCGGCGCGTCCATCGCTGGGGAGTACGAGCTCTACCTCAAGGAGAACCCCGGGGCTCCTCCCGGCAACGTCAAGCTCGCCAGCATCCTCTTGTCCGTGCTCAAGTCCGACAAGCTCAGGTGAACGGAAATTAACATATCGAAATCTATCTTCCTTGTATATCTATCAGTTCAGTTCGGTGGATAAAAAGGATACGATTCCTGACCATCTGTTCGTTGCTGCATTATCATTGTATATAGGGCCTCCATTAACTGGGACCTCGTGAGGCACAAGGCTGCGGACATGATCGAGGACCTGATCCAGCAGGTACCAGAGTTCAATGACCTGCTGCGGATGCCAAACTGCCCAGCCAGGCCGCACAACGTTCTACCCATTGGGTTCAGGTATTCTAATTCTTCCTACCTCAGTGGTGGTGGAACATGCTTTGAATCTCATCAGATCAACTTAATTGATCACGATGTGTTGTACAGTTGATTTATATATAGCACTCCCTGCTGCCCCGAAATATCTACTGTGTCAATAGCACTGCAAGTGTGTTGATTTTTAAAGCTGTTGCATGTGTTGTTATAGTTCTCGTCCAAGGCGTCATGTAAAGGGAGTAGATCGTGTGCCCGCATCGAATGTTGCCCGTTTCTATCTTGAGAAGAGGAGGAGGTACATACGACGTAGCTAATATAATCGTTCTTGAATTCTGATGCTTTTTATTATACCTTAGACATTAATTAACAGTTGTGCACATTCCTTTGTTCAGTTTGCCTTTTCCAAGTCACTCACATGAGGCAGTTTCTTTGGGTATATATTAGCTGACACCTTACAAACATCTTCCATATGAACAAATCAGCTTATGTCATTGTTTCATGTATATGTACGAGTTGATAAGCATGTTTGTCACTTGCAGAATTATCATTTGAGGCCACAGCCAAGCTTGCAGATGTTCTAGGTAAAACTTTCTTCGCCATCTCTGTTTTTTATTAAGTCAGTTTGTATGAGCACTAATGTAGTTAATTAGTTGAATGACATTCTATTTCCTATGACATTATACTTAGGCAATATTACTATTCCAATTTATTTGTACAGTTCCTTTTTTGTTATATATAGCCACTTGAATTATGTTTATGCATATCTGTTAATTTGTTGATATTCAGCCGAATCTGTGGAAGCTGGTATGCATCGAGTGCCCCGTGGTCGATACCCACTTGCATATTCTTGCAATGAAGGTATGCTCTTTTTGCGGCATCTTTTAGCACTTCATTGTTATTTCGAGTGGGAAATATTGAGTTCGTCGAGTCCACTTTACATCAGCTCTCATTGAACTTTTGACTCCCTTTGAACTCAAGTCTTCATTTTTTTCGAATTGTGTGTCCTGAGATACCAACAGGCAACATAATTCTTGGATATCTATAACGAACTAGATAATCTTCCACTGATGCCTCCTGAGCCATTTTTTTCTTACTGTTCTATCAAAACTCATTATTATTTTACATGTTAGGGGACTTCTTTTGCTATTTTGCAAAGCTCCCATCTATTTTGTTATTGTTATTTCTTAAGATTTATGATCTTATTTTGTTATTTCTTTTAATCCCTCAAACGTAGCTTAATGTGTTCCTGTTCCTTAGTCAAATCAAAGCCTATTCCTATTACTTCAGTTATTTCTAGCATTAATTTGCATCTTTCCTTGGTTTAAGAAGGAAAAGGCCCAGCATGGTAATTCAGATTCATCAGGCTCGAATGGTGCTATCTTTACGAGTATTGGTTTCCCTTTACTATTTGCGACTTATTTGCAGGTGTTCCTGGTGCTTCAGTCACACGGTCCATTAGAAGTATCATGACAAATCCAAATTCTGGAATCTAAACTGAGACTGACGCAGGTTAATTAATTGAACACCCTTAATAGTTTCAAAATAGGACGGACCCCTATCTGAAAGCCGCCTTCCACAAAGATTATCCATAGTCTGTGAACATCTTAAGTACATTTGAATCTCCACCCGTTTAGCTGCTGTGATGCATTCTGTCGTTGACTTGTTGCCCTTTTACTCTCACACAAATGTTGTTTGTGACTATATGTAGGGAACTGTTTTTGAGATGATGTGAAATGTTACCTTTCTGCTCATCCATCTTTTTATAGCTTTTAGTCTTTTGCATTTGGGTCGAACTAGTTCTGTCCAAAGAGATCGGGCCGAGTGGACCGGCATGAAGCATGCAAAAAAAAAAGCACGACACAACTCACTTAATTTAGGACCCGTATCGGCGCGGTCCTATATTGTGTGTCGTGCTTGGGCCCGTGCCGGCACCTGGATTTGTTCATATTCACTGTCTATCGTTACATGCATTTCATCAACTGTTTATAATTATTCATATGAAATCTTCGTATAATCACCGTCTCACCATACAATTGGTCGGTGGAGCACAATGACAATATGTCACACAAACAAATAGAAATTTCAGCCAAATACTAGCATTTAAGCTTTGTGTTATTACACTAGGATCTCTAGAATCAGATAGTGTGGCTGGAGAGTCATTTTCACATCTCTAAGTATGCTCTACACTGACACAAGGCTTCCACTCGTACGACCAACAAGTCTGAGGGCAGGTAGTCCATGCACCGCCGTCAAGCTGCGGGATAAGATCAAAGGCATCTCTCCTGTTTCTCCACATGTGGCCTGGATCAAAACTCACATTCAACTTTTCAATATTTGTCGTGCTTGTGACCAAAAATTGCATAAACCAGAGTTCACAGTTGGTTCCTGCCAATCGTGAAAACTCTACTTCGCGAAGGCGAGTTAAAGATAACTTATTATGGGACTTCCAGCAGTTTAAGTGATCACACGTGGAATATAATTCCGAATCATAGTCCTGCAGTGAGAGATCAGAGTCAAGGGATGCATATGATGATTATTCAATGCAATGAGAAGGGGCGAGAGAGGAAATTTTAACTTCCACTCACCATTATTGACACGCAACAACACACGCGGAGATGTTTGAGACTGTTACAGCTTGCCAGGATATCTTCTAAGCCAGGCCCAAATGAATGTAACTCCATTTGAAGAACACCGATCGTCAGTGACGTGACATGAGGAAGATGCGGTATCCTACCACTGATCTTGTCAACAATCTGGTACTTTTTCTGACACAAAACAAATTAAAGGGCCAAAAATAGACACACTTGTATCAATAATAATAAAAATTGTCAGCAAAAAGAAAACTTCGGGTGATTTGGTTCTCCTTAAAATAAAAAAATGTCACGTGATCTACGTACAACGGAGCATTTTTGGATACTATATATGTGTTGTTGATGTCATCTAAAAGAAAGTATGTATGATAGAAAAATATTTAGCTAAAACTAAATCCACTTGTTAAATTATTTTTCTAATTAAAACACAATTGCATTTCATGCGTACCCGTGTAACATCAAGGTGCACCTTGAGGCACGTGGCTGAGGCACAACACTGTAGGAGGCGAATGGCGACATCGTTACAGTCGTCGTCATGATGTGCAGAACATCCATGGGAGCGCAGGCACACCGTGAAGTTCTGCACCAACGGGAACTCACCATCGGTGACGATGATCTGATCAGGCCCTTGTAATTCATGGAACATGATTTCCTGCAGCCTGGGAGCCGAGATCCTGAGCATCTCAGGACGGTTGCCGTCGAACATCCGAAGGACGCGGAGGCTAGGAGTCCTGAGATCGATAGAACATCCCCTACTTTGCATCTGCTCCAGTGACAGCTCCACGAGCGCGTCGGCCGCGACCACCACCACCAGCTCTTTGAGACGAGTGATGAGGTTCCTCAGCCGCAGCTTCCGCAGGCGCGGGCAGCAGTCCGGCGAGAGGAGGCGGGCGCTGCCATCTGCGATCGATGTGTTCGAGAGAGTAAGGTCCGTGAGCGACGCGAATACCGCGGTGGTGGGCAGGTGGACGCTTGCCCGGGAAATTTCGAGATGCAGAGTTTGCAGGTTTGTGGAGCTGGGAAGCTCGTCGAGAACCATGACAGGCTCCGGGTGGTGGTGGTGGTCGTGGTGACTTTCCGCTACCGCGGGTCTTATCCAATCGATCGGATCATATAGATATTCCTTCAACACAATAACATAGATCATCGAAAGGGTCTCGGACAACTCACCAAAGCACAAAAGCCAATTAGAAAATGGATTCCTATTTGAAGAGTGCCTAACCGCATGGACCATGGTGGGAGATACAGTTGAAAGACGAACGATTTCACCCGCCGCTGCCCGACTAGCGCGTGCCGTATCCACCGCTGCCCGGCTTCGACCATGGCCGACGCCACGGCTCGTTCCGCGTTCACGTCACTCACGCTCTGCCGCCGCGCCGGGTCGAAAGAGAGCCGCCGCCCCGGGTCGAAAGAGATCGCCAGGTGGTCGATGGTGGCGGCCGTGCGAAGGGCGAGGCAGGTGTCGACGAAGGAGACGTACCGATCGGCGGCCTCTTTGTTGAAGGGGGGGCCTCCGCCGCCAGGAACAACCGGTGGAGAAGCGGAGGGCGGGGGCGCGCGTCCAGAGGCCGCGCCAGCGCCGCGAGAGCGAGCCCGTGCGCACCGCGTCCCTCGCGTTTAGCTGCCCGAGGATGCGAAGGAGGACGTCGTCGCCGAGGCCGCTGATCAGGTCGGCAGTCGCCTTTCGTCGTCGTTTGGACCTGCGGCGCTCACCCATCGTCGTCGCGGACGCCAACGATCGGATCGGAGATGCCCTGGCCTACGGAACTCGGTCAAACTAACCTGACCAGGATGGGTTCAGTTTTTTTTTTTTTTTTTTTTTTTTTTTTTTTTTTTTTAGCAAGAGGATGGGTTCAGTTGGGCGTCGAATATCCTGAGCGACCGGCGGCCCAACAACATATCTACAGCCGGCGGGTGGTCCAGCCGTCCAGGCCTGTGAACACATACTGTGTTCTCAGGGATGCTGGCATATAGAACTTTTTCCTCCCCTCAAAAAAATAAAAAAATATAGACTTTTTTCCGCCAGATGACACTTCCAACATGAATTTCTCGCTCTCTAAATTGACATGTCAAACAACATTTTCTTTTTTTGAAAGAAAAACTTACAAACACACTTATAAGCATACCTGCAAAGGAGAGTAAACTCGTACACTGTTAAAAACCATATCATTTTTACTAAACCAAATAGCTCAACACAAGGCAGCACACCCTACCCAAAGCTGATAGCATAAGTCTCTTTGTGCCCCTTGTAACCACCCATTGAACATATGAAATACATTTTGAGGTGAAGGTAAATTAAAAGAGATTCGAACTACTCTCCAGATTAGCCTAGCACAAACACAGTTAAAAAAGGTGTTGGATTGTTTCATCCTCCATTACAGAAATAACATTTCACACTCTCTTTCCATTGTCGTTTAGCCAAATTATCTTTGGTTAAGGTAACCCCTCTCAACATATACCACCAAAAGACTTTAATTTTTAAAGGCAACTTTAGCTTCCAAAGCACATGCCGTTGTGGTATTATATTTGGTACAGAAGGAATTCAATTTTTTTTTTTTTGAAAAAAGGCAAAGTGTTGCCATTCATTAAGTAGAGAATAGAAAAATTACAGCCTAGGAAGAAATTATAAAAGCGCTAAGACATGTTACAAGTCAACCACCAGAAGAATAAAAGACAAAGAGGAGCACAACAACACATCGGTTACATACCCTCCACAGCAAGGATGAAGGTCCGGTCCTTACTGCACATGAACTGGGCCTGTCGTGGCTCTAAACGGAAGGAATTCAATTCAGCATTGCCATGCTGCAGTAGGTACTATTATTGAAAGCATATACACACTTCAGTTCATTTCAAAGGAGGGAACCAAATAAGAAAAATGAAAAGCCTAACTGATTCATGACAAGTGCATGATTTGTGTTGAGGGACTGTATTGAAAGTGTACCCATGGGTAACTTAAATATGCATGTCGTGCTCCTTACAATTGTCGCTCTGTGCCTTTACCTATTCTTAATTAGGTAGCGCTGCGTGAGATTAGGACCATACAATCGGCATGCGCGTAAGCACAACAATCACAGCTTGCGATTAACAAAAGGCTTCCATTCATATGACCAACCATTATCACGGCCATCGTCAGCAGTCCACACTCCACCACCAAGCTGCGGGATAAGCTTAAAAGCATCTCTCATACTCTTTTGGATGCACACCGGATTGAAACTGACATTCACCTTCTTAAGTTGTGTGGCACTGGATAGCACATATTGCATGAACCCAAGTTCGCAGTCTGTTCCCACCAATCCCGTGAACTCTACTTCCTCGAGGTGAATTAAGGAGATCTGATCATGGGATTGCCATGGATCTGGGTGATTGCACAGGAAATTCGGTTCAGGTTCATCCGTCTGCGGTAACGATATATGCAAGAGTGGATTAGCATAGCACAATATAAAAGTAAGCTATAGAGTTTTGAGTCAGTATTGAAAAAATAATGACAGAATTAGATAGGACATATATATATATATATATATATATATATATATATATATATACTCACTATCCCCATCTTGCGCCGACCAGCTACAGCTAGGATGTATGTACTCAGCTTCTCCATCGTCCAGCAGTGCACACGGAGGTATGTAAGGTTGTTGCATTGCTTAAGAATATTTTCTATGCCAACTCCAAATGAATGCAGTTCCAACACCGGTAATTCAATATAAACAGTCAAATATTTCACGTGAGGAAGGTGCGGTATCCTGCCTGTAATTATGTCATCTGACAGAGCCTGCTGTCCACTCTGATTTAAAAAAAAAACTGTCAAAATGTTTCCCAAAAAGGTAAAACTAAAAATAAGTATGCAAAAAGCAAACATAATTTTTGCTAGCAAGAAATATATATCTTAAAATGAACTGCGTGCATGACAATATATATAAACCATATATATAGATGGACGATGGAGTTTTTTCTTTTCAAAAGTAATATATAGTGGACGATTATATTAGAAGACAATTAACCAATTTGAGGAACAGAAAGGTGGTTTTTTAGTAGCAAAATGTAATGTCATATATACCTCTGTAACTTGAAGAGAGACGTCAAGGTAACTGGCTGAGGTACAACGCTGGAGGAGGGTAATGCTAACGTCATTTATCCTTTCATTGTCCTCTTGAGAGTGTGAGCTTCCATGTGAGACAAGGTCAATATTGAGATCCGCCATGCACGGCAGTTCTCCATCGATTTCAAATCCATAGGGTCGCTCCTTGGAGAACCAGATCTCCTCCAGCCTCGGCGCCGAGACGTGGAGCATGTCAACGCAGCAGGACTCCGCGCGGAGAACCCGGAGGCTACTAGTTGCCAGTTTCAAAATTCTCCAACCCCAAACGTCGTCCAGCGACAGCTCCAAGAGCGTGGGGCTCTCGATCAACAGATCCTGGTGGTGTTCATCACTCCCGAGGTTCCGTAAGAGCAGCTTCTGCAGCACCGGGCAGCACGCCGGAGACAAGATCCGGTTTAGTTGGCCGGTACTGAGATCCATGTCTTCGAGGGATAGGTCCGTTAGCGAAGTGTACACCGCCGCGGCGGGCAGGCAGACGTGTGCGTGTTTGAGTGCCAGCCGCATGGTCTCGAGCTTTGCGGAGTTCGGGAGGTCGTTGAGGACCATGATGAGGGATCTATCCGGGAACCTCGGTGGCAGACGCACTTCCAGGACGAACGATTTCACTGCGCGCTGGAACGCGTGCCTGATCCAGAGGCTGGCGGCTTCCATGATGGCTGGCCGCGCGTCTTCTTCTTCTTCGTCTGGCCGCATCCTGGATTGATGATGGGCGACGAGATTGCGAGGTACGATGAGCGAGATCGCCAGGTGCTCGAGGACGGCGGCATCGTCGCGGGCGCGGAGGGCGAGAGCGTCGTTGACAAAGGAGATGTACCGGTCGGGCTTGGGCCCACTGAACTCGGGCCTGAGGCTGGAGTCGAAGCGGAGCGCGGGGAGGCGCGTCCAGAGGCGGCGCCAGCGGCGGGAGAGCGCGTCCGTGCGCACGGCGTCCCTCGTGTCGGGGACGAGCGCGAGGATGCGCAGGAGCACGTCGTCGCCGAGGTCGCTGATCAGGTCGGCGCCGCCGGCGGCGACCATCGCGCTTTGCTGCCGCTTCGACTTGCCGTGCAAGCCCATGGCTGCGGGCAGATGCGATGGGATCGATTCTGAGGACGGCTACTTCGATGGAAGGGATGATGGTAATTTAGGTCGCATATTAATGATAAGGAAATAAAAACGAGAACATGGTCTGACTCTTCAAATATGTGACGCATCCACGCTTTTCCCATATACGTGGAAGTGCTCAAAATCCCTAAAAAAAAAAACGTGAAGTGCTCAATTTGCAATTACCTATCTGAATTCCGGATCGCTATTCACCATGATGATTATACTCATAGCTCCTTTATCCAATTCCACGCCATACGTAATGCATCGTAGTCCAACAAAGGCCACAACTTCGGTTTGATTTATTCCCCTCGAGGTTATCGCGAGAAGCTAAGTCACCTGAGTGAGGCAGCTATGGCCCTCTGCAATAATCTCTACATCTAATTAATTGTGGTGGAGTCCCCCCTATTCTGCCCCGACAGCGTCTTCAGGTCAGTTTTGTTGGAAACGTCCACTTCTGCCATATGCCCGTGAAAAATAAGTAGGATGAAATCGGCTTCGACTTAGGATTATTGGGATCGAAATTGGCCCTGGCAAAGAGTTCGTTGTAGCATCACTGGCGGAAAGGTCTCCAGCCGAGCATGTAATGCACTAGCAGCTCAGATCCATAGAAGGAGACGGCATGGTAGATCGATGGTAGTCACAGATTCAGGCGGCGGCGCTAGGAGGCGAGCAAGAGCAACTACATCGCGGCTCGGCCAACCTGGAGCGCCTAGCAGGGGCAGCGCGACACGAGGACTCCGGAGAAACAACGCGCGACGGTATTGGCTCACCGACACGGGGACCGAGCTCAAGCTCAAAGGTGTCATAAAATGGCGGTTTGGAGAGAAACCACAGAAACAGGGAGGAGAGAGATGCGCAAGATTACCCAGAAGCTCCATGCGCGTTGAATTGCAGAGTAACTGATCGAGGATGGAGAATTCCGAAAAGGGGCAGAAGGAGGTCATCTTGACCTTCGACAGAAATCAGCGTCGATTCTCAGAGGCTATGGCGGGAAGGTCTGCTTGAAGGCCATAGGGAGCTGCTGGGGGTTCTGTGCGGCGGTTTGGGGAGGTTGCCTTTACTGGGGAGACTCGGGCGGGTGGGAGAATCGAGCTCCGAGCTCGGTTCAGCGTTGGCGGCGAGAGAGAGAGAGAGAGAGAGAGAGAGAGAGAGAGAGGTGGTGGGCAGAGCTCCGCTTGCCTGCGCTCGACCAGAGGACGAGAGAGAGAGAGGAGAAGCGGTGGGTGGGGCCCAGATGGGTCACACGGGGTAAAACGATGAAGGTAAATAAATGTTTTTTTTATTTCATTTCATTTATTTTCAATTCTTTTTCAATTTGATAAAATTTCAAGGGTGTTTCGTTTTTCTTTTCCTTTGGAAATATCAGGGTGGTTACGAACTCGTGTCTCAAACAAAATCGAAGAGAGAGATATCCCGTGAAAGGGTATCTTGGACATTTCATATGCCCGGTCTCACATGTCAGGGCTCTCAATCTGTAAAAATTAACGATGCGTAGATAGAATGGCTTGTGGGTCAAAAAAAAATTACGTAGATTGCACACATGTGCGAAGAATTTTTTTTAGGGTATAAAGATAAAGATAATCTTTTTTATTGATATCAGGCAAAAGTCTTAATGTTAAGCCATAGCAACGCACGGATACTTTGCTATGTTATTTATTTGGTGTTGGTTGCTTCATCATTGTTTGAATTTTGTTTCAACACATTTACGTTCGATAGAAACTGTACATCTGGTAGTGGATAAATCAAAAAGGGTAGCCGAGCAAATGAGTTAAAACAATCCTAGAAAGAGGCTAGTGACAATTTGTTTTAAAGGAATGTTATTTTCTAAAGCAAATTTATAAAATACTATAACATATATATATTTTTTAAAAAGGTGTTATACTTTGAAGGAACCTAGCTAGACGAGCTGATGATAGTTGCCATACAACAAACTATTTTTTAATTTAGAAGAACATGTAGTTGAGAGGGCCACAGTTTTACTTTCGCCTTGGGCCTCAGGACCGGCCCTGCTCGGTGGTGGCGTTCCCTCCGTCTGGATGTTACAACATTAGACTTATTAGTAATAATCATTTGCAGGCGTTAGATCTTCAAAAGAATCTCATAAACTATCTCTGAGATGTTTTAATGGGATTTAATATAAAAAATAATCTTAATACCTCTCCAAAATAATTCAAGGATTTATTTTTTTCCTAAATTCACCTTATTTGTAGCTAGAAAACAAGTAGAAAGTTGAGAGCCCCATTACATGCATTTCCATGAGAATTAATGTCGTTATGTCACCAAATGTTGATGTGACTCAATCACTAGTTTTTTTTATCAGTTTTCAAAAATAATTGTTGGAGTAAACAAAAAAAAATTATCCCTATTAATTTTTGGACTGCCACTAAAGATACTCTTTTAGGATCTATTTTTTAGGAGCTCTTGGAGATGCTCTTATATCCTTTTTGTCGTAGTGAGAGTACCATGCCTCAAATAGGGCTAGGCACCAGTGGAAAAGTAGAGGGTGGAGAATCATTGATAAATTTTACTTTTACTGTTAACGAGCCATATAAGCCTCTCTTAACTAGTAAGTCATGCACAATTTAGGACTTGTTTGGATCTTGTGTCTATTTTTTATATATACAAAACCAGATACTCATCAGTTTCTAAGAACCCAGAAGCTGGCTCTACTACACCCCGGCTAAAATCAGTTTATAGCCATTAATTACTAAAAAGATGTTATATTACAATTTTTTTTAAAAAAAATCAAAATCCAAGCAGTCTAACCCAATTTCTAGAAATGATCTTTATAAATCAGTTTTTAAGAAACTAGAACTGATCTAAACATGCCCTTAGTTAGGACAATGGTCAAGCAAATATTCATGCGAAAAATTGCTCAACCATAGATCATGTGCATTATATGTGCATATACCAAAACAAAATACTCTCTCAACTAGTAAAAATGCTTCCACTCATAGGACAAACATGCATCGCCCGATAATGCAGCCCACGTCCCACGACCAAGTAGTTCAGGAATAAGCACATCAAGAACGTTTCTCCTGGCCTTCTGGTCAAAGCTTATATTCACCTTCTGAAGCTGTATGGCATTTTTTAGCACGAATTGCATAAACCAAAGTTCACACTTGGTTCCTGCCAGTCCTGTGAATTCTACTTCACGGAGGTGAGTCAAAGATATGGTATTATGGAAATTATTCCAGTAATCCAGGTGATTGCACAAGAAATGTCGCATGAATTCTTCGGACTGCGAGGAAGCAAGGACAAAAAAAAATGATTAAGCTCAATAAAAAGGAGCGAGATAGGGAGTGACTGCGTGGTTGCTTAATGACGATGAAATTAGCTAGGAGGTAGATTTACTCACTTTCTTATTAAAGGAGTAGCAAATCCGGAGGTATTTGAGATTTTTACATCGTTTTAAGATATCCACGGCACCGACCATATTAGAATGCAGCTCACATAGATCAACATGAACTGTTAAAGATATCACATGAGGGAGACGTGGTATGCTTCCACGGGTCATGTCAATATCCTGCTTCTCTATCTAACAATGAAATAAAAAATAGTGTGTTAAGTTGTTAAAATCAATGCCAATACAAGGTTTGAGGCAAAACACTTAAGTAATAAATAGATGGAATTGTTGGTAGTGGATAAGGATATGATTAAATACATATATGTTGTGTGGGTGCTGTATAATAAGAAAACATCACGTGAAAATGATTGGATGATTACAAACCCCTACCTAGTTTCAAAATGAGAAGGTTTCTAAATAAATATATAGGACACTGACAGAATTTATAAAACCAAACTTTGTTGCATTAATCTATATAGAAAAATGCATAATCATAAAAAAAAATCCCAGGTCACAGTTTCCGTTTTTTTAATGAGATCACAGTTATTAGTTGGTTGGACACGCATGTGTACGTACCTTTGGAACATGAAGGAGCACTTGAAGGCATCTGGGTTTATGTGGCGTGAAAAACTGGAGGACGTGAATGCTAAAATCGTTAAAGAAGTGGTACACGGTATTACCATACTCATCAACGACGTTCCCGTGCGACCACATCTCAACCTCGAGGCTTTCAAGACACGGCAGTTCTTCACCATTAACGATGTTAATGTCCATAAACTCGCTGTCTAAAAGCTTCACCTCCTGCAACCTAGGGGCCGAGATCCGTAGTGTTTCGGGATGGCCATGTCTTTCCACCATGCTTAGGACCCGGAGGCTGGGAGTCCGCAGTTCCAGAATCTGCGGTCCTCCCATTTTCTCCCATGAGAACTCTAGGAGTTGGTCGGCCACCAGCGACAGCTCCTCGAGCTCATGAGGAAGGCTAAGCCGAGACAGCCGCAGCTTCTGCAGACGCGGGCAGCACGCCGACGACAGGATGTGACCCAGCAGCAGGCGGTCACTGATTCCGGCTGCTGCTGATGAGAGATCTATTCCCTCAAGCGAGAGATCCACGAGAGATGGGAAAAACATGGCTGCAGCGGTGTCGAGCCGTAGTGTTATTCTGTTGTTTGATGAAGAATACAGCCGCAGCGTCTCCAGCTTTGCAGGGCTTGGAAGGCCATCGAGTGTCAGCACGGGCTGCTGCGGGCCGTAGAAAAGCTCAAACGGCGTACTCAGCTCGAGGACGAAAGACTTGACGGCGTGCCGAATCCACCCTTCCATGGCCTCCTCGGATTTGGGCGTGAGTGTGTTCGCTGTGAACGAGATCGCCAGGTGCTGGACGGCGGCGGCATGGATCTGGGCGAGGGCGCCGTTGACGAAATCCACGAAGGGTTCCGTGCCGCCGCCGTTGGCTACGAGGAATTCGGGCGGCCGGATGCTGGAGTTGTTGAAGCGGAGTGCGTTAGTGAGGCGCTTCCAGAGGCCGCGCCAGCGGCGAGAGAGCACGCCCGTGCGCACGGCGTCCCTCGCGTCGGGAAGCAGATCGAGGATGCGCAGGAGCACATCGTCGCCGAGGTCGCTGATCAAGTCCGCGCCGCCGGTGAGGTGGATGGTTCGGTCAGCAGCGGCCGTCATCGCCTTGCGGCGTCGCTTCGACCCGCTGCGCACGCCCATCCTCGTGTACTCGATCGGCGGCCGACGAATTGGGTTGGATTGGATCGGATTGATGCGAACGCGACGGGGATGAAGCGCGCCTGGTGACGGCAGTTGGATTGGAGGCAAACACGGGCTTTACCATCCGTTCTTAATTTTAGTCTCCAGGACGTTCCATTTTCGGACTCTTTCCTTCCTGTAATAATTAATGTCGTTCGGACATATACAGGTTCGTAGTTCTTTTTTTTTCTTGTTGGGAATGACAAGATTTAAAAAACGGAGGGAGTATTCTCTCATGAGTATATGAAAGTCAAGCATAGCAGATTTGAGACTTTGAATCGTTGATAATTTTTTACTCATGTCTGCAAATCTGCTTTGTTTGCTTAGGCTCGATCAGCTTGTTAGAAAATTGATTCTGACTTTGGCTCTACTCATCAGACAACCAAGGTCAAAACTTGACTTGATTTAGCTCGATAGCGTCAGAAACACATTACGATTTTAGCACAAAATAGATAATAAAAATAGCTTATAATTATAAATTAATTGAAAATAGATTTTAAAATATTTAAATAGTAGCATGATATTTATATTTATCACTAAAAGTGTTACTTATTGACTTCTCGTGAGTGTTTCATAACTCCTTGATCTCGTGAGCCACTTGCAAAATGACTCGACTTGGCTTGCAAATTTCATAAGCTCGGCTCGCTACTAAAACGAGTCATATCGAGCCAAGCCGAGCTCGTAATCTCCATCCACCCCTATATATTAGCAAAGTACCGTGACCGTCATCTTGTTAATGTATTATAGGCTTATAAGTTATTTAGGCCTGGTAATTCGTAGAACCGACGATGGAGCCTGTTCTAACATCAGGAGCCCACAATACATCGACTCCTTTTTTTGTTTTGAAAGACTACTGCAAAACCCATGTCAGTTCTTCTGTGTAAACGTGAACAGCCATGGATTCTTCACGGCAGTGTGGGCCAATGTTATGCGCTTATATATGCTATCAGTATCTAGTAGGCAAGCAGGCACAAAACGTTTTCAAAAGGAGGTCGTGATGCACTGTGATTCATGCAACGGAGACTAGACAATTTAATGCAGTAATTACTACAGAGCTTCTTCTAAATGACAGTTACACATCATGAATGGATATCTGCACTACGCTCTCCAATCACAGTCGATGACTCGTCCATTGTATGAGTATGGCAAGTCAGCGCCAGGGCAAGCAGTCCAAGTCCCATCACCACCAAGTAATGGCAGAAGCTCAAAAGCATCTCTCGTGTCCTTTAGGCGGTACTTCTTGTTGAAACTCAAAGTCGCTGTTCGGAGTTGTGTGGCGCTCGAAAGCACCAACTGCACCAGATGGAGTTCACAATTGGTTCCTACTAATCCTGTTAACTCTACTGTCTCAAGATGAGCTAATGACGGGATCTGTTGTGATGTCCAGTGGTCAGGATGATCTTCACACGAGAAATCTGATCGTGGAACTTCGCCTCGCTTCAGCTTGACAAAGGGTACATGATGCGAGGATTCAGTGTAATGCATAGAAAAAAAAAGCAGCTATATATTTGAAAATTTACTAATGATATCTTTTGATTTGTTCTTACCGGATAAATGCAATATTCCAAGTGTAGGCGGAGGCATTTGAGATTGTTGCATTCTGTGAGCAAGCTTGCCAAGCTATCTCCAACTCCAAGGGAATGCATCCCGATTAAAGAAGCACGAACCGTCAAAGATGTCACATATGGAAGTTGTGGTATCCTGTCTTTGATTATGTTGAACTTTTGATCCTTTATCTAGAGTCACAAATAATGAATCAAAAGAAAACATTTTTACTGAAAAAAAAAACAATCTTTAAAAGAGCGTATAAAACTGAATTAAGCAAGCATATGTACAAGAAAATTCATGGCAATCAATCAAACACATATATGATTTCTAATTAGCAATGCTTGTCAGGGAATATGGTAATGCACGGATGAACAAGCCGGCCAGTATCACATTATTATTAGTATTATGGTTTACAAATTCCATGTTTTAAAAGTTGCTAGGAACAGTTATAAAGCAGTGGCGGAGCTAAAGGGTGGACAGGGTGGGCTGCGGCCCACCCTGAGATTTGGGCTAGTGACCCACCCTTTGCTCGACAAGCCAACAGCCCAAATCGATCTACTGATCCATGTAGGCAGCCCAAATAAGAGACCAGAGGCTAGTACGCAAGACTTAGAATGAGCAAATCATCAGGCATTCTCCTCAAAAAGAAAAAAAGTATGTAAATCATCAGGCACAAAACGTTTTGAGTGCCAGTAGCTACGGCGAGACGCGAACGTGCGGTAGACTAGGGTTTTCCGGACTCGACAGCAATCATAATTGTGCTCGTGCGTCTGCTCAACTGCCCCACTGCTCCTGCTCCGGCTGCACCCATGCAACCTTGCCTTTGTTCAATTGTTCGGCTGGGACTAAGAGCAAGCGGCAAGGTATTGTTTTTTAGTTAATTAAGCTTCAATTGATGTCTTGAATCCGTTGGTATACAGTCTAGGATTTACAGAATTAGACATATTGGATCAAGGTATTGTTTTTTATTTAATTAAGCTTCAATTGATGTCTTGAATCCGTTGGTATACAGTCTAGGATTTACAGAATTAGACATATTGGATTGTTGCATTATAGATTAGTAAAAATGAAGAGAGATGGAGCTATGCGTCTCATTTCTGAAAAAAAAATTGCAACATAGAAAAAATCTTGGTCTTCTTCAATTTTGTTTATGCTTTTGAATTTTTAATGTAAGACGGTATTTTAAACTTGTTATGTGGGAAAAACATTTGACGGCCCGTCCTGATTTTGAATCCTAGCTCCGCCACTGTTATAAAGTACAAAAGGACTCGTTCCACAACTAATAAAGCATTATTGGAAATATCAGATAAGCCAGGTGTACTTTCATGAATAATATTATTTGGATTTTTCTTAGTCAACAAAATGGTTGTATTTCATCTTGATATTTGGAATATGTAGATTTTATCGAAATTTACAATTTTTGCACGGAAATAGGCTGATACACATGTCTTAATTATTTAGAAGATGCACGTACGTACCTCTCAAACTTGAAGAAACACCTCCAAGTATTTGAGTGACGTACAACACCTGAGGAGTTCAATGGTATTGTTGTTACTTTCTTCGTCATCAGCATACACATCATGTGAGTACAGCTCAACATTCAGGCTCCGCACGCTGGGCAATTCGTCGTCATGGATGTAAATACAGACGGGTTGGGAGTCCTTGTCCAAGTTGAGCCTCTCTAAGTTGGGCGTCGAGATCGTGAGGTCTTCTAGACAGCAACATGCTTCAATTCGGAGACCTCGGAGGCTAGGAGTTGTCAAGTCCAGACTAAATGGGTCCCGCAACTGCTTCAACGACAACTCTAGGAGCAAGTTTGCCTGGATCTTGATGAGCTCCGCCTGATCTTGGTCTTCTTCACGCCTATCACCTTGTGAAAACCTAATCTTCCTCATCCTCAGCTTCTGCAAGCGCGGGCAGCACGCCGATGACACGAGGCGGGAAAGAAGGTGCGCGGTGCCATCTACGACGACTAGGCATTCGAGCGAGAGATCGGTGAGTGAAGCGAACACGACGGAGGAAGGCAGGTGGACTATTGCAGGGCCTATTGCCAGACGCATTGTTTCCAACTTTGCCGAGCTTGGAAGATTGTCGAGAATCATAGCAGGTATCCCAGCATATCTATTATTGTGGATGGAGACAGAACTACGGATTTTACGGAGTCGCAGGAGCTCTATATCTAGATTCAATGACTTGAGCTGTGCAGAACAGCGTACCGGATCCACCCCTGCGCAGCGCCAACGACCGGCGGCACGATCCGTCCGGCAGCGTCATGGACTCTCCTCACATCCTTGAGCTTGAGCGAGATGGCCAGGCTCTCGATGGCGGGCTCCGTCTGGGCGGCGCGACGGGCGAGGGCGTAGTCAACCAAGTCGATGAACCGCCTGGCGTCGCTGGCTGCCCTGAACTCCGGCCAGGATTTGGAGGCGAAGCGGAGGTCCGGGATGCGCGTCCAGAGGTCGCGCCAGCGCCGCGAGAGCAAGCCCGTGGTCACGGCATCCCTTTCGTCCGGCAGAAGCTCCAGGATGCGAACCAACACGTCGTCGCCGAGGCCGCTGATCAGATCGACGTCGCCGCCGGTCGTGGAGGGGCTGAGCGGAGCTTGCCTTCGCCGCTGTTTCGTGGCCTTATTGCCGCACACGCCCATCGTATACTCGACTTCGACTCCTTCGCCGGCAGGTTCTTCGGTTGTGTGCTTAAGCGCAAGTTAATTAGCTAGGGCACACCTGATGGATGATCCGTGCGTGCGTTGCACGGAATACTTTAATTTGCAGTACGTATTGGAAGAGGTCGTACTAATTATAAGGACTCACGCCTCTTTGTTTGGAGGAAGCAGAGACCTGATAAGTTACACTATTGAATTTTGTTTTCTTTATATATTACATCTGTAAGTACAACTTCACATATTATTTTTGTTTTTAAGGCCAGTTTTAATAAATAATTTTATTTATTTTACATTTTTTTTAAAGAATGCTACATCACTTTTAGTTTTGGTTTGATGGATGAATAGCCTCTCGATCTCAATACACAATTTTATCTTATAGTTTCATAGTTTTTTTTTTAAAAAATAAGACAGGAGCACTGCCATTCATTAAGATAGAGAACAAAGTTACAACCTAATTGATACATAGTCCAAACCCAATTATAGATTAGGCAATAAAACATAAGGATACAACAACACAAGCAACTACTAAACACAACTGAGCAAAGTGTACTCCAACAACCACTCGCACTAGTCACTTTGGTGTTAACAATTCAGCAACAACACATGGTATTTGGAGGAGTGTTGGACAACTTGACAATATACAGCTTCACGGTAGCTGCAACTCCTTCATTTGTCGTTGATTTCCTTCTTTTTCTTTTTCTTCTCCTTTGTCACCTCTATGAGCTTCTTGATTGATTCCATGAATATAACAAATTCACAAACTTGCTTGAAGGTTTCAATGTTGCTAGCACTCAAAGGCTTCTTATAGGTGTGTAGATATTGCTTTAAGTTTGGAACACCCAACTGCTTGTGTGTCTTGATAATGCTCCATTTTTTTGTCAACATATTTCGAACCACCTTGATGTTTGGCTTCTGAGATTTTATCTTATTCATCAGTTTTTGGTTACAATGTTGATTACCCTTCTTACTCACAACAGTTGATTCCATCTCAGAACTCATATTGTGAAGAATAGAGGGAGAAAAAGAAGCTACCACACTATGCTTGAAGTTCCCCAAGGCATTGATTAGATCATGCCCAATCAACTGTTCCAGTCCATTTCTTGTTTGCAATGGAGTTTGAGTACCCACCATGTCTTGCAAGAAAATGCGACCCTCCTGCATAGTAACTGGACGAGGCAAAGATTCCTTGTTTCCTTTGGTTTCAACTGCTTTTTTATTAGATGTTGGTCTCTCACTCTTTCTCACTGAACTCTCCTTCTCTATTGCTTCAACCTTGTGTTCTGGTTGCATCCTTGCTGGACCCAGGGTGGCAAGCATGAGTTGTGGTGCCACTATCGCCACCTTGGAAAATTCATGTCCCTCATTTGTTGGTGTGCTTTTGACAGGAGTTGATCGGGCTGGTGGTAGCATCAGCCGCGCCTCTTCGCACATCGGATCAATTTTGTTTTCCTTCATTGCTTCAAGTTTTCCTGGATGAAGCATGTTATGATATTAAATTGTTGCACATCGAGATTGATCAAAACATGTTATGATATGAAACTTTCTACTCTCAATAGGGGTTTCATTCATGTGAAACTGTACACTTTCCTTTTACTCAGTTTCATATAAATTGTATTATCATATCGTTGTTTCGTTATTGCGACACCCTTTAGGATATGTTTGCTTTGCTTCCTCAAAAATTGCCTGAGCTTGGCAACGATCTCAACAAACAGCCCCTTATATTACTGATGCACATCTCTTTGTTTTCTTAATTATATTTTATAAATAATGAAGATGGCTTCTTGATTCCTAACAAAATTTCTCAAACATCTAACATTGAATGGAGGAAATATTTCTATGCTTATTGATAATGAAATAAGTTGGTGGAGGATAAGCCACTATGAGCTAGAATCTTTTTATTTTTAGGCATCCAATTTATGTTTCTGACTTCTACTAGGTGCTGCCCTATCAAAACCATTTTGGACTTTCGTGTTTGGTACCGCTTCACCATAAGGTCCTCGGTGAAGCTCTATTAAAGTGGTCAAAATATAGAATTCTTCAACACTAGACATCATGAAACAATAAAGGCCGCTCCAAAGAATGATCTCTCCACTCAAGTACTAATCTAACAATCTTCCCTAACTTAAATAGAAAGCAATATGGAAACTATACTCTAGCCACCAGAAATCATATCTGAAGTTGATTCTTTCTTCTTTGCTCTTCGTTGGTAAGTGTTAGTGTAAAGGATTCCGTAATACATTGATTGATTACCAGTTGGAATACATATATATGGGGAGCCATGAGAGGCAGGCCCAGAATACAAGATATGACCCATATGGTTAAGTAATCGTAACCTAATACAATTAGGTGTCTAACACTCCCCCGCAGTCCAAACGTCGAAGTCAGCCACTCGATGAGAAGACGTTGAGACTGGAGCAAAATTCCATGAAGACAGTAGTGGGAAGACCCTTGGTGAAGATATCAACATACTGTGAAGAGGTAGGCACGTGAAAAACTCAAACAGCTCCAGCAGAAACTTTGTCCCGAACAAAATGCAAGTCAATCTCAATATGTTTGGTGCGCTGATGCTGCACCGGATTTGTAGATAGATAGACTGCACTAATATTGTCACAGTAGACAAGAGTAGCACGATCGACGGGACAGAAGAGCTTCTCAAGTAACTACCGCAACCAACATGTCTCCGCAACAGCATTAGCGACAGCGTGATACTCAGCTTCAACACTAGAGCGAGAGACCGTGTGCTGCCGCTTAGAAGACCAAGATATCAAATTGTCACCAAGGAAAACACCATATCCAGAGGTAGAGCACTGAGTGTCCGGACAGCCAGCCCAATCAGCATCAGAGTAGGCTACCAAAGAAGAGACAGTAGTGCGGTGCAACTGAAGTCCAAAATGAAGAGTACCCCTTACATAACGCAAGACCCGCTTAATTAGCGCGAGGTGAGGCTCACGAGGATCATGCATGTAAAGACAAATCTGCTGCACTGCATAAGAAATATCGGGCCTTGTAAAAGTTAGGTATTGAAGAGCACCAGCAAGAGCACGGTAGTTTGTGGGATTAGCTACCGGGTCACCATCAGAAGAGAGCTTAGCGCAGGTGTCAACTGGTGTGGCGCAGGGTTTACAATCAGACATGCCAGCCCGCTCAAGAATATCCAACATGTATTGGCGCTGAGAGAGAAACAGACCACAATCTCGCCGAGTGACAGTGACACCAAGAAAATGATGAAGAGGACCGAGATCCTTCATTGAAAATTCTTGGGTGAGAGCTGTAATGATCTAACGAAGAAAAGAATCTGAAGAGGCCGTCAACACAATATCATCCACATAAAGTAGCAAATAAGCAATATTGGAGCCACGACGATAAACAAACAGAGATGTGTCAGAGCGAGCACCAATGAAACACATAGAGATGATATGAGAAGCAAACCGGCTGTACCAGGCACGAGGTGCTTGCTTGAGGCCGTAGAGTGACTTGTTGAGGCGACAAACATAAGTGGA